>CM055955.1:34949577-35696801 GCA_029490685.1 Schizonepeta tenuifolia
TTCTCTCTCTAGTCTGTTCTCGTTGGCGTGCCGTCGGGAGAATCGATGGCGTTGTCATCGGCGATGAAGATCCTAACCACTTGCAATGGATGGGATCATGGGAGGCGGCGTCGCCGCTTCATAGCGGCTGAAGGAGGAGTTTCCTGGTGACGATTTTCTGAAGAAAGTATTTGATGTGCTGTAAATATTTTAAATTATTCTTTCAGTGTAAAGCGAGAGAGTGGGAGGGTGAAAACGGTGATAACTCATGAAGATTTGAAGAACTAATCTAGCAGAATTGGGTGACAAGTAAGAGCATATGCAGCGGGAATCGATAGGGGGTGTCGATCGGGGTGTCGAGCGAGATCGACCCACCCTGTGTCGATTGCCGGAGTGGGGGATCGACACCCCCCTGTGTCGATCGGGGTGTCGATGGCGATGTCGATCGCTCGATCCCCCCCCCGACTCCGCCACATTGCAAAATGGGGACACGTGGCGTGTCCCCATTGGCCCTTCAATATATATATTTTTTAATTTTCTGATTTAAAAAATAAAAAATCAACGGATATAATTAAAATGTGTCCAACGTATAGATTTTAATCCTCAACGGTTATATCCCATTTTTTTCCTATATATATCCCTTCATCTCATTCATTCTCCACACAAAAAAATTTCTTTCTTCATCCATTCTTCTCTACAAAAAAAAATTACTCTTTCAAATTTATTTTGTGCAAAAAAATGGCCGACGACCAGTTCAATTCGTGGTACTCGCAAACTTTTGGTTCAATCCCACCGAACCAATTGAAGGGTTGTATACGAAAGCAAGACTTTTGTTTATATACAATTGATATTTATTTCACTATAATTCTCCTATCTGAAATGTTTATTATTGCATAATTATTATTTGTCAAATTATCTCAATATCATAGATTATGTAGTGTGTTGTAGATCACAGAAGATTATATAATCGGTATTTTATAAGATATAAACTAATATTCACAATTGAGACAACTTGGACGAGTTGTTGGTTTAGATTGTAGCATAATAGTATTAAATAGTTTATCTTGGCTATTTATTTATGCTAGTACGTTAATCGTATTGAAAGGATCACAGTGAGATTAATTCTCTGTTCTGAATTATTGAGAATTAAAGATCTCGGTGACTTAAATAGTCTTAACCTTAATTGGACTTATCAGTATGAATAAGTGTCTGACTATTGCTTTGATCTATTATAAATGAGAACTTAATAGTGGTTCAAAATTTCGTATTTTGGGCGGTAGCAGTTCTTATTTAATATTGATAGAGCTGCAATAAGGATCCGTGTCCTATGCATAATGGGATGATGATATCCTCTCGAGGAACTTAATAAGTTTATCGTATTAAACCCTGCAGGTGGAATTAGTTCCGATACGATGATAAGTTTGAGTGGTAGCACTCGAGATAATTATTTATTTGTAAATAATTAATTGATTAATTAATTGCTGTCAGAAGTATTTAATTAATTAATGGATATTCGAGAATCTTAAACACGGAGATTAATTAAGTCTAATACTAGCCCCGACTCAATTAAATAAATACGAGGGTAAGTCAGTATTAATTCTTTAGTGGAATGAATTAATATTTATATCTGATTTATATTTCTGGGCTGAATAGATTAAATCAGATATTATCGGGTCAATCTTATTTAAGCTAGTAGATCCCTGAACTGGCCCAATGGCCTGTGTTTCTAGTGGGCTAGGCGTCTGTCTACTACGGCCCGCGAGGGTTTGTCTAGGTTCAATGAATGTGAGCAGTTATTTATCTATAAATACAAGGCTCATAAGATTCATTACTTACTTGCATTCTAAGCAATAAAACCCTAGAGAGAGAGAAAAATCGGCGCCTATCCCATAGCAAGAGAGAGAGAGAGTACGAGGTCGATCCCATCCATCGTCGTATTCTAGCCGGGAACAGTTCAGAAGGTCAACTCTGGAGTCGTTGCTGCATCAAATTCGCAGGTATATCGAATAAACATCCTATGATTGCAATTAAATTCATAGGAGCATGCTACGTATGGATTTTGTATGTGTTTGTTAGATATCCGTTAATTGATCCGTGGGTAAAGAACGAATTGGTTTTCAATAACCGGTTCCTACACCAATCTCCAAATCCGGCGAATCCACTTCACAATCCGGCGAATCCAAGCTCCCAATTCTCATCTTCTCCCGGTTTCGGCCAATACTCGGCCCTGCAGGGTTTGGTGCTTTTTCGCAGACGCCGGGTTTCTCCCATTTTTTTCCGTCGCCGGGTTTCCCCCATTCCCTCCGGCCACTGGGTTCTCGCAGTTCTCACAGCCGCAGGGGTACGGCCAATTTCTCCCGTCGGCTGGCTTTTCGTAGACGCCGGGTTTCTCCCAAGTCCCTCCGTCCTATGGCTTTTCGCAGTCGCCGGGCTTTTCGCATGCGCCGGAATTCTCGCCTGCACCGGGCTTCTCGCTGTCGCCGGGCTTCTCTCAAGTACCCCCCCTCCGGGTACTACCAATTCGCAGCCCCAGCGGGTACGACTCGACTCAGACGTTTCAACCTCAACGACGACGACGACCATGTTGAGGTGGAGGACGAGGAAGAGGAAGAGGCGTATGGCGATTCCCACCAAGAGGAATCGGATGAACGCGAGCCAACACCACCGCCCCCGCCTCGCCGCAAGGGGAAAGCTGTCGCGACATCAAGCACGGCCACTTCTCCGGCCAAGGGGAAGGGAAAGGCACGCCGCAAGGGGAAAGCTGCCGCGGCCTCATCTGACGAGCATAATAAGCCAGCGCGAGGTCCTAACTACACGCCCGCTGAGATTGAATACCTCACAAAGTGCTACGTTAACTTCGGGATGGAGGCGATCACCAGCAATTACCAAACCTCAAGCGTGTTTTGGGAGAAAATAATGAACCGTTTCAACGAGTTCATAGCTCCCGCCCACCCAAGAGAAAAGAGTGCGATGAAGAGCGCATGGGGCCGCGCCAAGAAACAGATCCAGAACTTTGCCGCCATCTACATCCAAGAAGAAAACCAGCTCGGAAGCGGGGAGAACGACTTCGATCTATACACAAGGGCCCAAGATTTGTACGCCGAGAAGTTCAACAAACCGTTCCCGTATAGGGCTGCGTGGGAGCTCTTGAGGCATATCCCGACTTTCACCAACACTCAGAAGCTAACAGCTCCAAAGCGGACGAAGATAAATGAATCCGGTGTGTATACTTCGTCTGCCAGTGGCAACGCATCCACCACATCCGCGAGCGATGCAAACACTCTGCAGGTTCGACCCGAAGGAGTGAAAGCGGCGAAAGCGGCGAAGAAGGGGAGGAAGGGCAAAAATGCGTTACGGGAGCAGGCGGCAGAAGAGTTGGCATCCCTCAACAAGCAATCGAGGAAGGAGTTGGCGTTCAATATCTATATTGCCGACACGTCGAATATGAGTCCCGAGCAAAAGGCGAGGTACGAAAATTTTCGCCGCAAACTTGCAAGGGAATTCAATTGGGAGGAGTAGTTGTCCTTTTTTTTTAAAAATTATTGTAATGTTGTAGTTTTTAATTATTGTATTTTTTTTTAATTAGTGTATGTTGTAGTTTTTTTAAAATTCAATAAAATTGTCATTTATTAATTTCTGAATTTAATTAAGTTAGTTTTTATAATTTTTATTACAAATAAGAAAAAACAACAAAATAAAATCTATTTAATCATTAAAATCACGTTTTCCAGTGCTTAGACCTAGGTCTTACTCAACCCTATTGTAGTAGAGAAATCAACCTATATCTAACTCAACACCACCAATCATTAAAATCACGCTTCCCAGTGCTTAGACCTAGGTCTAACAAGACCCTTGTAGTACATGCTCTAAGGAATTTGTAAAGTGTGTGTGGTCTGTGTGTGTTGTGGTTTGTTGTGTGTGTGAGTGTGTGCGTTTGAGAGAGAGACAGATGTGTGTTGTGTGTGTGTGTGAGAGAGCGAGAGATGTGTGTTGTGTGTGAGTTATCTGTGTGAGAGAGAGTTGCTGCTCCACAGTAGCGTAGAAGATGAAGAATTAAGGTTAAGGGCGAGAGGGTAATTTTATAAAAAAATTGATTAATATTTATCTTTTAAAAAAATTGATTAATATTTATCTTTTAAAGATTAATGGTTAGCATTTATCTTTGTTTTTATAAAATGGTTATTTTGACTTTTGGCCCTTTTGACCTTTTTTTCAAGGAACATATTCAAAATAATGCAAAAATTTAATACTACCATTACAAATCGAGTTTCTTTTTTATTTATTTATTTATTTTTTTTTTTTTTTTTTTCACGAGTAAATTGTACTGCCTCATATGTGTTGGCCCTCCAAAATTAAGAAACAAATAACTTTTGTGATAATCAAGATTTGTGTTATTATGGAATTATTGTCTACAGCAACCTGTAGGAATCATTTCACTACACAATGCATCCCACCACTAGTGTTTTTTTTAATATGCCACCATGCTTCTTTAAAAAGTATAATATAAAAAAATGTCATCTCCAATATATTCAAGCAGACGTGAAAAATATATAAATCGTACCAAATTTTGTTTAGCACATATATATTCGATCAAGAAGTTGTCTCACAAAAAATATTACTACAGTAGTATTTTTGCAACTGGTATATCACATTTCATAATTATGGCAATGCAAAGAATTTATTACTTCATAAATAAACGATTAGATACCTGCGAGTTATTCGCGTCATCTAGAAAGAAAGCGACTATGAACTAAAAATTATGGCGTATTATTGTTGCTTAATCACCGCGATTAAACAATAATATCCCTTGAGTGGTTTTGTTTTGTCCAGAGATTAGGATTAAAGTGAAGGGCACATAACCATATAGACAAGATTCTAACTTTCCCCTAATATTTTTTCAATTTTGTTGGCCAATCAAATCAAATGTAACATGAGATTAAGGTTGGTAGGGGCCCTTTGAAATTCTCCACATATAAAAATGGAGTGCGCATCTTCACACGTTCACAGACATCATTACCAAATTAGAAATAAATTTAATATCAAAATAAATTATTTTACTTTATTTTGAAGTTGGTCATTACATTCGACAACGACTGAAATTGATTCTATTGTGGCTGGCAATCTTTAAGTAGATCCCCCTAATTAGTGATAGTTCTTTACTGCAAATCATTTAATTAATATTTAAATTACTAGATAGCCATGTCATCCCATCTTATATAAAAATGTTACTTACAATATTTTTATAATCTAGACTAGATGTATTGAAGTATGAATCTTGTATTTCTTTATTGCATTTTGTCAATCGTATGAGATGTCATGTTAATGTTGAGTGTTACATTTCACGTTTCATTTGATCAGCAATGTTTGATGAGCGTACAAATTATTCTATATTTATGTAATCATATACTAGTAATTATTACTATGTAATAAAATATAACAAACTTCAAACAAATGGCCGATCATTGGAAGTTTAACCAAATATTGCTGACAACATTAAACCTTTAAGAACTATAAAGGGCAAATTCTTTTACTGTATATAGATGACCTGCAACAGCCTTGTTTATTTGATTTTTTCGATTAAAACATTTGAATGACGTAAATGAAATTGTTGACATCTTTTTAAATTGATTTAGTTTGCCGACTTACATTCTTCAACTTCTCATCCCAATCACAACATTTTTGGATATTGGAAATAAAAGTTCATCGGTTAATCCATCACCTCGTTGGATTTATATAACATTCTAGCCGCACCACGTAACACATATGACATATGGTTCCATCGAACTGATATCCCTCACATTACATATATATATATATATATAGGGATAAGTTAGTATAAAAATATATCCTAATGTGAGAACGTGAGAACATGCTTAATTTAATTTGTAATGATACTTAAATTTATATTTTGGCATGTTTGATAAGATTTATGCTTATTATATAAACATTAATGCTTACATAAAATCATGCTTGAGTCTATATACATTCATGCTTGAAATAATCACAACAATAGATAATAAAAGATAATGTTTATATTAAAAAATATATAATCTTATTAAATATGACAATATATTGATTTAAATATAACTACGTATTTATTTAAACAGGTTCTCACGTTCTCACACTAGGATTGATTTTTATAAGAATTAATCGCTATATATATATATATATTCTTATCTTATATTTTTTTCCCCTTTTCTCCGAATATTCTTATCATGTTTTCTTTTGTGGACTAAGTCAATGGTTATTAAAGGCGTACTTAAATTGTTAATGAGATCCTTATCTCTCTTAACTACTACACTTTTCATTATTTTCCCATCATTTTTTATGTTGTTCACTATTTACTTTTTCTCTACTCACTTTATTTCACTGTTAGTTTCAACAATTAAAATCACTTTATTTACTATTTGTACTATTTTTAAAAAACTTCACTAGCACACTTTCTATCCCTAAGAAGGTGATTGGTATAATAGAATGGAATGAGATAAGAATGATATGATACTCTTCTCTCTCTTGAATTTTGCTCTCTCTAGAATTTTTTCTTTCTAGAAATTTTGCTCTCTCTAACTTTTTTTTTGTATCTATAATGTTTATATATCTTAAATTATTTGTTGAAATATAAATTTTATTTGAATAACTTGATGAACTAATAAAATAATACTTATAAATGGGGATTAAGAATGACTAATACCATGAGTTAAGGAAAGAATGGCTAAATCCATTGAGATGGAATGGTGATTCCGGACGGAATGACCATGCTCGATCATAATGCTTACCAAACAAGGAAATGGAGGTAGGAATGACCATTTCATATATCCATTCCATCGTACCAATCACCTCATAATTCTTTATCCTTAATTCAAGAACCCAAAAGAAATGAGACAATTATAACAGGATTGAGGGAGTATATAATAGTAGGCATTTAAGATAATCAAATATTTTTCATGAGGGAATTATGTGAGATATATATAATCAAATAAATCACTATAATATCATATATGTGAAACCTTTACACCACACAAACGTGGAACTATCAGATCACTACACTACCACAAAGAATGAGATCTCTACACCACCAAATAAAATGAGAAATAAATGGGGCCGATCATGTATCTCACAAGGCCCTAAGCAAAATTCAAAAAATGGGTCCTTATAAAGTTTTTAAGTATATGGGCGACATGACAATAATATATGTATATGTATGTTTACATATGCATAGTGTAAGAAAAAAAGAAAAAAAAATATATTATTGATGGGTTGTGATTTCTAAACCTCAAGATAATTTTTGTGTATGTTCGATAAATATTGATAATTTAATAATTTTATCAGTATAAAATTAAATTGCTTGTTGGGGCTTAAGTCCCCCCCGCTGGCTTTTCCTTGATCCGCCACTCTATATAGGGTTTCTAGAATTATAGATTATACTCCACTGTTGAATCAAGAAATTAATTGCATACGTCGTATGGTTCTATCTTTAACCCCTTGTACTCTTTTTCTGGCTTAAAAGTAAGCTCATCAACTTAAATTAAAATAAGATTATCCAAACATCCTCGAGTCCTTTTCATTTATTAGGTGATGCAAATATTACTTATTTACTCAATTTATTTACCTAAATAATCATTCTACATAGCTTAACAACTTCAGCCAAGAAAGTTGGTTTGTAATTTCTTTTGCTTTACCTCTCTCTCTCTCTCTCTCTCTCTCTCTGAGCATGACCTTTGACAATTAATACGAAAGGAACCAAATAAAGCAGCCGAAACGTTAACGTTGCGTTCAAATATTGCACATTATATTTTCAAATAATTCAACAATTGATATATATATACGAAACAAAGTTTTAAATGAGGTGTGATAGATCATCAACTGACTGGTCTTCTAATTGTTAATTTCTTCGCAACAACTTATTGAAAAGTTTCATCTCTCGATACAGATGTACCCATCAATATTTAAAGTCCGACTGCTAAATAAGAATTCAAAATTCAAAAAAACATTGTCAGTTTGAATAAACTCAAATTTTGTAATACTTTTTATAATTTGATACACGCCAAGTTACATATTAAATGAGTTGCATCGATCATGTTGCCACGCATCCAATTTGATAAAATTTCATTTACAAACTATGTATACTACTAAATCATTGGATGATTTCTTCCTTTCCTTTCAAGTGAAAGTATATCTATAATAATTCCCTCAAAAAAAAAAAGTATATCTTTAATTTTTTCCCAAATGGCATTATCATAAATAACATGATTACTAAAATATCTAATACGGCAGATATGCTCGATTTCACACCATTTGTACACCATCTTTTAATTTTCATATAACTCATCAATTTGTTACAATTAAAACATCATTCAAAACAAAAAATTAAACCTCTTAAATTTATCAGCTAAACTTATCATGATTAAGATTTATTAGGACCGTATGCTTCACCAAATAGAGATTGTACAGAGCGACAATTCTCGGACTATTCTAGCAAAAAAATAAATTAAAATTATGAACTACGTGAAAATTATAGAAAAAAAGTGAAAATTTATATTTATTGTTATGATTAAAACGTCCTGCAAAATTTGTAAAAAGGAAATTGCAAAACTGGTAGTATTAAATTAATAAATTAGACAGTTAATCCTAATTTTTAAGTTAAATCAGACAAGCAATCCAGAATTCTTAAAGGTGCAAAAATAATTAATACATAATATATCTTTCACATCTCAAATCAACAAACACTCTTAAACGAAGAGTTACTTTCATAATGTGCCACCCAATTTAGATTTCGATTTCAATTTCAATTTCATTTTCCCGATGGGGACCACTCCCATATAACTATGTCACATTTTTTTTTCATAAATGGTGAAATGTAATGATATTTAATTTGTATTTTTGTGAAATGATGGGTTTGCCAAATTGTGGTTTTGGCTTAGTCAGGGAAAAATAATAGTCTCTCGTCTTGTTCAATCAAACCCATTAAGGAACAAAATTTTACGGTCGGACCGCGGGGTGGGGCCCGCACCCGTTTCTTGGACCACGACTACTACTTGATTGTTAATTTATTTATTATAAATACGTTATGTATTTCTCTTCACACCATGCACGTTGGTTTGCCTCTATTTGCTCTTATTCAATAGTCGCATTCTCCTATTAAATTTTATCGTAGGGGCCACGTAATCTCTATTTTTAGAACCGAGTATTTTATTGAAATAATTTTGGATTTTTTTTATTGAGAAGATTGGATTTACAAAATCAAAATTATTGTTTTTGGACTATTTTAGGAGCGCATACAGAAATGATCTTTGATTGGAATTTGGAGCTATAATTTTATAAATTTTGAGTTTGAATTTTTTGAGAGACTAATTTTTATGTAACTCAATTTGATGATGTGAACTTTTGTACATCGATTTCTACAACATGACGATTTCACGATTTATAAATTAACAAAAAAGTATTTAGTCGGTGGAGGATTAAGTTGCTATATATATGATCCAAATTTGGGGCCGTATTGATTTCATTAATTTAGTTTTACATGAGGACTATGGTTTGATTTCTTCCACCCAATAGGATATATAAATATATACACATGTTGTTTATCTAACAGATGTAATAAAAGATATTACACCATTTGGAAGACCTAATCTCATAGTAGTTACAAGAATGGAAAACCTAAACACACAATCAACAAGAATCCGTTCAAATAAAATTAACTTAATATTTTTTTTTGAAACAGCTATCAGAATACTCAAAGCCTACTAGAAGTGTTAAATATAATGTACAATTAAGTATTAGTAAATTATGAACAGTCAAACTAGATAAGATTTTTGGGATTAGGGGTCTGTTTGTAAGAATTTACAATATAGCAATGCAGGTAATTTGAGTAAAAAAAAAAAAGCGTTATTAAGGGGAAAGAAACTCCAAGAATTTCGGTTATATAATGGTTGAGTAAATTCCTCAGACGAAATAAAATAAAAGTTAGTATAATTTTAATAATTACCTGATCTCGCATTTTACGTGTGAAATTATTTTGATTATCCCTAACTGTTATAAATGTACACCCACATAAAAGTGTGAACTTGCTTTTTTTAATCAATATGCAGAAGTTGTGAAGCATGGCAGCTATACTATCAACGAATTTATATGCTTGAAAGAATCGTAATTTCTTGTCAACTTAAGATTAAGAAAATTTGTCAACAGGGGCTAAGACATCATATGCTCTCTCTCTCTCTCCCCAGAAAATCATATGTTAAACATTTGAAAAATATATCTAAGTAAGAGAATATTAAATACAATAGATCATTTCGATAAAACTTAATTCATTAATAGTCCCACGTCATTGATGATAAAATAAGAGCCTTCGTTACATCACAAAAGCAACTACAAATACTATATAGTATATGTGAAATTAGGCAGCAAATTGTCCTTTTCTTAACAGTTGCAACCCCTTTCTTCTTCCGAATTATTGATGTCACTCACTCCTAACAATACGTTTTTTTTACTTGGGTAAAATTAATAGCTTCTCTACATTTAAGGAAATATGTAAATGTGAATCTGCTATATGCAAGAATGAGTCTCCCTTGAATTGATCCTATTCCATATAATCAAAGCAAGACCAAAAAAGAAAACAAAATCTGAGTAATTGTAAATTATTTTTACGATATCATTTGTTTCGTGCAAAGCGCTACAGATATATATTTACAAAATTAATTTTTTTAAACCGCGTCAATTATTTTCTATGGACCGTTGTTTATTTCTGGCTGTTTTCATATTATTGACTTAATGGTACCAACTTTTATACATATCCATAAAGCAGCTCTCAAACTATGAATGCAACAAAATATTAGTGACAAACGTGGAATCAAATAACCCCAAGATCTTGAAATAAAGTGTTATCATCATCATCAATAATAAAAGGGAAACCAAACTTGATTGTGACTCTGGGCGATTTAATTTTATTTATGTTTTTTATCTGTTTGGGGCTGCTGATTTAAATAAAATAAAATAAAATACTATAATGTAGAGCCTCATGTTTGAGCAGATTTGTTGCCTAGGTCTGGTCAGCAATCACCTACATATAATAATCCAATTATACTGTTTGTGGGCCAGCCTAGACAAAAAAAGAATTCATTTTTCATTATGTTGAACCTTTTAATTTTATTTTATCTCAATCTTGAACTCTTCCTAGTGACAGTGACTTGTAGGTAATTAGAGATGCATGAAGATTTAATATGAGAGTGGTTGGAAATTTATATTTTTATCAATTTCTCTTGTTATTAGCTACCCGCGCTCATGATTTTTAAGTAATGGGTATATCCCACGTAATTGTGAATCTAGAGTAAAGTAATCATATGACTCCTAAAATTATGTATAATTCTTTTTTTGTCTGTTCCCTAAATTTATGCATAGTACTTTAGGAAATAACTCTTTCACTTATTACTCTTATAACTTTCATATATTTATACTTTCTACCATATTGATCCACCACAATCTATCACTTTTTATCCTTAATTATACTTTTTCTCCACTCTCATCTACTTTTTTCTTCACTCACATTACAGTTTCCAGAAAAATCTTAAAACCTGTATCGCTCCAAAGTATGCATAATATTTTTGATCGGGTGAGCTCGAATCAGGCATGTCACTCGGTCAATTCCAACTATAGTTATGACTTGCGAGGTTGTTTGCTTGACCAATGTTGCCATTCCAAGGGACGGAGATGACTGCAAGTTTATTAATATAGATTAGCTGTTGTTAATTATGTTTAGTTTGCTAAATATTTTATTTACTTTCTTAAGAAAAGAAAGTCAAAGGTAACCAATTGTTAAATTGGGGACTATTATTAATACTAGTCAAAGCTTAGGGGGAACCGGCTTATTATGGTACCTAGAGTTGACCCTAATTGAACTTAATGTTGTACTTAGGTTTGAAGAAAATGATTGAAATTGTAAATTGCATTTAAGTTACATATATATAGTGGGTTACTAGTCAAATTAGTAGACCATGCTACAGATGGTTCTAACTAAAACTAATTTTGTACTTGGTTTGTAGTAAATATACTTGAGATTTTAACTTGCATTTAACAATTTTACTTATATAGTGGGCTGGGCTGGTAGTTAAATTAGTATAGCATGCTACGACAAATTTACAAACCTAATTGTGTTTGCTCACCCATTTTGGTTATCAAATGTTAGTGGGCTCATATTAAATGGAGCACGAAGTAAACTACATCCGACCCAAAAGACTGCACTTCTTACTCGGAACCCAATTTTTGTATGAGATGGAGATATTGAATCTTAAAATTTTGACAACTCAAAATTCAGAAATCGTTACTTTTATCATCAGTTAAAATCTAACTTAGGATTCAAGTGTTATACCGATTTCTTTAGCTCCTGCGAGAATTCGTATCACAATTAAGCCTCAAATTTGCATTTAAAAGTGCTCTAGTTAGTGTGTGCATAACTTCCTCTATTTGTAAAAAAACGTCGGTTGCGGTCAAAACTCGTATAACATGAACATGGACAAATTTACACCTATTTTATTGCAAATATTGAATGACAATTGACAAACCAAACAAACAAATAATCTGAACAAGACACGGGAAAAATAGGTAATTTTGACTTGATTTTACCATTGAATTCTGAAATAAGGCACTTAACATACTTATCAGGTACAGAGAGAGTTTACCATCATAGTTCATGATGGAACCATTTGAACTTCGAATACACCAAGTCAACCTGAAATGACATTTTTATACACAACCGGGCTGGCCTTGTGCAATTGCGATGCCTGCAGTTACAAACTTACTCACAATGTATGCTCCACAAAATTATATAATAAAATCGAGTTAAGTGCGCAAAATATACGGTGTCCGTTGTTATTTAACTTGGCACTACTAAACTCAAAAAAGAGTTAACCTAGCAAACATGATATATAGTTTCCTGCTTTATACACATACAAAATGGATGTCATAATGGGACAATCATATCAGCACAAGAGATCTGCAAATGATCCGAGTAGTGTAAGTAATGTTTTATCTTCAACATTTAAACCCCTTGCAGGCAGAGAGGACTATAATGAGGATCAGCGCAACAATGATAGCTAAAACAATCAACTTGATCTTCATGTTCTGCAGCCACATTTTTCTCCTGATTTGTGTTCCAGTGGACCTAAAGTCCTGGGCCTGATGATAAAAGAAACATAGTGAAGAACAGATAAATCTGAGTTGGGACAATCTTGCATAGGAAAAGCTTGTAGGAAAGAATCAGCATGCAGACAATTAAAGGAATTCATATTGCGGCCCAAACATTATGATGCAGTGAAGTAAATACAAATTCTTTTAGACAGGAGTGGACAGCTACAAGGAAGACATTCAGGGGTGTACTGCAATTTGGGAAAAACCCGAGAGTTCTATAGTTGAACGAAATGATTTTTCATGGTAAAGATTAATGTTACATTGGAAACTTGAGAGGCATTTTATTTATTTTTTTACGTAGGCATTTTTTATGTTAGATAGTGTAAATTGAATTGGGAGAAAGATGTTTGAAGGCAAGAAACAGACAATATGAGTGTCGTTGATTGGTGTCACCACAGAAAATTTTATAGCAACCAGTATCACAGCAAAAAACCAAGTGCAGCGGGATAGACATACTCGCACAGTAAAACACGGAGGGCGCGCAGATGTACCTGATTATGAAGATTTTCAGTCTTATCCACCAGAAGCTCTATCTTCTCACCACGATCTAGAACCTGCATTAGACAATTACATGAGATGTATCCTACTTCCAAGATAAAGCCATTGTTCATTTCATTTCAAAAAAATCGGACACCTATAGATCAACAAAAACAGTGAAAAATAGAAAAAAAAAAAAAACAATAATTATGTCACTAAACCCAAACATGTCACTAATCCAGCTAAATAATTCGCATCTCAACAATCTACTCTATTAATTTTGAGCAAGAATACAATCAATCAATCAACAGATCAGCTAACAGAACATATGACCTACTAGAATCTTCGCATTATTTGGAGGAAGATGTATCATCATACTTTCAGCATGCAGTCAATTGTCAATTAAGATTTTAACAAAATAGAAAATGAAAAAATTATTTCCAGGCTCATACAGCAACTGGTAGGTATTGGTTGGGGTTGGGGTTGGGGAGGCAGGGGCATATAAGCTAAGTTTTGTCTCAATCAGACAAACTGAGAAAAAATGAGGCAATTTAACATTCAATACCCCAGAATTCAGCTTTCTTGAACATAACACATCAGACATAGAAGTCCTTCCTACAAGATGCGAGACATGCAACTGTGGTCTCTATACCTTCTCAATATTTTCCATCATCACCCCTTTCACTTCTGAAACCTGAGCCTTGACCTTTGCAATTTTGCTAATCTCCTCAGGGTGCTCGATGCAGTATATCATATGTTCCTTCAACTTTGGCCTGCAATACGGGTTGTTTATATATATAAATACATATATATTCAATAAGAGAACATATAGAAATCAAACAACAGAGTGCTACTATAACTAGAAATTTAAGCACCCAAATTCTTTGTTAAGGCCATTAGCAGAAGCTGTCGCAGCCTTCCCACCAGCATATTTTCCTACAAAGTCATCCTTTATGCGTTCCAGAAAAGCCATAGGAATCTGTCTTCCAGCTGACTCCTCAGCAACAACACAGTAAGCTGCATATAAAGTAGAAACTAGCAAGTAAGTGCTACAACTCAACTTGATTGCTTGATAATGCACTTGCTTCTTCCAAAAAATAAATCAGGTCCTAAATTGGCTTTAACATCAAAATACAACATTGATAAGCAACCATTCATTATGTAATGCTTCAATCTCTTTGGCAAAGGTGGAGCTACAATTGGATTAGGTTTTCACATCTTTTTGATTTATTAAATCAACCAGAGCACTGCAACCGTAAATTTACATTTTTCTCTTATGAATAATTAGTCATTTATAGGGCAAGACATAAAAGTTTCAGATTAGCCATAAATCTACCTAAAAGTACAAGAGATTGCAACATAATCAACAAAACAAAAGTAATCAGAAAGAGCATATCACGAAACAGGATCACGATCAAAGCGAGGAAATAGCTATCCCAACAGAACAAATTAAAACCAGCATCTTCCGATTCAAACCGACCAAACTACAAACCGGTTCAAAAGTTATGCGATAATAACGATAAAAACAATGAACAAAAACTATAAACCGCATCAAGCAACTAAGATAAACAACAACTACCAATCAAACTTACTGAATCCATCGTGAACGAGATAATTGAAGGTGTGATTGTCGCAGTTGTAGGTAAACTTATTGTTGGAGGCAGGAAGTTTCTGGAGGCACTGATAGGCTATGGAATTGAAGTTCCCGCTGAACTCCGTGTACTCCGCCAGCACCACCGGCGGCGTGCCACGCGCCACCAGCGCGTAGATCAGCGTCTTCCGGTTGTTTTGCCCCATTTTCAACTATAATCGAAGTCCTAATTCAATTGGCACGACTGTGTTAGGGTTCGTCTTCCTCTTATCGCCCGTATCGATTTCTTCCTTGCCAGATCTTGAGTTGGGATCACTTTAGTTGAAATTTAAGAGAGCGGAAGCCACTTTTTTCTGCTTTTCTCTCTCTACCGCTTTCGTTTGCTTTTGTATAGGGAAAGAGGATAGAGAGAGAAGGGGGTGGGTGGGGTGGGAGTACATAAATGAAATGATTTTGTTTTTTTTGATATCGTGGGACCCGCAACCACTACTTTGGTGCACATTGGGTAAACTCCCGTCCTTTGTGCAGTAGCCTGCAAACCACACAGGGCAGATAAACCACACTTTCCAAGTACAGGTGTGACAGGCTCGACCTATAGAGGCGTTTCATGAGAATGATTTTGTTCAACTTTCGTAATGTAATTATTAATTATAACCCATAATTTAATCGGTAACACATTATTTTAATATTTTTAGATAAATCAAATTAGCCAATGTAACTTAACGTTTGAAACAGGTTTTTGTAAGTTTGGACTTTATTAAAAATACAGTTTTGACTGGCAAGTTAAGATTTTTTTTTCTCTTGACGATATATGTCTAGGAGGGAATTTCAATATTTGATCTATTTATTTTATCGAGTAAACTTATTTTATAAATTATGTATTTTACGATACTAAAATAGCCGGAATTTGAATTTTCCATCTATTACTATAAAATTCTCAGACTTAGAATATAAATATAATTTCTTCATGAAGCTAAAGTTAAAACAAAGTTCCATGCACCATGTATGATTCGCATCAACCTTGCATTTCTTCTGCTCTGTTTTTAATATTTGAAGATGAGAACAAATTTGAGATAGCCATGTATTGTGGAAAATAATAGTTATCAAAAATTTAAATTAACACAAATTTTATCAGATTTATAGATTTTGGGACAAATTTGATCTTACTTTGCTCTTCATCTTTTTTTTGGTAAGTGATAACCTAGTTGATATTGTTTTGTGATACGAGAGAACGAATATTGAGTAACTGTTTAGTCCAATTGCCATTATTCTTATATATTGTATCCGTATAAATTGGACAAATATAACTATTTTGTCCAAATCATAACCTAGTTAATATTGTTCTTGTGCGAATGATGCGGATAAAACTGTTGTTGTTATGCTTATAGATTGTGTTGGTACGAAAGGTACAAAAAAGTTCCATCGTACATTTCACACCAATAACATTATTTTTTATATTGTTTAAATTGTACGAAAGATTAGAAGGGTATCTTTGTACCTTTCATACATAATTGTTTTGTTGTTACTTACAAATTTGTAAGATACGAAAAAGTTCCACCGCAATTATGATTTTTCGTACCAATGGTACAACGTCTGCAAATGAAGAACATATGCTCCAAACATGGTACGAATAGTATGAAATGTATAATTCGTACCATTCCTGATAATGTGAAGAATTAGCCTTCCTAACACAAATCGAAGTAGCTGAAGAAACTACAACGTCAAACACTTGTAAAAGCGAAAACTCTCACGGTGTAGAAAAGTATAGAACATGAGTGATTTTACCTGGTTCAAATCTTGCGTACCTACGTCCACGGAGGGGTGACCAAAGTTTCACTATAAACCAAGAACAAGATTACATAATCCTCTCCGGAGAAAACATGAGCTCATCACAATAATAACTCCTCAACTGTTTCCTCTATCTCTTTTTATTTAATCTGTAACTCTCTTCTCTCTCAAAATAGTAAATAAAATTTTCAAGGAATGAATCACATATTGAGATATACACAATAACAAATATCTAGCTCGATTCGGATCCTAGTCGTTGAACAACGAGCGACTGAGATCACTCAAAAGAGACGGCTACTCTTCAACTAACTCTCACAATATTTGCAGCCTCAACTTCTGTATGCTTCCAAACTGATCCCTAAGCTTCAAGATATATGCATACAAAATCCACAATCTCCACCTTAGATGCATATATCAACCTTTTTCCAAATTCCATCCTTACTTTCAATGCCACTTTACTGAAACATCATATGTACTAGCTCAAGTCCCTCTTGTTATTAAGCAAGACTCTTGCTAACCTCATGCATTTCATCTCTCATAACATAGCTCTCAACTACAGAAAAAACCTCATCTTTTCTCTACTCCGATCCTTGAGCTATAAGCCTTACTCTTGCAGCGAACCCGCTGCCCGTTACCTTCTTTATCATTGCATTGATCCAACCATCCTCTTTTGTGCTATACTAAGCCTCTGAATATTTACATGAATCGTCTCTTACAACTTCATACACTAATTTGTCATCTAGATCAGCTTTTGAAAGCTCCACCTTCACTAAGGCATCATGATAAAAATCATGATCAATAACTTTAGATATAGAAGACTCCACCTCCTCCTTCATAACTGCAATCTCATGCCCAACATGACTGTTCAAACTAGATACCACATGTCTTTTGAACTCCATATGGAAGGTGCAACCCGAGTCAAGAATCCAGCCCGATTCAATACGATTTTCCATCACATTCAACGCCTCTGCATCTTCAAAGTTCTCAATCACTCCTGTAGTACCAAGCTTCTTGCTCTTTTATTATCTTGTTTCCTCTTCCATATATCAAAATTCTTCTAGATGTGTGATGCGTCTTCAAATTTTGGGCCATTTGGCCCTATTTTTCCTATCTTTTGTATCTAGAATGTCTGTATAGGGGAGAAAGCAACTGTTCGTAGGAAGGAAGCTCAGTCCAGGGCAAACGGAGAAAAGATGGTCAGAATGGGCATTACCGAAGCAATTCCAGCCCACTGTATGAAGCTGATTTCCCTAGGGGAAGACAAGTACCCTGGTGTGAGGCCAACCGAAGAATGCAGCCAGTATGAGCGTGCCCAACAGTAGCAATCAGCCGCCGAAGCCAAATATGGAAAGACGCGTGGAAGAGATTTGTAGAATATCCTGTCGAGTTCCAGCAAAAGAAGGATCTGGAAGGCAGTTGAATCATCCTTATCAATCAACTGGTGATTACCAATCATCAATCGGATCAATCAAGCATCCATCAAGAGCGAGCTAAATATGGAAAGCAATCAATCATGCCGATATGGTCTGCCGGAGGAGGAGATTGACTACCACAACCTCAACTATAAAAGTCCAGCAAGTGTGGCTGGCAAAACGTTGGTTACCCTAGCACTCGATATTTGTTCCGTCCAAGATACAATTTCATTTTCAGTTCTTTACATTTTCCGCACAAACAATTTATGATTCCAGTATTTTCAATCCTGTCGTTGAACAAGTCCAAGGCGGTTTGCCTTAGGTATTTTCTTAATTCAAGTACTTCGTATTTTATGTTATTGACTTGTTTATTTATTGGCGTTAAGATGCTTTTCAATATGTGTGAGTAATTCCCTTGGTGAGATATGGGTAGGGAAAATGATTAATTGTTGATATGTGAAATATTCGTAAGGTAATTTATGCCTTCGGTTGGATCCAGTGGTTCCGAAGAGATCTGGGCAGAATCCATGGGTAGTCTTGACCTAGCGGGTGATCTCCGCCTGGTTAGGGCTGTACCATGCCAAGCAAAGGCCAGGGCATGACAGAGAGCAATGTTCAGTATGTCCATGACCGAGTGGCTAAACAGCACCCTCAATGGTGTTGTAGATCTGGAAGGCGAGGAACGGGCAGGGGGATACTGCATCCTTCCTCTGTCTTAGGCTTCTATAATGGCTATCCATCAACTGTGACGAGGCATCAAGCCATGGTTATTGACTAAGGGACTCATCTCACACATCGTAGATATTCAAGGACCGGTTGGACGTGTTACCGAAAATGGATATCCCACGAGTTATGTCTACTCTGTAGGTGCGGAGCCAGGAAGCTTGGAAGAGAAGGTTGGTGAGGGTCATATTTGGAGGGATCGGGTATGACTACTATTTAAGGAGAAGTGAAGCACGACCTTGTGACTGGGGTGAAGCGTGACCTTCGCACCAAGTGACCACAAAGGATTCAACCATCCCAAGTGTCACTACTAGAAAAATGCACATACATAATGCAGCTTTTATAACGGATATTTTGAAACTGCGTTATGTATGTGCACACTTTTTACAAAGATAACATAACTACAAATGTCCGTTACGAATGCAGTGTTATCTATGTTATTTGTAACGGTATTTTGTCATACGTTATGTTTGAGTGTTAATAATATTATTTTTTGTAACGTTTTAAGGAACCGTTACAAAATACGTTATGTATGAGGTAATTTTTAGTAACGGTTTGTAATCATACCATTAATAAAAATAATTACTATTATTATTTTATTTGGAATTAGTAATTCCTATTCCAACCTAATTGATTCGCAGTCATCTTCTTCTCAAAAAAACAAAATTCTCATGCTTCTCTCTAGAGATTCCAGTTCTTCACTTTCTCCCTCATCCCTCATGGTATTTCACTTAAAAGTTCACTAAAATCCCACCGCTCACACCAGATTATTCATCCCCATTCTTGGGCGATTTCGTTGGTGGTCTATTCATCGGTTTTTGGAGGAATGAGGTGCTACAAGGGCCAACCCCAGGCGGCTCTGCCACCCCCTCCGGCCAAAAATCTAACAAAACGTTCACATATCCTTGTTCTACTCATCATTGCGAGTTCATTGGTGCTGATTTCACTGATTTTGGAGGATAGGGGGATACAACGGCCAAACTGCCGCCCCCCCTTTTCCGGCCAGTAAAATCAAAAGTTGAATACATCTTCGTCCTCCCCTCATTAGAGCGGAGATTTTGGTGGTCGTTGCACAAATTTCTGAAGAGCTTCAGTCTGCACCGCCACAAACCCTAATTTCCGCCGCCGGCAGAATTCTCAAGGACAACACTTTTCCTTCGCTGCAAAAAAGCTGTCATATTCTTCCCGGAGTGGGTCTCAGTTTCTCCGGTGAGGTGCTTCAATGATGAACCTGCATTCCTCTAGGTCTATTCACGATTTCCCCCTAAGTGGAAATCATTTATTCTAATGGTACTTGCTGGTTGTTCATTCCATGGTGTTGAGTTTATATTATACGATGGAATGACAACTTATCTTATTACTACTGCTGATTCGAATGGGCTACTGTGTTGGTAGCTAATTTGCTGCTGCTGGTTGCTGGTGTCACACTTATTTATAGGCTGGTATAACACATTTCTCGAAGGCTGTAACAATTGAAATATTTATGCGTTCTTGTTGTTGTGTTGTGGCTGTTGGTGGTTTAGTTTCACTTACATTGGAGGTCCTGTAACACTTATTAATTGCGTGGAGTTCTGTTACACAAATATTCTGCTGCTAGTGGCTGGTTGGAGTTTCACTTATTTGGAGGTTCTGTATCATTTATGATTGAATGGGGTCTGTTATATCCTTGCATCTCCTCTGCTGCATTTTCCATAGTTTTGTACTTTGGATTATTGTGTGTATTGCTGTGACTCATTGCTACCCTCCTTCAAATATGTTGAGGTAAGAATCTAGAGTTTCTATTGTGTTGTTTCATTTCTCGTTTCATTGAGTTTGATGGTTTCTGGTGATATTCCTTTAAAATTGGAACTTCTGGTTTTGAACTAGTACTAGTAGTATGCTGCAGAATGAACATTTTATTTAACCTGCTATTTCCTTTCGTGTCTATTCCCAGTATTTCAGAGTTCAGCAGCAAAGAGTTTAGAACTACAAGAGTTGATCCTATATATCAGTTTTCTAAGCCTATAACGGTACGAGTTTCTGCATCAGTAATACGCTCATGATCAATATTTTCTTGGTGGCTACCAATTCTAATCAATGATCTGATTTGTGTGTTGGCCCCCTCGCCATCCCCATTTTGCTTTGTATTTCTTTGGTTTACTCGTGAGTGATTGGAAGAGAAAATAATCAAAATTTGTTGTCTTTGTTGATTAGTGCTGGAGCCTGGAGGTTTTTTTTTTGCTTGTAATGCTCTCAGGTTGTTACATGAGTCTATATGTGTTTATTAACTTAACCTTATCTATGTGGTTTTAGACTCGGAACCAACATGCTAACATACCGCATTTTAAGTGGCTATGCAGATTGTAGTGTGTTTCTGCCGATAATATGAAAAATTCAGTTAATGAAGGTGTTTAATAAACAACCAGTGAAGCACTGTATTTGCTGATTTTTCTAGCACAGCAGTCACGAGTGAAATGACTTGAGAGCTTGAATAATATATCCCTTGATGTTGCTTCGTTCTTCGCTTACTTACTTAATAAATAACCAGTGAAACACTGTATTTTCATATGTCTCTTAGATCAATATGCATGGTTGGTAATACAGGATCTCGTGTGTTTATATTGGTGGATGAAATCAATCTTAGAGAATAGCATGATCAAATGAACTTTTCTTCTGGTCATATCTGTTTATTCCTTATTTGCAAGTCTTGTATAGTTTGTTAAGTACCCCCCCTTTTTATTCACATCATGTGATACAACATATGTATTTCCATCTCATCTTCTAATTATCATGAAGATGACAATATATGTGAGTGGAGGTAATCATAAAGGAGGTCGTGACCTCCTTTATGATTACTTGAACAGAACTTACTTGTTTTTCAGGTCGAATTTGATAATCGGTGCTTATTAATTGCAGTATGGTGAACATTCTTTTTTTTTTGCTTGAAGCTTTGAGAATGATGTTGTTGAGCTCTTTTAAAGTAGTCGTTTTATGCACGTTGGTCTATAATTTACCAAAAAAATGATCTGATTTGTGTGTTGACATCCCCAAACAACCATCCCCATTTTTGTGGTTGTACATAAAACTGTTGCCTCTTTCTTTCTCGAGACTTCATTTGAATTTTACTGCCGCGCCGGCGCTGTTGCGGTTTGAATCAGCAGCTGCAGGCTTCCCGGTGAGTCTCTACACTAGCTCCTTGAAGTTTTCTGTATTAGTTTTAATGATTTCTGGTGCAAAAATGTGAATTATTCGAATTTTCGGCTTCGCTTTTGATATTGAATGTGAAGTTTTGTGCATGGTTTGTTTGATGAGGTTATGCTTGGGCATAACAGATTTGATTTGATACTTTTTAAATGATTTGTTTTATAAACATATGAATAAATTTATTTAGGGGTAAAACGTCTGATGCTAAAATTAAAGCAAGTGATTTATCATCTCGTGAATATTATTTTTAGAGGATATAATTGCCAGATAGAGACGATTTTTGCACCTTAATCCCTATTAGCTGCTTTATATGTTGGGAGTAAACAAGACATTTAAGTTGTTTTCAGGATTATAATATATTCTTATAATATCCTGGTTTAAATATTTATGTAGTTTTACTTAGTATTTTTCTATGTGTTAGAGTCTTAGTATTTTTCTATGTGTTAGTATTTTTCTATGTATTAGAGTCTGAGTTGTATTATTATTGAGATAAGAACATTTTAACTATATATGAACTTAAATAGTTTTTTCTTCAAACAAAAAGCTTCGTAGAAACTGAATAATGATTAGAATAATTATGAAACTGGATAATGATTAGAATAATTATGAAAATATGAAGTCTCTTGGCTTAATTATGAAAATGTGAAGAATGAATCAGTAGTATTGTAATGGAATTAATTGGTTCTTATTCATGGTAACAAAATTAATTGTTTGAGAACTTTGATAACTGACAGTATATAGCAAATTATACTATTATATTTAGATATTTAAGATAAGTATATATTGTCAGCATTGGTGAAAATTCATTGCATGATACATACTTTAAACTATTTGGAGTTTGCCCCTCCTAATATAGTCTAGATCAATAAACTATAATTAGTTGTTAGTGTTTGAACTTTCGATTATTTTCTAATATCATATTATTAGTTATTAATTCATTTATCAACTTGTTTGTATTCGTAGTTTAAGGATGCTCGCACATATTCTCAAGCGGAGATTGATGAGGTTCGTGCAGAATGGGCAAGTTGTGTGATATCGCATGTCTTCGATTAAAACATAAGGTATTGATTAGGGCTGTCAAAACGTTCGGGTCGAGCCAGCCTGGCCCTGCCCACCGGGCCAAAATCATATGATTGGGTCGGGTCGGGCCAGCCCGAAATTTACACGGGCCGCCAAAAATAATGCCCAGCCCGGCCCTATGCGGGCTACCGGGTGGGTCGGGCCAAAATGGCCCGAAGCTGCAAAAAAATTAAGATGAAAATCAAAATGGGAAAGTGAAAGTGAAAGGCACAATTAATTATTACGCTGCAAGGATTTAATACCATATCATGATATTTAAAAAAAATGGCTGGATCGTGGGCTAAGTTTTGGATTCAATTAATAACAATAATTTCAGGAAAACTTTCAAATAACTCAAATATCAGCATTGAGGAGAAAAAAAACGAGCTCTCAACATAGGCTAAACCACCTCAATTTCAAACAAATTTTCAAAATAGAGAGAGAACCTGTTGGATGGAAAAAGGATGATCGACGACGGTTGGTGCACCGATGGATGCGGCGGTGGCTGTGGGAGTGATGGAGAGAGCTGGTGGACGAATGGGATGTGTAGCAGTAACTATGGGGATGATGGGCAGCTGTGGGTGTGGGGTGGATGGTGGCGGGTTTGAAATTGGGTTGGTTAAATTAAGAAATAAATCCAATTACAATTAGGAAAAAAATGAAATTGGCTATAGGAACATGGGCCAATAACTTGAAATATTGGTAGTAATAGGTAATATACAGTAAATGTCCAACATCAACAATCAGGCCATTTTAGCCTGAAGCCCGTCGGGCTTTTTTGGCCCGTGGCTCGATAGCCCGTCGGGCCTAACAGATCGGGCCATTTAGGCCCGGTATTTTTCGGGCAGCTCAAACTGTTGGCCCAGCCCAACCAAAATTACGGGCGGGTCAGGCTAGTCCGTCAGGCCGGGCCATTTTGGGCCTATTTTGACAGCCCTGGTATTGATTGTGTTGAGCTGATGGAGCCTTTGCAAGAAATATTCAGTAGAAATCCTAGTGATCATTTTGTGTTTTGTGATGGAACTTATATGTTCTCTTCTTTTATGACATATAGCTAGATAAAACATGTGTGACATTCGGATGACAATGTATGGATGTTTGGGATGACAATGTATGGATGTTTGTGGATATTAATAAAATTTTGTTATTCTACGATATATATAGGGAAATTGGGAAAAATTATATATATACTGTTCAGCGTTATAAAAAATGAAAAAACATAATGCACAAAACAACATTAAAAAAATTAAAAAAAACCGTTATCTATAACTGTACAGGTAGCGTTGTAAAAAATGGAAAAAAAGAACGCAGAAACGTTATAAAAAATAGAAAAAAACCGTTACCTATAATGATACGTAACACAGATGAGGTGCATTTCGTAACGGAAAAAAAATCAATTTTTAATAACGGTAAGAAACGTTATGTAAAATTATAACAATAACGGAGAAAACACGTTATCTATAAAATATCAACCGTTATGTATAATATTATACATAACGGACATTTGTCCGTTATGGATGTGCGCATTATAGATAACACTATTATACGTAACGGTTTTTTGAGCACATACATAACGGAGAAACTGCGTTATGTATGTGCATTTTTCTAGCAGTGTGTGGAGTATAAACTCTTGAAACGCCCCAATGTCTTTGGGCCACGCCTTGAGTTTATGTGAAGCATGGACGAATCTTCAGTATGCCCATGACCAAATACACGTATTAACAATAATCATGACCTACCCAAAATCTTACCCCTTTTATATTTCATTATTTTTGAGTTAATTGTGCAGATAATAGGATTGGATCGTGATAACCAAACTTGTGCACCTGAAGAGTAAAGTAGTTCCTCACTCTCCATGGGATCGACTTTAGCTTACCACTAAGATTAACCAGTCCGGTTGTTGGCATAGGAGCGTGTACTGTCCGTCTGGGTCATACACAAGTATTTTGATCGTACCATATGATGGTGAGTGTCAAAATTAGTGTTGTTGCCGGGGAGTGACACACATCAATTTTACTCTTCTCATTCCATCTTCTGCTACTAGTGTATGCGTGGAACTCGTCGAGTAGCAAGAGCATTGATTTTTGATCCTAATATTGACCGAACTGAACGACGACTACGCGCAACCGCACGGATAGCGAGATGCAAAGCTATGGTAGAACTATAACAGGCGCAAACCCTTAAACAGCTGGCATACCCAACAAACCTAAATCTCAGGCCAAACGGGATCACTCTACCAGTGAACCCTTTCCATCCTGAGAGGTATGACCCAAAACCAGCACTGATACAGGTCTTACCGAAGTTCAATGGATACGCTTGGAACCACCCCCACACCCATCTTCAGGATTTTGAAATGATAGTGATGCACCAATCAAATGAGAACCAGCAGGAGTATGTGAAGTTAGTTCTTTTCCCATTCTCTTTGGTGGATCAAGCGAGGAGATGGCTGTATAACCTACTCCAAGGAAGTGTGACTACTTGGGCTAAGATGCAACAATGCTTTCTAGAGGAATTCTTTTTAGATGGGCTGGAATCCTTCTATGAGTATTGGACTCGATTTAAGCAGCTTCTGAGCAACTGCCCTCACCATCAGATTACTCCCAAGGATCAAGTGGAGAGTTTCGTGAAGGGAATGCACAGGAATGATCGTGGGCTGGTGCTAGCTGCATGTAGTGGATCTTTGATGAGTAAAAAACCCCAAGAGACTTTAAACTTTTGGGAACTATGGCTGAGGAATCCCGAGAAGATGGGCATGAAAGGAACAGGAGCTGCCCTCCAAAGATGAAGAAAAAGAGAATCTCACCATGCTGAGTAAAGAAATGAATGAAATCAAGACACTATTGAGTGGTTTGACCATACAGAAGAAAGTACGTCAGTGTAGTCTATGCGATGCTACCGGGCATTAATCTGAGAATTGCCCAAATTTTGGTGAGGATCTGATGGATGTGAATGTTATGGAAGAAAATGAAGGATTTCACCAAAAGCATGATCCTTTCTCCAACACTTATAATCAAGGATGGAGGGATCACCCTAATTTCAGGTGGAAGCAAGATGGTCAGCCCCAACAAAACAATGTGGGTTTACCAGGATCTTCACAACAGTATGCCCAGCACCACAACATCCACAACAGCAGAATTACCAACCCCAACAGCAGCAAGTATATCAACCACCACACCAGAGGTGCGCACCATGAGAGGAAGCCATTGAAAGCATGGCTAAAGAAAGAGAAATTTTGGAACGAGATTCGTGCTAGCATGAACCAAACCAATGTGCAGATTGGTCATTTGGCAAAAGCATTAGTCAAAGTAGAGGAGAATAAGGGAAAACTCCATCCCCAAGGAATAAATAATAAGGAACAAGCTCAGATGATATTGACGGAGGTAGAGGATGAACAAGTAGAGAAAATCTTGGCTGAAGCAGAAGCTAGTAGGAACAGAGGCGAGGAGACCACTACAGGGTTTACCGGAGAGCAGGCTAGTGGTGATGATTAGACCGAACCTCCTTACCCGGGCAGACTAACACAAAAAGCCAAGGAAAAAGAAGTCAGTGAGATAATGAAGATGTTTCAGAGAGTGGAACTTAGCATTCCATTATTGGACACAATCAAACAAATTCCGAAATATGCTAAGTTCCTGAAGGATTTGTGCTCGAGAAAGGTGAAGGTAGAAGAAGACGCTCGATATGTGATGGGAGAGAGCGTATCTGCAGTAATCCAACAGAAATTACTCCAAAACACAAGGATCCTGGAATGTTTACAATTCCATGCAACATAGCAGGAAGGAATATGGATAAGGCCATGATGGATTTAGGGGCTTCGATAAATATGATGCCCTTAGATGTTTTCAACCGATTGAATCTGGGAGAGTTGAGAAATACCCGTGTGGTCATACAAATAGCAGATCTGTCTAATGCATACCCAGAAGGAGTGATAGAAGATATATTGATTAAGGTGGGGCACTTAATTTTTCCCGCTGACTTCTATGTACTGGATATGGGATCAGAGGCCAAGGAGAATTCTATCTTGTTGGGCAAACCTTTCATGATGACTGCATGAACAAAGATAGACATGAAAATGAGTGTACTATCTTGTGAATTCGATGGAGTCGTGGAGAAGTTCAACATATATGAAGCCATGAGGAGGAAACAAGAAGTGGAATCAGTGGAGATGGTTGATATATTCGAACCATTGGTTCAGGAGCAGAGCCTTGAGTTCAGTTCTAGTGACTCAATGGATAAAATAATCCAGAATAGTCTAACTGATTGAGATGCCGCTCATATAGGATATTGAGACATGAAAGAGGCTTATGGAGCTATGTTCGCTCAAGGAAAGCACTCTGGAAGCAGAATCAGAATTGGACCAAATTATCAAGGATATTATTTTGGAAGTACATTCAGTTGGAGGATGTGCAGAGGGCAAACCGGAGTTATTCTCAGTATGTGCAGCATGAAAAGTTACTCCCATCAATAGTTAAGGCACGTGTCTTGGAACTTAAGAAGTTGCCCAAACATTTGCAATATGTTTATTTGGGACCTAAGGAGACTCTTCCAGTAATAAACATTTGCAATATATTTATTTGGGACCTGAGGAGACTCTTCCAGTAATTATCAGTGCAAATCTAACCATGGTGCTAAAAGAAAGATTAGTCAGGGTCTTATGGGAGAATAAGGAAGCCATCGGTTGGACCTTGGCAAATATTAAGGGAATCAGTCCTACTGAGTGCATGCACCATATATATCTTGAAGAAGGAGCAAGGCCGGTGCGAGATTCACAAAGAAAGATGAACCCTGTGATGAAAGAGGTCGTGCTTAAGGAAATTCTGAAACTTTTGGAATTGGGAATCATTTTCCTATCTCTGACAGCAAGTGGGCCAGTCTCGTCCATGTTGTACCGAAGAAATCTGGGATACAAGTGGTGGAAAATGACAAGGGATAATTGGTGCCGACTCGACTGCAAACGGGATGAGGGTTTGCATAGATTACATGAAGCTGAACATGGTCACACGGAAGGACCATTTCTCTTTACACTTTATCGATTAGATGCTCGAGCGCCTTGCTGGTAATGCCTATTACTATTTTTTAGATGGGTACTCAAGATATATGCAAATATTCGTTGCACAGGAAGATCAAGAGAAAATCATATTTACATGTGTACATGGAACATTTGCTTACCGAAGAATGTCGTTTGGCCTGTGCAATGCACCTGGGACTTTTCAAAGGTGACTGATGAGTATTTTCTCTGACTTGTTGGAGAACTGTATTGAAGTCTTTATGGATGACTTCACAGTATATGGAGACTCGTTTAGCACATGCCTCAACCATCTTGAGTTGGTGTTGAAAAGATGCGTGGAGAAAAGCTTGGTACTCAATTACGAAAAGTGCCACTTTATGGTGAAGGAAGAAATAGTGTTGGGCCATGTTATCTCTGAAAGGAGGATCAAGGTGGATAAAGCAAAGATCGATTCCATCGCTAAATTGCCATACCCAACCACAGTCAAGCACATACGGGCGTTCCTCGATCATGCATAATTCTACCGGCGATTTATCAAAGATTTCGAAGAGATCGCCCAACCCATGACCAGATTATTGCAATAAGATGTCCAATTCGATTTAGAGGCATTTTTTGATCTAAGGAATAGGCTAGTGTCAGCCCCTATTAGATAGCCCCCAGATTGGGAGTCGCCTTTCAAGATTATGTGCGATGCCAACATTCACGCGGTTGGGGCTGTATTGGGACAGAAAAAGGGAAAGGAGAGCTACGTAATATACTTTGCTTCAAAGACCCTCAATCCAGCTCAGTGCAGTTACACCACTACTAAAAAGGAGCTGCTAGCAGTATTATTCGCCATAGAGAAGTTCAGATCTTACCTTTTGGGCACCAAGGTAATCATATACACTGACCATGCAGCCTTGAAGTATTTGATGGCTAAAAGAGAGACCAAGCCACGACTAATTCGATTGCTATTGTTGTTATAGGAGTTTGACATCGAAATCAGGGATAAAAAATGAGTTACCAACTTAGTGGCATACCATCTTAGCAGATTACAAATGGAGAAGGATGATGGGGAGCCCATAGCGGACACTTTCCCTGATGAGAAGTTGTATGCAGTATATATGCCAATACAGAGATGGAGTCTCTGTATGCCCTGACCAACAAGGAACCGTGGTACACGGACATAGCAAATTACCTGATAAGGTTCCATCAGGGAAGACAAAGTTTGAAAAGCAGAAATTGGTGACACAAGCTCGTTCCTACTTTTGGGAAGCACTACATCTGTGGAAGATCGGAGCAGATCAAGTCATACAGAGGAGTGTTCCTGAGAACGAAAATACTAAGATCTTGGAGATGTGCCATGGGACCTAATGCAAGGAGATGGGTACAAGGCTGTCCGAAGTGTCAGCCGGTTGGAGGCATTACTGCCCGAGATGAGATGCCCCAAATGCTAATTATGCCTGTGGAAATTTTCGAGGTATGGGGTATAGACTTTATGGGACCATTCCCTAAGTTTGAAAATTATGAGTATATCTTGGTGGCAGTCTACTACGTATTTAAGTGGGTTGAGGAAAAGGCTACGACGAACAATGATGCTCATACAGTAGCTGAATTCTTGAAGGAGCAGGTGTTCAGGGTTCCAAAAATTCTCATCAGTGATTAGGGTTCTCACTTCTGCAATGCCACCATCAGGGCACTCACAAAGAGGATGGAGGTGAAGCACAAAGTGACAACCGTATATCACCCCCAAGCAAATAGGCAGGTTGAGATTTCAAATAGTGAAATTAAAGGTATACTGGAGAAAGTGGTACATCTAAATCGGAAGGATTGGAGTAATCATTTGGGAAACACTTTGTGGGCATACCTAACTGCCTACAAAACTCCAATTGGGATGTCTCCCTTTAGGCTGGTATTTGGAAAAAGATGTCATCTACCTGTGGAGATAGAGCACAAAGCGTGCTGGGCCATCAAGAAAATCAATCTCAGTATGACCTTGGCCGGAGAAGAAAGAAAATTGCACATGAGTGAGCTAGAGGAGCTTCTGTTAGAGGCATACAACAATGATGTCCTGTACAAGGAAAGAAACAGGAGAATCCACGATGCAAAAATCTGCAAGAAAGAGTTTTGGGTTGCACAGAAGGTACTACTTTTCAATTCTTGTATTAAATTGATGAGTGGGAAACTCCAATCCAAATGGGGAGGACCATACATAATTAAGAAAATATTCCCCAATGGAAGCATTGAAGTATATGACCTCAATGGAAGTGACACGTTTGCGGTAAACGAGCATCGATTGAAGCCCTATTTCAACTATTCCAACTTGAATAAGCAAAAGGAGAAATGCTCTCTTCTTGATCCTATTTACCAGAAAAGAGGGATATGGCGAGGCGAGCTCAAAACAATAAAAAAGAGCACTGACTGGAAGGCAACCCGGAAGTGGTCGTAGGTATGACCACAACCGCTGCTTTATTTTTGATGATTAGGATTTTTTTTCTTTAATTTGTGATTTTGGGGTTGAACAGGATCAAAAGAAGGCGGGCCGGAATTAATCAGGCCTTGTGGAGAATTCAAACCCACTTTGCGATGCAAAGTGTGTAGGTGGAGGCCTATGGTTGTTTTGGTCGGGAAGGGGCTAACCAAGGAGTGACGTAGAAGCGCGTCTAACACAATGTGACTGCGCTGTTTTGATTTCCGCAGGAAAATTTGAATTTCAAATTTGGTAATGATTTTCTCCCTTAAATCATATACATTATTCCATAACTGTCATCTACACCCTCAAGTCGGTTCAATCTCTCTCCCTCTTAAAACCACCACCTCCATAACTGCTACACACGATCTCCACTTCCCCCACTTCGATTTTGCAACCACTATCTCCAACCCCCATTAAAGGCTAGCAGTTTTCATCTCCTTCCACACACAAAAATCCCCAAATCGCAACCCTAAAATTCTCTAAACCTTCAAATTCACCATGGCCAGAACTAAGATGTCTGCAAATAGGAAAAGCTCTAAGAGCGGCGCCGCTTCTGGTAGCACTCAAACCGCTACCACTGGGCAGAAGAGCATTGCCGCTACGAAACCCTTACCGACTGGTGGGAAAAGGAAAACATACAGCTCTACATCGGAAGACACACCCACTCAGGTGGTGAAGGACACTAAGCCTGCCCTGACCACTAAAGGGAGAGAACTGAAAAAATCACCTTTGCCGAAAAAACAAACTACCGGTGAAGGGGATACTGAAGAGGTCAAGGTTTTCGACCAGGCTGAGGAAGAAGAAACTGATCTTCCGCCACCTAAAAAGAAGGAAAAGAAGCAAACCACTTCGAAAAGCACCTCCACTACCACCGCAAAAAAGAAGAAGCCTACTATTACCAAGGGAAAGAAGGGTGCCGCCGTGCCACAGCCCCCACTAAATAAACCATCTCCAGTTCCTAAACCCTCTCGTTCTCACTCTCAGTCAATGGAGAATGGTCACACTGCATTCGACGACGAGGAAGAGGAACGGGAAAACGAACATGAAGAGGAACTAGAAGAAAAGTAGCAAGAAGAAGAGGGGGAGGAAGAAAACTCCCCCGTGTAGTCAAAAGAAGGCCTAACTCCACAGAGCAAGGAGAAGAAGGTGGGGGTCAAGAGGAAGCTGAAAGTCTCAAAGCCTCCTCTGCCACCACCCAAGGTCAAACCAAGCAAAGAAGGGGGTAAGATCAGGACTACGAGCACTGGTGAGAAAGGCTACTGCTGCAGAGAAAGGAAAGGGGAAGGCAGTAGAAGTGGAGAAAGAGGAGGAAAACAAGGAGAAAGAAGAAGAAATGAAGGAATCAGAGGCTATGGATAGTTTCAATTCTAGGGGTATACTAGCCCTAACGTATTCTGCACCCAACATCACCACCAAGAAGTCTACAACCAAGCGCAAGGGCTTGGTGCGCCCTACTTCATCTAGTACGACCATATCGAGAGACAGTCAACGGTATGCCATACTCTATAACAGGGAGATCACTCTATGGTACTTCCTGCTCATGGAATCGTTGGAGGAATTTGGGATTAAGAAGAAGGTGGTGGGATGTTTCGAAGGTATAGGTTGGGGAAAGGTGTTAGAGTGGAACTACTTGGCTTATAAGAGGATGTCGGAAGAATTTATGGGTCGGTTGAATTTTAACCCTGTGGAAACTACACCATCGAGACTCCTGGTACCCTGTACTTCCAACTGTGGGGTAGGATGTTCCCTCTCTCTATCAATGAGCTGAACATCCAGCTAGGAGTGCTCGAGCCACGAGATGTTTATGATGAAGAGTACAAGGAGGTAGAGACAGTGGCCTTGACGGAGTGGAAATCTCAATTGAGCACTACTGGTCAATCCTCTCTACTAAAGATAAATACACAAAGAATGTCAGCAAGTCCAACAAAATTCGCGATCCAACCCTGCAGATATGCCACAGGTGGCTAGCCTACAACATTTATGGCCGCCTGGGAGGATCAAATGTGGTCACCTAACAGGAGGTGTTCTTGTTATGGTGTATGTTGGAGAAGAAGAAGGTGAACTTCGGGTTCACAGTGGCATTGCAGTTCCAATATGAGGTGTCCCATAGCAACAAGTACCTCTCTCTTTGCATTTGGTTACGATTCTTGTAAAGAATCTCACCAACTTTGATGTGGAGAAGCCTGATGACACTTCAGTGTTAGACACCCGGTTTCTTGACCAAGGGCGCTTAGTGCGATGGAGGATCATCGAGGCAGATGAGCGTGGTAACAACTCTCTAGTCTACCCGGAATGAACTTCAGGCAGCGCTGAACCGTGCAGGACAGGAGAGCAGGCGGTGCCACATCTTACCAACAATGAGGTGGCATCCATACATGCATAGCTGAGGGAATTGCACGGTGAGGTGGGAATGCTGAGAGAAGAAATTGTGGTGATCAAGACGGACATAAGGACTGGCTTCGAGGCATTGATAGCGAAAGCTGATGGAGGGCATGATGATGCCTCCGACCAACACGACTAAGTTTTCTATCCCTACTCTTAGATTAGGTTTTATTTTATCTTTTGATTTTATATTTTTGTGACATTGGTGTTTGATGGAGTCTAGTTGTATAGTTAGAGTCTATGTGCGCTAGTTATTTGGCGTTGGTGAATTATGCATGCTATTTGGTTTGAGCATTTGATGGTATGATGAGCAGTAGTGAGCTTACTTAATACCCCTTCTTGTGAGTTTTGAGCCTGAACTACATTCATTTTAGTGTGACTATGCTGCTTGGTAATCTTAGAACTTGTTTGTAGATTCTAGCTGGCTGGTAGAATTGGTATGATTAGGGCAAGTTTCTTTAATCTAGAGCCCCATAATTGATTCCTTGAGTAAAAATGATGACCCTTGCTAACCACTTTGAGTCGGACACAATTATTTTCATATCCCTTGAATTGAAATGAAATGAAAGAGATGTGAATCCCACGTTGTACAAATAATAAGGGTAGCCTATTGCTCCAAATGTGAAAGCATAATTGAGAAAGGAATAGCTGGGAATGAAAATGAAATTAAGGGAAACATGTTGAATCAAAGAAATAAAAGAGAGGCCCTAAGTAAGGAAGAAAAGAAAAAAAACTGGGAGTGCCATTACTGAAAAGATAGGTCGGTATGACTGGAACGAAGTTTTAAACTACTTATCTAGAAATTCTAACCCCCACTCCGTATGTCCAGTATAAGCCTAAAAGTCCCTTTGACAAATTCTATTTGCTATAAAAACTCTGCTATGAATCAACAACCAAGCTTATAGGAGAAGCAAAAGTGGCATAGTATGAGAGTAAACACTTAGCCATACACTTTAGAGTGTGAGAGAATGCTGCTTTCTATACATGTCAATTCCATGCTCAAGGGAATGTGGCTTGATCTTATGGTTGATGCATGCATATATAATCTGATCCAACTAACTGCGCAATCTCGTGTCTTGAGTCGTTATTCCTTTTCTTTCATCTATTTTCGTGGTATCTTCGGTGAATCCATCTGCATACTTGAGGGCAAGTATGGTTTAAGTGTGTAGGTGTGATGCGTCTTCGACTTATGGGCCATTTGGCCCTATTTTTCCTATCTTTTGTGTCTAGAATGTCTGCATAGGGGAGAAAACAATTGTTTGTTGGAAGGAAGCTCGGTCCAGGGCAAATAGAGAAAAGGTGATCACAATGGGCATTACCGAAGCAATTCTAGCCCACTGCATGAAGCTGCTTTCCCCAGAGGAAGACAAGTACCCTGGTGTGAGACCAACTGAAGAATGCAGTTAGTATGACCGTGCCCAACAGCAGCAGTCAGCAGCCGAAGCCAAATATGGAAAGACGCATGGAGGAGATTTGCCGAATATCCTCTCGAGTTCCAACAACAGAAATATTTAGAAGGCAGTTGAATCATCCGAATCAATCAACCGGCGATTACCAATCATCATTCTGATCAATCAAGCGTCCATCAAGATCGAGCTAAATATAGAAAGCAATCAATCATGCCGATATGGTCTGCCAGAGGAGGAGATTGACTGCCACATCCTCAACTATAAAGGTCCAACAAGTGTGGCTGGCAAAACGTTGGTTACCCTAGAACTCGATATTTGTTCCGTTAAAGATACAATTTCATTTTCAGTTTTTTACATTTTCCGCACAAACAATTTACGATTCCCGTATTTTCATTCGTGTTGTTAAACAAGTCCAAGGTGGTTTGCCTTAGGTATTTTCTTAATTCAAGCACTTCGTATTTTATGTTATTGACGAGTTTATTTATTGGCATTAAGATACTTTTCAATATGCAAGAGTAATTCCCCTGGTGAGATTTGGGTAGGGGAAATCATTAATTATTGATATGTGGAATATTCGTGACGCAATTTATGCCTTCGGTTGGATCCAGTGGTTCTGGAGAGATCTGGGTAGAATCCATGGGCAGTCTTAACCTAGCGGGTGATCTCCGCCAGGTTAGGGCTGTACTATGCCAAGCAAAGGCCATGGCATGATAGACAACAATATTCAGTATGCCCATGACCAGTGGCTAAGTAGCATCCTCAATGGTGTTGTAGATTTGAAAGGCGAGGAACGGGCAAAGAGATATTGTGTCCTTCTAATGGTCTTGGGCTTCCTCGTAGATATATCGATGACCGGTTAGACGTGTTACCAGAAATGAATATCCCGCGAGTTATGTCTACTCTGTAGGTGCGAAGCTGGAAAGCTTGGAAGAGAAGGTCAGTGAGAGTCATACTTGGAGGGATCGGGTATGACTACTATCTAAGGAGGAGTGAAGCACGGTCTTATGACAGGGGTGAAGCGTGACCTTCGGACCAAGTGACCACAAGGGATTCAACCATCCCAAGTGTAGAGTATAAACTCTTGACACACCTTGAGTTTATGCGAAGCAGGACGAATCTTCAGTATGCCCATGACCGAATACACGTATCAACAATAATCATGACCTATCCAAAATCTTACCCTTTTTATATTTGATTCTTTTCAAGTTAATTGTGCAGATAACACGATTGGATGTGACAACCAAACTTGTGCACATGAAGAGTAAAGTAAATCCTCACTCTCCATGGGATCGACCCTAGCTTACCACTAAGACTAGCCAGTCCGGTTGTGGGCATAGGAGCATGTACTGTCCATCCGAGGCATACACAAGTATTTTGATCGTACCATATGACGGGTGCGTGTCAATGTGCCCAATCTACTTACATTGAAAACACCTCTTAGTTTCACCATCTTTGCCTGATTCATTTTCCTCTTCTGAATCGAATTTCTAAGAATGTTTCTTACTCTTCTTGGATTCGGTTCCTCTCTTGAACTTATTCTTGCTAAATTTCTGAATATTCAGCCCTTCACTTGTGGATGATTCATTGCTCCCGACATTGGATTTCTGCAATTATTTAGCTCGAAGTGCAGATTGCACTTCTTCCATGGAAATAGAACCCTTGCGACCAAACAAAATCACATCTCTAAGTTGTTCATACGATCTTAGAAGTGAATTCAATAGGATAATTGTCTTATCCTCATCTTCTAGCTTTACTCTAATATTTTCCAAATCATCCATGATTTTATTAAAGTTTTCAAGTTGCATTGAAATTACCTTCTCTTCCACAATCTTGAATGAATGCAGACACTGCTTCATGTACAATCGATTTGCAAACGACTTGGTCATGTATAGAGATTCGAGCTTCACCAATACCGCAGTTGTCGTTGTCTTTTTCGCAGCCTTTGTCAGAACCTTATCACCAAGGCACAATATTATCGCTGAATGAGTCTTTTTGAACATCTTGGTTCTATCCACCTTCCTGCCTCTTTCCACTTTCTTGCCTTCGTCGCCGTGTTTCTTGTTGCCATCACTGCTCTCTTCAACGATAGCCTTCTCCGGCTTCATTGCATCGACAAGACCTTGTTGCGTCAGTATCGCTTTTATTTTAATTCTCTATAAGTGATGGTCCCGATACGAGTTACTGGTGTATGGGGGGGGGAATACACCAGTTAGGATTTTTTAACTTTCGAAAAACTTAACACTTGAAATCAACTTCAACTGAGTGAGAGGACTCAGTTGGGATCTCACAGCTGAGTAAGCAACCTCATCTGGAAGATTGGTGCTGTGCGGAATGTGGTGGAAAATAAACTCGTAACAACAAACTCACGCTTTTATGCACGGTTGGTCAAAACCAAAACTGTTATTGTGAAAGTATGCAGATTGTATGCGGTTAGTTTGTCAGTTAAGATATGATAATAAAGACTGAACACAAAAGAAAACACGACACACAAGATTTACGTGGTTCGGAGAGAACTCCTACGTCCACGGGGAGATGTGAGTCCACACACCTCAGTCCAAGTTCTTCTGGACAGAATCACTCAGCTTACGCGGGCTGAGCAACCGTTACAGTTTAGTTTCCGGGCACTAAACAGCCTAAGTCAAGTTTGCGGGTACTTGACGACCTGACTACTCAATTACAGGAAGAGTAAGGTCCTAGCACACTTTTTAGGGTGTGAGAAAGGGTAGGATTTCCAACTACAGCTCGATCACGAATGAGAGCTGGATCTAAGGCTTGAACGAATAAACACTCAACCTAAGATCAAAAACAGTTTCGAATTCTAGGAACCCTCAGCTACTAATGTTCTCTCAAATTGGAACTCTCAGCTGCTGATGCTCTTAGATGATGATGTTGCAAATTTGCTTTGATTTCTCTCGAGAAAGCTCTTGAATTTTTCGTCGTTATGTGTCTATCTGCATATACCTACTTCTCGAATGAGAGGATCCCTCTATTTATAGGCGGAGAGAATCAACTAGCCGTTGGAGGAGCAGTTGATCTCTGATCGATTGAAAGCGATGGCTTGTCTCTCATCTCTGCAGACTTTCCCGATATGGCATCTGTGCTCTTCTGCTTTCCATCTGAGACAACCTTGTGTTGGGCCAGATGGGGTAATGACTGAACGGTCAAACCCTCATGTGACTTCCTTTTGAAATTCAAATCTTTGACAGTCAACTTCGGTTTGTCGGTTGAAAGTCTTGACCTTCATATGAGTGATCTTCAGCTTATGTTTCGATCTGTCGAGTTCTCAGCTGACTTTGAACTTCAAAACAGTTGAACTCCTTGTTCAGATTCTATAACTGAGGTTCTGAAACTGAACCCTCAGTTGTCTTCCACTTCTTTACTCAGTTGGGTTTGAACCCTCAGATGATTTCTTTTTCATCTGATGTTCTCTTCCTTTCAACTGTTTCTCATTTGATGAACGCTCAGTTGGTTTCCTTCAACTGATGTTCTGAAGACTTCCCCTTGTTTACATCTGAACAAATGAACTCTCAGTTGTCTTTCTTCACAACTGGTGTTCTGTCTGAGTGACGCCTTGTTGCCATCTTCAGCTGGAGACCTGTAAAGATAAAATCTTAACTTTGCTCAAACAGCGAGCCTAAATTCTAACATTAGGTACTGGCAACATCTACTCGGTTGGGATCAGCCGGTTTTGGAATTCATCAAAACTTATACTAATAAATTTCCCAACAATAAGCCAAAATTATTTTTAATGGTGAATTTCTTGACATCAAACTTTGTTGTCATCATGATCGCTTAGATCTAATCTAAATTTTACAAGATGCTACTTCCAAAACTAACTCTTCGATTAGTTGTTGCCACTCAGATTCTTATCGCAATTTAGACACTAATTATTCGGAAAAAAAATCTCCGAAATCGTCGCCGATCTTTCAATTCTCTGATCGAATTTCTTCTATCAAGCTTTTCACCAACAAATCCACCTCCGATTGAACTATTCTAAACAGCCTTCTGTCCGACTTTTGAATTAAGTAAAAGTACATCTAGTAGTTGCTCGCAAGAGAACGAGATTAATGTAGAGCAATAAATTAACCCAAATCGTATCACAGGGAAAGGTTAACATGGCGATGCATTCATGCTAACACGAAATATCAAAACATTCCTAAACATTCTAACCAAGTTTTTGTTTGAGATTTTATAATTAAAAATACTTGATAACAAAATATAAAACAAATAAGAAAACAATAATTCAAGTACTTCAAAAGGTCTAGGATTAAAGCTCTTCTCCTCTGAATATTTTAAAACACGTAACATGTAATGCTCAATCGATTAGTTCCTTTAACCACATTAATGAAGTAATCTAACCACTAACTTTTGTATTCGTCGATTAGAACTAAGCAAATGAAATTATTAGAATATACTCGATAATTAATCTATGCATTTTTGGTCAAGATTAACTCTACTTCAAAACACATTCCATAACGAAATCATCTATCGATTTGATTCATTACTAACACATTCAAACATTGATCAATTGTTCAAAAGAATCAACAATCAATTCAAATAGACAACGATCATTAGCATTTCACAAGTATTAGATCAATTCTGAGTCGAATCCCCTTAATCCTAGAATAGAAATTTAGTTCATAATGCAGTAAATAGAAACAAAAAGAATTCTGGAAATATACATTACAATTAACAAGTCTAAAACTGTAATAAGATCCGTACAAACTTTAATAACAATTCCTGACATTGATCCAAGCAAAAATGTAAAGAAAATTCACACAAATGTTTGTTCTAGGAAAGTAAAATGTTTGTCTGTAGCAAGAAAATCTCGAACAAATCCTAGAACTGCCCATCTCAGCCTTAAATTCCCGTCTGCAACCGTTTTCCTAGCACCGCTGGAAACCAGTGGCGGCTGGTGTCTTCGGCGCTCACCATCCCAGCGTTGGCTGAAATCCAACGCTAGCTGGAAATAGCTCGCCGATGTTCAACCCAGTGCCGACTGGGTTCCAGCCGTGGCTGAGCTTACATTTCTGTCACACCCCAAAATCCGGTGTGCAGGAACGACAAGACTCCATTGGAATGTGAAGGTGAAACCATCATCTAAACATACCATTACTGTCACAACTCAACCCGAGATGTAACCAAACACTAACTCAATTGATTTAAGAATGTGAAACCAACAAATAAAACTTATCTTAACAATGAATTTATGCTTAGGGATAGGGGAATAAGGTTTGAAAGCGGTAATGAATATGAACATGCTTCCAAATCAACACTCATCAAGAAATGAGCATAAATAATTTACAACGGTTTCACAAAATAATAGGAAGTATCTCGATTCCAAGTTATGCAGACATGAAAGTTAACGGAAATTAAGAAGTTGTTTTGATCAAACAGCTCATTGTATTATTATCATATCAGAGTTATCAAAAAGACATAATCAAAAGATTATCAAATAGATTATCATGCAGCGGAGACATTATTTGCTCTTGACAACTACATGTATGAAGATATGTAATTACCGACTCAAACCTTCAACAGATAACACACCACCAAGAATCACCCTCCCCATCTTCATCCAAAGCTAACCTGCACGTTTAGAAATACATGCAAGGCTGAGCACTTCGTACTCAGTGAACACATTGCCAAAAACATTCTCAAAAGCTTGCTCTTAGAGCTATATAATTGAAACTTGCGTCTCTTGCTGCATCACAAGGGTTAGATATATAAATTACTGCTTTAAAAGAATTTTTCCACTTGTGACAGCCATAAAAACATTTTTGTTTTGTAAATCGTCTACGCAGACTAAGCTTATATCTTAGGTATGAATCAATCTACAGCTTATCTTTCTGTAATGTCGAGAAGTAGGCCTCCTCCTCGAACACCGTGACCGGCCTAACTGAAGCAAGGCTCACAGTCACCTTAACTAATGCATGCATTGTCCCGTATCTTACAGGACCTTTATCCCATGCGTCCACAGGACCTTTAATAATCTTTAACACGTAGATGATTGCATACCAAAATATTTAGAACATTTAGGCAAGTCAATCAATTGGAAAAACGCACGTAATATGTAAATAGTACACGCATTCATCATTTAAGTTTAGTTCAGAAAGCCCACCTGTCCTCCAAAGATTCTAGCTAGGCGGCTTACTCTTTCGCGTCCTTGCTACATTTCCGTCCCGCTTGGTCCTTCACAGTTTAACATCGAATAAGGACAAAACTCTCGACGCGTAAGACGTAAAGTAGATTTTGGTTTCGGCTGAAGGACTTCTACTTGACTCGGGTCTTTTATTTTGACTTTTCTAAGTCAATATCCTTTCTCGACTTTCTCGCTCTCGGGTATTTAACTTTACTCGGTTACTAGACAAACTTCGTCTCTCATTCTCGTTTCTAGAAATAATATTACTTTAGTATATCTCGCTAGTGAGAAAATACCATCTATCTCGACTATATTACTTGATGGTCCCGATACGAGTTCTGGTGTATGGGGGGGGGGGGGGAATACACCAGTTAAGAATTTTAAAAACAACCCCCTGAAAATATCACAACCGAGTAAAGCAACTTAGTTGGAATCACAACTGAGTAAGAAACACTCAGCTAGAAGTGAAGTGCTGTGCGGAATGTGGTGGAAAATAACAACTCGTATAAAATCAACTCACGCTTAAATGCACGGTCGGTCAATAACCAAGACAGTTGATATGGAAAGATGTAGTTTGTATGCTGGTTAGTTGGTCAGTTGAAAAAGCAATGAATAACTGAATAAAAAACACAACACACAAAGATTTACGTGGTTCGGAGATAACTCCTACGTCCACGGGGAGTTGTGAGTCCACACAACTCAGTCCAAGTTCTTCTGGATAAAAATCACAAAGCTTACGTGGGCTTTGCAACCATTGAGATAAGTTTACGGGTACTTATCAACCTATCTACTCAATTCCGGGAAGAGTAGGGTCCTAACAATCCTTTTGAGAGGATGTGTGAAAAGGTGGGTTTCCAACTAATAGCTCGAACAAGAAGTGAGCTAGGATCTAACACTCTACGAACTCTCAACTAGTGATGTTCTCAAGGTTGGATCGAAAAACACAGAGACAGAATCTAACACTCTAGAACTCTCAACTAGTGATGTTCTTAGAGGATAACAACAATTTTGCTTGAGTGCAATTTTTCGTTCTTTATCTCGTTCTTTTATCTCTTCTTGCTCTGGTCTGTATCGTAAGTCTTGGTGAAAGAATGAAGGCCTCTATTTATAGGCGGAGAGAATCAACTAGCCGTTGGATGAGCCGTTGATCTCTGCTCTTTGAAAGCGATGGCTTGTCTCTCATCTCTGCAGACTTTCCGGATTTAGCAACTGTGTGCTTCTGCTTTCCATCTGAGACAGCCTTGTGTTGGGCCAAATGAGGTAATGACAGAGAGTCAAACCTTCACGTGACTTCCTTATTTGAATTTCAAATCTCAACATTAGTCTTTCAACATTGGATGGTCGGTTGAGAAATTTGATCTTCATCTGATTTGTCTTCAGCTGATGTTCTATCTGATTGCTAACAGTTGAACTCTCAGCTGACTTGAACTTCATGCTGTTGATCTAACTGATTGAGTCTTGTAACTGATGTTCCATCTGAACGCTCAGTTGACTTTCTGATGTTCTGAATCTGATCAGTTGGCTCGAACTCTTAGATGACTTTCTTCCATCTGATGTTCTGAATTTGATTAGTTGGCTCGAACTCTCAGATGACTTTCTTCCATCTGATGTTCTCTTACAACTTCCCCCTTTTTAATTCTCATCTGATGAACGCTCAGTTGTCTTCCTTACAACTGATGTTCTATCTCTTGAACGCTCAGTTGTCTTTCTTACAACTGATGTTCTCTTGCATCTTCCCCCTTTGAATACTTAGTTGACTTTTGCATCTTCCCCCTTTGAATGCTCAACTGTTATTCTGAATCTTGAAGGCTCAGGTGTTTTTCTTACACCTGATGTTCTATCCGAGTGAAGCCTTGTTGCCGTCTTCAGCTGGAGACCTGTAAAGATAAAATCTTTACATTGCTCAAACAGCGAGCCTAACTACTAACATTAGGATCTGGCAACATCTACTCGGTTGGGGTCAGTTGGTTTTGGAATTAATCAAAACTTTAATAAATTTCCCAACAATTTATCCCTTTTTGATAATGCCAAAACCCTTATAAAATCCTTACAGATCAAACTGATCTAAACCTTACTGACCTATCTAAAATCTCAGCTGAAATTCTAGACAGTCTATAAGATTAAAACATCAAAGGGTTAGCACAGTTATAACATGGTATTGAAATAACTTTACGATTCAGAGCTTGGACAACTAGAGATTGTACGTCAAGTTGAATCGGAAAATTGATGAAAGTTTTCATTACAACTGATAGTTACAAAGTAAGCACAAAAGATAAAAAATTACATCAGTTGCTCAAAAACTAACTGAGCTAAAACTTTAGCCCATACTTGCTAAACATTCTAACAAAAATTTCTCTTTTTACTTCTGACTCCTTCGAAATGTCAACCCCGTGCTCTCGGCAAAATTGTCTTGCCTCAGCTGCTATTTTCTGTCTGTTGAGGTTTCGAGAGCCTGGGAGGAAGGGAGGCTGATATGTGACTTTCTGAAGGACCGGAACTGTGTTCATATCCAGTTTTGCATCTATCATGGCTCGCCTGAACTGGCTGAACATGCCCGGGTCCCCAGTGTGTAGCTCGGTCAAGACTTTCTTGAACGCTCTCCTCGGATCGTCAGTTGAGAATACCTTCCTATAATAGAAATCGTTCACAAATTCCTGCTTGAACGATTCCCAGTCCTCGTTCCACTCGGCTGGCATCCACTTATCCACGTGCCTGAACCGACTTTGCTGCTTGACCTTCCCTGGCAGCCTCTATTGCTTCAGCCTTGCCTCAGCCTTTACTTGATGTTTATCTATTCGGCGACGGCTGCTGGAGGCAATGTTCCTGTCCAGGTTCTTGGTCACTTTGTCAAGCTCCTCCTCGAACTGGTTGACTCTTTTAGCCTGGCTAGCTGCGAACTTTTTGATCCAGTCGGGATTCATGTAGTCCTTTTCAGCAACATCCATAGCCTTGGCAGCAGCAATACACTCTTCGATTGTGATACCGTCGAGTTCCGCATCAAGGTCGGCTGCGATCTCGGCTATGGAGTTGTAGGAAACTCCATACTGCTCGGCCTGCTCCAAGTCCTTAGCCATTTCAGCTCCACCGATGTCGGTTGGCTTAGGAGTGGATTTCTTCTTCTAGACTGTCTTCCTCTTCGGCTGAGATTTTGCAGCTGGAATCTCTTCCTCAGCCTGGGTCTCATCTTCCCCCTGCATCTCAACTTCCCCAGTCTTCTCTTCTCCCTTTTTGGCATTAGCAACAAGGCTTGCGACTGAGCTATCCAGAGAGGTGAGTTGCTATTCAGCTTGTTGGATGCGGTTGAAGAGTTCATCGACCGCGCATTCTACTCCAACCTTCTTCGCCAGTTCAGAGTCATGGCGCTCTTGTTCGGCTTTCCTCAGTCCAGCAAATGTTTCATTTACCTCAGTTTGGAAAGCAACGAACTCAACCCATCTTGACTCGAACCGAGACTCCCATTCTTGGTCTTGAGTCTGTTGAGATTTGGCGAGGTTGGAATCAGAAATGGATTTGAAGACATTTAGATCGGACTTGATCCCCAGAACGGTTGACTTCAGATCAGAGATGTCTTGGCTGGTGGAGGTTGAGAATTCGTCCATCTTTATCTTCAGTAAAACATTCTCCTCCAGTAGCTTCCTGTTCTTCTCCTCCTGTGTTTCCAACATCCTCAGCTGATCTTCTTTGTTGTGCTGGAAGTTGGCAAGCATCTCCATCCTTAGCTGATTTACCCTCTCAGCTATCAGCTCACAAATTTCTTCAGTTGAGGGTGCTGGCTGATCAGCTGGAGCTTGGTGTTCAGATTGAGCTGGCTGGTCAACTATAACCATGGCTTGACGGTTGGCCAGGTACAGTTGAAGCTCTTCTTCTTCCTTCTTAGCGGCTGCGGTGGCTACATCAAGATCAACAATAAAATTAGCAGATTTTGTAAGCATGTTGTCAGGAAATTGATGCAATCTTGTTCAGTCTTTTCGCTCGTGTCTGTGCCTTCCGCTTTGCTGAGGTCCAGACGACACGTCAGCAGCACAACCTTATTATTGTAGGCAACCTCCAGATTGGTGTAGTTGAAATAATCTCTGATGCGTGACTCGTCCGCCTTCAGCTGGTTCCAGCTGTGTACCCTTATGGTATCTTCCTTCACATACCAGTGACTGAAGATGAGGTTGAACTGGTACAGCAGCTCGGTTCCAAGCGTAGCAAAAATCGGCATGTCGCGCGCTTCAGGGAACATCCCGATCAGCTTCTGGAAGCAGTAGGCCACCTTGCCTTCATGCTCCAACGCGATGGCCTGATGATCAGCTTCGTCATCGATTGGGGAGGGAGATAGATTCTCGTATGGAATCGGTTCAAAAGTTTCATCAACGTTGGCCAAAGAGGTGGTCTCAACCTTGGGATCGAGCTGGGAGCTCGGAATTTCGGATTCTGTGGGGAGGAGGGTATCAACAGGTTCATCAACATTGACCGAAGAAATGGTCTCAATGTTGGCATCGAGCTCATCGCTCGGAATTTCTGACTGTGAGTCGGTTGTGAGAGCGAGAGGTTTTTTGGGCTGTACGGCATCAGCTCCTGCCGTGGGGGAGGTTGTTGGAATATCTTCAGTTTCCTCAGAGGAGGAAGAAGATGCATCTGAGGTCAGATCCGTTTCCATCCCTTCAGCCTCATCAGTTCCAGCAGCGCGAGGAACGATCTCGAAGGCAGCTGCCTCAGCTGAGTGGCTCGACTCGGATGGCTCCTCAGCTGGTGCCGTCTCAGCTGGTGCCTCCACAGCTGGTACCTCCTCCTCAGCTGGCGCATCCTCAGCTGGCACATCCTCAGCTGGTGCGTTCTCAGCTGGAACCTCCTCAGCTGGTACTGCAACCGTCTTCTTGATCCTCACCCTCAACTTCTTCTTGGCTGGCTCTTCAGCTTTCTCCTTCTCCGACTCAGCTCTTTATCGGCGTGCAACTTTCGATTTTGAGGGGCGGCTGACAGCTGGTGGCATCTTCTCAGCTGTATCCTTTTCTTCAGCTGTCTTCACAGCTTCCTTCTTCTCCTTAGGAGTATAAACACTCCTAATCACATCCTGTGCTTTCTTCGCTGTTGGGAACATCATCAGCTTCTTCACTGAGGTCTCCTCGTAGTCATCCCAGACCATGTTCTGACCCTTAGTGGCGAAAAGGATCAGAGCAGAAATTTTGCAACCGAAGTTGAGAGTCCCCTTGACACTCAACAATCTTTCCCCGGATTCGGTTGTGGTCTCTGAGATCTTCTGTTTCTTCAGAGTCAGCTGGTGTTCGAAATACTTGAACCAGTCGACGTTGTGCTTGTGTTTGTGCTTGTGCTCCAAAGCAATCAATTGCTGAGCTTCGGTCGGCTGATGTCGCCGAAAGCACCACTGTAACGAACACAACCTTGGAGACAACATCGAACAAAAGTCGATGCTCCGGCTTCAACTTGGTTCTCTGCATATTACTCTTCAATTTTTCTGGAGTGATCAGAGCACTCTCCAGAAACTCATCGGCTTCGCCATCGGTGATATTGTCGATGGTGTCTGTGGCGGTATGATTTGGTGGAATGATTTGGCAAAGAATATCAGAAACTGGAATGGGGACGGTGACCCTGCGGATGGTTCTGGCCGGAACGTCCCGTTGTCGACAGGATACTTCTGTAACTACTCCATCCCTGCTGTCGATGGGCGATTGCATATTCAGGTAAAACTCCCCGACATGTCGCCTGAGAAGGTAGCTGGGGAAGAGCGTCGCCCAATTCAGAAGCCCGTTCTCCCTGAGTAGTTCGGCGAGGGGAGATAGCACCGGCGAATCCAGTTCATCCTCTGATAGAATCTGCTCAAAGTGGATCTTGGAGAGCAGCATATCAAAAGACTCGTCGTATGATGTAGGGACAAGAGAAGGTCCTGAAGAAGCTATTTTCCTTTCTTGAGAAGCTTTAGGTGCCATTTAATAAGTCTGAGAAGATATATATATAGAGAGAAACTTGCAGAAAATGGTGAGACAAATTGGAGACGAAAATGAACAGTTACTGCAGATAAACACGAATGTAGAAGGTAAGAGATCACTTCCTGATTTTCCGCCTTTTGTAGGTTTTTGGCTCGGTTGAAATCGACGGCTAGGGTTGAATGGCGCGAATCCATCAACGGCTGAGATCACGCGACTGTTGACTAGCTTTGACTTGACGTCACGATCCGGGTTCCAACCAGCGCGTGAGAAGGTGAACTGTTTTTCATGTTAGCCCAGTTGCACTATAAAGTAGACTATTGATGTTCAGCCGTACTTTACATTAAATGCGGTATGATGGCTATTTTAATGTAACTGACATGCTCAAGAATGTTGAATTTATTTCAAACATTCTCATTTAAGATCATAACACCTTCAGCCATAAATGATACCTGCCAGCTGATGTCGGAATCAGTTGTGTTCCAATGTTGCGGCATACCATCAGCTGACTCGAGTTCGTCTGTTCAGCTGACGTCTGAGGTCTTCGGTTGGCGATCCGCATCTGAGATTCCCCCTTCATCTGAGCTTCCCCCTCAGATGGATATCTATCTCTTCACCTCAGCTGGTTCCTCATCTGATAGATCCAACAATCCAAGTAGATCACATAATATCTTGAACCGCGCTTCGGCTAGAGGTTTGGTGAAGATATCTGCTCTCTGAATCTCAGTTGGAATTTTCTCCATGGAAACATTCTTCTTCTCAATATGATCTCGGATAAAATGATGTCGGATGTCGATGTGCTTCGTCCGAGAATGGTGAACAGGATTCAAAGAGATAGCAATGGCACTAGAGCTGTCACAGTGAATGAGAACCTGTCCAGTTGCAACTTCATAATCTCTCAGCTGTTGCTTGAGCCACAACACTTGCATGCAGCAGCTACCGGCAGCCATATACTCTGACTCGGTTGTAGAAGTGGCAACACATGCTTGTTTCTTGGAGAACCACGAAACTAGCTTGCTTCCTATGAACTGACAATGTCCAGATGTGGACTTCCTGTCCAACTGATCTCCGGCTAGATCCGCATCTGAGTATCCGGTCAGTTGGATATTGTCGTCGGTTGGATACCACAACCCAACATTAACTGTGCCCTTCAGGTATTTGATGATGTTCTTTGCTGCCAACATGTGTGCTTCCCTCGGTTGAACTTGGAACCGAGCACACACTCCAACCGCGTAAGATATGTCTGGCCGACTGGCGGTTAGATATAGCAAAGAACCGATGATCCCTCTATACTTACTGGCATCCACGAGTTTTCCCTCAGATCCGAGTTTAATCTTCCAGTTAGTATTCATCGGGATCCTTATGGTTTTACTTGACTGCAAACCGAACTTTGTGATGAGCTCCTTTGTATATTTGGACTGATTGATAAAAATTCCTTTTGATGACTGCTTCACCTGTAGCCCAAGAAAATAATTCATCTCGCCCATCATCGACATCTCGAATTTCTCCTTCATGAGAGTTGAGAATTTCTCACACAGCTCCTCTGACTTGGAACCGAATATGATGTCGTCGACGTAGATTTGCACAACAAGTATGTCTTCTCCAACTTTGATGGTGAACAGTGTTTTGTCAACTGACCCTCATTTGAACCCCGAGTTCAGAAGAAAAACAAAAAGAGTGTCATACCAAGCCCTGGGTGCTTGCTTCAATCCATAGATTGCTTTCTTCAACTTGTATACTCTTCCATCTCCAGTCTCAAAACCTGGAGGCTGTTCAACATATACATCTTCCTTAATATCTCCGTTGAGGAAGGCACACTTCACATCCTTCTGATAGACCTTGAACTTGTGAAATGCGGCATAGGCTAGAAAGATTCGGATGGCTTCCAGCCTTGCAACTGGCACGAAGGAGTCCTCAAAATCGATTCCTTCTTGTTGGCAATATCCCTGAGCTACCAACCTTACCTTATTCCTCACGATGAATCCAATGGCGTCTCTCTTGTTCTTGAAAACCCACTTTAATCCAATAACTTTGACACCATTTGGTCTTTCTACCAACTCCCATACACAGTTGCGTAGAAATTCATTCAGCTCTTCTTGCATGGCTGTTGTCCAGTGAACACAGTTGAGAGCTTCCACAATATTCTTTGGTTCTGGCACATCAGCTACGAAGCAAGATATCATGGCAACATCTCCTGCTTGTTCGAACTCTTCAAGAACTGCCAACTCCTAAGCATATTGGGCATAAGTGTTGGAATCTTCCTCGGTTGAATCTGGATTTGCAACTCTGCTCCTTGTACCACACCTTCGGTTGGATCTCCGATGATGTTGTCAGAGGAATGATCTTCATATCATCTCTTGTTGCGTCTTCCTTCTTCTTCCAACAGTGGCTGTTCCAGGATTTCAACTGATGGTGAATCCTGAGCTGTGGGAGATGCTGGAATCTTCAGAACTGGTGATTGATCAACTGTTGAGTCTGGATCCTCAACATTGACAATATTTTGAACCGAGCATGGTTGGGCTTCGAATGCTGATGCAGTTGGAGTGACATCAGCTGAGGTTCCCCCTTGAGATGAGCTGGGGTCTTCACATTCATCTTCATAGGAACAAAGATCATCATCCTCAGTTGCCCATACCAATGGTTCAGCTAGATTCTTTTGCCTTAGAATCTGCGATCTGGTGAGAACAGGTGGAACTTGTGGATCAGCTTGTTGTCCTTTAGCCTGTTCCCTGCACTCAAAAGTAGATTCATCAAAACTAACATGAGGTGTTATCTCCACAACACGAGAGCTGTTGTTGAAAACTCTATAAGCCTTGATCCGAACGGCATATCCGAGAAATATGCCATTCGAAGCCTTGGCATCAAAAGTTTTCAACTGAGTCTTCCCATTGTTGTGAATATAACACTTAGAACCAAAAACGCGAAAATATGAAATATCAGGCTTCCTGTGTCTCCATAGCTCGTATGGTGTCTTTTCCAACCGCTTGGTCAGAAGTGACCGGTTCTGGGTGTAGCAGGCTGTGTTGATTGCCTCAGCCCAAAATCTCTTTGGCAGAGCTGAGCTTGTCAACATGGATGTAGCTGCATTCTTCAGCGTTTGGTTCCTTCGCTCAACTATTCCATTCTGTTGCGGAGTACGCGCAGGTGATGTTTGATGAGTAATTCCATGCTTCTCGCAGTACTCGATGATGGTTTCATTTAGGAACTCGGTTCCACGGTTTGATCGGATAGAAATAATTTTCATCTCTTGTTGGTTCGATATCCGATCCATCAACTTGGGTAGCTCATCTCGGGTTTCACTCTTGTGACGCATGAAAATGGTCAACTTATACCTAGAATAATCATCAGTAACAACAAGCGTATACTCGTTACCATTCATGCTCTTTGGTGTAACTGGCCCGAAGAGATCCATATGGATCAGCTGCAATACTCGGTCGGTTGAGGGAGTTGTTTTCAACCGGAAGGAGGATCTAGCGAGCTTTTCCAACTGACATGCACTGCAGATATGTGTTGTTGAAAACACTCGGTTTGGAATGCCCTTTGCATGTTCATGTCTGGCAAGTCGGTTCATTGTCTTGAAATTCAGATGGTTGAGCCTTTTGTGCTACAGCCAGCTTACATCTGAACTGCTCTTTGATAACAGACAGGTGTCAGGAGGACTACTATTCCAGTCAGCATAGTAGACATTCCCGGTTGGGGATCGATTTCCCAACAATATGACCTGCTTTGTTCCGACATTTTTAAACTTGCATCCCTGTGCATCAAACTTGACAGAGAAACCATTATCATAGAATTGGCTGATGGAGAGCAAGTTATGCTTTAATCCATCAACATATGAAACATTAGAAATCGACACGCGATTGGTTTCAAGGGTACCGTAGCCTCTGGTGTGACCTTTTGAGTTGTCACCAAAGGTAACTGATGGTCCTTCTTTCTCTACGAAACTCCCAAGCAAATCCTTCAGATTTGTCATGTGTTTCGAGCATCCACTATCCATCACCCACATGGTTCGTGATGCCTTATTCTTCCTCAGCTGTTTCTCCTGTTCCTGTATAGAGAAACTCGTTTAGGTCCCCAATTTTAGTTGGGTCCTGGAGGGTTAGAACCAGTTCCCCCTTGAACTGTGAGTCGTTTTTCCCTATATACTCGGATAGATTAATCATTCCAAATCACTTTTCCTTCTCCATCAACTATAACAATGCCTCGGTTATCCTTAGGCTTGTTGTTAGTAGTGATGTACTGTTTCTTGGGAGGAGATGGTTTTCTCCCATTGTTGGCTTTAGGAGGAGAGGCTTTCCCCCTGTTTTGATGGCGCTTTTTATCCTGTTGGTTTTGTCGATGAGGTCGGACACCATGTTGGAATCTTTGTGACTGATTCTGATTCCATCTTCCTGACTGTCAATGATAGTTGTTCATGCCCTGTTGTTGGTTCATGTTGTGGCATGAATATCTCCAGTTGTTCGAACTGTTCCTCATCGGTTGACTCGGTTGGAATCTCTGGTTGAACTGATTATGGAACTGCTGTTGATTCAGATGGTTGGATCCTTGTCGGTTCTGCGGTCGGTTCCATTCTTTCTGATGTTGGCTCTGAGGTCGGTTCAAAGGTCGGTTCTGAATTCGGTTTTGACTGTATCTCCGATGCCTCTGATTCCTCTTTTGAGACTTGGAACATTCCCCCTCGGTTGATGTCCCAACCGATGGAATGTTCTGTTCTCCATCCACTGCTCCTTTTTCTTTCTCAGTTGAGGTTCCCTTGGTCGGTTGAGCTTGCTGAGAAGTGGAGGTTAGATTAATTTGCGGAGTTGCAGACTCAACTGTGTCAGGTTTGACAACCGTGACATCCACCGCCTTGATGAAGGTTGCGGGTGGAATTCCAGTATCTTTAACCACGTCGTAACCGAGTCCAGACACGTCATCCATCTGTCTTTGATAACTGATGATATTCTCGATGATTTTGGATGATTGATATAACTTTATCAGGTTGTCCTTCTCAGTTTGCAACTCCTTGAGGAGAACAGCTATATGCTCGGTCTGTGCGTCTGACTTCTTCATCAGCTGGTCGATCTGAGCCTCTTGCTTTTTCAACTGATCATGTTGCTCCTTGATCTGCTCCTTCAACTCCTCATCGGTTGGAGCATTAGTTCGGTTGGCCGCATTCAGTTGACTTTTGAGATTATCAACTCTTCAGTTTGACTCTTAATCAGATCATCCTTTTCGATTAAGGATTCTTCAAGTTTGGCGAACTGTTCTTGAAGACTCTTAAACTCAACCGATTGCTGATGCAGTTCCTCACTGAGTTCTTGAATGTCACTCCAGGAGGGTTCCAACTCTTTATCCAGTGTTTCCTGCATGTTAGAAATATTGGAAGAATTTAAATTAGCAGGACTAGAGTGTACCTTATCGTCATCGTGGTCGGTTCCAAATGCCATGAGGCATTGATCCTGACATAGCGTTGTTGGTGGAAGTCAGCTCATCCTCATCTTCAATATCGGTGAAGATGTCCATGTCATCAGCTGCTTCTTCTGCAACTATGGCCTTGTTCTTTCCACTTTGCTTGGCCCTCAATGCTTCTCTTTCTTTCTTGGAAAGGTCTGGACAATCAGCTTTGAAATGTCCCTCCTTGCCGCATTCAAAGCAACCGTTGTTCCCAGGCTTTGAGTTATCTCGAGTTCGGTTGGATTTGTAGAACCTCTTGTATTTTCCGAACCGAGTATCCATGTCAGCTAGCTTCTTTGACAGGGCGACTATATTCTGTTGCAGCTCTTCTCTGCTTGGCTCCTTTGTAGCTGTGTCCGCAGATCTTGTTGGCCTTGAAGTTCGCGGCTTTGAATAGTCAGCTCGGAGTGCTACTGACTTTGTGGCTGAACCAACATCCTCATGTCGACTCGTCTGAACCGAGGACTGAGTTGACCTTCGTCGGTTCATCTTGTACTCATTTCCCTTCAGAATTGAGAACAACCTTTCAGTTCCCATCTCACCAAGATCAGCTCGGCTCTCATGGATGTTGGTGAAGGTATCCCACTCAGCTGGTAGAGCTTGTAATACTTTGAGGTTGATTTCTCTCAAAGTATATTTTCCTCTTCGGATGGACTGGATCCTTCTGATGATGTTTATGAACCGGAGCTCTAACTGATCAATGGTTTCATCAGTTTTCAGACAGAAGTTGTCAAAGTCTTGACAGGCATGGGAGAATTTGTTCTCCTTTGTTTCGTCACTCCCTTCGCTAAGAGATGCCAAAATATCCCACATCTCTTTAGCGGTGTCGCACTCTTTTATCCAAGGAAGATAGTCTTGTCCAACTGTGGACATGATCGTGCTCTGAGCCCAGATATCCAACTGGCTCACTTTGGCTTTCTTTGGAGAGAAGTCTTCTGGCTTCTTCTCCACTAACTCCTCAGTTGCATCCCCATCATTGGGATTTGTAGGAGTGCGAGTGACCTTTTCTCTGATGATGATCGGTCCGGATGTGAGTACTTGTTGCATTCGATGATGCTTTGACAGTAGGATCTTCTTCATCCGAGTTCTCCAGGATGTATAGTTCACAACCGAGAACATAACCACGATCTTGTCTTTAACATCCATCTGCACACACAAACAAAAGACAACAAAAGCAAGCAGATATGCACTAGCGTGAAAAAGATCTGTTCAGTTGACCACTGAAGAAAACACCTCGAATTCACACCTCGTGAAATAGAGTCAGCAGTCTTTTGAACCACTGCTCTGATACCACTTGATGGTCCCGATACGAGTTCCGGTGTATGGGGAGGGGGGGAATACACCAGTTAAAAATTTTAAAAACAACCCCCTGAAAATATCACAACCGAGTAAAGCAACTCAGTTGGAATCACAACTGAGTAAGAAACACTCAGTTGGAAGTGAAGTGCTGTGCGGAATGTGGTGGAAAATAACAACTCGTATAAAATCAACTCACGCTTAAATGCACGGTCGGTCAATAACAAGGACAATTGATATGGAAAGATGTAGTTTGTATGCTGGTTAGTTGGTCAGTTGAAAAAGCAATAAATAACTGAATAAAAAACACAACACACAAAGATTTATGTGGTTCGGAGATAACTCCTACGTCCACGGGGAGTTGTGAGTCCACACAACTCAGTCCAAGTTCTTCTGGACAAAAACCACAAAGCTTACGCGGGCTTTGCAACCGTTGAGATAAGTTTACGGGGTACTTATCAACCTTACAGATAAGTTTACGGGTACTTATCAACCTATCTACTCAATTCCGGGAAGAGTAGGGTCCTAACAATCCTTTTAAGAGGATGTGTGAAAAGGTGGGTTTCCAACTAATAGCTCGAACAAGAAGTGAGCTAGGATCTAACACTCTACGAACTCTCAACTAGTGATGTTCTCAAGGTTGGATCGAAAAACACAGAGACAGAATCTAACACTCTAGAACTCTCAACAAGTGATGTTCTTAGAGGATAACAACAGTTTTGCTTGAGTGCAGTTTTTCGTTCTTTATCTCGTTCTTTTATCTCTTCTTGCACTGGTCTGTCTCGTAAGTCTTGGTGAATGAATGAAGGCCTCTATTTATAGGCGGAGAGAATCAACTAGCCGTTGGATGAGCCGTTGATCTCTGCTCTTTGAAAGCGATGGCTTGTCTCTCATCTCTGCAGACTTTCCGGATTTGGCAACTGTGTGCTTCTACTTTCCATCTGAGACAGCCTTGTGTTGGGTCAAATGAGGTAATGACAAAGAGTCAAACCTTCACGTGACTTCCTTATTTGAATTTCAAATCTCAACATTAGTCTTTCAACATTGGATGGTCGGTTGAGAAATTTGATCTTCATCTGATTTGTCTTCAGCTGATGTTCTATCTGATTGCTAACAGTTGAACTCTCAGCTGACTTGAACTTCATGCTGTTGATCTAACTGATTGAGTCTTGTAACTGATGTTCCATCTGAACGCTCAGTTGACTTTCTGATGTTCTGAATCTGATCAGTTGGCTCGAACTCTTAGATGACTTTCTTCCATCTGATGTTCTGAATTTGATTAGTTGGCTCGAACTCTCAGATGACTTTCTTCCATCTGATGTTCTCTTACAACTTCCCCCTTTTTAATTCTCATCTGATGAACGCTCAGTTGTCTTCCTTACAACTGATGTTCTATCTCTTGAACGCTCAGTTGTCTTTCTTACAACTGATGTTCTCTTGCATCTTCCCCCTTTGAATACTTAGTTGACTTTTGCATATTCCCCCTTTGAATGCTCAACTGTTGTTCTGAATCTTGAACGCTCAGGTGTTTTTCTTACACCTGATGTTCTATCCGAGTGAAGCCTTGTTGCCGTCTTCAGCTGGAGACCTGTAAAGATAAAATCTTTACATTGCTCAAACAGCGAGCCTAACTACTAACATTAGGATCTGGCAACATCTACTCGGTTGGGGTCAGTTGGTTTTGGAATCAATCAAAACTTTAATAAATTTCCCAACATTACTTAAATTCTCACTCAAATTCTTGATTCAATTATCGTCATCTCAAATCAATCACGTCACAAACAAGCATTCATAATAAACAAACAAGTCATTTCACAATAAACGAAACATAAATATTTCACTCAACATATAAATTCAATCAAGCATAATATCTTAAACATGATTTATATTTCAAATTCAATTAACAGTTACGTTGACACTGCTCGACTTTATTTTCGGAAGATATTATCTTAAAATGAACATTAAAAACAATCTCTTCAACAAGAATTCAAATAATAAAATTTTTGAATTTAAAACTCAATATTTATTTAGTATTTCTTGATTTAAAATACAACGCTATTTTCAAAATACATTATCTTTTCTCAATTACGTACACTTACTCGTATACATACCCTTATCTTAATAATTATCCTTCAATAATAAAACATTATCATTATTTTCTTAATAAAATTCTCGTTTTCTTTACTCAATGAAAACTCGACTTTTAATTTAAAACTCAACACCCGATAACTTTATCGTCTTATCTCGAATTCAAGATATTTGAAAAGCAACTCGATTAATATCTCTCAAGCATTATCAACCAATCATTTAACACTCGACACACACACTATCAAGAAACGATTATTTAAACATTCACCATTTGCTAAACTCGATTCTCATATTAAAACATCATTATTTAATTTCAATTCAAGACTTCATTTTTATTAAGCTATTTATTCATAGCATTATTTATTCATCTAAGCTCAAACTTCACTTTTAATCTCATACTTTACTATTTCTTATTTCATTTAGAAATTATCTCTTTAATTTATTTAATTCTATTTCTATTATTTTTATTCCAAAACTTTTTTTTGATTAATCTCATAATTAAATGAGTAAACGAACTCAAACTCGACTATACTCTTCATTAAACTCTTATGCTCGACTCTACAATTATTTTTCTCTTTAAAAGAGAATTTATTTCTCTTAAGATTAATTTCTTCTTATTTCTTATTCGATTGAACGACTTAACCTCGACTAACTCGTCCTTAAATTTTATTTCCTTAACTCTAACTCCTCTTTCTTAAAATTTCGAATTAATTTTTAAATAATTAATTTTTTAAATAATTAATTAATTTATTTTGTAATTAATTTTATTAATCTTCAAATCTTCATGTTCTTCACCAAGAACACCAAGAAACACACTCAAATATTCATATTTTCACCAAGAACACATATAACACACACTAAATCTTCAAACTCAATTCCATCGATTTTTACATATTTTTATGCCTATATTTCCATTGTTTTCATCTCTTAAATTTTTACTAATTATCTAACACTCAAATATTATCATCAACACATCCATATCATCTACTTCATCAAAAATCATATTTTCTTCTACACACATATATGCTTCGATTTCTTCAAGAATTTAGCAAAATAATTTAAAACATCAACTCAATCATATCCTCATACTCATAACATGCTCATAGCATACTCAAATCATCAAACAACAACTAAATCAAATACTCCTAAATTTTAACCCTATTCTCGGTTTCATCAAGAAAAATTAGGGCAAATATTTCATCTCATTTTCTCATGCATACAAATCATTCAATCTATCATCACAACACATAGTCAAGAAATCATCAAAAAAACTCATAGAAATTATTTTTCTTCTTTTTCCTATCTTATTTTCAGTCCAAATAAATGTTATAGGATTATTTTTCTTTTCTTTTCTCTTAATTCCTAGATAAATTTCTTAGGGTTTATTCTCCTCATTAAATCATCATTCATCATCATCGATCATCATCACCATATCATCCTAGTTTGCCTAAGCATAATTTAAACATGCATACTTTCTTCCTTTTCCTTAGCTTTATACATTTACAAATATATAACTTGAATGAAAATCATACTTTGAAATAAAATAAATCAAACTCCTTCTTCTCTTGGCTTGGACCGATAGTGAAGAGAAAATGATGAGCTCAAGGATTTGCTTGGATTTTCAAGGAGGAATCCATCTCTAGACCTCAAAGAAAATGGACAACAATTAATCATCTCTTTTTAGGGCTAAGTGCCGAAATTTTAAGAATAAAGAGGGAGATGATTTTGATCTTGAAATAATCATCAAGATTGAAGAATTTAATTACCTTCTTGGATTAGGTTAGAGAATTGAAGATGATGATGATCTTGGAGCTTGAAACTCTAAGCTTCCATGGAGTTTTTCTTTTTTCTAAGTATGTGTGTGTGTGTATACGGTGAAGGGAAGGAGAAGGAAGAGAGAGGCTTCTTCTTCTTCTTTTTCTCACGGTAAAGAGAGAGATTAGAGAGAGAGAGAGTGTTGTTTCTTTTCTTCTTGTTGCTCACGGTATTGGGAGAGAGAGAGATGAGTGAATTTTGCTTGATTCTATCTTAAGAGATAAGAAATATTGAAATTAAGAAATAGGTTATGATGATTTTCCTTTAGGTGTTGAAAATAGATATCTAGACGAGAATATAATTAAGGGAGAGAGAGAGTGATGCTTATCTCTTAGAGTGAAATGAAAATAAGTGAATACATTACATGAATGTAATGATGGAAATGATAAAATCAATTAACTAAGTAGGAAAGAATCTCATTAATGAGAGAGAGAGAGAGGGAGGCAATGTCGGTAGAGAGAGAGGGAGAGATATAAAATAAAAATATCTCACTTTAACTGGTAAAATTTTCCCCGGAAGAAAAAGTTTTCCGGTAGAATATATCCGTGTTATTCCGTTAACACTGAAAACGTCTAAAAACCCTCATCGACTCGTTTCTGATATCGAAAACACCTCAACTCTATCTCATATATCACGAAATAAATCAAGGAGTCCGAATATCTAATTTTTAAGTCAAAATTCCAAGTAATGAAGAAAAACCTAAAATTATTCGTCTAATTATTCCATTAAGAAGTAAATTCTTAAAATTCTCTCATATGATCTCGGATGAACTTCTAACATATCTCAAAGGTCTTAGAATTAATTCTAGATTCAAAAGACACTAATTAGGTTAAATTCGGAGTCCGTTAGTGATTAGTGATTTCTCGGCTTATCGACACTAATCGTCAAAAGTAAAAGTTCTCAGAATTCTCCGAAATTCATACTCATACTCAATCTCACATAAATAAGCTCAATAAATGCATCACATACTCATTCCGAATAATCGAAACGAGAAAAATTCACATCTTAGCACATAAGGACATTTTGGTCATTTTAAGAAAATTTCTTTTCTTGAAAAAATATATCACTCAAGGCACGTTATTTAATATATTTAACGCATTTAAAATGCTCTCAAAGACTTGTAAAAGTTCGGGGTATTACAATTCCAGCCATGGTTGGGTTCTAGCCGTGGTTGGGTTCAGATTCCAGTCGCAGTTGGGTTCCAGCCGTTGTTGGATTCTAGCTTTCTTTATCCACTTTTATCCTTTTCATCACCTTTCTTCACCACACGAACGAAAATCCTACACATACATAATACAAAACCAAATGCCACAATACATGACCAAAAACGAGAAATAATGACAAAAACACAAAAAAACTACTAACGGAAACACATTGAAAAATGACACAAAATGAACTAAACAACTATTCTCCTCTAACAAATCCCCAATCTATTCCTTTCGATCGATCTTCCTTCTCTGTCGGTCATATTCGCTTCAATAACAACTCTACCGACGTGAGTCTATTTGCGTCGGACGGCGCCAAATGTTAAAAATTATCCTTCGTAATTAAGTAACCACAAATCAAAGTAGCTGAAAAAACTACAACGACAAACACTTGTGAAAATGAAAACTCTCACGATGTAGAAAAGTAAAGAATGCCTGCCTTTTACGTGGTTCAGATCTTATGATCTTATGTCCTCAAAAGAGTGACCGGGGTATAATCCAAGAACAAGATTACAGAATCCTATCCGGAGAAATCACGAGCTCACAACAATGGCTCCTCAACCGTTTTCTCTATCTCTTTTTATTTAATTTGTAACTCTCCTCTCTCTCAAAACAGTAAAGGAAGTTTTTCAAGGAATGAATTACATATTGAGATATACACAATAACAAATATCTAGCTCGATCAGGATCCTAGCCATTGGACCAACGAGCGGCTGAGATCACTTAAAGAAGATAATTGCTCTTACACTAACTCTCATAATATTTGGCAAGTTAGTCCCCAACTTCTGTATGCTTCCAAACCAATCCCTAAGCTTCAATATATATGCATACAAACCCCACAGATAACATGAACAAAAATACAATTAAATTAAAAGCGTAAATCTTCATTAAAGAATCAAAGAATTTCACACAAACATGCTTGGAAAATATTAAAACGGAAACATTACCAATACATAAAAATCGAACAAAGTCGACAACTAAATCTGAAAACACTGTTGATGAATTCCACCGAAGAAACGAACCAGAAAATGAAAAATAACGATTGAACACAATTTACACGAAATCCGATCAGATAATAGATCCAATAAAATCAACTGGAATATATTGACGATTGTCAGCCATAAAAAGCAACGAAAAGGAGTTGGGAATTCCTCACAAATTCAATCACGATAGCAAAGAGGGAGATAGTACTAGAGACAAATTCAATCACGATCGCAAAGAAATAAATGGCGAAGATAGATATTAAGTGGTAGAAAAGAAAAAAAAAATTGTAGATATGAGAGAGAGAGAGAAATCGAAATATACTAAAAAATAATAATTGATGTACATAAAACCTAAAATTAGGGGTATAGTCGTCCCATAACATTGGAATAACATGATAAACTCGTTGGAGCATCGCATTATCTTAATTTCAAAATTCATATATCGTAGATAAGTGATTTTATTACTAATATATCCCTATGGATGTCAAATTTTCTAGTCCATAGATTACGTTAGAGCAAATGGATGGATATATTAAATGATATAATTTTTTTAGAATAATGATTTATAGACATAATGTTCAGGATATAACTACCTTACAAAATTATAAAATCGGTTCAATCAAATCAAGTTTGGTTTTTTACAAATAAATATCTTATTGTTGTGACTAATTTACCAAGTTGTTACATATACTCTTGTACAGGGCTGGACTGGGCTCAATCCTAGTGCAAAATATATATTTATATGTGCTTGCAAGGATATGTTGTGTGGAATGGCCCAACGGTAAGAGTACATTTTTTCCTACCTGCAACCAGTGTTCGACTCTCCAACTCACACTTCTTATAATTTTTTATGTTTCTCTTTAAAATCACTAAAATGTTCTAACTTTTTATGCCTCGATGCCACTAGAAGCCTGTGATCGAATTTCAGTGGCTATTAAAAATTTATAGTATCTTTAAAATTTCATTTAAAATTTTCCATAATTATAATCTCAATGCCATTGTCGGGGGCCGCCTTCCTTAAAAAAAAACAAATTCAATTTTCTTTACTCAGGCCTAGATAGAAAGAAAAGTCTCTATAAACTTTTCATTATAATAATTTTCACTCAATATATATTTGAAAAACATAAATACAAAATATTTAAATTTGTTTTAATCTTGAGATATATCTACTAAAGAAAATATTAACAAATTCGATGCTTTAAAAAAAAACTATCAAAATTTTGAAATAGTAATTTAGTACCCAATTTTTTTCAAATATTTTATAAATATACAATGAGATCTATTTCACATTCCTATAATCGACTACTTCTCAAATTTTATCATCATGCCCCTGACAAAACCATTCACATTATCACATGGAAAAAATACTATAAATTTAATTTTTTTCCATTTAATATGTTTTGCCTTAAGCCTTATATTATGTAGGTCCAATCCTTCTAAAGCTAAATCTATTCCTTTTGCTTCAATGCACCAAAGTTGTCATCTAAAAAATATATGTCAAAATATTTACTTATCAGCCCACTCCAACATTAAATTCTGAATATGCCCGTTCTCTTTTACTTTTAATAATCTCATTTTTAATTATATATAATACTCCCTCTGTTCCGTTCAATAAGTCCCATTTTGTCATTTCGGGTGTCCCACTCAATAAGTCTCATTTCCTTATTTGGCAAAGATTAGTATACTAAAACCACTTTAAGTCTCACTCAAACGTGAATAGTATTGTTTAGTTTATTGTACATTATTTTTTCACTCAACCTACTTTAACATCAACAATAAAATACTACCTTAATCACACTCTTTATCATCTAACTCTCTTTTTTTTAATCTCCATGCCCATCCCAAATGTTATTGAATGACAAGGAAGGAGTATTTTTTTTTAAGAATTATTCAGGAGGCTCATTTTCAAATTATAAAAATAATCTTTAATTATCAATACTCTTGTGTAATTTATATTCATTTGGATATAAATATGTATTGTTTAAATTAGTTGAATATTCATTTAATATAGTATGATAACGAAGCTGACACTTTTTAGCATGGTACCATCGTACCAGGAGCACAATCTTGGATAACTTTGATAAAGGGGATAATTCGAGTAGATGTTGATACTTTATTTGACAAAGAGAAGGACGATTTAGGTTTGGTGTGATCACGAGGGATGATACAAATAAGATTCTTTATGTTCGTCTATTGTCGTGTTGTGCCGTGTAGCTCTTAAGGGCTCGTTTGGTATCCATATACGTATATCAAGTATGAGTATCAATATAGCCTTATCCATACATTGTGTTTCATATATAAGTATATGGATATCAAATTGTTATCTTTGATATACTTGATATCCTAGTTTTCAATATTTTCATATACCAATTTTTATTAATGTTGAGAAAATTATAAAACGATTGTCCCTTCAAGAGTTATTAGATTAACTAGTTTATTTTGCACAACTCAAATGTTAGGGACTTGTTTTCACAAGCTGAGGGTTTTAGTCTTAGTCTTAATATTCACTTCTAGCTCTCAACCTTTGTGTTGATATATGGTGACTTTGTTACGTCGATCCAGGTGAAGACACAACCAAGAAGGTCTAGGTTGTCTCCTAGCCGTTATTTAAGGATTAGGCGATTTTTCTTTCTTTGAGACCAAATTAGCCTAAAAAGCCTACCCTGTTGTAATCTCTTTGTTAGCCTTTTTGAGCTTAATAATTTCTTTGATTCACAAATATTAGCCTTGTAGTAATATATCCTACCCGGTCATGAGGACTAGGCTAAAAGATAAAAGGAGGGAAGAGAGCAGTAGGGCATGTAGAAAGTCTAGAATGGGCAAGAGAGAGTAAAGGGTTAAATAGAAATGTAAAAAGGAAAAAAGAAAAAAAAAAAGAGAAAAAGAAAAGAAAAGAATATATATATATATATATATATATATATATATATATATAATATAAAAAAAGAGAATAAAGTCCTAAGGTGTATTGTGCTACGGCCCAAAAAAGAAGGTGGAAGAAAGAAGATAAGGTTGGCCGCTCCGCTTGGCCAACCTAAGTCCGAATGACCAAAGTTCAGATCCAAATACTTCCAACCTATGCCTTAAGCCCAATTACAGCCTAACAAAGACCTAATGATAGGTTCTAATTAATCTAGTCTAAGGGGTGGAGAAGTTGAAGGCAGGCAAGCCTATGGTGTGGCCAAGGTGACATGTCCTGAGCATAAACACGAGCTTATACACAAGAGTGAGAGTGTGGTGAGGAACAACTTGAGCCCAATTGTTCATTTTTGACCTGACTGATTATTGTGTTGACTGTTTCTATTTGCTTGTGCTCATTTGAATTAATTATGCTCATTCTGATCTGTCGATTTGGTCAAGCTAACCTTTGTCTTTGTCTTTGTCTTTGTCTTTGTGTTTGTGTTTGTTGAGTCTTTATCTTTTGAGTCTTTTCTGTTTTGAGTCTTTGTGGTGATTCATACACCATACTTGAGGACAAGTATGACTTTAAGTGTGTGAGAATGATGAGACCATATTTTATATGCTCATCATGTGTTTTTAGGTGTAGATTGAGTCTAATTTTGTGTCTTTTTAGTCTGTTTTAGTGTCTGGGAGGACACTTTTGGTAGTAGGCAGGGAAGGACAGGAACTTGGCATTTGGGGTGGATTTACGCGTAAAAGTGAGCACATCGATACGATGCAATGGTCAAGGAGCTCTGCTCGCAGCTAGAGATACCGAGGGCGGAAGTCCAAATACATAGAAGTTGCTCCGTACCAGTCGGCATGACCAAACAGGTCAAGATGGCAGGAGAACTTTAGGCAAGGCGCAGGAGAAACAGAAAGAAGGAAGAGTATGAAGGTTCTAGACGTTGCAGCTGGTATGACATCATTTGGAGGATCAACAAGGAAAGGATTTATGCCTTGGAGGAGAAACAATTAAGAAGACAAGTTCTACTCGGACTAGGAGACAAGGGGATAAGGATGGATTGTTTCCGATAAGGAAACAAATCTATCCTGATCCTACTCGGCCAAGGAAGGAAGTTGCCAACTGGCGTTTGAAGGCCCGTTTGTGGGTTTTTAGGGTTTCAACCCATGATCCTTGTACTCTATAAATAGGTTCATGCATGCAGCCTCAAACAACTTTTACACAACTTTTATCACGCACAATTTACTTTTCTGCTGTTAAGTCCCAGTTTGGGCAGACTATCGTTTAAGTATTTTCAAGTATGTTTTCTTCTGTCTCTTTTGCTATTGTTCTTTATTTTATGTCTAGCTAAACCTTTATATCTGGGTTTAGGTAGAGGATATGTGATTTAAGTGTTTTATAACTCGTGAGGTCTAATTGGGCAAGATAGCTATATATATGTGTGTTCCCGAGACGTTAGGCAATAATTTCAAAGTAGTCTGTTTGATCCAAGAGACCATACTGTAGATGGGCAATTGGGGTGCGGCAGATTCCTTAAAAGGGAGATAGCTTAGACCAACAGGGACCGGAAGAGGTTTGCCTCACACTCCTTGAGGGCGACAAATCTCAGGTTGAACTTGGGCGGAGCCGAACGAAGTACGCTGACGCTGGTGAAAAGTTGGAGCGGGATCCTCGTATCTCATAGGACCGGAACGGGTTCGTCTAGTGCCCAAGGCTGCTTGTCCATACTACACCTCTTTTGAAGGATTCTCGGGGGGTGGGTTGGGCAAGTAACGAGGATTGTTTAGGGATTCTACTCAATTCTCAGAAGTAAGGACAAGCTGGGCAAGTCGTGGTTGTAGGCGTGACAACGTGACAGTAGGACTACGACGTGGTTTGCCTATAACCGTTGACACACATACGTAGCGAATATCTTTGCACCTATGATCGAGTTACACTTATTGACATTGAATTGAACCTAAATCCAGATTGTCTTTTATTACTGATTGTTTACTTGTTCTATTTCAGCTTTTACTTTGTTTCACTTTGCCCAAGGCGATAGTAAATATAGACCAAACTAACACTGCGACAGGATACTTCAAGAGAATATTGCATCAATTCTTCATGGGAACGACCCTTACTTACCGACTAGCTGATCTTAGGAAGTGGGCAAGGAAAATACAAATTGAATTTTGCCGCGGCTAAACGACGGTCGCGTCAGTGCCCGTTCCTGAGGAGTTGCTGAATATTGGCTGCCTGCAAAGGGTGCAAGACATCGAGGTTGGAGAAGGAGGGGTCTATAAGTTTGCTTACCCCGAGAACAAGGAAGTTGTTGTGGAGGGCCCAATGACTGTTGCAATGGGCTAGGAGATCTTCAACCGTATCCAGGAGGTGGAGGCAGTCGCTGGAGCCAACAACCACATCCTTAAGAAGATCCTTCATATCCTGAAGGAGTTCAACTAAAGGTAGGAAGCTAGGTATTAAGGAGAGCAACCTACTCCCTAGTTTGTATCCTCCCATTTTCTGCTTTTTAGTAGTTCAGGTTTTTTTTCTTTCTTTTTTTGTGAATTCTGTGAGTTGTATATATCTTTAAGTCTGTTTTGTTCCACCACTTTACCTGCAACAAAGTGTGTGTGTATGTTGTGTCTGTTGGAAAAATATACGGTGTGTGATACGTGTATGAAAATGAAAGACAGAAAAATGAAATGAACCGAGACTAGAGTTAGACTCTATCTCCATCGGGACAGAGTATTTGATCCTAGGACTCGAACTATATGAAGTATATGTATGTAATCGACTGAAAACTCGACTCTAGTATGTATTGGTAATCGAATTCTGTGGGGCCATTTATAGGCAGTAGGTGCCCATCGGAAGGGATGACTACATAGCAGTTTTGGGCACTATTCAACCAGTGCGTGACACGTGGTGCAGGCGAAAGGGTGCCTCGTGTGGAGTCGACACGTGGCGGAGGAGTTGGTTCAAGTGGAAGTGAAAGTGCGCCTCAAAGCGTCCATTGCTACAAGTGCGACGTGCACGTGCTCGTCGCCATCGGACTCGGACTCGGGCTGTCCTCTTAGGAATAATGGTCAAGCACAAAAGGTGACAACACTTGAGCCACTAAGGTGCACCATAAGGTAGAAACCACACTATACTCCCTTAAAGTGTTTCTCCTTATATATAGTACAAAACTTCAATAACTTTCCGATGTGGGACAAAGTGTAGAAACCACACTATTCTAGTTTCAAGTAGTCATGTTCATGTATTAATTGCTCATTCATTTCTTAATGGAATTGAACTAATGAATACATTAAATCATAGTGCTCAAAACGTAGATTTCGTTTCTACCATTAGTTTCCACATAATCCCTAAGGATTTTCCATAACTTAATCATGGATTTAATGCTATAAATGACCAAATTCCAACAATCCCCCACATGAATGACAATTAATGCAAGTTCTTGCAAATGCAAGAATACTACGTCCCGACGAACTAACATTGCATTAGGAAAGGTAGATTTTTTGGCTTTGAACATTCCTTAGTGTAATGCTATTGGATTTACTTGCTGCTCGGTGAACGCGATGTCTTGAACCGGTCAGCTTTTCTGTAAAACAAGACAATATCATACACACAATAATAGATCTGATATCTTTTTGTTCTCACGTTGTGTCCATTTCGGCCTTGGACCAATTCTTGTATTCATAAGTGTTTGTAGCTTGAAACGGCCCCACTTCTCACTTATATAGGTGATCTCCTATTAAAGTATTTTGCCATACTTTTGTCTTTCTTCACGACCTTAGGAATCATTAAAATCTTATAAAGCTTATCCTTACCACCTTCAACATGTTTCTGCACTTGGCAAGTTGCGAGAATGGATTTCATGTTGTGTTTTTCCAAGTGCACAACTGAATATTCATAACTTTGTTGTCTCATTGAACCAAGTTCTTGGGATCCTCAATCATCTTGGTTGAGTTACCATTATAAACATTCTTTTGTTTGTGGATTTCAATCTCATTCCTCTTACTGCATAATTGATCACTTTCCAAATATAAGAGCGGTCCACTCTTGACACGTTTTGACTTTCCATAGTCAATGTGTGTTGTATGTGTGATCAATAGTTTGTTCAAGGAAGAATATAAAGTATCCATGATATTTTGTCTTCCTTGATATACTTATACTAGATGGTATTTGTCTGTCATAGTAACATTTCCCAATTTATGTTTACTAGACGACACACTTTTATGTCTTGGTTATATTTCCAACAGACATAAATACTTAGAAGATGATTTTATCATTCTAGTTTCACCATCTAAACAAGAACATTGTTTTTCCATTAATAAAGTTTCCTTGTCTACTAGAATTTATCTTAGTATTTCTTGAGGGAAATTGTTGTTTTGATATCTTATTTGTCTTTTAACAACCTTTCTAATTGACCAAGTTTACTAGACGACTTAATAATCTTAGTAACACTTTCAACTTGGAGGTTTGAACAAGACAATATATCATAGTAATATTTTCAATGAGGATTTTACTCAAGATATTTTATTCTAGTATCCAAACTTTATTTTCTCAAATTTTGACTTTCCAGTCAAAATTTCTCAAGTGAAGTATTATTTACTCCCAAACTTTATTTTCTCATCCTTAAGTGAAGTATTATTTACTTCATGATTGTGTATCATTTTGATACCCCCACATTTCAATGAACACACGTATCATTATGAAATGTGTACTTCGTATCATTTTGATACCCCCATATTTCAATGAACATATGTATCATTGTGAAATGTGTATCTTCTTTTTAACGTATCCGCCCATTTTAATGAACATATGTAGTCATCTTTAATTTTTTTTATCATAAGTAATCATTTCCCCCACATTTGATGACATAGTTTGATTTATATCATCAAACATTAATTACTTTAAGACAAGGACTTCTAAACCTAGGGCTGTACACGAGCAGAGCCGAGCCGAATACTAGCATGCTCGAGCGGCTCGTTTGAAAAATTATAAGCTTGAGCTTGGCTCGAGCTCGATTTGAGCTTTGCACTTCGAGCTCGAGCTCGGCTCGCTAAGTAATAATCATGTTCGAGCTCGGTTCGAGTTTGGCTCGCTAAATATTCGTTTAGTCAAGCTTGAGCTCGAATGCTCGAGCTCGGCTCGGAAAAAACTTCCAAATTGATTAACAAGTAACTAATAATATAGTCTACAGTCAAACACAAACCATGACAATATCATCCATCAAAATATATATAATAACCTAATAATATATCAACATTTTAGCAAAATAAACATAAAAAGCATGCCCTCCACCAGCTTTCATAGTTACAATAGCCATCCTACAAAATGAAATATCTACAAGGTCTCGTAGCTACAATAAACAATAGTCAAAATATTCACAAGCTCTCATAGCCACGATAGTCAAAATATCCACAAGCTTTCGTAGCCTCAATGGTCAAAAAATCCACAAGCTCTCATAGCCACAATAGTCATCTACAAAATGAACCGTAATATCAATACAAGAAGAAACAAACGAACTTAAATAGAAATAATCTTACCTATTCACTTGATACGATTTTAAGTCAAAATAATCTCTTTGACATCCTCTTTATCATCCTTTAGAATAATCAAGATAAACAAACTTTAGCTATAACAATAAACAAGTTAAAAGTAAAAATAATGAAGAAAATTAATAATAGTACTTACTTTGATTTTCCATTGGATTCCATAGTGAGCTCGCAACCAATCACCAGCACAAAGAAGCATTTGCACTGTCTCCAGTGCTAAAGATGCTCTGTGTGGATCAATAACTCTACCACCGGCACTAAAAGCTGACTCTGAAGCTACACTAGTTATTTGAATTGAAAGCACATTACAAGCCATTCTTGAAAGGATCCTAAATTTCATGCTATTCAACTTCCACCATGAAATCACATCGAAATCAGTAGCCTCTTTCCATACCACAACAGCTTCCTCAAGATATTGATCTAATTCAGACTTCACATCATCTACACTCAACAGTTTGTGTATGAATCATAATCTCTTGGGCGTCTTCTTCCTTTTGATATCAAACTTCCTGTAACAATGCTCGAATTTTCAATTAGAGCACAACTAGCATTACAAATAATGTTAGTCACTTTGTAATCCTCAACATACTCATCATACAGATCATGTAGTGTTTGTTGAACAGTAGCTTTGAGCTCAATCCCTGCAACTTCAGAATATACATTACGAGCACACCAATCAATATACTTCATCTTATTTCTAGGATCTAGGGCAACTGCTAAAGAGATCAATAAATTGCAAGAACCCCAATATTTATCAAATTCATTTTCATTTTGACCAGTATCTCCCGCATAAAAGTGTTACCAGAAGCTGCGTCACCAGAAGCTACTTCCATATCATCTGTTGTCAGCGACTTCTTTATGTCAATAAGGTGAGGCAAAAAAAGGTTAGATGTTGGATATTCAGAACCTACATTAAACATGACGAAGAGAAAAAATTAACATGTCTATCTAAGAAAATGGAAAGTAAATAATGTAATAAAATTTGGATAAAAAGGAAAATAAGTTAAACCTGATATGAGTTTAGTGATATCCTTGAAATCTTCAAGAAAAGAACATACAACATGAACTTTCTCCCATTCTTCTTCACTCGGCAACGAAGTATACAAAGCATCGTAACTGAAATCTTGGAAAGACGGCTTTGAACTCCAAAGCTGATGACAGCATAGAATATGTTGCATTCCACCTCGTGCAACAATCCAACACAAGCTTTTTAGAACATAATTGCAGTTGCTTTGCAATTTCGCTGAACATATTCACACGTGCCTCTGAAGCTGTTACATATTTCACACTTTCATGAACCTTTTAAATTGAAGTCTGAATAGCAGATAGGCCGTCTTGCACCAAGAGATTAAGGATGTGGGCACAACATCTCACATGAAAGATTTTTCCTTCAAGAGGTAAAGAGTGATTGAACGACAAATTTTCTTTCAGGTCCCGAACAACAACATCATTATTGAAAGTGTTGTCAACAGTGATCGTCCAAACCTTCTCTCAATACCCCACTCAGCCAAACATTTTTGCAACACATCTGAAAGTAGTAGTCCAGTATGTGGTGGTGGAACACTACAGAAGTTCAATGTACGTTTTTGTAGATTCCAATTTGAGTCCACATAATGACAAGTAATTACCATATAGGAGATGTTTTGATCCGACTTCCAAAGGTCAGTAGTCAAGCTCACTTTCTTGACTAATTTCAACTCTTCCATCAATTTCTTCTTCTCTATCTCATATGAAGCCACACAAACCTTCTTTGCCATGGCACTATTAATCTTTTGAAAATGAGAAGTGGCAGTCTTCATCAACAAGTTAAAAAGATCATATTCAGCAAAACGAAATGGCAGCTCATGCACAATAATCATGTGTGCGACAATCTCCCGAATCTTAGATTGATCGTACCGAAAATTTTGAACCGAAGACACCGATTCTTACTTGGTCATAGTCATATGTACGCTAAGATTTTGTTGCCCTTTTAAAGCTTGAACTTGAGCCTTTCTAGCAACACAAGTTTTCATATGTCTCTTAAGATGTGTTGTAGGGCCAGACTCGGGTTTTGAAAGTCGAGTCTTACAGTAAATACACTCAGCTTTCATTTCCCCACTTGGAAGAGTGATTACTTTGAAGTTGTCCCATGCATCTCATGTGAGTTTTTTTGGCTTCTTTGTAAATGGATTGTCATTTCTACCTTCTGTTGTAGGCTCGTCCCGAGGTTGTTTTGCTCGAGTCTTTTTCTCAGGTTGGGGATCATGTATTTGTGCTTGACTAGTTGTTGAATCTTGAGAAGATTCAATATTCGGAGGAGACATTTGCAATTTTTCTGAACTCATTTAATTGTTATATCACTGGACAATTAGAGCATAGGTGAACAATATTTCCCAAAAAAAAAAAAACAATATCCACACATATATGACTTGTACAATTAACAAACAATTAACAATGCTCAAATCAAATCAATAATCAATCAACAAAAGCAAACTCGTCCAACAAGTTTTGGGTAAATTTAGAATCTACTGTTAGAAAATTACATAGTTAATGGGACTTATGAGTTCATTACAGCAATGCTTTTCTTTCTTAATTGTTGATTTAAATTCAGAAACCTATTTTCCATCCACAAACAAAAAGCTCAAAATTGATCAATCAAAAATCCCTACATTCAAGCAAATTGCGTCTTACTCAGGAATATCACAACACAATAAGAAGAAAAGCGCCCAACAATGCCCCTCTTATACAGAAACGTGGAGACTTATTTGTAAAGTGGGTAATTGCTATTCAAATGCAATAAAAAAATGCAAAATATTCAAAGAATCAATTGAAGAAGAAAACAAGAAGTGTTCTCATCTTTAAGTCGGTTGGCAATCAACGAGAAATGCAAAATATTCATAGTAGGCGAGACGACCGCCATTAACGATTCGGAGAAAAATTCAATTGATAAATCATCAAGATTATGAATAAATAAACAACTACCTGACCTTAATTAGGCATGAAATTCTAATCGCATAGGTGAAGAATTCGTGAGGGTGCTTTCCTCCCTTCGGTGGTGGACATTGGGCTGGCGGCAGGAATTTGACGACGATAAGGCTATCCACAACCCTTAGAGCACCCTAAGGTGCTCTAAGGGATGCTCTAGCACTAGAGCACCCTTAGAGCACTCTACCCCTATAACGCAAGGGTGCTCTAAGGGTGCTCTATCTTTAATATTAAAAAATTCCCCATTTTCATTTATTAAATTAATTCATCTATTTGTAAATAAATTAAAATACACTAATAAATAAATAATACGAATTTTCCATTAATATTTGAAAATTGGAAAATTACATGCCGTTGACAATAAAAAAAAACACTACATAATTAAAAAAAAAAAATACATAAAACTAAAAATTACTTAAAAAAACTACGCCCACCCCCGGCGTGCCTTCACCTCCTCCACCATCTTCCGGTGAACTTCCTGCTGCTCCGGCGTCATATATCTCGTGTCCCTGGAGACAATATCCAGGTCCATCTGATCACGTCGCTGCTGAAGATACTTGGACTTGAGGCGTGCACTTTCCATCTTCGCCCGAGTTGATTCCCGTATCGCCACCGTGATCTCATGCTTGGCCTCGGCGAACTGGCTAAGTCGGGAGCTAACTCGATCCATGACGGAATCGTACTGGGACGACCCTTCGACCGACTTCTTTCCTTTGCCCCTTGCCCTAGCCCTTGCCGCAACTCGACCCTCCGGTCGGGAAGGCGCGCTTTCTCCTTCGGTGGACTGGGCCTCCTCTGCCGACGGCTGGGATTGAGAGGATGAGTAGTTGCCCTCCGCCGTAGTCTTCGTCCTCTTCATGGACTGTACGTCTGGGAAATTGGCTAGGTGGAACTTGGGGTTTTCTCTGAGGATCTCCCACGCCGCGAAATAGCGGAAGGTAGGCGCCTGAGCATTTGCCTGGTAGACATGTTGGGCCTGATTTTTTACAAACTCGTCATCGACGCCGCTTGGCCGGCGAGCATTTGCCTGCTGCCAAGCCGACATCCAGTGTTTCACAGCGGTCTGGATGCGGCCGAAGAAGCTCCTCACGGCTTTCTTGTTGAGAGCCAAGTTGAACCTCCGGTTGAAGCGCTCTTGGATAGCGCCCCAATATCTCTCGCCGGACTGGTCGCATCCGACGATGGAGTTGTTGGTCTCCTCCACCCAAATCTGTGCAATGTAGGTGGCTTGTTCGTCCGTGTAGTTGTGTCGCTTGGACCGGACGAGTTCCTCGTCATCTTCGGCGGCAGCAGCAGCAGAGGTGTCAACGGCTTTGCCCTTCCCCTTCTTCTTCCTTCCTCTGGCAGCGGGCTGGGACGGCGGCGGGGCCAAAATGATGCGATCCTCGGTGTTTGTCGCCGGACTGTCGGAGTCCGGGGAGAACGACGGGTAGGATACGGCGGAGGCGGCGGTGTTGAGGTTGATTGAATCAAGCCCCGCCCCCGTGTAGAAATTCGCATCGTCGGACATGTCGGGATACCACGCCGACGAATATGGGTTGTTGGGATCCATAATTATTTTTTGAGAAGGTTTGCTTGAAGAATTGTGGAAGAGGAAAGATTGTGAGAGATGAAAATAAAATGAGAGGTGTGAAAATGAGAGAGGTGAAAATAGTATTTATAAGTGGTAAAATGAAAAAAAAAAAAAGACTGTAATCTAGCCGTTGCCGGCTTCAAAATCAAACCGTTGGATATTTAATTTTTTTTAACGTTGGCGCGTGCAATGCACGCGCCTGACGTTTTTTATTTTTATTTTTTAAAAAATCGTAAGCGCGTGTAATGCACGCGCGTGCTCGAGCTGTGCTCGAGCTCGTCTCCTCCGCCACGCAGTGGTCTCGAGCACCCCCCTGCTCGAAATCGGCTCGAGCACCCTTGCTCGAGCCGCGATGTGGATAGTCTAACTCTCCTTATGAGGGTTTTGTCAATTTTGGTCTTTGGACTATAGCGTGGGGGAGATAGAACGACATGAGCATTAAAAATAAAATATTAATATCATAAATAAAAAATATCAATTTATCAATATATATGTTGGTATTAAAAAGTATAATATAAATGTAATATTTATTAAAAGTATTAAAATTTTCGAACGCGTTCGCGAACATGTTCGTTTAGGTGATTTGCGAACATATTCGTGAGCTAGCTCGTTTACTATCGAACTCGAACGTGTTCGCGAGCATTTCGAGCCGAACATAGATAAGCTTGAGCTCGGCTCGAAAAATTTGTCGAGCTTGATTTGAGGCTCGAGCTCGGCTCGTTTAGTTAATGAATGAACTTCGAACGAGCTTTTTTCGAGCCGAGCTTCGAATAGCTCGCGAACCGTTTAGCTCGTTTGTAGCCCTATCTAAACCTTGTAGTGATTTCGTTATTTATATCTTATAAACTTCACTACTATAGAATATCCCATAACGTCTTTAGATGAGATAGAATTTCGTCTTTTATAAAGACCGAGTTAACTTTATAAAGATTTTCCGAAATTCTACATACAAAGTAGACTTTTTCTACTTGTCCATACTTTAATGGTTAAAAAACCATTAGTTTGTATACTTGTAGTAAATATTTGGCATTGTTCTTGTATCTTATCTCGATTTTTTCAAGTTGTTGCATTTACAAAAAATAAACAAGCAAAGCTATAAGAACATGTACACTTTATTTATTCACAAGTACCGTAGCATTACATCATATATACACAATCTATATATATGCTTAGCTTTCATTTGAAGGCTTTATCTATACATAAGCCTTCCATTACATATATTTACAATATGTACACGACCAAAGAAGCCTCATATAGGCCTTTTTTGTCACACAGACTAATCATAAAGATCATCCTTCAGTCTGAAGCAGTTTGTAAGTAAACGTGCTTCGTACTTGCCAATCAAACCATCGGTATTGTACTTCCTTGAAAAGCTCCACTCCTATCCCAATAGAAACGCTTGAACGGAGTCATCAATTAACTCCCATGTGCAATTTTTCACAATTGCATCCATGTTGTCAATGATGTGCCTCATTTCATCATAGACTGCTTCTCTCCAAAATGGAGCATCTGGCTTCGACAGAGCTATCGTGAGCTTTTTAAGCTCATCGCTCATAGTGAACCCTTCGTCACTTTGACCTATGATGACTCTTCTCCTTTTTGGATCGAAATATTTGGAAGTATACAAATCTTCCAAGGCATTCCAAATGTCTCGAGCATTTTGAAAATGAGAAACCATAGAATAAATTGAAGGAGTAAGACAATCAAGGATAATGTACCAACATATGAAGTCATTGTCGATCCATTCGAGAGTTTGCTTTCTCCTTATCTCCTCTGATGCATCTTTGTCCAACATTGGAGTAGATTGGGATACGAAGATTGCCAAATGATTGACAACAAGAAATGCCATCATCTCCTCCTGCCATTCCTTAAAAAAGTTTCCATCGAACATGAAAATAGGAACACCTTGCGTCTTCCAACGGGTTAGCATTTTCGAAACAGAACATACAAATATTGTCTTAAGATTGTTAGAAATATATATGGTGTGTGATACGTGTACGAAAATGAAAGACAGAAAAATGAAATGAACCGAGCCTAGAGTTAGACTCTATCTCCATAAGACAATATTGCGCCGCTATTGTGCAGGCGGTTCTATAGCAATTGCCTTCAAGATACAACGGTTCGGGGTGAACTTGAGACGTTGCACTACTTGTCGAAGTTCCGGCGAACAACTCGATACTCGGGACAGAGTATTTGATCCTAGGATTCGAACTATATGAAGTATATGTATGCAATCGACTAAAAACTTGACTCTAGTTTGTATTGGTAATCGAATTCTGTGGGGCCATTTATAGACAGTAGGTGCCCATTCGGAAGGGGTACCTACAAGGCGGTTTTGGCTGCTATTCAACCAGTGCGTGACACATGGAGAATGCAAAAGGGCACCTCGTGTGGAGTCAACACGTGGCGGACGAGTTGTTTCGGTTGGAAGTGCAATGTGCGCCTCAAAGCGTCTGTGGCGACAAGTGCAACGTGCACGTGCTCGTCACCGTCAAACTCGGACTCGGACGGTGCGAACATGATTAAGCACAAAAGGTGCCAACACTTGAGCCACTAAGGTGCACCATAAGGTAGAACACTTGGATATACTCCCTTAAAGGTTGCTCCTTATATATAGCACAAAACTTCAATAAATTTCCGATGTGGGACAAAGTGTAGAAACTACACTATTCTAGTTTCAAGTAGCCATTTTCATGTATTAATTGCTCATTCATTTCTCAATGAAATTGAACAAATGAATACATTAAATCATAGTGCTCAAAACGTAGATTTCGTTTCTACCATTAGTTTCCACATAATCCCTAAGGATTTTCTATAACTTAATCATGGATTTAATGCTATAAACGACCAAATTCCAACAATCTCCCACATGAATGACAATTAATGCAAATGATTGCAAATGCAAGAATACTACGTCCCGACGAGCTATCATTGCATTAGGAAAGGTAGCTTTTTTGGCTTTGAACCTTGTTTAGTGTAATGCTATCGGATTTTCTTGCTGCTTGGTGAACGCGAGGTCTTGAACCGGTCAGCTTTTCTGTAAACCAAGACAATAACATACACACAATAATAGATCTGATATCTTTTTGTTCTCACGTTGTGTCCGTTTCGGCCTTGGACCAATTCTTGGATTCATAAGTGTTTATAGCTTGAAGCAGCCCCACTTCTCATTTATATAGGTGATCTTCTATTAAAGTATTATGCCATACTTTTGTCTTTCTTCAAGACCTTAAGAATCATTAAAATTTTATAAAGCTTATCCTTACCACCTTCAGCATGTTTCTGCACTTGGGCAGTTTCGAGAATGAATTTCATGTTGTGTTTTTCCAAGTGCACAACTGAACATTCATAACTTCGTTGTCTCATTGAACCAAGTTCTTGGGATCCTCAATTATCTTGGTTGAGTTACCATTATAAACATTCTTTTGTTTGTGGATTTCAATCTCATTCCCCTTGCTGCATAATTGATCACTTTCCAAATATATGAGCGGTCCACTCTTAACACGTTTTGACTTTCCATAGTCAATGTGTGTTGTATGTGTGATCAATAGTTTGTTCAAGGAAGAATATAAAGTCTCCATGACATTTCGTCTTCCTTGATATACTTATACTAGATGGTATTTGTCTGTCATAGTAACATTTCCCAATTTATGTTTACTAGACGACACACTTTTATGTCTTGGTTATATTTCCAACAGACATAAATACTTAGAAGATGATTTTATCATTCTAGTTTCACCATCTAAACAAGAACATTGTTTTTCCATTAATAAAGTTTCCTTGTCTACTAGAATTTATCTTAGTATTTCTTGAAGGAAATTGCTGTTTTGATATCTTATTTGTCTTTTAACAACCTTTCTAATTGACCAAGTTTACTAGACGACTTAATAATCTTAGTAACACTTTCAACTTGGAGGTTTGAACAAGACAATATATCATAGTAATATTTTCAAAGAGGATTTTACTCAAGATATTTTATTCTAGTATCCAAACTTTATTTTCTCAAAATTTGACTTTCCAGTCAAAATTCCTCAAGTTAAGTATTATTTACTCCCAAACTTTATTTTCTAATCCTCAAGTAAAGTATTATTTACTTCATGATTTTGTATCATTTTGATACCCCACATTTCAATGAACACACGTATCATTGTAATATGTGTACTTCGTATCATTTTGATACCCCCACATTTCAATGAACACATGTATCATTGTGATACCCCCACATTTCAATGAACACATATATCATTGTGAAATGTGTATCTGTCACAACCCGAAATCCAGTGTGTAGGAATGACCAGACTCCATTGGAGTGTGAAGGTGAAACCATCGAATACAACATACCACTTCTATCACAACTCAACTCGAGATGCGACAATAACTAAACTCTATCGAATTATGAATGTGAAACCATCAAATAAAACTCGACTCAACAAGGAATTATGCTCGGGAATAAGAGGTAATCGACAATAAAGATTAACCAATACCAACATGCTTTTAAGGTGTTATCAATATACACGAGCATGAATAATTTACATCAGCTTCAAAATATAATAAGTATTTCAAATTCAAGTCATGCGGAATTTAAAGACAAACGGGAAATAGTTTTGAGCACACAGCCCATTGTATCAACAGACCATAATAGGATTATCAAAAAGACATATCAAAAGAAATTATTTTGCAGCGGAGACATCAACTTAATCCCAACAACTACATGTATGAAGACATGCAATTGCCAGCTTAAACTTTCGACTCGATTCAAAACACACCACCAGATCATCCTCGCCATCCTCACCCATGCTAACCTGCACGTTTAGAAATACATGCAGAAGCATACCAAACTCAATTAAATGGCAAGTCAATTAATTTTAAAAGCTCACATAATAATACTCAATAATTAATAGCATTCATCAGAGTTTCGGTTTTAGAAAAGCCCACCTGACTTCTGGAAACTGAGTCGAGGTTGCTTACTCTTTACGTTGGTTTCTACTTCTCAGTCCCGCTCGGCCCTTCAAGAATAACATCGAATAAGAACGAGATTACTATCTCGTAAAAAGTAAAATAGACTTAGGGCTCGACTGAAGGACTTCTACTTGACTCGGGTCTTTCTTATTTTATTTTAACTTATCTATATCGATATCGTTCTCGGTTTCTAATTAATTCTCAAACTCGAAATCTCGTTTCTAATAATATTTTAATATTTCACGCAAAATGAAAATTTTACTATTCATCTCGTCTCGTACTTCTCAATTTCTCGAGTTACACGGACTCGGAAAATTAATTCTTGACTATTAACATCACTGTTCATTCACATCAAAACTTTCACACCAATAATCGAGCATTTACAACAGATAAACAATCAACTTCACAAATAAGCGGAATAAGAAAATCTCACTTAATCACATAAATTCAATTAAGTATAATAAACTCAGAAATAATTCATATTTCAAACACAGTCAAATGATGACTCATTACTGCTCGACTTTTAACTTTAGAAAATTATAACTTCGGGTTTTAACGAAAATTATTTCGTTAAACTTTTAATAAATTAAATGATAGTTTTGAATTTAAAATCCAAACTTCTATTTAAAGTTACTCGACTCTAAACCACGTCATCACTTCAAAATACGAACATAACCTCGTATAAGTTCTCAACTTGATAACTCAACTCCAAATAATATTATTTAATCTTTTTCTCAATTAAAAATTCTTCATTCTCGGTTTTTTGTTTTAAAACTTCAACGCTCGATAACTTTTACGTTTTAACTCCGATTAAAAAGATTCAAAAAAGCAAACTTGATTATCTTTACTCAAACATCATCATCTAATCACTCAATACTCCATATAACATCAAGAACTCAACTTCCAAGTATTAAAACTCATCAAATTCATTTTTCTATGTTAACAAGCAAACTTGTTCGTTTTTCAAACTTTATAACTCTATTTCATTCAAATAATACTTCACATCATCATTCAAACATTTAAACATACTCAAGAATATAAACATCCAACTCATAACTCACATCATTCAATTTTTTTAGTTTTTATGAAAATATTCTTCTAAATTGAATATTCAAGTTTCTTATTATTTCTCTAGAAATTTCTTTTGATCGATTTCTCAATCACAATAAATAAACGAACTCAACTACGTAAATGTCATCTCTTTGCTCATATACTCAATTTTTAGGATATTTTCTCATAGAAAATTCATTTTCCTTTATTTTAATTTCTATTATTCCTCAAATAAATATTAATATTAATATTCTATTTTTCTTTATCTCATGAAATACTCAAACATCTCACTTATGAATTCTACTTCTCTTATGCATCGAAATTTTACATTCTAAACAAAGAAATGTCTTTCTTTGTTATAACTCCAAAATTTATTATTTAATCTTTCTTTATATATATATAAAAGTCGATTTTTCTAATAAAAATTCATAAAATTTTATTCTTTTCTCAATTAACTCTAGACATGCTCAAGATCTCATTTAATCTATATTTCATCATCATATTAATGAAATCCATCAACTTAATAATATATATATATATATATATATATATATATATTTTGATTTTTATATTAAAAATAATTAATTAATAATTATTTTATTTCATCTTCAAATCTTCATAAATTCATCAAGAATACTAGAACTTGTAATATCCCAAACTTTTCTATTTTCTTAAGTGCGAATTAATTAAATTAATATGCCTAAATGATGAGTTTTGAGTGCTAAAAATTTTCGCGAAAATAAATTTTCGTGTGAAATGATGAAAATGCCCTTATGTGCCTATGTGATTTTTCTCGTTTCGATTATTCGAAACGAGTATGTGATGCATTGTATGAGCATTATTATATGACATTGAGCTTGAGTGTGAATTTCGGAATTTTCTGAGAACTTTGATTTTTAGATGAATAGTAACTTAAACCGAGAAATCACTATTCATTAACCGACTCCGAATTTAGTCTAATTAGTTTCATTTGAATCTAGAATTTCTTTTAAGACTTTTGAGATAAGTCAGAGAATTTTCCGAGATCGTTTGATTGAAGTTTAAAAATAAATTGTTTAACGATGTGTTTAGTCGAGCAGTTTTTATGAATTTATTCGTTAGAAGGAATCTCGACATAAAAATTAGATAATTGAATTCCTTAATTTATTCTGGGAGATATAAGATGAATTGGAGAGAATTTCGAAGTCGGGAACGAATCAAGAAAGGTTATTAATCGTTTGAGAGAATAAAATAAAATAATGAGGATATTTTCTACCGGAAAACTATTAATTCTGGGGGTATTTAGCAGTAAAAAACTGCATACTTATCTAATATTTATCTCCATTATTGAGCTTTAAACTATTTCACTCTCACCCAAGAGAGTGAGAGCTACTCTCTCTCCTTACTCTCTCTCCATATCTCTCTCTCGATTCTCTATCTCTCTCATATCTTTCCATATCTTCTCACATGTTAAATGCATCCCCTCATTCCTTAATATCATTATCACCATCCACCTCTCTCTCTCAACTCTCATCTCTCTCTCGGCTGCAACCTTACCGAGAAGCAGAAAATTTCCAGCTCCTATCTCTCTTCTTTCATCTTCACCGTGAGCTACTAAGGAGCAGCCCCTCCTTCTCCATCTTGCCGTAAAGTTGAAGAAGAACAGCTGTAGAAGCTTGTGTTCTTCATCGAAGAGCAGCAGCCCTTCGACTTCATCTCCATCTCCTTCACGTTGAGTAGCAAGTAGCAGTTTTTTTTTCACGTCATCTTCACTTCTGTCGTGAAGCTTGAGGAGCAGTGGCTCCCCTCCCGTTATCTTCATTTTGGTCGAAGAAGAGGAGCAGCAGTCCACCTCTCCTTCTTCTCCCTTTATTACTGAGAAGCCTAGCAAGAGGACAGCCCCTCTCTTCCTTCACTATCATCTTCAACATACACATATACAAGTCACTCCATGCAAGGAGCTTGAAGCCTTGAGGATTCTTTGATGTTGTTTTCATCCTCCACCATCAAGATCATCTAAGAAAGTAAGCTTTCATCTTATTCATTCATTTCAAGCGTAAGATAAGCTTTGAGAAACCCTTATTCCATCGATTTTTCTTGAGTCCTAAAGTAAGAATTTGATCCTTACTTATTCAAGTCATGATCTTGATACCTTGTATATATTTTCATGCAAGGAAAGGAGTGAAAAATCCATCATCTCCATACCTCCAAGTTGTCGAAAATATCAAGCCAAAGAGGAGTTTGAGCTTTTATTTTCTAAGTATGGTTTTAATTCATTTATGCAAGATATTTATATGTAAGAGATGAAAATAAGGAAAACATGCATGATTTACTTTATGCTTAGGCAAACCTTAGGATTATGGTGATGAGATGATGATTAACATGGAGTTTAAGAGAGGATTTAGGGTTAAAAGGATGAAAGAAAACAATATACCCTAAAAGCCCTAAATCGATTAAAAGAGAAAAATAGGAGAAAATAATTTCTTGATGAGTTTTGATGATTACTTGATGATATGATGATGATATATGCTTATTATGATTTCTCATGTGATTTATATGCATATATGTGATGATGAGAATTTTTGGTGAATTTATTGCAGTTTTAATGATTTTAATTGAGTAAAAATAGAGAAAATATGCTTAAATGATGGTTTATGAATTTTATGATGTTTATGATGAATATGAGCATGATGGAGTATGAGAATATGAATAAGATGTGATTTTAAGTCATAATATGAATTTATTGAATTTTTATAAAAACAATTCGATATATATATATATATATATATATATATATATATATATATATATATATTATCACAGCCCCAAATCCCAAGGGACGGTAAAGCCGGGGTGTGACTAGGGGTTGGATTAAAGAAGCGGGGAAGAAGGGGGGGGGGATAACTGAATAAACGCATTAACCAATAATAATAAACAAGATGATATCTATGAACTGATTTCATTAACAAAAGAGAGTCGATCTCGAAGGATTGCTCGACGAAGTTGTTTTCAGAGTAGCCTAGGTTTAAAGTACGAAACTTAAACCGAAAAGTTATACAACAAAAGTGAAGTAGTTTGCAGCAGAAAAATGTAGAATTGATTACACTTTTCTTCATTCCTAAGTACGACCTCTACTCAACTTCCGCCGCCTTCGTTGCTCAACCTGCATATTTATAAATACATGCAGGGCTAAGTATAATCATACTTAGTGGGCACAATGCCGAAAACATATCATAAGCTTATAGATTAATCAGGCATCTTTAAAGTAACACATCGAAGTTTTTCATCAAAGGCCCGTGCTTACTAAACATTTTCCTTTCATAAATAGCTTGCGCAAGCATTTTACTGTTGTTACGTTCAACTTGCGCAACTTCTGTTTCAACGCCGGGGGAGAGTTAACTTCTCCCGCGCACATTCCTCACCGTGGCTGGCTACCCCTCAACAGAGTACCACACACAACGGCTACCGTGTACACTAACTCTGGAAAGCACCTAACGGTGTCACTAACTCAGAGTCCGATCGATTAGTTGGCGAACCAACTCAGAAAGGCACAAAAGAACTCACAAACACAAATTCTTTTATACACTGATAATCATTTAGAAAACGCACTTATAAAGCAATAAGTAAACATTTTGAGCAACGCTCACTTTATTTTGTTATATAGAAAAAACCACCTTAACCGGTTACAGAACAAACTTCTGTCTTCGGTCTTCCATCCTTTCCTCTAATTGCGACTTCCACCTTCTATCGCAACAAAAATCCTTTAGTAAATCGGTCGAGACAATTTAAGAAAAAGCAAATCGAATTCGGTTAAGTCTTTTAGGCGTTTGCACTTTAACTAATCTCTTTTGGTTTAAAAGAAACGAGTTTCGGACACATCTCATTTAGAACTAACATGGTTCCTTACTCGACATTTAGATTAGTTAAAGACGGAAGTCGATAACTCTTAACGACTTAAAAGTTCTTAAAGAATTAAGTTGAAAAGAATTCAACTTAAGAAAATGAGTTTTAGAAATTTTCTGCACAAGGCAGTAGATTAGGAGCCTCTACAGAATAGAGTATTTCGAAACAGGGGATGTTCCTTATGTCAAAAGAAAGGCACGGATGTCTAGTTTACTGTTCAATTTACGGATCTCGATTTCGTTAAACGAGCTAAGAGTTACGGCCGTTTCCGTGAAGGGTGGCAAAACTGTCCGTGAAACCCTAGACGTTTATAAACTCGACGCATGTTTCCCTCGGTTTGATTAATGCTATACAACCTTTATGTGCACGAAATTTCCATCAATTTACAGTCAAGTCACACAATCATTTAACATGAACACTTTCATGTTTTTCGATTAAAAAATACGACGAGCAACTCTCGTCTTTTCAACTAACGAAAACACTTAGCAATTTTATTTCAATTTCAAATCATAACTAACTTCTAACTTCTATTTCATAACTCATATGAAATCATCATCAACTACAATCATGCTTATTAATCATCAACTAACTCAAATCAATTAACATATACTCATAATCATCAAAGACGTCGTTTTTATCGAGCAACGAATATCGTTGTCGATTTTTCTTAAACATTTTTATAAAATCTAAGAAATTCATACTAAGCACATATAATCATGCTTATCATCAATACATCAACCATATCATCAATCGGAAACATACAAACCCTCGTTTTCTCATTTCATTGATTCAAAATCTACTTACTTTCTTCGATTCCTTGAAGTTTTTACTAATTCAATTCAAATCAAATTAGTTTCTATCATCTTTATACTTAACAATAAACACCTTAACACATTAACATCATTAAAACCATTACTTAACCATTTCATGTCATTCTTATCGGTTCATGAACTCGATTTTTCATAGTTGTTAGTTAATTCTCAATTAATTCAACAACAAACCTAACATATCAACAATCACTAATATTCGATTAGTTTCCTCGTTCTATTTTTCTATCGACGACTATGCTCGACTCTTCGTCTCTTACAAAAATTCAACGTTCTTAGAATTCGCTCCTACTTTCACATCATCATCATTAACTACTTAGATTAACTAATATGCAATCCATTAACTCATAACATAATCAAATCTTAACTTATCGACGATTCATCGTCTCCAACGATTTCATTTTTATTTTTAGAAAAATCTAACTAAAATATATGTTCAACTACATGCTTCCTACTTCTCATAAATCATAACACATCATCAAAAATATAACAATTACTCAATCAAAATACTATTTCTTCATCTCTTACAATATCGTTTTTATTTTTAGAAAATCCCCAAATAATTCATGTCATCATTTTTTAATGCATACAAACATATCCCACAAATCATATGTCTAAATTCAAGCTAAATCTTCATCAACTACTCCATGAATATTTTCGAAAATTACCCAATTAATTCCAACATGATTTATTCGATTTAAACCATAGAAATTCATTCCTAAGCATAAATAATCATGTAATAAATTTAGAACATCAATCCTATACCTCTTAATAATTTCGAAATTTTCAAGAATTATAGGAATACACTCAGACAAGTTTCCATAGGCAGGAAAGTCGTTGATTGTCCATAAAAGAACAGATCTCAATGTAAAGTAGTCACCACGATGCCCATCATATGCTTGGATGCCTACCTCCCATAACCTTTTCAAATCATCAATAAGAGGTGCCAAGTAGACATCAATATCATTCCCTGGCTGTTTAGGACCTGAAATTAGCAGTGTTAGCATCATAAATTTTCTTTTCATGCATAACCAAGGAGGTAAATTGTACGTGACAAGTATAACTGGCCAACAACTATAACTAGAACTCATAAGACTATGTGGATTGAAACCATCAGCTGCTAAAGCTAGTCTTAAATTTCTTGGTTCATTCCCGAAATCCGGCCATTTGCTGTCTACTAATTTCCAAGCGGGTGCATCAGCCGGATGACGAAGATAACCATCACGAGTTCTACCATCATCATGCCATGTTAGCTCCTTAGAAATTTCAGCCGTTCGAAACATTCTCCGAAATCTTGGTATCGGTGGAAAGTACCATAAGACCTTTGAGGGCACTTTATTATTGTCAACTTTCCATCTTGACACTCCACATGTAGGGCAATCATTCAAATCCTTGTAATCTTTTCTATATAAAATGCAATCGTTAGGGCAAGCGTGGATTTTCTCATAATCTAATCCCAACGTGCCTAAGGTTTTCTTTGCATCATATAAGGAAGGAGGTAATTCATTGCATTCCGGGAGCATTTCCTTTAGTAGACTTAACAGATCACTGAAACTTGTATCACTCCAACTATATTTTGCTTTCAAATTGTACAATTTTACCGTCACAGAAAGTTTGGTAAACTTGCTACAGTTGGGATACAGCGGTTTTTTAGCATCTTCAAGCAACGTCTGAAAATGAATTGGATTATCTTCGAATGCATCATATGCATCTTGAATCATATCTATTTGCTCATCAACTCTACAACTTTCAGTAGTGTGGCAAGCTGGACTACTATCATGTGTTAATTGTGACGAAGACCTTCCTTCTCCATGCCATATCCACTTCTTGTATGTCAAGTCCATACCTAGCAAAACAGATGTGCTTTTACCACATTAACTTTTTTCTTACTAGTGTTAGCACAACTAGCACAGGGGCACAACATAGAATTAACATCACTGCCATTTTGTAATGCAAAATTCAGAAAAGCCTCTACCCCAGCCTCATACTCTTGTGATAATCTATTCATTGTCACCCATAATTTATCCATTTTGTTAATGAACAATTAACCACCTGTATACCTAAGCCATTACCAAAAAATCAAATAATTTATATACATCACACATATACAAAGATCGATCAATAAAACTTAATATAAAATATAAAAACTTAACTAAATTTCTTGAAACTTCTCCCTCTTTTTTATTACTCCACTATTTTTTTTAATATCTATTTTTCCTACCTAGCTTCTCTCATATCCTTCTCTCACCTCTCATATTTTCTTCGTTCGCATGCATCACATCCTTATTAGGATAATTGCCTTACCGAACAAGGCGAAACTCGAACATGAACACTTCACATACTAGCTAGCTAGTCTACTTACGATGAGATTAATTAATGTTAAAACAATTAAACAAAATATGAGATATTTGAATTAAGGCAATCTAGCTCGATCAAACAATACTCCCGTCAAATATAAAAGATATTCTCCTAACATATTAAAAATACTGATCTACTGTATATGAGACAGAAATGGCCATGGCCAGCAAGACTAAAAGTGAACTATATCAAATTTTGCAACAATATAATTAATTATATCGATCCCTACAAAGGGAGCCCCATACCCTATATAAGAGCTGGAAAGTGCAAAAGGTGACACAAAAAATCAAATTAAACCACATAATCTGCTTCAGGCACTCAGGCAGTTAGACAAAGTAATCATATACATCACACACAACTTGAAGATAAGTAAAAATTTCACTGTATCGAGTTTTCTACATTAGTTTTTCAATAATCCCTTCAATATCCAGAAAAATAATTACTCATTCTTCATTTCCATATCTCTGTCATAGCGCATTCTAAAGTACCCTCACATCACAATCTTAATTTCATCAAAACTAAAACAACTAAAAGAACATTCAACTAAGCAATTTCAAAAATCAATGAAAGAAGAAATACCTGGTCTGGTTAATGGCAGTGAGACGGAGTGCCGGAGTGGCGGAGCAGCCCGAGTCTTCGTCGGAGGGGCGGAGCAGCAACGAGTCTTCGCCGGAGTGGTGTAGCAGCGCCGAGTTTCGCCGGAGTGGCGGAGAAGTGCCGAGTCTTCGCCGGAGGGGCGGAGCAGCGACGAGTCTCCGCCGGAGTGGTGGAGCAGCGCTGTGTTTCACCGGAGTGGCGGAGAAGTGCCGAGTCTTCGTCGGAGGGACGGAGCAGCGCCGAGTCTCCGCCGGAGTGGTGGAGCAGCGCCGAGTTTCGCCGGAGTGGCGGAGCAGTGCCGAGTCTCCGCCGGAGTGACGGAGCAGCGCCGATTTTCGCCGGAGTGGCGGAGCAGTGTCGAGTCTTTGCCGGAGTGGGTGAGATTTACTGAGCGGGAACGATGGAGTGTGCAAGCGGGAAGAATGAAAAATTTGGGGTTTCTGCAATATATAATGGAACCGGTTATGAGAACTTATATATATAATAGCTGAAGAAGTATTTAACTTATCCTTGCTGGTAGAGTGGGTGAGGTGCCTCTCCCTATCTTGAAGGTATTGGGTTCGATTCTTGCTAATTGGGTGAGTTTTTTTATTTTTTTATTCTAACTTCTTTTCCTTTTTTATTTTAATTATTTCTTTTTTTTCTTTGTTTACTTTTTTCTTTCTTTCTTCCTTTTCATTTCTTTTCTTGAATTATTTTTTGTTTATTTTTTCCTCTATTTATTTATTTATTTTAATTTGTTTTTTTTTTCCTTTTTTCTTTTCATTTATTTCTTTCCTTTGTTACTTTTTTACCTCTTTCTTGTCTTCTTTTTTTATCTTTATTTAAAAAAATGATAAAAAATAACTAATAGTTGTTATTAAATTATGAATAAATGAAAATAAATAAAGAAAAAAAAGGAAATTAAAAAAATAAAAATAAAGGAAGCAATAAAAAAATGAAAAAGAAAAGAAACGAAAAAGAAATGTAACACTCATACATAACGGTTACATAACAGTTGATTAATAACCGTTATTATTGCGGATAAGGGCTCGCTCATACATAACGGTTGTCGTAAGAAAAGTTATAATTGTGGATAAGGACACGCTCATACATAACGGTTGTCGTAGGAACCGTTATCTCTGATAAGAAGACGCACATATATAACGGTTTTCTTAAGAACCGTTATGTGTAGTGTGTTATGTATGCGCAAATTTCTAGTAGTGAATGGATTTTTGTTCGGTTGGAATTAAAGAGAAAGCTCTTACCTAAACAAATATGCAATCGGAATTGACTTTAATCGAGAATCGAACAAGTTATGAGTTTCAAAGGCTTGAAGAACTTGAAGAACTTCTTGAAGATCTTGAAGAACTTGAAGAACAAGAGAGAGAAGAGAGAATTATGGTGGGGGGGGGGGGCGGTTTTGGGGAGGGAAAGAGAGAGAGAGTTGTGTGATATTTTAAGTGATAAAGTGTTAAAGTAGAAGAAAAATTCAAGATGACAACTATCTAAGGAGTGGCGGTTTGGGAGGGGATTTTTAATCAAAAATATCTCATTTTACGGGTCTAATACTGCATACTAAAATCGATTAATAATTTCTTAGACGGTTACATTTCCGGCGAAAATTAATTCGACCAATAGATTGGAAGTAATTTACTTAGTCGGAAAGCATGATTCAATTTCTGAAATTCATCGAAAAGTTGAGACGTGACAGTCCAAATTTTGCCCGAAAAAATAAATAAAACTGACTTTTACCAATAGACTCGTATCGCAAAATAAGTGAATGTAAAGTCATACACTTTTTCGATCTGAGTTCTCGAACGAAAATTTTATCGGACGCGAAAACCCTAATACAGTAGTCGGTTGAACGACTTCTGGATTTTATTTTTAGAAACGGATTTCACCGTTAGTCTTAAAACTGAAATTCCTTAGCTTAGGCGTGCAAAGCCTTAATTAGTTTTCAAATTTTTTTTTTCGTGACGGAAAAAAAAGGTCGAGATATTACATCCTTCCCCTCTAACAAAAAAATTTCGTCCCGAAATTTTCTTATCTTCTTCAAACTGTTCGGGGTACTTCTTCCTCATCTCTTCTTCGAGTTCTCACGTGGCTTCTTCTTGCCCGTGGTGATTCTATAATACTTTTACTAACTGCGATGACTTGCTTCTTAACTCTCGCACTTTTCGATCCAAGATTGATTGCGGCTTTCTTCATAACTTATAACTTAAATCAGAATCAAGAACTACGTCTTGCCAGTAGATCACGTGTTTAGAATTAAACACGTACTTTCTCAAATGAGATACACAAACATAATAAACATTTCATAGACTTGGCGACACGGCCAATCTATATACATTAAAAACTATCTTTTTCAAAATACCTACTAATCATATAATTCTTTGTCTAAGCTTATACTTGACACGAAAATAATTACTATATCTTTAGAAGGAAAATCATGAGGAAAACTTGTCCCCTTTCTCTAATTTTTAAGTCAGATCGGCATAAATTACATAAGACTTTCGTCATCTTTAGACTTCTTTTATTCTGACTCGAATCTATCGAAAGAATATATATATCATTTCACTGAGTGAATCTAGTTCTAGATTCTTCCTTTCATCCATTTCATTAAGATACAACGGTTATTTAACTTCCTTCCATACAAGGCCTCGTAAGGCAAAATACTTATCGTAGCCTGATAACTATTATTATAAGTAAATTTGATCAACGGTAAATATTCTCCCCGTTGTCACTTTGATCCAACACTATCGTTCTTAACATATCTTCTAGTACTTGAATCGTTCCCTCGAATTCACTTATCATTCTCTCTAGTAAATCTGGTGTAGCTACTAGTGTTGCTATTCGGCTAGTTATTGTTTTAGGTGTATCGAGCACTTCTAAATCCATCATCTCAAATTCTTGTGTAAGTGTTTCTTCCTCGATAAAGAGACACCCTAATTTGGTTGGAGTCTTGCGACTCAGTGTATCTGCTATGACGTTAGCTTTTCCTGGATGGTAATTGATACCACAATCATAATCCTTGATTAATTCGAGCCATCTTCTTTGCCTCATATTCAATTTTTTATGCTCGAAAAAGTACTTCAAACTCTTGTGATCCGTAAAAATCTCAACTCTAACTCCATAAAGGTGATGTCTCCAAATTTTTCAACGCATGCACAATGGCTGCTAGTTCTAAATCGTGGGTTGGATAATCGACTTCATGGGGTCTAAATTGTTGTGAAGCATAAGCTATCACCTTTTCTTCTTGCATCAAAACACATCCTAATTCATTCTTCGATGCGTCATTATATACTACGTATTCTCTATTTGCTTCTGGAAGAGCTAAGACGGGTGGAGTGGTCAACTTTTCCTTGAGCGTCTGAAAACTTGTCTTGCACTCGTCAGTCCATTTGTACTTGTTTTCCTTCCGAAGTAGCTGCGTCATAGGTCTAGCAATTGTAGAAAATCCCTCGATGAATCTTCTATAATAGTCGGCTAAACCCAAAAAAACTCCTAATTTCGTTAGGACTTGTTGGTGATTTCCAATTGCGCACTGCCTCTACCTTGGCAGGGTCTACCTTGATGCCTTCTGCTGATACGATGTGTCTAAGAAACATCAATCTTTCAGCCAAAACTCGCACTTACTGAATTTGGCATAAAGTTTCTCAGCTCTAAGCGTTTCTAACACTGTTCGCAAGTGTTCTTCGTGCTCCTTCTCATTTTGGAGTAAATGAGAATGTCGTCTATGAATACTAAGACGAATTTGTCTAAGTATGGGTGAAAAATTCTATTTATAAGATCCATGAATACTTCCGGGGCGTTAGTCAAACCAAATGGCATAACTAGGAATTCGTAATGGCCATATCTGGTTCGGAAAGCAGTCTTAGGTATATCTTCGGGTTTGATTTTCAATTGGTGATATCCGGATCTTAAGTCTATTTTTGAAAATACACCTGCGCCCTTAAGCTGCTTAAAAAGGTCTTCTATCCTAGGCAAATGATATTTATTCTTTAAGGGTGATCTTATTTAGTTCGTGATAGTCTATGCACATTCTCATAGAACCATCCTTTTTCCTGACAAACAGAACAGGTGCTCCCCATGGTGAAACGCTAGGTTTAATGAAACCAAAATCTAACAATTCTTGCAGTCGGATTTTAAGCTCTTCTAACTCTTTCGGCGCCATCCTATATGAGACTTTTTATTTGGGGCTGATCCTGGCTCTAAGTCGATGGTGAAATCTATATGACGGTCCGGTGGTAAACCTGGTAACACTTCTGGAAAGACGTCTTCATATTCGTTGACAATTTTCACGTCTTATATGGTCTTTTCGGCTCCTGGTTCTCCACTTAGGTACACAAGATAAGCTTTGCAAATCTTCTTCTTCATCAACTTCTTGGCTTGTAGAGCAGATATTATCGGTATCCTCTTGCCCATCGAAATCCCATGGAATTCTGTCGGCTCTTTTCCCGGGGGTTGGAAAGAAATTTTTCTCTTGTTGCAGAGAATTGTGGCATAATTCTCAGACAACCAGTCCATTCCTAAGATTATATCTACATCCCACATTATCATAATATTCAAGTTGTTCGCCTTAATCTTAAGAGTTCCAATTTCTAATTCTAGGTTAGAGCAAACATGCGTAGAAGTTGTGATCTCTCCGAGGGTGTAGCTACTCTCATAGTGTGATTTACTCGGACAGGTTTGATATCTAAGTTATCTGCACATGAGCCAACAATGAATGAATGCGATGCGCCAGTATCAACCAATATCTTTATAGGGGTATTATGAAGTTTACCCATACCTGCCAGGTTTCCCTTGCCCTTATTCTCCGCACTCTGCTTGATCGTGAATGCCCTGGCATTCTATTGCTGTTAGGCGCGCTGTTGATACTGTTGATGCATCATCTGCTGCTGTGGCTGTGCCTGAATTACCCTCAAAGGTTGGGGCTGACCATACTGGTTTTGCCCTACTGCTCGCAATGGTTTCGGGCAATCCTTCTTAAAATGCCCCTTCTGTCCACAGTTGAAGCAAACACCAGAGTTTGCTTGACAGACATCGTAGTGTACCATATTACACTTAGGACAGGCAGGAACGGTGATCCTTCATTGGTTATTCCCTCCCTGGTTGTTGTTCATTTGCTGCCCCAGTGACTGACCCTGCTGGTTGTTTCCTTTCCACGGTCCTGCTTGATTATTCCCTTGTACATTCTGTCCCGACTTATTATTTCCTTGCCATGGCTTCTTGCCATAGTTGTCATTCTGGTTAGGCTACTGATAGCCTCGCTGATTACCACTCTGATTCCCCTGATTGCTGTAGTGCTGATAGTAGCCACTGTTGTTTCCTCCTTCCCCTTACTATTTTCCCTGGTAGTTACTATGATTGTTGTTGTCGAAATGGCCTCAATTCTGAGTCTGGGTTGGGGCTGGTGCGGGTGTTATGATTTTCTTTTCGTCAGGAACTACTGCCTCCATCTCTAGAGCTCGCCCTAATATCTCCGTGTAGCTCAGTCCTCCGTGACTGGCTAGTGCTACACCTAGCTCGTGCTTAAGTCCCCCACGGAACTTCTTTGCTACCTTTTCCTCGGTATCTACCTGCTCAGGCACATATCTTGATAACTCGCAGAACTTTGCATCATATTCTGTGACCGTCATCTTTCCTTGCTTAAGATTGTAGAACTCAGCCTTTTTCTGTGCTCTATAAGTCTTAGGCACGTATTTATCATACAATGCCTCCTTAAATTCGTCCCAAGTAAAATGAGCCAAGTGCTCCGCTGGTATGACCTTCTGTCTAGCCTCCCACCAGTAGTCAGCTGGTCCGGAGAGTTGAAATGCGACACACAAAATACGCTCTTCATCAGAACATTTGAGGAGTTTAAAGATTCTCTCAATGGATCGCACCCAAAGGTCAGCATCGCTTGGGTTATGGGATCCATTAAAAACGGGTGGGTTTCGTTTGAGGAATAGGTCCTTAATATGACGATGGGGTGGTGGTGGAGATGGTGGTGGTGAAGGTGAAGGGGTTTCATGACGTTCTTGTTCCTCTTTCCTTTCACTCGTGTTTGCCGTCTATCTGGTCCCTTAGGCCTACCAGGTCCTCTTCTATTGTTTACTACTCTCGGCGGCATTTTGAAACTAAGAAAAGCAAGAATTTTCATTAACCCTTTGCTTTAAGCGATCACTCACTTGCTAAACCTTTTTCCAACTTAAACAAGTTCACGGAAAAGAAACAGATAATAACTCTTATACTAGTTCTATAAACTTTTTAACTTCCCAAGTTAAACAAGAATATTCAACTAAACACGATTAGAAGAAACTTTCACGTGATCAAAGCCCACTCACGGGGTCATATATACATACACGTCGAATGAGTAATGTTTTGCCTCCAACGAGGACTTATACAAAAACTAGACTACGACTAGTCTAAGTTAGGCCAACTGCCTGCCTGCGTATAGAATGCTCTAACCGGGTGCATTTCTGTACCTATACAAGGTACTGGAACGGAAACAATTCGTAAAATATCATATCCGTGGAAGTACTACAAAAAGAAGTCTACTGATCCAAACTATGTATAAGACATTTTTTTAAAGAAAAACTACTGCACGTCTAAGACTCCCTGCTCAAAAAGCTGCAGTCGAGTCCTCGCTGGCCTCTACAACCGAAACTTCCTTAAGATCCTCCAAAGGGTCATTCTCTAAGTTTGCTCCAAAGACTGACACAAGTGTTTTGCCAACCTTAATCGCAGTGCTGTCCATTGGCACTAGAGGTGGTGGCGGAGGTATCTCTGGGACGGTCCTCTCTAAGTGCAGAACCAAATCGGCAAAGCTGGTCGATGTAATCTGCTTCTTAGGAGAAAACGGGTGCTCATGGTGCGAACTAGGCATGTATGCCTCTGGGGAAGGGACCCCTGATGGTCCTGCCTCAAACTGTCCCCTAACTCCGGTCCAAGACGTACCGAGCTAAGTCTGACGTCGATCTCACCTCCTCAACAAGCGAGGGTGACTCTGGGAGAAATTTGTCGAGTGGAGCAAGTACAGGTGGTAACTCTAGCAACTCAGCAAGCACTGGGTCCATCTCGAAGAGTGATCCTGGTTTTGGAACAACTGGAATGTAGTGGTAAGGGTAATGGGGTAGTATAGGAGCAGATACAATGTGTCAACTTTGTAGATATCATGCTTGAATAGTTAAGGTGAATCTTACAAAGTCTCCTGTGGTTTCTACAGCGTCTCCCATTAAAGTGAGATAATACCAGGCGGTGTTGTTAACCCATCCTTGCCATTCATCGGGTAGTCGACTGATAAGGTCTTCCATAGCTTTCCGTTAATCAACAAAATATCTAGTCGGGTAATAGTGCGAAGCGAAGTCACTGACAAGCTGTCCTATGTCATGATCTGGGTCGTTCGCGTATATATGGTACTCATGTATAATCTACTCTACGATGGAACGCTCTCCTAGAGGTACAGCCGTTCGTGGTCCAACACGTCTAACAGCCATCCTAAAAAGTTTTAAGGGAACACGGATCAGTGACTGATAGGATAATAACACCTCTTAAGGAATTTCTTAATTTACAAATAGAATAATTCCATATTCAATTGTAACATCTTAATTACTTAATGGAATAATCTCATTTTCACACTTAACCTCTTAATCACTTAACAAGGATTTAGCTTATCTTAAGCATCTAGCAATTTCTCAAATTTCACAAAAACACTTAATCATAAAAGTAAATTCGACTTTTTCCCACTTTTAATTTAGACTTCTCAGTTTCCCTCAAGGAAACTCTTAACCTTAACATGTATCGTTCTCATTAATTAGAAAATATTTTTGATGCCACATTAAAGTGGAAACCGTATTAATATTGGAGTATAACTTTGGAACACAAGTTCTAGTTGTCGTTGGAATCGAACGATCATTGGAAATTAGCAAATATTCGTATTCGATCCTTAATAGATAAAACAAATATCTTCTTGAAGTTCTAACGAGGCGAACTCCAACTAAAAATGACTTCGTTCATGTCACTTATACGTCTATACTCGATTCTGTAGTTCTCTTCTTTGGTCGTGTCTTTCGAAACAATTTGTAACCAACGCTTCTTAAAATGTCTGTGTTCTCAAGGAATCGAGAAAAGCCTTAGAAATAGTCTACATTCTCATGCCGACATACATCTTAATCAAAGAAATTATAACTCAATAATTTAACATAATACCACAAAGGTATAACAATCATACTTTAATCAGTTCATACTTTTACTCAGCAAAAGTATAACTATCATACTTCAATCAATTCATACTTGGTACTCAACAAAAGTATATCTCATACTTCAATCAATTCATACTTGGCACTATTTGTTCTCAACATGCTTGCATACTTATCATACACTTTCTGTAAAAAGAAACAATACTTCTGAAACTTTTTTTTCTTTTCTTCTTCGGTTGAGTCGACGTAGCGGGAAGTTGAGTCGTTAACTACACTCTTAAGTTTAGTGATACACACTATACTTGAAAGAAGACTCGGGTGCAGAGCATAAACAAATGCTCTGTCGGACTAACTTGAAATTTTTTTGGATGCAGAGCAGAAATGATTGCTCTGATACCACTGTGTCACAGCCCCAAATCCCGAGGGACGGCAAAGCCGGGGTGTGACTAGGGGTTGGATTAAAGAAGCGGGGAAGAAGGGGGGGGAGATAACTAAATAAATGCATTAACCAATAATAATAAATAAGATGATATCTATAAACTAATTTCATTAACAAAAGAGAGTCGATCTTGAAGGATCGCTCGACGAAGTTGTTTTCAGAGTAGCCTAGGTATAAAGTACGAAACTTAAACCGAAAAGTTATACAACAAAAGTGAAGTAGTTTGCAGCGGAAAAACGTAGAATTGATTACACTATTCTTCATTCCTAAGTACGACCTCTACTCAACTTCCGCCGCCTTCGTCGCTCAACCTGCACATTTATAAATACATGCAGGGCTAAGTATAATCATACTTAGTGAGCACAATGCCGAAAACATATCATAAGCTTATAGATTAATTAGGCATCTTTAAAGTAACATATCGGGGTTTTTCATCAAAGGCTCATGCTTACTAAACATTTTCCTTTCATAAATAGCTTGCGCAAGCATTTTACTGTTGTTACGTTCAACTTGCCCAACTTTTGTTTCAACGCCGGGGGAGAGTTAACTTCTTCCGCGCACATTCCTCACCGTGGCTGGCTACCCCTCAACAGAGTACCGCACACAACGGCTACCGTGTACACTAACTCTGGAAAGCACCTAACGGTGTCACTAACTCAGAGTCCGATCGATTAGTTGGCGAACCAACTCAGAAAGGCACAAAAAGAACTCACAAAAACAAATTCTTTTATGCACTGATAATCATTTAGAAAATGCACTTATAAAGCAATAAGTAAACATTTTGAGCAACACTCACTTTATTTTGTTATATAGAAAAGCCCACCTTAACCGGTTACAAAACAAACTTCTGTCTTCGGTCTTCCGTCCTTTCTTCTAATTGTGACTTCCTCCTTCTATCGCAACAAATATGCTTTAGTAAATCGGTTGAGACGATTTAAGAAAAAGCAAATCGAATTCGGTTAAGTCTTTTAGGCGTTTGCACTTTAACTAATCTCTTTTGGTTTAAAGAAACGAGATTCGGACACATCTCGTTTAGAACTAACTTTGTTCCTTACTTGACATTTAGATTAGTTAAAGACGGAAGTCGATAACTCTTAACGACTTAAAAGTTCTTAAAGAATTAAGTTGAAAAGAATTCAACTTAAGAAAATGAGTTTAGAAATTTTCTGCACAAGGCAGTAGATTAGGAGCCTCTACAGAACAGAGTATTTCGAAACAGGAGATGTTACTTATGTCAAAAGAAAGACACGGATGTCTAGTTTACTTTCCAATTTACGGATTTTGATTTCGTTAAACGAGCTAAGAGTTATGGCCGTTTTCGTGAAGGGTGGCAAAACTGTCCGTGAAACCCTAGACGTTTTTAAACTCGACGCACGTTTCCCTCGGTTTGATTAATGCTATACAACCTTTATGTGCACGAAATTTCCATCAATTTACAGTCAAGTCACACAATCATTTAACGTGAACACTTTCATGTTTTTCGATTAAAAAATACGACGAGCAACTCTCGTCTTTTCAACTAACAAAAACACTTAGCAATTTTATTTCAATTTCAAATCATAACTAACTTCTAACTTCTATTTCATAACTCATATGAAATCATCATCAACTACACTCATGCTTATTAATCATCAACTAACTCAAATCAGTTAACATATACTCATAATCATCAAAGACGTTGTTTTTATCGAGCAACGAACATCGTTGTCGATTTTTCTTTAACATTTTTATAAAATCTAAGATATTCATACTAAGCACATATAATCATGCTTATCATCGATACATCAACCATATCATCAATCGGAAACATACAAACCCTCATTTTCTCATTTCATTGATTCAAAATCTACTTACTTTCTTCGATTTCTTGAAGTTTTTACTAATTCAATTCAAATCAAATTAGTTTCTATCATCTTTATACTTAACAATAAACACCTTAACACATTAACATCATTAAAACCATTACTTAACCATTTCATGTCATTCTTATCGGTTCATGAACTCGATTTTTCATAGTTGTTAGTTAATTCTCAATTAATTCAACAACAAACCTAACATATCAACAATCACTAATATTCGATTAGTTTCCTCGTTCTATTTTTCTATCGACGATTATGCTCGACTCTTCGTCTCTTACAAAAATTCAATGTTCTTAGCATTCGCTCCTACTTTCACATCATCATCATTAACTACTTAGATTAACTAATATGCAATCCATTAACTCATAATATAATCAAATCTTAACTTATCGATGATTCATCGTCTCCAACGATTTCGTTTTTATTTTTAGAAAAATCTAACTAAAATATATGTTCAACTACATGCTTCCTACTTCTCATAAATCATAACACATCATCAAAAATATAACAATCACTCAATCAAAATCCTATTTCTTCATCTCTTACAATATCGTTTTTATTTTTAGAAAATCCCCAAATAATTCATGTCATCATTTTTTAATGCATACAAACATATCCCACAAATCATATGTCTAAATTCAAGCTAAATCTTCATCAACTACTCCATGAATATTTTCAAAAATTACCCAATTAATTCCAACATGATTTATTTTCGATTCAAACCATAGAAATTCATTCCTAAGCATAAATAATTATGTAATAAACTTAGAACATCAATCCTATACCTCTTAATAATTTCGAAATTTTCAAGAATTAAAGGAATGGATTTTTGTTCGGTTGGAATTAAAGAGGAGGCTCTTACCTAAACAAATATGCAATCGGAATTGACTTTAATCGAGAATCGAACAAGTTATGAGTTTCAAAGGCTTGAAGAACTTGAAGAACTTGAAGAACAAGAGAGAGAAGAGAGAATTAGGGGGGGGGGGGAGGGGGGGGTGGGGCGGTTTTGGGGAGGGATAGAGAGAGAGAGAGTTGTGTGATATTTTAAGTGATAAAGTGTTAAAGTAGAAGAAAAATTCAAGATGACAACTATCTAAGGAGTGGCGGTTTGGGAGGGTATTTTTAATAAAAATATCTCATTTTATGGGTCTAATACTACATACTAAAATCGATTAATTAATTTCTTAGACGGTTACATTTCCGGTGAAAACTAATTCGACCAATAGATTGGAAATAATTTACTTAGTCGGAAAGCATGATTCAATTTCCGAAATTCATCGAAAAGTCGAGACGTGACAGTCCAAATTTTGCCCGAAAAAATAAATAAAACTGACTTTTACCAATAGACTCGTATCGCAAAATAAGTGAATGTAAAGTCAGACGTTTTTTCGATCTGAGTTCTCGAACGAAAATTTTATCGGACACGAAAATCCTAATACAGTAGTTGGTTGAACGACTTCTAGATTTTATTTTCAGAAACGAATTTCACCATTAGTCTTAAAACTAAAATTCCTTAGCTTAGGCGTGCAAAGCCTTAATTAGTTTTCAATCTTTTATTTTCGTGACGGAAAAAAAGGTCGGGATATTACCTATATATATATATATATATATATATATATATTAGAAGAAAATGATTTTTTTGGATGTTTTGATGAAGTATGAAGATATTGATGATGATGATGATGTTAAGATGTTTTAGATGAATTTTTGAGTGAGTTTATAAGTATGAAAATTGAGAAAATAAGAAATATGATTTTTAGTAATTTTTATGGAATTAATTGAGCAAACATCGAAGAAAAATGAGTATAAAATAATAAATATGATGTTCTTGAGTCCAATATGAGTTTATGAAGATGTGTTCTTCATGTTCATAAGAGAAATTTGAAGATTTGAAGATGATAATAAAAAAAATTATAAAAATAATTATTTTTATAAGAAATATATATATATATATATATATATATATATATATATATATATATATTAGTAAGGAATTTCATTGAGTAAAAATGAAATTGAGAAGTAGAAGAGATATTGAGTATGTTTTGAGTGAATTGAGTAGAAAATAAAATCTTACGAATTTTCTATGAATTTCGATATATATATATATATATATATATATATATATATATATATATATATGTTGGGAAATTTGTTAGTAAGAGTTTTGATGAATTCTAAAACCAACTGACCCCAACCGAGTAGATGTTGCCAGAACCTAATATTAGTAGTTAGGCTCGCTGTTTGAGCATTGTCAAGATTTTATCTTTACAGGTCTCCAGCTGAAGATGGCAACAAGGCTTCACTCGGATAGAACATCAGTTGTGAGGAAGACAACTGAGCGTTCAGCATCCAAAAAGGGGTAGTCTCGTTCAAGAGATAGAACATCAGTTGTAAGGAAAACAACTGAGTGTTCATCGGATGAAAAGCAGTATGGGGGAGAGAACATCAGATGAAAGGAAGCCATCTGAGCGTTCGAACCCAACCGATCAGATACAAGGAAGACAACTGAGTGTTCAGTTTCAGAACATCAGTTGTAGAACTCAACCAAGAAGATCAACAGCTTGAAGTTGAAGTCAGCTGAGAATTCAACTGTTAGTAGTCAGATAGAACATCGGCTGAAAATCAAGTTAGTTGAAGATCGAAAGTCTTAACCGACCACTCCTTGCTGGAAGTCTGTTGTTAAGATTTGAATTTCATAAAGGAAGTCAAGTGAGGGTTTGACCGTTCAGTCATTACCCTATTTGGCCAAACACAAGGCTATCTCAGATGGAAAGCAGAAGAGCACAAATGCCATATCGGGAAAGTCTGCAGAGATGAGAGACAAGCCATCGCTTTCAAAGAACAGAGATCAACAGCTCCTTCAACGGCTAGTTGATACTCTCCGCCTATAAATAGAGGCTTTCATTCATTCAGAAGATACAAGACACACACGCGAGAAGAAACCTGAGAGTGAAAGAAAGAGCAATATTTTTCACGAGCTGAACTAAATTCAATCTCTTAGAACATCACTTGTTGAGAGTTCTAGAGTTAGTTAGTTTTTGTGTCTTTAGATCGAACCTTGAGAACATCACTTAGTGAGAGTTCGTAGAGTGTTAGATCACAGCTTACTTCGTGTTCGAGCTTTTAGTTGGAACCCCATTTTCTTTCACTTGAAAAGGTTTAGGATCCTACTCTTCCTGCAACTGAGTAGATAGGTTGTTTAGTACCCGAAAACTAAACTGTAAGGTTGATAAGTACCCGCAAACTTATCCTTAACGGTTGCTCAGCCCGCGTAAGCTGAGTGGTTTGTCCAGAAGAACTTGGACAGAGTTGTGTGGACTCACAACTCCCCGTGGACGTAGGAGGTTTCTCCGAACCACGTAAATCTCCGTGTGCTAGTGTTTATTTTGTTTATTTCTTGCATATTCAACTGACCTTCTAACCAGCATACAAACTGATCTTAACATTATCAACTGTCTTGGTTCTTGATCAACCGTGCATAAAAGCGTGAGTAATTTTAACGAGTTAATTTCCTCCACATTCCGCACAGCACATCACTTCCAACCGAGTGTTTCTTACTCGGTTGTGATTCCAATTGAGCTTCCTTACTCAGTTGAGATAATTTTTAGGGGGTTGTTTTAAAAAGTTGCATCTGGTGTATTCCCCCCCCCCCCCATACACCAGAACTCGTTTCGGGACCATCAATATATATATATATATATATATAATAAAAAAAATAATAATGAGAAAAAGATATGAGTTTTATTTAACAAAGAAATACATTCTTTGTAGATATTGATGTTGGAATGTTGATAAGTAAAGATAAGATGTGAGTTTGATGTTATGATAAAAAGAAGTAGAATATTAATAATAGTATTAATATTTATTTGAGAATAAAAGAAGATTAAAAATAAAATAAAAGAAGACTTGTATGAGATAATGTGTTCGAAGTCATATACATGAGTTAAGAGTTAAGATGCTCGTGTTTGAGTTCGTTTTTGATAAACGAGAAAATAATTGATATTATAGGAAAAATATTCAATTAATTGAATATTTCTTGAAAAATAGAAAATATTGAGTAAAATGAATTATAAGTTGAAACTTATATTCTTGAGTATACTTTGATGATTGATTGAGATGTTAAGTATATGATGAAAAATTATGGAAGTCGAAAAACGAATCACGAATACGTAAAATATGAGGAAAATGAGATTATTAAATTAGAAGTGTTAGAATGTTGATTCTTGATGATGCATGATGTATTGATTGGTTTGATGATGATGTTTGAGTAGAAATAAGCAAGTTTACTTTTTGAATCATTTAAAAAGGAGCTAAGACGTAGAAGTTATTGAGCGATGAAATTCTGAAATAAAAGACGAGTTTTTATCAAAAAAAAAATGAAAAATGAGTTTTTAATAAAGAAAAGATTAAATAATAATTATTTGATGAGAGCATTAAAGTTGAGAAGTATATATATATACGAGTATGAGTTCGTATTTTGAGATAATGATGACGTATTTTTGAAATGAGAAATATTAAATAGAAATTTGAATATTAAATTCAAAATGATAATTATTATTTGAGTTATTATTATATAACGAAATTATTTTCGTTAAAAGTTTAAAAAGTTATAAGTGCTTGAAGAATAAGAGTCGAGCAGTAATGAATAAGGTGATATTGTTGGGAAATCGATCGCCAACCGGGAATGTCTACTACGCTGACTGGAACAGCAGCCTTCCTGACACCTGCCTGTTATCAAAGAGCAGTTCAGATGTGAGCTGGCTGTGGCACAAAAGGCTCAACCATCTGAACTTCAAGACAATGAACCGACTTGCCAGACAAGAAAATGCAAGAGGCATACCAAACCGAGTGTTTTCAACAACACACATCTGCGGTGCATGCCAGTTGGGAAAGCTCGCTAGATCCTCCTTCTGGTTGAAGTCGACTCCCTCAACCGACCGAGTGTTACAGCTGATCCACATGGATCTCTTCGGGCCAGTTACACCAAAGAGCATAAATGGCAACGAGTATACCCTGGTTGTAACTGAAGACTACTCAAGATATACGTGGACCATCTTCATGCGACACAAGAGTGAAACCCGAGATGAGCTACCCAAGCTGATGGATCAGATATCGAACCAACAAGAGATGAAGATCATTTCTATCCGATCAGATCGTGGAACTGAGTTTCTAAATGAAACCATCATCGAGTACTGCGAGAAGTATGGAATTACACATCAAACATTAGCAGCGCGTACTCCGCAACAAAATGGAGTAGCTGAGCGAAGAAACCGAACACTGAAAGATGCAGCTACATCCATGCTAACAAGCTCAGCTTTGCCAAACAGATTTTGGGCTGAGGCCATCAATACTGCATGCTACACTCAGAACCGGTCTCTTCTGACCAAGCGGTTGGGAAAGACACCATACGAGCTATGGAGACGCAGGAAGCCAGATATTTCTTACTTTCGCGTTTTTGGTTCTAAGTGTTACATTCACAACAATGGGAAGACTCAGTTGAAAACTTTTGATGCCAAAGCTTCAAAAGGCATATTTCTCGGATATGTCGCTCGGATCAAGGCTTATAGAGTTTTCAACAATAGCTCTCGTGTTGTGGAGATAACACCTCATGTTAGTTTTGATGAATCTACTTTTGAGTGCAGGGAATAGGCTAAAGGACAACAAGGTGATCCACAAGTTCCACCTGTTCTCACCAGATCACAAGCTCTAAGGGAAAATAATCTAGCTGAACCACTAGTTTGGGCAACTGAGGATGAGGATCCATACTCCTCTGAAGATGAATGCGAAGACCCCAGCTCATCTCAAGGGGGAACTTCAGCTGATGCTTCTCCAACTGCATCGGCATCCGAAGCCCAACCGAGTACGGTTCAAACTAATGTCAATGTTGAGGATCCAAACTCAACAGCTGATCAATCACCAGCTCTGAAGACTCCAACTCAGATCACGGAACAGCCACAGTTGGAAGAAGAAGGAAGACGCAACCGAAGATGGTATGAAGTTCATTCCACTGACAACATCATCGGAGATCGAACCGAAGGTGTGCGTACAAGAAGCAGAGTTGCGACTCAGGATTCAACCGAGGAAGATTCCAACACTTATGCCCAATATGCTGAGAAGTTGGCAGTTCTTGAGGAATTCGAGCAAGCTGGAGATGTTGCCATGATTTCTTGCTTTGTAGCTGCTGTGCCAGAACCGAAGAACATTGGGGAAGCTCTCAACTGTGTTCACTGTTCAACAGCCATGCAAGAAGAACTGAATGAGTTTCTACGCAACTGTGTATGAGAGTTGGTAGAAAGACCAAATGGTGTCAAGGTTATTGGATTGAAGTGGATTTTCAAAAACAAGAGAGACGCCATTGGATTCATAGTGAGGAATAAGGCAAGGTTGGTAGCTCAAGGATATTGCCAACAAGAAGGAATCGATTTCGAGGACTCCTTCGCGCCGGTTGCAAGGCTGGAAGCCATCCGAATCTTTCTAGCCTATGCTGCACATCACAAGTTCAAGGTGTATCAGATGGATGTGAAGTGTGCATTCCTCAACAGAGATATCAAGGAAGATGTATATGTTGAACAGCCTTCTGGTTTTGAGACTGGAGATGAAAGAGTGTAAAAGTTGAAGAAAGCAATTTATGGACTAAAACAAGCACTCAGAGCTTGGTATGACACTCTTTGTGGTTTTCTTCTGAACTCGGGCTTCAAACGAGGGTCAGTTGACAAAACCCTGTTCACCATCAAAGTTGGAGATGACATTCTTGTTGTGCAAATCTATGTTGACGACGTCATATTCGGTTCTAAGTCGGACGAACTATGTGAAAAATTTTCAAATCTCATGAAGGAGAAGTTCAAGATGTCGATGATGGGCGAGATGAATTATTTTCTTGGGCTACAAGTGAAGCAGTCAGAAAAGGGCATCTTCATCAATCAGTCCAAATATACAAAAGAGCTCCTCACCAAATTCGGATTACAGACAAGTAAGACAACAAGGATCCCGATGAATACTAACTGGAAGATTGAACCTGGATCTGAGGGAAAGCTCGTGGATGCCAGTAAGTATAGAGGGATCATCGGTTCTTTGCTCTATCTAACCGCCAGTCGGCCAGACATATCTTATGCGGTTGGAGTGTGTGCCCAGTTCCAAGTTCAACCGAGGGAAGCACACATGTTGGCAGCAAAGAACATCATCAAGTATCTGAAGGGTACAGTCAATGTTGGACTGTGGTATCCAACTGATGACAATATTCAGCTGACCGGATACTCAGATGCAGATCTAGCTGGAGATCAGTTGGACAGGAAGTCTACCTCTGGACACTGTCAGTACATGGGAAGCAAGCTGGTTTCATGGTTTTTCAAGAAACAAGCATGTGTTGCCACTTCTACAACCGAATCAGAGTATATGGCTGTCGGAAGCTGTTGCATGCAAGTGTTATGGCTGAAGCAACAACTGAGAGATTATGAAGTCGCAATTGGACAGGTTCCCATTCATTGTGATAGTTCGAGTGCCATAGCTATTTCTTTGAATCCTGTTTACCACTCTCGGACAAAGCATATCGACATCCGTCATCATTTTATCCGAGATCATATTGAGAAGAAGGATGTTTCCATGGAGAAGATTCCAACTGAGATTCAAAGAGCTGATATCTTCACCAAACCTCTAGCTGAAGCACGGTTCAAGATGCTATGTGATCTCCTTGGACTGTTGGATCCATCAGATGAGGAGTCAACTGAGGTAAAGAGATAGATATCCATCTGAGGGGGAAGCTCAGATGAAGGGGGAATCTCAGATGCGGATCGCCAACTGAAGACATCATACATCAACTGAACAGACGAACTCGAGTCAGTTGATTGTATGCCGATCAGATGCAAACTGCCAACAGAAAGAATCAGACGTCAGCTGAACAGACGAACTCGAGTCAGCTGATGGTATGCCGCAACATGGGAACTCAGCTGATTCCAACATCAGCTGGCAGGTAACATTTATGGCTGAAGGTGTTATGTTCTTAAATGAGGATGTTTGAAATAAATTCAAACATTCCTGAGCCAGTCAGTTACATTAAAATAGCCATCATGTCGCATTAAATGTAAAGTACGGCTGAACATCCATAGCCTACTTTATAGTGCGACTGGGCTGACAAGATAAACTGTACACCTTCTCACGCGCGGGTTGGATCTCGGTGCATGACGTTAAGTCAAAGATAGTCAACAGTCGCGTAATCTCAGCCTTGATGGATTCGTGCCATTTAACCTCAGCCGTCGATCTCTACCGAGTCAAAAACCTATATAAGGCGGTAAATCAAGAAGAAATCTCCTACTTTCCTCATTCGTGTATATCTGATTTAACTGTTCATCGTCTTCATAGTTTTTGCCTAACCCTTTTCTGCAAAAGATCTTCTTTCCTTTCCTCTATATATATTCTTTTTGCAGTGATCATAAATGGCACCGAAAAGTAAGAAAATGGCCTCATCAGGATCTTCCCTCGTCCCTACTTCGTATGAAGAATCCTTCGACATGTTGGTGTCGAAGATCCACTTTGAGCAAATCCTCTCTGATGAGGAATTGGAGTCACTGGTGTTGGCTCCCCTCGCAAACATCCTCAGAGAGAACGGCCTTCTAGAATGGGCGAAGCTATGCCCATCCCATCTTCTCAGGCGACAAGTGGGGGAGTTTTACGTAAACTTGAAGGCCCCCCTTGAATCTTCAGAAGGAATGTCTACGAAAGTCTCCTGTCGGCAAAGAGATGTTCCGGCCAGGACCATACGTCGTGTCTCATTCCCCATCGACGTTTCCGATGTCCTCCGTTACATCATCCCCATCAACCACACCGCCACTGAACTTCTGGATAATATATCCGACGAGCATGTCGATGAATTTTTAGAGAAAGCTCTGATCACTCCTGAGAGGCTAAGGAGTAATATGCAGAGGACAAAGCTGAAGCCGGAACATCGCCTGCTGTTCGATGTTATTTCAAAGGTGGTGTTCGGTTACAGTGGCGCATTCGGCGATATCAGCCGACCCAAATTAAGGCAGTTGGTGGCACTGGAGCACCAACACCAGATCAACTGGTTCCAATACTTCTCGAACCAGTTGATGGTGGAGAAGTCGAAGATCATAGAGACGACAACCGACTCGGGAGAGAAGCTGCTCAGTGTCAAGGGGACACTCAACTTCGGCTGCAAGATCTCTGCCCTCATCTTGCTCGCGACCAAGGACCGCAACATGGTCTGGGCAGACTGCGAGGAGACGCCGGTTAAGAAGTTGCTGTTGTTCCCGACAACCAAGAAAGCACAGGAGGTGCTTAGGAGTGTGTACACTCCAAAGGAGAAAAAGGAGGTTGGGAAGTCTTCTGAGCCAACAGTTGAGGGGGAACCAGCTGTCGTTCGCCCCGCCAAGCCCAAAGCTGCACGCCGCCTAGCTGAGTCGGAGAAGGAGTCAGCTGAGGAACCTGCCCAGAAAAAGCTACGGGTGCGGTTCAAGAAGTCGACTATGAAGCCAGCTGATGTGCCAGCTGATGAGCCAACTGAGGTGCCAGCTGTTGACACAGCTGAGGAGCCAGTTGATGTGCCAGCTGAGCAAGCTCCAGCTGAGGAGAAGGCACCGGTTGACCCTGCACCAGCTGAGGAAGAGATACCAGCTGAAGAACCATCCGAGTCCAGCCGCTCCGCTGATGTTGCCTCTTTCGAGTTCGTTCCTCGAGAAACCGGAGCTGACGAGGCTGAAGGTGTGGAGACTGATGTCACTTCAGATGCCTCTTCCTCATCTGAGGACGTCGAAGATGTTCCCACCTCCCCCACGGAAGGAGTTGATGCCGTACCGCCCCCAGAGCCTCTTGCTCTTTCTACCCAACCAGAGCCAAATGTTCCGAGCACCTTGCTCGATGCCAACATTGTGACCGCTCCTTCGGCCAATGTTGAGGAAATAATTGAAACCCCCCATCCAACCGAATCCAATATTCCGAGCTCCCAGCTCGATGCCGATGTTGTAACCGCCTCTTTGGCCAACATCGATGAACCTTTTGAACCATTGCCTTATGATATTTCTCCCTCCCCAATCAATGAGGAAGACGACCTTCAGGCAGTTGCACTGGAGCACGAGGGCAGGGTGGCCTACTGCTTCCAGAAGCTGGTGGGCATGTTTCCTGAAGCTCGCAACATGCCAGTCTTCGCCACTCTGGGAACCGAGCTGTTGTACCAGTTCCACCTGATCTTCAACCATTGGTACGCCAAAGAAGATACGATCAGGGTGCAGAGCTGGGACAGGCTGAAGTCAGATGAGTCCCGCATCCGAGCCTACTTCAACTACTCCAACCTGGAGGTGGCTTACAACAATCGGATTGCGCTGCTCACTCGTCAGCTGGACCAGAGCAGAGCTGAAGGGACGGACACAAGGGAGACAGCTGGACAGGAGTGCATTGACTTCCTCGACAGCATGCTGATCAAGTCAGCTGACTTCCTTGAAGATGTGGATGCAGCCGCCGCAGCAGCAAAGGAAGAAGAAGAAGAGCTGAAGCTGTACCTGGCAAACCGACAAGCCATGGTCACAGTTGAGCCTCAAGCTCTGATTGCTCAAGCCCCTCCAGCTGATCAACATGCTCCTACAACTGAAGAAATATGTGAGCTGGTGGCTGAGAGGGTGAACCAACTAAGAACCGAGCTGCTTGCCAACCTCCAGCATCAAAATGATGACCAGCTGAGGGCGTTGGAAGCACAAGAAGTCAAGAACCAACAACTGGTGGAGGAGAATGTTGAACTGAAGACCAAGCTGAATGAATTCTCCTCCTCCACCAGTCAAGAAGTGTCGGAGTTGAAGACCACTCTGTTGGGATTGAAGTCGGAGCTGAACGTTTTCAAATCCTTGGCCGACTCCAATCTTGCCAAGTCCCAACAGACACAAGATGTTGAATGGGAGTCTCACTTCGAGTAGCGATGGGCTGAGTTCGCTGCTTTTCAGACAGAGGTCATCGAGAACCTCTCTATCTTGAAGAAAGCCGAACAAGAGCGCCAGGACTCGGATCTGGCGAAGAAGATGGAGCTTGAATGCGTGGTCGATGAACTCTTCAACCGCCTCAAACTTGCCGAACAACAACTCACCTCTCTGGATGGTTCAGTAGCAATCCTTGTTGCTGATGCCAAAAAGGGGGAAGAGAAGGAGACGGAGGTTGAAGTGCAGGAAGAAGAAGAGACCCAAGCCGAAGGAGAGATTCCAGCTCAAGGGAAATCTCAGATGAAGAGAAGGAGGTCTGCTCAAAGGAAGTCTGCTGCTCCCAAGCCAACCGAAGTCGGTGGAGCTGGAATGGAAAAGGACTTGGAGCAGGCAGAGAAGTTCGGAGTTTCCTACAACTCCATAGCCGAGATCGCAGCCAAGCTGGATTCTGAACTCGACGAGATAACAACCGAAGAGTGCATAGCAGCGGCCAAGGCTATGGATGTAGAGGAGAAGGATTACATGAACCCGAGCTGGATCAGAAAGTTTGCCGCTATCCAGGCGAGGAGGGTGAACCAGTTCGAGGAAGAGCTGAAGACCGCAACGTTGCCTCCTACAGCCGACGCCGCATCAACAAGCATCAATCAAAGGCGGAAGCTCGGTTGAAGCAACAAAGATTGCCAACAAAGTCCAAAGTCGAGAGTCGGTTTAGGCATGTTGACAAGTGGATGCCGACCGAGTGGAATGAAGATTGGGAGTTGTTCAAGCAGGAGTTCGTGAATGACTTCTACTATAGGAAGGTTTACGCAACTGATGACCCGAGGAAAGCGTTCAAGGAAGCGCTGACCGAGTTGCACTCAGGAGACCCTGGCAAGTTCAGTCAATTCAGGTGGGCTATGATTGATACCAACCTGGACTTGAACACAGTTCCGGTTCCCCAGAAGGTTACTTACCGGCCTCCCTTCCTCCCAAACTCTCGCAACCCGAACCGCACGAAGATCGCAGCTGAGGCGAGGTAGGTTTGCAAGGATCATGGAGTGGACATTTCTAAGGAGTCACCTGCCAAGAGAGAGATTTTTGTTAGGATTTTTAGTAAGTATAGGCTACAATTTTAGCTCAGTAAGTTTTCAAGCAACTGTTGTAATTTTTGGCTTTTGCGCTTATCCTTGTAACACTCAGTTGTAATGAAAACTACTCAGTTATAAGATTCAACTTGACGTACAATCCCTCATTGTCCAAGCTCTGAATCGCAAAGTTATTTCAATACCATGTTATAACTGTGCTAACCCTTTGATGTTTCAATCTTATAGACTGTCTAGAATTTCAGCTGAGATTTTGGATATGTAAGAATTGTATAAGGGTTTTAAAGTTTTAGAGTCTTGATCTGTAAGTTTGTAAGGGGTTTTGGCATCATCAAAAAGGGGGAAATTGTTGGGAAATTTGTTAGTAAGAGTTTTGATGAATTCCAAAACCAACTGACCCCAACAGAGTAGATGTTGCCAGAACCTAATATTAGTAGTTAGGCTCGCTATTTGAACATTGTCAAGATTTTATCTTTACAGGTCTCCAGCTGAAGATGGCAACAAGGCTTCACTCGATAGAACATCAGTTATGAGGAAGACAACTGAGCGTTTAACATCCAAAAAGGGGAAGTCTCGTTCAAGAGATAGAACATCAGTTGTAAGGAAAATAACTGAGTGTTCATCGGATGAAAAGCAGTATGGGGGAGAGAACATCAGATGAAAGGATCTGAGCGTTCGAACCCAACCGATCAGATACAAGGAAGACAACTGAGTGTTCAGTTTCAGAACATCAGTTGTAGAACTCAACCAAGAAGACCAATAACTTGAAGTTGAAGTCAGCTGAGAATTCAACTGTTAGTAGTCAGATAGAACATCGGCTGAAGATCAAGTTAGTTGAAGATCGAAAGTCTTAACCGACCACTCCTTGCTGGAAGTCTGTTGTTAAGATTTGAATTTCAAAAAGGAAGTCACGTGAGGGTTTGACCGTTCAGTCATTACCCCATTTGGCCCAACATAAGGCTATTTCAGATGGAAAGCAGAAGAGCACAGATGCCATATCGGGAAAGTCTGCAGAGATGAGAGACAAGCCATCGCTTTCAAAGAACAGAGATCAACAGCTCCTCCAACGGCTAGTTGATACTCTCTGCCTATAAATAGAGGCTTTCATTCATTCAGAAGATACAAGACACACACGCGAGAAGAAACCTGAGAGCGAAAGAAAGAACAATATTCTTCACGAGCTGAACTGAATTCAATCTCTTAGAACATCACTTGTTGAGAGTTCTAGAGTTAGTTAGTTTTTGTGTCTTTAGATCGAACCTTGAGAACATCACTTAGTGAGAGTTCGTAGAGTGTTAGATCACAGCTCACTTCGTGTTCGAGCTTTTAGTTGGAACCCAGTTTTCTTTCACCTGAAAAGGTTTAGGATCCTACTCTTCCTGCAACTGAGTAGATAGGTTGTTTAGTACCCGAAAACTAAACTGTAAGGTTGATAAGTACCCGCAAACTTATCCTTAACGGTTGCTCAGCCCGCGTAAGCTGAGTGGTTTGTCTAGAAGAACTTGGACAGAGTTGTGTGGACTCACAACTCCTTGTGGACGTAGGAGGTTTCTCCGAACCACGTAAATCTCTGTATGCTAGTGTTTATTTTGTTTATTTCTTGCATATTCAACTGACCTTCTAACCAGCATACAAACTGATCTTAGCATTATCAACTGTCTTGGTTCTTGACCAACCGTGCATAAAAGCATGAGTTAATTTTAACGAGTTAATTTCTACCACATTCCGCACAGCACATCACTTCCAACCGAGTGTTTCTTACTTTGTTGTGATTCCAACTAAGCTTCCTTACTCAGTTGAGATAATTTTTAGGGGGTTGTTTTAAAAAGTTGCATCTGGTGTATTCCCTCCCCCCCCCCCCCCCATACACCAGAACTCGTTTCGGGACCATCAATATATATATATATATATATATATATATATATATATATATATAATAAAAAAAAGAAATAATAATGAGAAAAAGATATGAGTTTTATTTAACAAAGAAATACATTCTTTGTAGATATTGATGTTGGAATGTTGATAAGTAAAGATAAGATGTGAGTTTGATGTTATGATAAAAAGAAGTAGAATATTAATAATAGTATTAATATTTATTTGAGAATAAAAGAAGATTAAAAATAAAATAAAAGAAGACTTGTATGAGATAATGTGTTCGAAGTCATGTACATGAGTTAAGAGTTAAGTTGCTCGTGTTTGAGTTCGTTTTTGATAAACGAGAAAATAATTGATATTATAGGAAAAATATTAATAATACTAAAATATTCAATTAATTGAATATTTCTTGAAAAATAGAAAATATTGAGTAAAATGAATTATAAGTTGAAACTTATATTCTTGAGTATACTTTGATGATTGATTGAGATGTTAAGTATATGATGAAAAATTATGGAAGTCGAAAAACGAATCACGAATACGTAAAATATGAGGAAAATGAGATTATTAAATTATAAGTGTTAGAATGTTGATTCTTGATGATGCATGATGTATTGATTGGTTTGATGATGATGTTTGAGTAGAAATAAACAAGTTTACTTTTTGAATCATTTAAAAAGGAGCTAAGACGTAGAAGTTATTGAGCGATGAAATTTTGAAATAAAAGACGAGTTTTTATAAAAAAAATGAAAAATGAGTTTTTAATAAAGAAAAGATTAAATTATAATTATTTGATGAGAGCATTAAAGTTGAGAAGTATATATATATACGAGTATGAGTTCGTATTTTGAGATAATGATGACGTATTTTTGAAATGAGAAATATTAAATAGAAATTTGAATATTAAATTCAAAATGATAATTATTATTTGAGTTATTATTATATAACGAAATTATTTTCTTTAAAAGTTTAAAAAGTTATAAGTTCTTGAAGAATAAGAGTCGAGCAGTAATGAATTAACAATTAAATATGGAAACTGTTTTTAAGTTATAAAACTTGATTAAACTATATGTCTAAGTAGGAATTTAATAACCTACTTGCTTGAGGAGTTATTTATATTAAGTGTTGAATGATTGATAATGAATGCTCGATTATGACTAAAATGTTTGAGAACATGACATGAATGCTTGATATGATGTGAGTACCCGAACATGATATGAATATTGAAGTGAATACTTGAATGTGACATGAATGAGTTGTGATGTTATGATTTTCTGAGTTTACATAACTCAAGAACTTGAGAAGTATAAGATGAGTTAAATAGTAACTTTGCGTTTTGTGTGAAGAATAAAATGTTATTCTTTAAAACGAGAATTCGAGTTTGAGAAATATCTAGAAACCAGGTTAAGAAGAAAATTCGAGAATGAAAAACCGAGAAGATATCGATGTAGAGAAGTAAAGATAAGACAAGAAAGAAACGAGTCATATAGAAGTCCTTCAGCCGAGCCCTAAGTCTATCATACGTTTTTTGAGTCGATACACTCGATCTTATTTGATGTCGTTGTTGAAGGGCCGAGCGGGACTAAAGAGTAATCAGAAAGCGTAAAGTAAGCTACCTCGACTCAACATACCAGAAGCGAGGTGGGCTTTTCTAAAACTAAAACTCCGATGAATGCTATTAATTATTGAGTAATATTATGTGAGTTTTTAAAATTAATTGACTTGCCATTTATCTGAGTTTGGTATGCATTATCATCTACATGAGTTATATTATCCTGTGTGAAGCAGGAACCCACGTGTGGTTAATTGATTGATGAGGTGACTATGAGCTTTACTTTGGTTTAGCCGGTCACAGTGTTTGAGAAGGAGGCTTACTTCTCAGCACAGAGTTGATGTGGTAGATGATTTCATACCCATTATATAAAATTGTGTGCACACATCTTTTAAAGGAAAATGTTTTATGCATTCACAAGTAAAACGTTTTCAAATGAGCTACTAACATTTGTGATGTGGTGGCAAGACAAGTTCAATTATATAGCTCTAAGAGCATACTTTTAAAATTGTTTCTGGCACTGTGTTCACTGAGTATGAAGTACTCAGCCCTGCATGTATTTCTAAACGTGCAAGTTAGCTATGGATGAGGATGACGAGGATGATTAGTGGTGATGTGTTATCTATTGTGAGTTGAGTCGGTGATTACATGTCTTCATACATGTAGTTGTCAAGAACATTGATGTCCCCGCTGCAATTGATAATCTTTTGATGAACTATGATTTTGAAATACTCTGATTTGGTAATGCTACAATGAACCGTGTGTTCGAAACAACTTTTCAAATTCCTATTGGTCTTTCGTATTATCTTGACTTGATGTCAAGATACTTATCGCTATTTTTTGTGAAACCGTTGTGAATTACATATGCTCGATCCTTGATGAATAATGTCTTGGAAAACTTGAGCTTATCCATTATCGTTTTCAAACCTTATTTCTTTATTCTCGAGCATAAAGTGTTATTGAGATATGTTTATGTCACACCCCGACTCCCGAGGTGCGACGAAGGACACTAACACTACTAAACCTCATACTAACTCAACTCACATAAGGGTTCATGCTCGGGAAAATCAAGGGATTATTGACTGAAAGCGATAACAAATAAGGCATGCTTCCAAGTCATAGATAAAACACCAAACAAGCATAGATAATTTACATATTGAATCCAACAAGGAATAAGTATATTGAGATCACATCATACGAAAGTTAAAGAAAAGCGGTAAATTGTATCGAGCACATCGCTCTTAAATTCAACAAAGTATCAGAGTGTTACTCAAACATATCCAAAAAAAACATCATATAATACTGCAGCGGAGACATCGACTCAATTCCCAATAACTACATGTATGAAGACATGTAATTGCCAGCCAACTTTCGACTCAACCAAAAGAACACACCACCAAGCCGTCCATGCCATCCACATCCCACTAACCTGCACGTTTAGAAATACATGCAGGGCTGAGTACTTCGTACTCAGTGAACACATGCCAAAAACATTTGAAAAATTGCTCTTAGAGCTATACAATTGAACTTGTCTTACCGTAGCATCACAAGTATAAATGCAATAAAAAACGTTTACTTGTGTATGCAAAAACATTTTATTTTTCTTGAAACGACAGCGCTGTCAAACATATTATGAATATACAGGTATGAATCATCTACGCCTCATCTCTGTGTCGAGAAGTAGGCCTCCTTCTCAAACACTGTGACTAGCTAAATCGAAGTAAAGCACACGGTCACCTCAAACAATTCAAATACCACACATAGGTTCCTGTCTTTCACAGGGCAATAATATCTCAAGCAGATGATAAAGCATACCAACTCACATAAAAACGGCAAGTCAATTGAATTTAAAAACTCACATAATAATAATTAACAAACAATTATAGCATTCATCGTAGTTTTAGTTTTAGAAAAGCCCACCTGACTTCCGAAGAACTAGCTAGGCAGCTTACTCTTTTGATTGCCCTTGCTACTTTTCCGTCCCGCTTGGTCCTTCACAATTCGACATCGAATAAAGAATAAGACTCTTGACGCGTAAGACGTAAAGTAGATTTTGGTCTCGGCTGAAGGACTTCTACTTGACTCGGGTCTTTCTATTTTTAACTTTTCTAAGTCAATATCTTTTCTCGACTTTCTCGTTCTCGGTTATCGACTCTACTCGGTTACTAAATACTTCATTTCACATTCTTGTTTTTAAATCATCATTACTTTAGCATCTCTTACTAATTAAAGAAATATTATTTATCTCGATTACATCACTCGAATTCTTACTCGAATACTTGATTCAACTATCGTCATCTCAAATCAATCATGTAACATATAAGCATTCTCAACAATTTGAACAAGTCATATCATCATAAACGAAATATAAACATTTCACTTAAGCACATAGGTTCAATCAAGCATAATAAATTCAACACGATTTAAATATAATTAACAGTTATCTCGACACTGCTCGATTTTATTCTCGGAAAATATTATCTTCAAATAAACATTAAAAACAATCTCATCAATCTTTAATAAGTCAAGCAAGAATTCAATCAATAAGAATTTTGAAGTTAAACTCAAATAGTCATTTAATATTTATCGACTCAAAACACAACGTTATTTCAAAATACGTCATCTTTCCTCAACTACGTACACAAACTCGTATACGTACTCTTATCTTAATTACTTATCTTATATTAATATACTTTCTTTCTTATTCTCAATTAAACTCTTATTTTCTATACTTAATAGAAATTCAACTTTCTATTCATAACTCGACTTTTTAATAATTTCGTTTTCGCTAATAAAAATTCTCGTTTTCTTTACTCGATGAAAATTCAACTTTTAATTCAAAACTCAACACTCGATAACTTTATCTTTTAATTAAAAAGATTTGAAAAGCAAACTCGATTATTATCAATCAAGATTTATCAATCAAGTTCAATAAGTCTTATCACTTGTTAGTCTTAACTCAAGACTTTATTTTAATTAAGCTATTTCTTCATAGCATTATTTACTCATCCAATCTCAAACTTAATTCTTAATCTCATACTTTACTATTTCTTATTTTATTAAGAAAATATCTCTTTAATTAATTTCGAGTAAATGAACTCAAACTCGACTCTATAACTATTCTTTTCCTTAAAAGAGAATTTATTTCTGTTAGATTAATTCTTTCTCACATATTCTTGTTTAATTGAACGGACTTATCCTCTACTATCTCGTCTTTTATTTCGTACACATCTTTTAAATTTTATTTCCTTAGCACTAACTCCTCTTTTATTTTTCAACTATTATTATTATTATTATTATTATTATTATTATTATTATTATTATTATTATTATTATTATTATTATTATTATTATTATTCTCTTTTTAATTAACTACTTCTTAACAAAGAAATATTTTTCTTTATTTTTACTCAATTCTATATCTCATAACTAATTCATTAATTTTTCTTTTTATTTTTATCTTTATTTTATCTAAATTTTTTTTGAAGTTTTAATTAATTTAATAATTAATTTATTTATTTTATAATTAATTTTATTAATCTTCAAATCTTCATGTTCTTCACCAAGAACACCAAGAATACACACTCAAAAATTCTTAATTTCACCAAAAATACCTAGAACACACACTAGGCTTCAAAAATTCATTTTCATCGATTTTTGCATATTTTTGTGCTTAAAATTCCATTTTCTTCATTTCTAAATTTTTCTTTAAACATTTAACACTCCAAATTAAACACAAACACATTCAACTCATCCATAACATCAAAATAATCAAAAATCATCAAAATTCTTTTTCTTCCATAAACCTATCTAATTCGATTTTTCTCACATAAACTATATAATAAATTAAGTAATTCATTCCATCATAATCTCATACTCCTAGCATGCTCATAACATCATTATGTCATACAACAACAAACTAGATCAAAATTTTCTCCACAAACCCCTAATTCTCGGTTTCATCATAGGAATTAGGGCAAATGATTTTTCTTCTTTTTCTCATGAATAATTATCATTCCAATCATTCTCATAAACACATATAAGCAAGAAATTATCAAGAATTCATGGAAATTACTTTTCTTTCTTCTTTTTTCTATTTTCGGTCCTAGTCTCTTTTTTCTATAGGATTATTATTTTTCTTTTCCCTCTTAATTCTTAGATTAATTCCTAAGGTTTGATTTCTTAACAAATTCCTCACATCGATCATCACATCTCACGCCCTAGGTTTGCCTATACATAATTTAAGCATGCATATTTCCTTTTCTTTAGGCTTATAGATTACATATTTACAAGAAATCAAATGAATAAACATACTTAAAAGATTTAAATCAAACTTCTCCTCTTGATGAACTTGGACCGAAAATGAAGGGGTTGTGAGCTCAAATCTCTAGCTTGGATTTTCCATGGAGGATCTCATCTTTAACCTCAAAAAAAATATAACAAAAATTAATCATCTCTTCTAGAGCTTGAATGCCGAAAATAATAGAAAAAAGAGAGATGATTTTGCTTTGGAATTAAACTCAAGACTTGAAGAATTAGTTACCTCTTGAATTAGGGTTTGATGAAATGAAATGATGATGATCTTCTTGGAGTTGGAAGCTTGATCTCTTGAACTTTAATGGAGATTTTCTCCAACTATGTGTGTGTGTAACGGTATTGAAAGGGAGAGAAGAGAGAGTTTTTCTTCTTTTCTCTATGATGAACACGGTGGAGAGAGAGAGAGAGAGTAGAGAGAGATGAGAGAGATGAACTTATCTCTTATGTTGGGAAATTTATTAAAGTTTTGATTGATTCCAAAACCAACTGACCCCAACCGAGTAGATGTTGCCAGATCCTAATGTTAGTAGTTAGGCTCGCTGTTTGAGCATTCTGAAGATTTTATCTTTACAGGACTCCAGCTGAAGACGGCAACAAGGCTTCACTCGGATAGAACATCAGTTGTAAGAAAGACAACTGAGCGTTCATCAGATGAGAATTAAAAAGCAGGAAGATGCCAAATTCAACTAAGGAAGATGCAAGAGAACATCAGTTGTAAGAAAGACAACTGAGCGTTCGAAGCCAACTGATCAGATACAAGAAAGAGAACTGAGCGTTCAGTTTCAGAACATTAGTTGTAGGACTCGAACCAAGAAGATCAACAACATGAAGTTCAAGTCAACTGAGAGTTCAACTGTTAGCATTCAGATAGAACATCAGCTGAAGAACAAGTCAGATGAAGATCGAAACTCTCAACCGACCATCCTTTGTTGAAAGACTAATGTTGAGATTTGAAATTCAAACAAGGAAGTCACGTGAAGGTTTGACTCTCTGTCATTACCTCATTTGGCCCAACATAAGGCTGTCTCAGATGGAAAGCAGAAGCACTCAGTTGTCAAATCCGGAAAGTCTGCAGAGATGAGAGATAAGCCATCGCGTTCAACGAATAAAGATCAACGGTTCATCCAACGGCTAGTTGATTCTCTCCGCCTATAAATAGGGGCCTTCATTCATTCACCAAGATAACGAGAACAAGACAGAATAAGTGCGAGAAGAGACCAAAGAGCGAAAGAAAGAACCAAATACTTCACACGAGCTGAACAGCATTCAATCTCTAAGAACATCATTAGTTGAGAGTTCTAGAGTGTTAGATTCTGTCTTAGTTGAGAACATCACTAGTTGAGAGTTCGTAGAGTGTTAGATCATAGCTCACTTCTTGTTCGAGCTATTAGTTGGAACCACACTCTTTCACACACCTGAAAAGGTTATTAGGACCCTACTCTTCCCGTAACTGAGTAGACAGGTTGATAAGTACCCGTAAACTTATCTGTAAGGTTGATAAGTACCCGTAAACTTATCTTAACGGTTGCAAAGCCCGCATAAACTTTGTGGTTTGTCCAGAAGAACTTGGACTGAGTTGTGTGGACTCACAACTCCCCGTGGACGTAGGAGTATCTCCGAACCACGTAAATCTTTGTGTGTTGTGTTTATTTTTCAGTTATCTTATTGCATATTCAACTGACCAACTAACCAGCATACAAACTGCATTCTTCCATATCAACTGTCTTGGTTATTGACCAACCTTGCACTTAAGCGTGAGTTGATTTTATACGAGTTGTTATTTTCCACCACATTCCGCACAGTACCACTCTTCCAACTGAGTACTTTTAACTCAGTTGTGAATCCAGCTGAGTCCCTGTTTACTCGGTTGTGATTGTTTTTCAAGAGTTATTTTTAAAAGTTCTATCTGGTTATTCCTCCCTCCCCATACACCAGAACTCGTATCGGGACCATCAAGTGGTATCAGAGCAGTGGTTCAAAAGACTGTTGACTCTGTTTCACAAGGTGTGAATTCGAGGTGTTTTCTTCAGTGGTCAACTGAACAGATCTCTTTATCACGCTAGTGCATATCTGCTTGCATTTTTCTTCTGTTGTTGTGTGCAGATGGATGTTAAAGACAAGATCGTGGTCATGTTCTCGGTTGTTAACTATACATCCTGGAGAACTCGGATGAAGAAGATCTTACTGTCAAAGCATCATCGAATGCAACAAGTACTCACATCCGGACCGATCATCATCAGAGAGAGAGTCACTCGCACTCCTACAAATCCCAACGATGGGGATGCAACTGTTGAGTTAGTGGAGAAGAAGCCAGAAGACTTCACTCCAGAGGAAGCCAAAGTGAGCCAGTTGGATATCTGGGCTCAGAGCACGATCATGTCCACAGTTGGACAAGACTATCTGCCTTGGATAGAAGAGTGCGAAACCGCTAAAGAGATGTGGGATATCTTGGCATCTCTGAGTGAAGGAAGCGACGAAACAAAGGAGAACAAGTTCTCACATGCCTGTCAAGACTTTGACAACTTCTGTCTGAGAACTGATGAAACCATTGATCAGTTAGAGCTCCGGTTCATGGACATCATCAGAAGGATCCAGTCCATCCGAAGAGGAAAATATACTTTGAGAGAAATCAACCTCAAAGTATTACAAGCTCTACCAGCTGAGTGGGATACCTTCACCAATATCCATAAGAGCCGAGCTGACCTTGGTGAGATAGGAACTGAAAGATTGTTCTCAATTCTGAAGGGAAATGAGTACAAGGTGAACCGACGAAGGTCAACTCAGTCCTCGGTTCAGACGAGTCGACATGAGGATGTTGGTTCAGCCACAAAGTCAGTAGCACTCCGAGCTGACTATTCAAAGCCGCGAACATCAAGGCCAACGCGATCTGCGGACACAGCTACTAAGGAGCCAAGCAGAGAAGAGCTGCAACAGAATATAGCCGCCTTGTCAAAGAAGCTAGCTGACATGGACACTCGGTTCGGAAAATACAAGAGGTTCTACAAATCTAACCGAACTCGAGATAACTCAAAGCCTGTGAACAGCGGTTGCTTTGAATGCGGCAAAGAGGGACATTTCAAAGCAGATTGTCCAAACCTCTCGAAGAAAGAGAGAGAAGCGTTGAGGGCCAAGCAAACTGGAAAGAACAAGGCCATGGTTGCAGAAGAAGCAGCTGACGACATGGACATCTTCACCGACACTGAAGATGAGGATGAGCTGACTTCCACCAACAACCCTATGGGTCAGGATCAATGCCTCATGGCACTTGGAACCGACCAGGATGATACTGAGGTACACTCTAGTCCTGCTAATTTAAATTCTTCCAATATTTCTAACATGCAGGAAACAGTAGAGGAAGAGTTGGAACCCTCCTGGAGTGACTTTTAAGAACTCAGTGAGGAACTGCATCAACAATCGGTTGAGTTTAAGAGTCTTCAAGAACAGTTCGCCAAACTTGAAGAATCCTTAACCAAAAAGGACGATCTGATCAAGAGTCAAACTGAAGAGATAGATAATCTCAAAAGTCAACTGAATACGGTCAACCGAACTAATGCTCCAACCGACGAGGAGTTGACGAAGCACATCAAAGAGCAGCAAGATCAGTTGAAAAAGCAAGAGGCTCAGATCGACCAGCTGATAAAGAAGTCAGACGGACAAACCGAGCATATAGCTGTCCTCCTCAGTCATCCAAGATCATCGAGAATCTCATCAGTTACAGCCGACAGATGGATGACGTATCAGGACTCGGTTATGATGTGATCAAGGATACTGGAATTCCTCCAGCAACCTTCATCAAAGCAATGGCGGTCAAGGTTGTCGAACCTAACACGGTTGAGTCTGAATCTCCCCAAACTAATCCAACCTCCACCTCTCAGCAAGCTCAACCGACCAACGAAACCACAACTGAGAAAGGAAAATGAGCAGTGGATGGAGAACAGAACATTCCATCGGTTGGGACATCAACCGAGGGGGCATGTTCCAAGAGTCAGAAGAGAAACCAGAGGCATCGGAGATACAATCAAAACCGAACTCAGAACCGACCTCTGAACCGACCTCAGAGCCAACATCAGAAAGAATGGAACCGACCGCAGAACCGTCAAGGATCCAACCATCTGAATCAACAGCGGTTCCATCATTAGTTCAACCAGAGGTTCCAACCGAGTCAACCGATGAGGAACAGGTCGAACAGCTAAAGATATTCATGCCACAACATGAACCACCAACAGGGCATGAACAGCTATAGACAACATTCAGGGAGTTGGAATCAGAATCAACCACAAAGATTCCAACATGGCGTCTGACCTCATAGACAAATCCAACAGGATAAAAAGCGCCATCAAAACAGGGGGAAAGCCTCTCCTCCGAAAGCTCACAATGGGAGAGATCCATCTCCTCCCAAGAAACAGAACATCACTACTAACAACAAGCCTAAGGATAACCGAGGTGTTTTTATAGTTGATGATGAAGGGAAAGTGATCTGGAATGATAAATCTATCCGAGTATACAGGGAAAAACGACCCACAGTTCAAGGGGGAATTAGTTCTAACCCTTCAGGACCCAACTAAAATTGGGGACCTAAGCGAGTTTCTCTTTGCAGGTACAAGAGAAACAGCCGAGGAAGAATAAAGCTTCACGAACCATGTGGGTGATGGATAGTGTATGCTCGAAACACATGACAAATCTGAAGGATTTGCTTGGGAGTTTCGTGGAGAAAGAAGGACCATCAGTTACCTTACTCAAAAGGTCACACCAGAGGCTATGGTACCCTTGAAACCAATCACGTGTCAATTTCTAATGTTTCATATGTTGATGGATTGAAGCATAACTTGCTCTCCATTAGCCAATTCTGTGATAATGGTTTCTCTGTCAAGTTTGATGCACAGGGTTGCAGGGTTAAAAATGTCGGAACAAAGCAGGTCATATTGTTGGGAAATCATTCACCAACCAGAAATGTCTACTATGCTGACTGGAACAGTAGTCCTCCTGACACCTGCCTGTTATCAAAGAGCAGTTCAGATGTGAGCTGGCTGTGGCACAAAAGGCTCAACCATCTGAACTTCAAGACTATGAACCGACTTGCCAGACAAGAACATGCAAAAGGCATACCAAACCGAGTGTTTTCAACAACACATATCTGCAGTGCATGTCAGCTGGGAAAGCTCGCTAGATCCTCCTTCCAGTTGAAAACAACTCCATCAACCGACCGAGTATTACAGCTGATCCATATGGATCTCTTCGGGCCAGTTACACCAAAAAGCATGAATGGTAACGAGTATACCCTGGTTGTAACTGATGATTATTCTAGGTACACGTGGACCATTTTCATGCGTCACAAGAGTGAAACCCGAGATGAGCTACCCAAGCTGATGGATCGGATATCGAACCAACAAGAGATGAAAATTATTTCCATCTGATCAGATCGTGGAACTGAGTTTCTGAATGAAACCATCATCGAGTACTGCGAGAACCGTGGAATTACTCATCAAACATCAGCTGCGCGTACTCCGCAACAGAATGGAGTAGCTGAGCGAAGGAACCGAACGCTAAAAGATGCAGCTACATCCATGTTGACAAGCTCAACTATGCCAAAGATATTTTGGGCTGAGGCCATCAACACAGCCTGCTACACCCAGAACCGGTCTCTTCTGACCAAGCTGTTGGGAAAGACACCATACGAGCTATGGAGACGCAGGAAGCCAGATATTTCATATTTTCGCGTTTTTTGTTCTAAGTGTTATATTCACAACAATGGGAAGACTCAGTTGAAAACTTTTGATGCCAAGGCTTCGAAAGGCATATTTCTCAAATATGCCGCTCGAATCAAGGCTTATAGAGTTTTCAACAATAACTCTCGTGTTGTGGAGATAACACCTCATGTTAGTTTTGATGAATCTACTTTTGAGTGCAGGGAACAGGCTAAAGGACAACAGGCTGATCCACAAGTTCCACCTGCTCTCACCAGATCGCAGGCTCTAAGGGAAAAGAATCTAGCTGAACCATTGGTATGGGCAACCGAGGATGATGATCCTTACTCCTCTGAAGATGAATGCGAGGACCCCAGCTCATCTCAAGGGGGAACTCCAGCTGATGTCACTCCAACTGCATCAGCATCCGAAGCCCAACCAAGCTCGGTTCAAAATATTGTCAGTGTTGAGAATCCAGACTCAACAGCTGATCAATCACCAGTTCTGAAGATTCCAGCATCTCCTACGGCTCAGGATTTACCATCAGTTGAAATCCTGGAACAGCCACTGTTGGAAGAAGAAGGAAGACGCAACCGAAGATGGTATGAAGATCATTCTACTGACAACATCATCGGGGATCCAACCGAAGGTGTGCGTACAAGGAGCAGAGTTGCAAATCCAGATTCGACTGAGGAAGATTCCAACACTTACGCTCAATATGCTGAGGAGCTGGCAGTTCTTGAGGAGTTCGAGCAAGCAGGAGATGTTGCCATGATATCTTGCTTTGTAGATGATGTGCCAGAACTGAAGAATGTTGTGGAAGCTCACAACTGTGTTCACTGGACAACAGCCATGCAAGAAGAACTGAACAAATTTCTACGCAACTGTGTATGAGAGTTGGTAGAAAGACCAAATGGTGTCAAAGTCATTGGATTAAAATGGATTTTTAAGAACAAGAGAGACGCCATTGGATTCATCGTGAGGAATAAGGCAAGGTTGGTAGCTCAGGGATATTGCCAACAAGAAGGAATCGATTTTGAGGACTCCTTCGCACCAATTGCAAGGCTAGAAGCCATCCGAATCTTTCTAGCCTATGCTGCATTTAACAAGTTCAAGGTCTGTCAGATGGATGTGAAGTGTGCCTTCCTCAACGGTGATATCAAGGAAGATGTATATGTTGAACAACCTCCAGGTTTTGAGACTGGAGATGGAAGAATGTACAAGTTGAAGAAAGCAATCTATGGATTGAAGCAAGCACCCAGGGCTTGGTATGACACTCTTTGTGGTTTTCTTCTGAACTCGGGGTTCAAACGAGGGTCAGTTGACAAAACACTGTTCACCATCAAAGTTGGAGAAGATATACTTGTTGTGCAAATCTATCTTGACGACATCATATTCGGTTCCAAGTCGGAGGAGCTGTGTGAAAAATTCTCAAATCTCATGAAGGAGAAGTTCGAGATGTCGATGATGGGGGCGATGAATTATTTTCTTGGATTACAAGTGAAGCAGTCGCCAAAAGGAATATTCATCAATCAGTCCAAGTATACAAAGGAGCTCATCACCAAGTTCGGATTGCAGTCAAGTAAGACCATAAGGATCCCGATGAATACTAACTGGAAGATTGAACCTGGAACTGAGGGAAAGCTCGTGGATGCCAGTAAGTATAGAGGGATCATCGGTTCTTTGCTATATCTAACCGCCAGTCGGCCAGACATATCTTACGCGGTTGGAGTGTGTGCTAGGTTCCAAGTTCAACCGAAGGAAGCACACATGTTGGTAGCAAAGAACATCATCAAGTATCTGAAGGGTACAATTAATGTTGGGTTATGGTATCCAACCGACGACAATATCCAACTGACCTGATACTCAGATGCAGATCTAGCCGGAGATCGGTTGGACAGGAAGTCCACATCTGGACACTGTCAGTTCATGGGAAGCAAGCTAGTTTCGTGGTTCTCCAAGAAACAAGCCTGTGTTGCCACTTCTACAACCGAGTCAGAGTACATGGCTGCCGGTAGTTGTTGCATGCAAGTGTTGTGGCTCAAGCAACAGCTGAGAGACTATGAAGTTGCAACTGGACAGGTTCCCATTCATTGTGATAGTTCAAGTGCCATTGCTATCTCTTTGAATCCTGTTCACCATTCTCGGACGAAGCATATTGACATCCGACATCATTTCATCCGAGATCATATTGAGAAGAAGGACGTATCCATGGAGAAAATTCCAACTGAGATTCAGAGAGCAGATATCTTCACCAAACCTCTAGCCGAAGCGCGGTTCAAGATGTTATATGATTTACTTGGATTGTTGGATCCATCAGATGAGGAACCAGCTGAGGTGAAGAGATAGATATCCATCTGAGGGGGAAGCTCAGATGAAGGAGGAATCTCAGATGCGAATCGCCAACCGAAGACATCAGACGTCAGCTGAACAGACGAACTCGAGTCAGCTGATGGTATGCTGCAACGTTAGATCAGACATCAGCTGAACAGACGAACTCGAGTCAGCTGATGGTATGCCGCAACATTGGAACACAGCTGATTCCAACATCAGCTGACAGGTGAACACAGCTGATTCCGACATCAGCTGGCAGGTAGCATTTATGGTTGAAGGTGTTATGATCTTAAATGAGAATGTTTGAAATAAATTCAAACATTCCTGAGCATGTCAGTTACATTAAAATAGCCATCATGCCGCATTTAATGTAAAGTACGGCTGCACATCAATAGCCTACTTTATAGTGCGACTGGGCTGACATGAAAAACAGTTCACCTTCTCAAGCGCTGGTTGGAACTCGGTTCGTGACGTCAAATCAAAGCTAGTCAACAGTCGCGTAATCTCAGCCGTTGATGGATTCGCGCCATTCAACCCTAGCCGTCGATTTCAACCAAGCCTAAAACCTATAAATGGTGGAAAATCAGGAAGTGATCTCTTACCTTCCTCATTCGTGTTTATCTGCAGTAACTGTTCATCATCTTCTCAGATTTTGTCTAACCATTTACTGCAAGTTTTTTTTTTCTCTCCTTCTTATATATATCTTCTCAGACGTATTAAATGACACCCAAAGGAAAGAAAATGGCTTCCTTCGGACCTTCTCTAGTCCCCACATCATATGAAGAATCGTTCGACGTGCTGGTCTCGAAGATACACTTTGAGCAGATCTTTTCAGAGGATGAATTAGAGTCACCGGTGCTGTCTCCCCTCGCCGATATTCTTAGGGAGAACGGCCTACTAGAATGGGAGAAGCATTTCCCCTCCCACCTGCTCAGGCGCCAGGTCGGAGAGTTTTACGTCAATCTGCAGTCGCCCATCGACAACAGAGTTGGCGTCGTTACAGAGGTTTCATGCCGACAACGGGACGTTCCGGCCAGAACCATCCGCAGGGTCACCGTCCCCATTGCTGTTTCCGACTTCCTTCGCCAAGTCATTCCGCCGAATCATTCCGCCACAAACACTCTTGAGAATATAACCAACACAGAAGCCGATGAGTTTCTGGAGAATGCTCTCATCATTCCGGAGAAGTTGAAGAGCAATATACAGAGGACAAAGTTGAAGCCGGAGCATCGACTTTTGTTCGATGTTGTCTCCAAAGTCGTGTTCGGTTACAGTGGTGCTTTCGGTGACATCAGCCGACCGAAGCTCAAGCAATTGATTGCTTTGGAGCACAGACAAAAGCACAACGTCGACTGGTTCACATATTTTGAACACCAGCTGACTGTTTAGAGGCAGAAGATTTGTGAGACCACAACCGAATCCGGGGAGAAGTTGTTGAGTGTCAAGGGAACTCTCAACTTCGGTTGCAAAATCTCTGCACTGATCCTGCTCGCAACCAAGGGTCAGAACATGGTCTGGGAGGACTGCGAGAAGACCCCCGTGAAGAAGTTGATGCTGTTCCCAATAGCAAAGAAAGCTCAAGAGGTGATTAGAAGTGTTTATATTCCTAAGGAGAAGAAGGATGCTGGGAAGACAGCTGAGGCAAAGGATACAGCTGAAGAGGTACCAGCTGTCAGCCGCCCCACAAAATCGAAAGCTGCTCGCCGACAACGAGCTGAGTCGGAGAAGGAGAAAGCTGAGGAGCCTATCAAGAAGAAGCTGAGAGTTCGCTTCAAGAAGACGGTGGCAACACCAGCTGAGGATATTCCAGCTGAGGAGCCAGCTGCTGATGTACCAGCTGAGGATGTTTCAGCTGAGGAGCCAGCTGCTGATTTGTCAGCTGAGGATGTGCCAGCTGAGGATACGCCAGCTGAGAAGGAGGTACCAGCTGTGGAGGCACCAGCTGTGGAGGCGCCAGCTGAGACGGCACCAGTTGAGGAGCCATCCGAGTCGAGCCACTCAGTTGAGGCAGCTGCCTTCGAGATCGTTCCTCGCGCTGCTGATGAGGCTGATGGGATGGAAACGGACCTGACCTCGGATGCTTCTTCCTCCTCTGAAGAAGTTGAAGACATTCCAACCTCCCCCACGGCAGGAGCTGATGCCGTACCTCCCCAAGAGCCTCTCGCTCTCTCAACCGATCAATAGCCAGAGATTCCGAGCTCATTGCTCGATGCCAACATTGAGACCATCTCTTCGGCCGATGTTAATGAACCTGTTGATACCCCACTCCCCACAGAATCCAATATTCCGAGCTCCCAGCTCGATGCCAATGTTGAGACCGCCTCTTTGGCCAACATTGATGAAACTTTTGAACCATTGCCATATGAAAATCTTTTTCCCTCCCCAATCGATGATGAAGCTGATCGTCAGGCTGTCGCAATGGAGCATGAAGGCAAGGTGGCCTATTACTTCCAGAAGCTGATCGAGATGTTCCCAGAAGCTCGCGACATGCCGATTTTCGCTACACTTGGAACCGAGCTGTTGTACCAGTTCAACCTAATCTTCAGTCACTGGTATGTGAAGGAAGATACTGTAAGGGTACACAGCTGGAACCAGCTGAAGGCGGACGAGTCACGCATCCGAGATTACTTCAACTACACTAATCTGGAGGTGGCCTACAACAACAAGGTTGCGCTGCTCACGCGTCGTCTGGACCTGAGCAAGGCGGAAGGCACAGACACCCGGGAGACAGCTGGACAAGACTGTATTGACTTCCTCGACAACATGCTAATCAAGTCAGCTGAGTTCCTTAATGATCTGGACGCAGCCGCCGCCGCAGCGAAGGAAGAAGAAGAGAAGCTTCAATTGTACCTGGCCAACCGTCAAGCAATGGTTACAGTTGAGCAGCCAGCTTTGATTGAACACCAAGCTCCAGCTGATCAGCCAGTACCCTCAACTGAAGATATTTGCGAGCTGATAGCTAAGAGGGTGAACCAGCTGAGGACGGAGATGCTTGCCAACTTCCAGCAAAACAAAGAAGATCAGCTGAGGATGTTGGAAGCACAAGAGGAGAAGAACAAGCAGCTGATGGAGGAGAATGTTTCACTGAAGATAAAGTTGGACGAACTCTTCTCCTCCACCAGCCAGGATATTTCTGATCTGAAATCAACAGTTCTGGGGATCAAGTCTGAGCTGAATGTCTTCCAATCTATTTCTGATTCCAACCTCGCTAAATCCCAACAGACTCAGGATGAGGAATGGGAGTCTCGGTTCGAGTCACGCTGGGCTGAGTTCGTTGCTTTCCAGACTGAGATAATTAAAACATTCGCTGGATTGAGGAAAGCCGAACAAGAGCGCCATGACTCCGAACTGGCGAAGAAGGTCGGAATAGAGTGCGCGGTCGATGAACTCTTCAACCGCATCTAACAAGCCGAACAACAACTCACCTCTCTGGATGGATCAGTAGCAAGCCTTGTTGCTGATGCCAAAAAGAGAGAAGATAAAAAGGGGGAAGAGGAGTTGCAGGTGAATGTTGAGATGCAGGGGGAAGATGAGACCCAGGCTGAAGCTGCTGCAAAATCTCAGCCGAGGAGGAAGACTGCCCAGAAGAAGAAGTCCACTCCCAAGTCAACCGGCGTAGGTGGAGCTGAAATGGAAAAAGACTTGGAGCAGGCGGAGCAGTTTGGAGTTTCTTATAACTCCATAGCCGAGATCGCAGCCGAGCTTGATTCAGAACTCGACGGTATCACAACCGAAGAGTGTATTGCTGCTGCCAAGGCTATGGATGTTGCTGAGAAAGATTACATGAATCCTAGCTGGATCAAGAAGTTCGCTGCCAGCCAAGCTCAAAGAGTCAACCAGTTCGAGGAGGAGCTGACCAAGATAACCAAGAACCTGGATAGGAACATTGCCTCTCGCAGCCGACACCGCATTGACAAACATCAGGTTAAGGCTGAAGCTCGGCTGAGGCAACAGAGACTACCAGGGAAGGTCAAGGTCCAAAGTCGGTTCAGGCATGTAGACAAGTGGATGCCAGTTGAGTGGAATGAAGACCGGGAGTCATTCAAGCAAGAATTCGTGAATGACTTCTATTACAGAAAAGTCTTCTCAACTGACGATCCGAGGAAAGCGTTCAAGGAAGCCCTGACCGAGTTGTACTCAGGGGACCCGGGCATGTTCAGCCAGTTCAGACGTGCAATGATAGATGCAAAACTAGATCTGAACACAGTCCCGGTCCCTAAGAAGGTTAGCTATCTCCCTCCCCTCCTTCCAGACTCTCGAAACCCCAACCGACAAAAGATATCAGCTGAGGCAAGGCAAGTTTGCAAAGAGCACGGGGTTGACATAGCAAAGGAGTCAGAAGCAAAGAGAGAGATTTTTGTTAGAATTTTTAGCAAATATGGGCTTAAGTTTTAGCTCAGTTAGTTTTTGAGCAACTGATGTAATTTTTGTTTTTGTGCTTATCTTGTAACCATCAGTTGTAATAAAAACTATTCAGTTATACGATTCAACTTGACGTACAATCTCTCATTGTCCAAGCTCTGAATCGCAAAGTTATTTCAATATCATGTTATAATTGTGCTAACCCTTTGATGTTTTAATCTTATAGACTGTCTAGAATTTCAGCTGAGATTTTGGATAGGTCAGTAGGATTTAGATCACTTTGCTTTGTAAGAATTTTATAAGGGTTTTGGCATCATCAAAAAGGGGGAAATTGTTGGGAAATTTATTAAAGTTTTGATTGATTCCAAAACCAACTGACCCCAACCGAGTAGATATTGCCAGATCCTAATGTTAGTAGTTAGGCTCGCTGTTTGAGCATTGTTAAGATTTTATCTTTATAGGACTCCAGCTGAAGACGGCAACAAGGCTTCACTCGGATAGAACATCAGTTGTAAGAAAGACAACTGAGCGTTCATTAGATGAGAATTAAAAATCAGGAAGATGCCAAAGTCAACTAAGGAAGATGCAAGAGAACATCAGTTGTAAGAAAGACAACTGAGCGTTCGAAGCCAACTGATCAGATACAAGAAAGACAACTGAGCGTTCAGTTTCAGAACATCAGTTGTAGGACTCGAACCAAGAAGATCAACAGCATGAAGTTCAAGTCAACTGAGAGTTCAACTGTTAGCATTCAGATAGAACATCAGCTGAAGAACAAGTCAGATGAAGATCGAAACTCTCAACCGACCATTCTTTGTTGAAAGACTAATGTTGAGATTTGAAATTCAAACAAGGAAGTCACGTGAAGGTTTGACTCTCTGTCACTACCTCATTTGGCCCAACACAAGGCTGTCTCAGATGGAAAGCAGAAGCACTCAGTTGCCAAATCCGGAAAGTCTGCAGAGATGAGAGACAAGCCATCGCTTTCAACGAACAAAGATCAACGGTTCATCCAACGGCTAGTTGATTCTCTCCGCCTATAAATAGAGGTCTTCATTCATTCACCAAGATAACGAGAACAAGACAGACAAGTGCGAGAAGAGACCAAAGAGCGAAAGAAAGAACCAAATACTTCACACGAACTGAACAGCATTCAATCTCTAAGAACATCATTAGTTGAGAGTTCTAGAGTGTTAGATTCTGTCTTAGTGTCTTTTGATCCAACCTTGAGAACATCACTAGCTGAGAGTTCGTAGAGTATTAGATCATAGCTCACTTTTTGTTCGAGCTATTAGTTGGAACCACACCCTTTCACACACTTGAAAAGGTTATTAGGACCCTACTCTTCCCGTAACTGAGTAGACAGGTTGATAAGTACCCGTAAACTTATCTGTAAGGTTGATAAGTACCCGTAAACTTATCTTAACGGTTGCAAAGCCCGCGTAAGCTTTGTGGTTTGTCCAGAAGAACTTGGACTGAGTTGTGTGGACTCACAACTCCCCGTGGACGTAGGAGTTATCTCCGAACCACGTAAATCTTTGTGTGTTGTGTTTATTTTTCAGTTATCTTATTGCATATTCAATTGACCAACTAACCAGCATACAAACTGCATTCTTCCATATCAACTATCTTGGTTATTGACCAACCTTGCACTTAAGCGTGAGTTGATTTTATACGAGTTGTTATTTTTCACCACATTCCGCACAGCACCACTCTTCCAACTGAGTACTTTTAACTCAGTTGTGAATCCAGCTGAGTCCCTGTTTACTCGGTTGTGATTGTTTTTCAAGAGTTGTTTTTAAAAGTTCTATCTGGTTTATTCCCCCCCCCCTCTCCATACACCAGAACTCGTATCGGGACCATCATCTTATCTTTAGCTAAGAAGGAAATGAAGTAAAATGAATGGATTAATTGAATGTAATGATGATATTCCATTTAGGTGTAGAAAATAGGTAGTTTAGGGAGGAAGATTAGGGAGAGAGAGGGGCATGCCGGCTGGAGAGAGAGAGAAGGAGAGAGATATTTATCTACTTTTCACTGATGTAATTTTCCCCGGATGAAAAAGTTTTCCGATATAATATATCCATATCTCATGAAACAAATCAAGGAGTCCAAATATCAAATTTTTAGGTCAAAATTCGAAGTAACGAAGAAAAACCTAAAATTACTCGGCTAATTAAACCGTTAAGAACCTAAAATCTTAAAATTCTCTCATATGATCTCGGATGAGCTTCTAATATATCTCAAAGGTCTTAGAATTAAATCTAGGTTCTAAAGATACTAATTAGGTTAAATTATGAGTTCGTCGGTGAATAGTGTTTTCTCGGTTCTTGTTACTATTCACTGAAAAGTAAAAGTTCTCGAAATTCTCTAAAATTCATACTCATGCTCAAACTCACATAAATAAATTCAATTAATGCATCACATACTCGATTCGAATAATTGAAACGAGAAAATTCACATCAAAGCACACAAGGGCATTTTAGTCATTTTCAAGAAAATTTCTTTTCTTGAAAAAATTTATCACTCAAGGCTCATTATTTAAGCATATAAACACATTTGAAACGCACTCAAAGACTTATAAAAGCTTGGGGTATTACAGTTTATTTGTTGGTTTTGCATTCATAAACCAATTGAGTTAGTGTTTGGTTACACATCAAGTCGATGTGTGATAAAAGTGACATGTTTATTTGATGGTTTCACCTTCACACTCCAATGGAGTCTGGTCGTTCCTACACACCGGATTTTGGGCTGTGACAGAACTCATCTTCATATCTTCATGTTTATTCAAGAACATTAAGAACACATATTTATATACTTATACTTACCGATTATTTTTATAAAAATTTCTAAAAATTCATACTACTTCATTTCTTAATTCTCATGCTTCATTAATCACTTAAAATTCATCAAGAACATCACAGATCATCCAAAATCATCAACATCATCATTTAAAATTATCTGGATCATCATAAACTCATCATTTTCACATATATATATGTCGAAATTTTTCATAAATTTTATAAAATTCAAGAATTAACTTAAATTCTTAACCTAATCATATTTTCATGCTTCTTTATACTTATATCCATAAAAAACATCATCAAATCCTCAAATAAGAATTTAAACACATATTCTTCATTTTTCATCATAAAATTCGGCATAAATATAAATAAATCCATAAAAATTCTCAACTTCATGTTTATGCATATAAATCACTCAAATCTTCATAAACACATATCATTAAACTTATCATTAAGAAAATCATCTTATATTCATCAAGAAAATATTTTCCCCTTTCCTTTTTCTATCTATTTTCTTGTAAAAAAATTTAAGAAAATTTCCTCTCTTTTACTTCTCATCTTTTAATTCCTATGTTAGTTTTTAAAACTCATTTTCATCATCTTGTCATCATCTTCATCGATCATAATCATCAAAAACCTAAGGTTTGCCTAAGCATGATATAAACATGCATGGTTTTTCCTTTATCTCTTCCACATACATATACATATATACAAGAATTAAAGAATATCATACTTAAAATAAAAATCAAACTCCTCCTTGACTTCATGGAAAAATTGGCAGCTTGAGGGGTTGAAAGGAGTTGCATGAAAGATATACAAGGTAGTAAGAATCATAACTTGAATGATAATGATCAAATCCCTTGCTTGAAAGGCTATAAAAATCGATGGAAAGTAGAAGAAAAAGAAGGGATTTCTTAGCTTGATTCAAGCATGAATGGAAGAGATGGATTTATATACTTACTTCTTGATGATCCTAATGGATAGAGGTGAAGAACTACTTCAAAATTCCAAGCTTCCAAGCTTCTTTAATGGAAGTTCTGCATTAGTGTGTGTGTGTATGTGTTTTTGGCGATGAAGAAAAAGAGAGAGAGGGCTATTTTTTGGCAGATGGAGAGAGAGTTGTGAGATGAATATGACTTTGTTTCAACTTAGAGAAAGATATGAGAGAGAGAGGAAATGTGTCGATGGAAATGGGATGGGGAGGGGGGCCGAACTTGGAGAGAAATAGAGAGATTGAGAGAGAGAGTGGAGGTCACGCTCCATAGGTGAGAGTGGGATAAAAATTTCACCAACTATTTGGATAAGTGAGCAGATTTTTATCTGCCTAAAATACTCGGAAGAAAAAGTTTTCCGATAGAAAATATCCCTATTATTTCGTTTATCTCTCAAACGACTTAAAATTCTCCTCAACTCTTTCTCGATGTTGAAAATCCCTCTACTTCGTCTTATATTTTCCAAAATAAATCAAGGAATCCAAATATTAAATTTTTAGATCAAAATTCCAACAAACGAAGAAAACTTAAAAACTGCTCGGCTAATTATGCCGTTAAGCAATAATTTTTAAAACTTCTCTCAAACGATCTCGGAAAATTCTCCAACATATCTCAAAAGTCTTAGAATAAATTCTAAATTTGAAAGACACTAATTAGACTAAATTCTGAATTAATTGATGAATAGTGAAATCTCGGTTATCGTTACTATTCATCAAAAAGTAAAAATTCTCAGAACTTTTCGAAATTCAAAATCATGCTCAAACTCATATAATAATGCTCAAGAAATGTATCACATACTCGATTCGAATAATCGAAACGAGAAAAATCACATCAGAGCACATAGGGTTATTTTGGTAATTTCACAAGAAAATTTCTTTTCTTGGAAATTTTTAGCACTCAAAGCACATCATATAGGCATATAAACTTATTTAAAACGCACTCAAAGACTTAGAAAAGTTTGGGGTATTGCAGTATCTTCTTTTTAATGTATCCGTCCGTTTTTAATGAACATACGTAGTCATCTTTTATTTCTTTTTATCGTAAGTAATCATTTCCCCTACATTTGATGACATAGTTTGATTTATGTCATCAAACATTGATTACTTTAAGACAAGGACTTCTAAACCTTGTTGTGATTTCATTGTTTATATCTTATAAACTTCACTACTATAGAATATCCCATAACGTTTTTACACGAGATAGAATTTCGTCTTTTATAAAGACCGAACTTTATAAAGATTTTCCGAAATTCTACATATAAATTAGACTTTTTCTACTTGTCCATACTTTAATGGTTAAAAATGAATCAAGTTGTTGCATTTACAAAAAATGAACAAGCAAATCTATAAGAACATGTACACTTTATTTATTCACAAGTACACGTAGCATTACATCATATATACACAATCTATATATATGCTTAGCTTTCATTTGAAGGCTTTATCTATACATAAGCCTTCCACTACATATATTTACAATATGTACATGACCAAAGAAGGCTCATATAGGCCTTTTTTGTCATACAGACTAATCATAAAGATCATCATTAAGTCTGAAGCAGTTTGTAAGTAAACGCGCTTTGTATTTGCCAATTGAACCATCGGCATTGTTAGGGGTGTGCATCGGCCGGTCGGTTCGGTCGACCGACCAGATTTTTGCAAACCGATAAACCGACCGATCGGTGATATTTTGGACCGGGGCCGGGCTGAAAATAATTTGCACCGACCTTTGGGCCGAACTGAAAGAAGTCGGTCGGTTCGGCCGGTTATGTTTAAACCGTTAAAAAAAGAAAAAAAAAGAAAAAGAAAAGAAAAAGTGTATCATCTCTTCTGGGCAATAAAACTCACTATATCATCCCAAGTTCTAAGTCCAACATCAACATAAACAGTGTATCATCTCTTCATGGCATTTTAAATTTTATAGCTACGTTTGCAATATAATTAATTAGCTACTAAACTACTTTCAAAAGTTATCCTACTACTAAAAATCAGTAGATACATGATACATCATCATGGAGAAGGTGCGCTGCCCTCAGCAATCAACTTCATCAGTCATCACATCCCTCCCCTCAAAACCACTCTACCGTTTAATTAAACACTTAAACATACAAAATCATAAAGAAAAATAATAGCTTAACATGAAACATGAATTAAATATCCAAGTAAGAACATAACAGCATGAACACTTCCAAAGTAAGACTAGACTACAACTTGGGGCCGGTTCCGGCGAGTGGTGCGACCAAGATGGAAGGTTTCCAGCACCGGCGAGTGGTGCGACCTGCGACGGAGATGAAACTGAAGAAGCCGGAGAGACGGAGGCAGAGTGGCGCGGCGCGACGGTCCGACGGAGAAGAAGCCGGAGAGGCAGAGTGGTGCATCGGAGAAGACGTCGGAGAGGAGGGGTGAATGCCTGAACGATAGAGTTTGTGTTTTCTGTGAAGTGAAAATTGAAAAATGAGAAGTTGAGTTGAGAAGTGAGAATAGCAGTGAACAGCGATGCACGGAAGGGATGATAGGTTTTTTTTTTAATATATATATATATATATATATATATATATATATATTATTTAATCGGTCGGTTCAGTCTCCGACCGATCAAATTTAGGGAAACCGGACCGAGAATCGAGAACTGAGATTTGTTGAATTACAAAACCGAGCCAAGAACCGAAGGGTATATAAACCGGGCCGAACCTGCCAAAACTCATCGGTTCGGTCGGTTTTTCCGGCCCGGTTCGGCCCGTGCACACCCCTAGGCATTGTACTTCCTTGAGAAGCTCCACTCCTATCCTAACGAAAATGCTTAAACGGAGTCATCAATTAACTCCCATGTGCAATTTTTCACAATTGTATCCATGTTGTCAATGATGTGCCTCATTTCATCATAGACTGCTTCTCTCCAAAATGGAGCATCCGGCCTCGACAGAGCTATCGTGAGCGTTTTAAGCTCATCGCTCATGGTGAACCCTTTGTTACTTTGACCTATGATGACTCTTCTCCTTTTTGGATTGAAATGTTTGGAAGTATACATATCTTCCAAGGCATTTCAAATGTACCGATATATGAAGTCATTGTCGATCCATTCGTGAGTTTGCTTTCTCCTTATCTCCTCCGATGCATCTTCATCCAACATTGGAGTAGATTGGGACACGAAGATTGCCAAATGATTGACAACCAGAAATGTCATCATCTTTTCCTGCCATATTCCTTAAAAAAGTTTCCATCGAACATGAAAACAGGAACTTCTTGTGTCTTCCTACGGGTTAGCATTTTCGAAACAAAACATACAAATATTGTCTTACGATTGTTTGAAAAATATGTATGGTATGTGATACGTGTACGAAAATGAAAGAAAGAAAAACGAAATGAACCGAGCCTAGAGTTAGACTCTATCTCCGTAAGACAATATTGCTCCGCTATTGTGCAGGCGGTTCTACAGCAATTGCCTCTAAGATACAACGGTTCGGGGTGAACTTGAGACGTTGCACTACGTGTCGAAGTTCCGGCGAACAACTCGATACTCGGGACAGAGTATTTGATCCTAGGACTCAAACTATATGAAGTATATGTATGCAATCGACTGAAAACTCGACTCTAGTTTGTATTGGTAAACGAATTTTGTGGGGCGATTTATAGGCAGTAGGTGCCCATTCGGAAGGGGTGCCTACATGGCGGTTTTGGCAGCTATTCAACCAGTGCGTGACACGTGGCACATGCGAAAGGGAGCCTCGTGTGGAGCCGACAAGTGGCGGAGGAGTTGTTTTGGTTTGAAGTGCAAAGTGCGCCTCAAAGTGTCCATTGCGACAAGTGCGATGTGCACGTGCTCATCGCCGTCGGAGTCGAACTCGGACGATGCAAACTTGATCAAGCACAAAAGGTGCCAAAACTTGAGCCACTAAGGTGCACCATAAGGTAGCACACTTGGATATACTCCTTTAAAGTGTCGCTCCTTATATATAGCACAAAACTTCAATAAATTTCCAATGTGGGACAAAGTGTAGAAACCACACTATTCTAGTTTCAAGTAGTCATGTTCATGTATTAATTGCTCATTCATTTCTCAATGGAATTGAACAAATAAATACATTAAATCATAGTGCTCAAAACGTAGATTTCGTTTCTACCATTAGTTTCCACATAATCCCTAAGGATTTTTGATGAACCCATATTTGTGTCCATCTTTTCTTGTATTTTTCTTGTATTTTTAGTCTTTATCGAGTCAAAGTGTGTCTGGGAGGACACAAAGTCGAGAGATGGTGTGCAGGGAAGAACAAATGGGATGTTGGGCAAATTCGGTGGATAATCTGTTGTTGAGATGCTGAAATGGCGATACGATGCAAATGGGCATAGGGCTGGAGGCTTGTAGCTGGGCAACAACGTTTTATTCAATCTATTAGTCAGGAAGTACCTCCCCATATCTTTGAAGACAACAGATAGAGTACCCGGAGGAGCCAGGATCTTGGTCAACACAGGAAGCAATCCAGGATGCAGATATCGAGGGCAAGAAGTGAGTCGAGCCAGTAGCAGATTTCTTTTCCCTCAAGGAAGAGGATAAAGATCGGATATTTCTTTCCTTATTCTAGCCGGACCTAATCAAAGAAGATATCTACCAAGCAAAGGAAGAGAATCATGGCTGCATGGATGAGAGAGAAGGCGGATGTGATATGCATGGGAAGAATCCTTCACCAACAAGAAAAAGATCTCAACCCTAATCCTTTCGCATATATATATGGCCGGCTCCATTAAGTAATGTGTGCCGTTTTTATTCAAGTTCATAGCTAGTTCTGCATTCTTAGTTTTGAGAGGAAGTGAGGAAGAAACAAGTCCTACGGGCAATTTACTTTTACGTTCGTTTTATATTTTCTGCAGTAGTTTAGTTGTTGGCTTGACGCCAAGACCCTGGTTGCTGATTCACGCTTTTGGGCAGCAACCCGTTCCCAGTTTAATTTCAGTTATGATTTCCTTTATATATTTTGTGCTTTCGTTTTATATTATGTCTAGCTAAATTTATTGTTTGGGTTGGATGTAGATGAAGTGATCGTAAATTACTCATTCAAAACTCGTGAGGTCGAACTGTGTTAGTTCGTTAATTGATTTTGTTCCCGAAACGCATAGGATTAATTCTAGACTTAATGATATTGACATATGATTGATCACCATCTAGATATTGATATTGAGTCATTAACATGAATTGGGATTTAACTCGAGAGTGTCTTTCGTGCCCAAGAAGGTAAAGAGTGTTGGAGAGCAGTCGGTAGTGACCTACCTCTTGGCTGTCTTAGGTCTATTTATTCTTAATGCCTGTTGGTCAGCATCGTTACTAAAGTGTCTTCGTGACTTTGTTAATTAAGAGAGAAGATCTTGCCTTCTGGTCAAGATCTGTAAAATTGGATAAACATAGACTAAGTCTGTTTATATCGTGACTTCGTGACCTTTAGGGTATAAACTAGTCTTTGTATTAAACCAAGTGATGAGATCAGTTAATTGAATATCTTTACACCAATGAACGAGTGATGAGTAATTAAGATCATGGATTCGAAACCCAATCCAAACTCTTTTGTTATTTGATATTTTTACATGTTGAGTTACAAGATACGTTGCAGTCAAAACCCCTTTTGTTGAGTTCGATTTGAAAAGCAGATCTACGCCAAGCCCCTTGGGATCGACCCCACTTGCATTACCTACTACCTTATTGGGCAAGAGGTGTTTTATAAATTTATTTGTGCAAAGAGTGTGACGACAGCATTTCGTCAAATTGGCACCGTTGCCGAAGACCTGGTTTTAAGCTAGTTTGCTCTTCCAGCTTGAGTTGAGCACGGTTTATGCCCAAGCCACATCTACGGAGTGACGGAGATCTACAAGATCCAGGAACTTGCCTGGAGGTGATAGCAAGGAGAAATCGAGCAGAACTATGTAAGAAGAAGAAAGATCTGGAGGAAGGCGTCAACGAACCTTCAGAGTTGCCGAGCTTGACAGAAGATAAGGATATTGAGCAAGAAGACGATTCTTGCTCAACAGCGAGTACAGATAGCGAGAAGTCAACATCTAGTTCAGAATCAGAAACATCAATAACCATGGCAGGACAGCAAGAGAAAACCATCCGTCAGATTATGTTCCTTGACGACAAGGGGATCAGACCTTCAAGTATCCAGCTGCCCACCATCAATGGCAACTGGGAGCTCAAACATTCACTGATTCAAATATTGCCCAAGTTCAGTGATCATCCCGGAGAAGACCCTCAGACCCATCTTCAAGACTTTGAGATGGCGATCAGCACTATAAGGAACAATACCCTTCCTGCCCGAGATGCTGCCAGAGAACAAGATGCTGCCCAAGATACATTTCCAGACTACGTAAGGTTACTCATGTTCCCGTTCTCACTTCTTGACGGAGCACGTGAGTGGCTTTACACCTTGCCAGAGGGAAGCATCGACACCTGAAAGACGTTGCAGCAGGCTTTCCTTGACAAGTACATACCCGTTGGCCGGATACAAAGTGGAAGGAATGCCATTTCCTCGATCAAAATGGGTGGAAATGAATCATTGTATGAATATTATGAGAGGTTCAAGAAGTTGATCACAAGATGCCCTCAACATTGAATCAAGGACATTGATTTGATCGAGCATTTCTTAAAAGGATTAAGGGCGTCTGAAAGGAAATGGATAATTGCAGCTTGCGGAGGAACCATAGTCGATCAATCTCCAGCTGAAGTGTTCAAGAAAATAGCTGCTATGGCTGATCAATCTCGAGATAAAGATGATATCCCAAGAGGGGGGTATGAAGAAAACAAGGGGAACTCCGATAACTTGGTCAGCACCACGAAAGACTTCAGACCAAGATGAGTGGTCAAATGGAGGACTTGAAAAAGAAGGTCGATGGCAAGAAAGTTCACAGAGCTGTGAAGAAATGCGAAGTGTGTCAGGCAACATGCCATATCACCTCGGAATGTCCCAATTGGTTTGTGGAAGAAGGAGAGGAAGTGAAGGCAATAGGTCAGAACCAGCAAGGTGGTGGGCAACAAAGGTTCCAGTATGACAATAACAGCAACTATGGCAACAACTACGGCTATAGGCAGAATCAGCACGAGAACCTGAGATATGGCAACAACCATTATCAAATGCCCCCTGCTCACCAACAACCACAGCAGCCTGTTCAACAGCAATATGTGCCTCCACCTCCACAGCAGCCTCAACAGCAACATAACTATGTTCCTCCCCATCGAGAGCCAACAAAGACGGAGTTCATGAAGGAGACCATTGATAGGTTTACCAATGAGAACCAGAGGCTTAGGAGGGATTTTGAAAACTTTCAATTAGAAAGTCGAGGTCAATCGAACAACCTTCAAGCCTAATTAACTCACATAAACCAAACTCTGTCAAAGCTTGTAGATGACAAAAGCGGAAGGCTTCCTGCCCAAGTGGAGGTCAACAAGGAGCAAGTCAATGTTGTGACTTTGCGAAGTGGTAAGGATTTGTCAGAGGTGTTGCCCAAGAATCAACTCAAGGAACCTGCTCGAGTAAAAGAAACAAAGATGAGCTCAGGAGATGTCAATGACCTATATGTAGAGTTGAAGGCAAAACGTGAAGAAGGGATAAAGGCCAATAAGAACCCCGTCTTTGATAATGAGGAGGATGAAGCCTTGTTTGACTACGTGAAGATGGAAAGATCAAAGCTGGGGTTTGATAAAGATGACGTGTTGTTGGATTCTCTGAAGGCTGAAAAAGAAGTAGAGGCTTTGGCCAAGAGGATTGTTCCTTGCACTGCTAAGGCAAAGATCCTGTATCCAAGACGTTTTGCCCGTGATCGTGATCAGAAGGAGTTAGAGGACATGATGGAGGTGTTCAAGAAAGTGGAGATAAACCTGCCATTATTGATGGCATTACAATCCATGCCAAAGTGTGCAAAATTTTTGCGGGAGATGTGCTTGAAGAAGAGCAAGTACCCAGATAATGCCCATTTTTATGTGGAGAACATGTCAGCACTCATGAATACTCACATCCCGCTCAAGAAGAAGGATCCTGGCATGTTCGCTATCCCATGCATAATAGGTACTACGTCAATACCCAAGGCGATGCTTGACCTAGGAGCTTCGATAAATGTAATGCCAAGAGCCTTGTTCGACGAAATGAGTGTTGGACCTTTATCTCCTACCCGTGTTGCCATCCAATTGGCAGACTTGTCCACAGTCTACCCCGATGGAGTTTTGGAGGACGTGTTGGTCAAGGTGGGGGATCTTCTGTTCCCAGCTAACTTCTATGTTCTTGACATGGGAAAGAAAGAAATCAAAAACCTAGTGATCTTGCTCGGAAGGCCATTCTTGAAGACGGCCTGCACCAAAATCGATTATGACACTGGGAGGTTGACAGTTTAAGTGGCTAGAGAAGTCGTCAAGTTTGACGCTTATCGACAAAATCAGGATGATGCCCTAGAACACCTCAACACCCTCAATGCATTTGGTCGACGAGTGGAGACATTGAATAGCTTGAATTGCTTCTTAGAAGACAACGAGGATGCAGGCCAGACTGAACTCAATTTAATACAGGGTCTTGACCTGGATCTCGACCAAGATGAGGATATTGAGGATGATGGTGCCTTGTTGGAGTTTTATGAAAGCGATGAGTATGAAAGTGATAAAGATTTCTGGGAGGAGTCAGTCCATGGACATAGTTTCGACTCCACCGATGAAGACTATGAGACAGATGAGGAGTTAGAGGACAACAACACTCCTAAAAATTTCCGTGAAGATGAAGACGAGTTTGATGAGGAACTCAAGGAACTACCCCATGATGAGACTGAGGAGTTGGTAGAGAAATTTGGCAACAGACAGTTCTTGAGCAGGATACCGGCTTGCAGACAGAGGAGGATCTTGCCCAGAAAGATGAACCAGCAGATGTGGAAGAATGTAGTTATGCCAGGATTCCGGGTAACATGCAACCTCAGGGGTTTGAACCACTCAACATCCCTGAATTGAAGCCGGAAGACGGGTTGGTGCCATCATTGCAAAAGGCCCCTACGTTGGAGCTGAGACCTTTGCTCAAGCACCTGAAATACATATATCTTGGCAAGAACAAGACTTTGCCCGTGATCATATCATTCAAGCTGTCAAGCATGGAAGAGGTCCGAAGTGGTGAGGTATTGAGCAAATATAAGGAAGCAATAGGGTGGACCTTGGCCGACATCAAAGGCATTAACCCTGTGGACTGTGTTCATCACATCTTGCTTGAGAAGGATGCTGCCCTAGTAAGGGACCCACAAAGGAGATTGAATCCCGCCATGAAAGAAGTGGTAATGAAAGAGATACTCAAGCTACTTGACTTGGGGATCATATACTCCGTGTCTGACAGCAGGTGGGTAAGTCCTGTGCACGTGGTGCCCAAGAAGTCGGGAATCCAAGTTGTTGAGAACGATAAAAATGAGATGGTGGCCATGAGATTGCAAACTGGATGGCGAGTGTGTATAGATTACCGAAAGCTCAACCAAAAGACGAAGAAGGATCATTTTCCTTTGCCTTTCATCGACGAGATGCTTGAGAGGTTAGCTGGGAATGACTATTATTGCTTTCTTGACGGTTATTCTGGTTACATGCAGATCTGGGTTGCTGACGAGGATCAAGGCAAGACCACCTTCACGTGCCCGTTTGGCACATTTGCATATAGGAGGATGCCATTTGGGTTGTGTAATGCAGCAGGGACATTTCAAAGGTGTATGATGCACATTTTTTCAGACCTTCTTGAAGAGTGCATCAAAGTCTTCATGGACGACTTTACCGTCTACGGCAAGACCTTCGAATCATGCCTCAACAACTTGGATCGAGTCTTGAAGAGATGTGTTGAGAAAAGCCTTGTGTTGAATTATGAAAAATGCCATTTCATAGTAAAAGAAGGAATCGTCTTGGGGCATGTCATTTCAGGAAAAGGAATTGAGGTGGACAAGGCCAAGATTGACATTATTGCCAAGTTACCCTACCCAAGATCTGTGAAGAAGTTGAGAGGATTCCTAGGGATGCTGGGTTTTATCGAAGATTTGTCAAGGATTTTGCCAAGATCGCACAACCAATGATGAAACTACTTCACAATGATGTGCCATGGGATTTCAATAAAGATTGCAAGAAGGCATTCCATGCCTTGAAGGAGAATGTGATCACAGCCCCCATTATCCAACCCCCGGATTGGAGAATGCCTTTTGAATTAATGTGTGATGCCAGTGGTTATGCCGTAGGAGCAGTTCTTGGGCAAAAACAGGAAAAGGAAAGCTATGTCATCTATTATGCTTCCAAGACATTAAACCCCGCCTAATGCAATTATGCCACTACGGAGAAGGAGTTGTTGGCTATTGTTTTCGCTTTTGAAAAGTTTAGATCCTATTTGCTTGGAGGCAAGACCATAGTGTACACAAATCACGCAGCATTGAAGTATTTGTTGAGCAAGAAGGAGTCCAAGCCAAGATTGATTAGATGGAACTTTTTGTTGCAGGAATTTGATATAGAGATCAAAGACAAGAGTGGTGCCCAGAACCAAATTGCCGACCACCTAAGTCGAATCCTCCAACCTGATGATGGGGTGCCGATCAAGGAAACCTTTCCTGACGAGCACCTGAGTCTTGCTCAAGATAAACCGTGGTATGCTGATATCGTGAATTACTTGGTGACTAGAGAGATACCCTCCGACCTTGGGCGTTATCAAAGGAACAAGCTTAAACACGAGAGTCGTTTCTATATTTGGGACGAGCCATATTTATGGAGGGAATGTGCAGACAAGATCATAAGGAGGTGTGTTGAGGATAAAGAGCAAAAGAGCATTCTTGAGTATTGTCACAACAAGGAATGCGGAGGACATTTTGGGCATCAACGGACTGCAAGGAAGATTTTATAGTGTGGCTTTTATTGGCCAACATTGTTCAGAGATTGTTATGAGTGGGTCAAGATGTGCGAGAAGTGCCAAAGGGAAGGCAACATCACGAGAAGAAATGAAATGCCCATGATATCGATCTTGCCCGTGGAGGTGTTCAACGTATGGGGCATGGATTTCATGGGACCCTTGCCGAGTTCCAAAGGCAACAAGTACATAATATTGGCAGTAGACTATGTCTCAATGTGGGTAGAGGCTCATGCTTCCAACAAGGATGATTCTAAGGTGGTCTCCAGTTTTTTGAGAATGCAAATTTTCAATAGGTTTGGTGTACCTTGAGCTATAATTAGTGATCAAGGTTCTCATTTTTGCAACGCAACGGTGACCGCCTTGTTCAAAAAGTATGGACTTACTCATCGTGTGTCAACAGCCTACCACCTACAAGCCAATGGACAAGCGGAATTGTCCAATCGTATAATCAAGACGATCTTGAGTAAGACTGTGGGCACTACAAGGAAGGATTGGAGTATGTACCTCGATGATGCTTTATGGGCGTATAGGTCTGCCTTTAAGACTACTTTTGGCATGTCCCCTTATCGCATGGTCTATGGCAAGAGATGCCACTTGCCCGTAAAGCTGGAACATCGAGCACATAAGGCTGTTGCCCAACTCAATCTCGATTGGAACGAGGCAGGTGAATCAAGGAAGCTCGAGATCCAAGAACTCGACGAGATAAGACTCCAAGCCTATGATAATGCTGGCTTATACAAGGAAAGGATGAAGAAGACCCACGATCTTTTGATTAAAGAGAAGGAGTTCCATTTTGGGCAATAGGTTTTGCTATACCAAACGAGATTTAGGCTTTCTTCGAGTAAGCTCTCGACCAAGTAGGCAGGACCCTATGAAGTTCAAGCTCAATTCTCAAATGGAGCTGTTGAAGTCAAGGATCCCAAGAACGGTAAGGTTTTTAAAGTTAATGGCCAGCGCTTGAAGGCCTATCTTGGGCAAGAACAGTTTGTTGAGGGGGAACCATCTGGGTACTCTATCGAGGAGGACCTCTGACTTTTAAAGAGGGGGATGTCGTGCCCAAGACCTTAAACGGGGCGCTGTCCAGGAGGCAACCTGGTTAGTAAATTCATTTTATTTCTTTTTTTTCGTTATTTCTTTAAGCTTAATCTTTATTTTCGAGAAAAAAATTGAAAATCCAAAAAAAATTAGTTATTTTATGCTTTAGGTATTTGATTTCTTAGTAATTTATTTTAAGTCTAACCATAGGAAAGAGTTTGTTTCCAGAGTGTATTTGTGTTTCGAAGTGTGCATGAGATGTTGAGCAAGATGCAGATTGTAGATTAGGAACCAAGATGGAGAAGATAGCAGAGTGTTGAGCAGAGGACGTGATCAAGAACCAAGTGTTGGTCAAAGACTTTTCGAGGCGGGTATGTTGCCCTTAAAAACCGCGCCCTATATACCTATTACATCACGTCGTCTCCACCACCCCCACTACCAATTTGAATTTCAACTCTGCAACTTCTCATCTTCTCTCTATTCTCTCTCCATCAAAACCTCTAAACCCTTACTATGGTGTCCACTCGCCCAAGAAATAGAAAGCTCAACAAAATCCCCACCGGAACTAACATCGATCTCACCACCGACAATACTACCACCACCACCACGAAATCTAAAACCACCACCAAAAGGAAATTTCCCATGGAACCTGCTAAACCCTCTGCTGACCAAAACCCTTCCATCACCATCGGGTCAAGCGTGCCCAAAAGCCCGTCGGTCAACGTCGCACTCATAATGAGCGACGAGATCTTAAATCTGATGGACGAGGCAGCGAAGCAGCCGGAGGAGGAGACTCGGTCAAATCCCGTGTTTGAGGAGGAAGATCTGGAAGAAGAAGCATAGGAGAAAGAAGACGACGGGGAGAAAGGAGACGAGAAAGATGGTAAAGGAGAAGGTGATAATGTGGACGACGAGGAGAATAAGGAAGAAGACCTGGATGAGGCAATAGAAGAAGTGGTTGCAGCATTGGCGGCGGAGGCGAAGACCAAGGCCAAGGAAGCCATGAAGCGCCCTCACGGTGGCGAAGACACGCCGGCGAAGAAGTATAAATCTGCTGCTTCGGACGTCGGGTCTGTCCAGCCGTCGATCTGGAAGGGAACAGCTGTCGGAACTCTGTCGAGGGTTAGCGGGGAAGAAGCAGGGGACGATGTTGAGGAAGAAGAGGATGATGACCAGTCTACTGCAGCAAACAGGAAGAAGAAGAAGAAGGGTGCTACGGTGGTGACGTGTAGGAAGCCCAGGGAATTGGAAGGTGACTGCACCTAGGGTTCTCGACTTCAAATTGTACGAGAACCTGAGTGTTGCCCAAGAGGTCAGGAAGCTGTTTGAGGGGATAGGCTGGGGTCAGTTTTTGGAGTGGCCTGTGGAGGTCCATGAGGAACAAGTTAAGGAGGTGTATAGCACGGCGGCAGTAACCAGTGATCCCGAGACTAGGGTGAGCATGATCTCTTTCTCGTTGTTGGGCGAGAAGTACGATTTCCATGTGAGTGCTCTGAACCAGATCCTGGGGATGGTGAGTTTGAGGGACTTGGCCAAGAAAGAATTCGTGGAGGCCAAGACCGTGGTACCATCCCCGGACGATGTAGCCTACCAAGAGCAGTGGAAGGAGATTGGCAATGGAGCATCATACTACGGGGCCAACAACAAGGGAACTGAGTTGAAGACTCATGCCCTGAGGCTTTGCCATCGTATTCTCGCCTACAACTTGTACAGCAAGAACGATAGTGGCAACAACCTGAGCAACAAGGAGAGGTACTTGTTGTGGTGTATGCACACCAAGACCAAGGTCAATTTTGCGGCCTTTCTTGGTGAGCAATTGAAGGCGGTGCTGGCAAAGCAGGCTTTGGGATGTACATGTGGGCACTTCATGACGGCTTTTACGAAGGGAGTTGGTGTCTACGACGAGATGAAGGGAAAGCCGGTGATGGCGGTCAACAATTTGGGAGAAGCTGCCTTGAAGAAGATGAACGACATTGAGTTGAGGAATGGCAGATACGTGTTCATCGACTACGGCAGGCAAAATCCACCAGGCGACCACCCTTGGGCAAGAAGAAGGAGGCAAGCACCAGTGCAGCGGTGCTGCCCAACAATGAGATCGAGACCAGACTAGCCAACATGGAGAAGATGATGACCGAGATCAGGGATGCCCAGCTGGCATTCTTTGCACACCAAGAATTCAGGTACCCACCTGAATCTTCTCTTTGATTTTATAATCCTTCCTTTTTATGTTAGTATAGGTTTTTTTTTGTGTTTTTGTGTTTTATTTTTGTGTTGTGTCTTGTTGGTCGAGAAGGTACACTTACTACCTTCACCCACAATTTGCCCAGCAAATTGTGTGGTGAAGGCCTTAGAATTTTCTTCTTGGCTTAGTCAGTAAATAATTGTTGAGTCAGTTTTTGTTTTGTATTTGTAGCTGCCCAGCATTGTACCCACTTTGCCTAAGGCAAAGTGTGTGGGTGTTGGGGCGTTAGTCTGTTTTGTGTGTTTTAGTTGTTGATCAGCATGTGGCATGATAAGTCAGAATAGGTATGTTGATGTAGATGATGCCGAATGTAGATAGGTAGGACGGAATGAGATATTGGACATGAACTGTGAGGTTTTGAGCTTTAAATGCTATTTACATAAGAAGCATTATTCTTTCTTGTGTGATAAAGACCAGTTGACACTTGTTGATCTAGAACTTGCCTGCATTTCTTAATTAAAACTTCGTGTTACTTAGTTGAATTACTTAGATGAATTAGGCGTTTTTGTTCACATTAGCCCATGGCCAAAATTTCCTACCTTTACATTTACCCTTTGTTTAGCCCCTTTGAGCTTGATGTTAATTCTTTCAAATCACTTATAGTAGCCTGAACTTATAAGCCGTTCCGGTCAAGAATTCAGGTCTAGAAGAATGAGGGATGAAAGGAAAATGTTGGGTAGCACTTGCTGGGCAATATCCTTAAAAAAAAAAGAGTCCAGAGAAAAAATAAAATAATAAGTGTGCTAGGGTGTAGTGATTATAAGGAGGAGGAATTAAGGGCAATCTATTGCTCAAGAATCGAGTTCTTGACTTAGCCAGTTCCTATATATTTCCTACCTTTTGTCTTAAGCCACGTTACAACCCAATAAAGACCTAAGGATAAGTGATTTTGATTTTGTTCAAAGAAGTAGAGATGTAGAAGGCAGGCAAGCCTATGGAAAAACATAGTTGATGTTGGTCAAGAGCGTATACATTTAACCAAATACACTTGAGAGTTGAGTGCTGGTGAGGATACCCTTGTTGCCCGATAACTCTATCTTGACCTGTTTGATGGCAATATCTGCTTACATATTCTATTTGGACCAACATGTTGTTGTGCTGATCTTTTGAGTCTGTGTTTTTTGTTTTGTCTTTTCTGTGTGTGAGTCTTGGGTAGAGTTGCAACCGTACACTTGAGGGCAAGTGTAATTCAAGTGTGTGGTTGTGATGAACCCATATTTGTATCCATCTTTTCTTGTGTTTTTCTTGTATTTTTAGTTTTTATCGAGTCAAACTGTGTCTGAGAGGACACAAAGTCGAGAGATGGTGTGCAAGGAAGAACAGGTGGGATGTTGGGCGAATTCGGTGGAAAATTTGTTGTTGAGATGCTGAAATGGCGATACGATGCAAATGGACTTAGGGCTAGAGGCTTGTAGCTGGGCAACAACGTTTTATTCAATCTATAAGTGAGGAAGTACCTTCCCATATCTTTGAAGCCAACAGATAGAGTACCCGGAGGAGCCAGGATCTTGGTCAACACAGGAAGAAATCCAAGATGCAGACATCGAGGGCAAGAAGCAAGTCGAGCCAGTAGCAGATTTCTTTTCCCTCAAGGAAGAGGATAAGGATCGGATATTTCTTTCCTTATCCTAGCCGGACCTAATCAAAGAAGATATCTACCAAGAAAGGGAAGAGAATCGTGGCTACATGGATGAGAGAGAAGACGGATGTGATATGCATGGGAAGAATCCTTCACAAACAAGGAAACTATCTCAACCCTAATCCTTTCGCCTATATATATGGCCGACTCCATTATGTAATGTGTGTCGTTTTTATTCAAGTTCATAGTTGGTTCTGCATTCTTAGTTTTGAGAGGAAGTGAAGAAGAAACAAGTCCTACGGGCAATTTACTTTTACGTTCGTTTTATATTTTCTATAGTAGTTTAGTTGTTGGCTTGACGCCAAGACTCTGGTTGCTGATTCATGCTTTTGGGCAGCAACCCGTTCCCAGTTTAATTTCAGTTATGATTTCCTTTATATATTTTGTGCTTTCGTTTTATATTATGTCTAGCTAAATTTATTATTTGGGTTGGATGTAGATGAAGTGATCATAAATTACTCATTCAAAACTCATGAGGTCGAACTGTGTTAGTTCGTTAATTGATTTTGTTCCCAAAACACTTAGGATTAATTCTAGACTTAATTGATATTGACATATGATTGATCACCATCTAGATATTGATATTGAGTCATTAACAGGAATTGGGATTTAACTCGAGAGTGTCTTTCGTGCCCAAGAAGGTAAAGAGTGTTGGAGAGCAGTCGGTAGTGACCTACCTCTTGGCTGTCTTGGGTCTGTTTATTCTTAATGCTTGTTGGGCAGCATCGTTACAGAAGTGTCTTCGTGACTTTGTTGATTAAGAGAGGAAATCTTTTCTTCTAGTCAAGATCTGTAAAATTGGATAGACATAGGCTAAGTGTGTTTATATCGTGACTTCGTGACCTTTAGGGTATAAACTAATCTTTGTCTTAAACCAAGTGATGAGATCAGTTAATTGAATATCTTTGCACCAATGAACGAGTGATGAGTAATTAAGATCATGGATTCGAAACCCAATCCGAACTCTTTTGTTATTTGATATTTTTACTTGTTGAGTTACAGGATACGTTGCAGTCAAAATCCCTTTTGTTGAGTTCGATTTGAAGAGCAGATCTACGCCAAGTCCCTTGGGATCGACCCCACTTGCCATTACCTACTACCTTGGTGGACAAGAGGTGTTTTATAAATTTATTTGTGCGAAGAGTGTGACGACAGCGCTTCGTCAATTTTCCATAACTTAATCATGGATTTAATGCTATAAATGACCAAATTCCAACAGTGTCTGTTGGTATTTGTTGTGTCTGTGGTGATCAACATGATTTTGTTTCTTTTCTATTTCTGTTAGTATGTTCATTCTTTTGGCCAAGTGGACATGGACGATGAATGGGTGTGTGAGCATAACATGCGAGTTATTGAGCTTTGCATGCTATATCTTGATCAATGCAACATTTCTTTCTTGTGTGATTTTCACATATTCATCTAGGATTCTGCTAGAACTTGTCTGCTTAAGCTCTTTGAAATTTTGTGATTAGATGATTTAGGCACTTCTTTCTTTGAGCTTACTTAGCCAAAAATGCCTACCCTAAATAAAATACCTATTACTAGCCCCGTTTGAGCCAAATAATTCGTTTGAATTAATCTGATAAAAAGCCCAGAATTTTCATGGTCATTATATTAGGCTTAAAGATCACTGAAGAAAAAACAGAGGGGAATTGAGGGCAGAAAGAAATGAAGAAAAACCACCCTAGACGCTTAAGGCAAAGAAATCCTAAAATCTTTGTGAAGGGTGGATACAAAAAAGAGAGGAAAAAGAAATGAAAAAAACAAAAAAGAAGCATGAGAGTGCTAAGGTCCGCAATGCAAAGAGTCTAGTAAGGAACAAGATCTTGGAGGTCTCAACAAAGCCTATAATGACCTTCGTCGGTTGCTAAAATGATCTCACCCATCTAAAGCCCTGTTACAACCTGCTAAATCCTTTTGATAATCTGAAAATGCCCTAGTTTTAATGAATGGAGAATCGAGCTAGCAAACAAGCCTATAACATGGCCAAGATTGAGAATGTGGCGAGTGTAAACAGTAAACCATGCATATATAAGAGGTGTTGTGATGGAGTGAATCACATGTTGCATGCCTAATTTTGACTTGTCTAATGGCCTTGATGGATGAACATGTTTTGTGTCTTTATTTTCTGTTTCATGCTGATCTTGTTTGTGTCTCATTTTGTTTTTTGTTCTGTGACTTTTCTAAGGGTAAGTCTGACCACATATTTGAGGACAAGTATGAATTAAAATGTGTGGGCATGACGAGTCCTGTTTTTGTGCTCTTTTTAGTGTCTGTAAAGGTCTAGATAGATTCTTTTTTCCTTTGTTTTGGGTCTATTTGTGTCTGGGAGGACACACTGGCTTGCAGAGCTTAACAATCCTGCAAATGGGCACAAAGGAGTAGATTTGGGGCACAAAGTGAAATAGAAGGGGCAGGCAGCAAATGGTCACGAGGAGCTAGGTCATGATCACGACAAGAAACGGCAAAGGCACGAAGACTCCGTACGCTGAAGTCAACTCTTTGCCGAAAATGGAAAGAACAACTCTAACATGGACCACAACATCTCCAACGTCAACCTCCAACAAAATCGGAAAGAGCGACCAATGAGAGAGGAGCAAGGACAAGGGACTAAAAGTGAACTCTCACCTGCCAAGGAACATGTCGGACTCCAAACCCTCTTAGGCGGCAGATTTGAAAAGCAAAAACTCCAACTAACATAAAAGACAGTCGTACTATATATTGGTCACCATCTCCATCGGCTAGGGCATCGAAGCTATCACCTCCATTTCCAGATTTCTTCTCTACAACTTTAGTTTCTATAAAATAATACACTACACCCTTTATGATTTCTGTCAAGTCCTCTGTAAGGCAAACAATCATTTTCAGTTTTATGTTAAGTATGGTTTCTTTTATCTCTTGTTTTGCTATTTCTTTTATTTCCATGTCTAGCTAAATTTCTTGTGCTTGAGTTAGTTGAGATGCAGTGAGGTGTGAGAGTTGTGTGTGTGAGAGGTGAGGCCAGAAGCTCACTGGAGAGCTGCTGAGTTTGTTCCCGATGCGCTGGGCTTGATTCCAAAGTGGTGGAGTCTCCATGATTCCTGCAGTGACCAATAGAGGAGTGGCAGAGGCGAAATCCCTGACAATACTGGGCATAGGTGTAGGGGTTTCCCTCACCTTCGATCATGTTGCGAGCGCTGGAGAGTGGTGTATGACGAAAGTCATGCTTCTAGCCATCTTGGGCCTTCTAGATCCAAAAGCTACTGAAGCAGAGGGCTCAATTGGTGACTTTTCCAGATGCGAGTTGATTCTATGGACAGTAAGGTGGGCTCCCACGGCAACTTGAAGAGCTTAACACTGAAAGGAAGAGCTAGGGTTAAGATGCTCATGTGCGTGACATGGTGAGAGTATAGGGGCGTGAGTGTCGAGACACTATAACTGAAAGAAGGGTTCACGCAGTGTTTATTCGAGGGCCTAGGATCCGAAACACAAACACACACACACCGAACCAATTCAAGACCGACTCAAGCATACTACCTATATTTTATACCTTTCATGTTTTTTTTTTCAGTCTTTGCTTCTTGTTAATGTTAAAAGAGTTCCAAACCAAAACCTAAATTTTGTCCAGTAACACGGAAGTCATCATAGCCTACCTCCCTTGGGTTCCACTTTGAATATTTACCCTAGATGTACCTAGTGGTGAGCATCAGAACTTATAAATTGTATCTTGGCGCGCCCGAGTTCCTGACTACAAACTCGGCGTCGTCACCAAGTATTCAAAATGACTTGGTTAATGAATTGATTAGTTTATCAGTAATGAGTACTCATTCTAATTTATTATCACCCCACTGTTTTGTTTATCTAATCAGAAAAACTAGGTGTATAGGCCACATTTGGCCTACAACTTGTCAAGACATACCTAACTGATCCTATAGATGAAGCTTATATTTATGTTCATGTACTCAAACTTTAAGCGTCATTAGAAAATCAATCCAAACCCTTCATCATGAATGAGCTAAAATTAATCTTTCATGGAAATGCATAATATTAAGAACTTTATTCTCAAAATCAATATGTTAACAACATATACGATAATGAAAAACTATATTCTTATTCTTGTGTTTACTATAAACACATGGACCCCACTTGCTCATAACAAAATAAAATAATTTGATAATGTAATGTCAAAGCAAATATTTCAACTCGGTATGTTGGTTTTTTTTTATACTTTCTCTATCATTTTAGTTCTAAACCAATAGATTGAGCCTTTCAAGTACCCGATAGTTTCTTTAAGATCTATTGAACTGGTCTAGCATTTGTTCAAACACTTTATTCTTGAATGTGAAGAAGTTTTGTGTGTTAGATCATCCAACACTATGAGAGTCCTTAAGAATTTCATTTTGTGACAATTGAAAAGGTGAAAATGTTATGACTATGTTCGCCTTTTTTTTAGCTAACTTGCAAGTGTACCGGGCTATTCTAGTAATGTGGCAAGCAAGGTCGTATTTCACAAGGACTAGTTCGAAAGTCTTGTGATTACTACTAATAAGCTATTTCAATCTATTTAGACCAACAAATATTGATAAAAGAGGTAATTAAACTAACTAAAGCAAATAAGCTCTAAATAAATTAAACTAATTAACAGGAGGAGAATATGGATAAGAAGCTATTATAGGGACTACATTTCGATGGATAAGTAATTAGATATCACTTTACTAATCAATTGCTAATGGAATCCTAATTATCTAGGGTGATCTCTTGAGTATCTCTAGCCCCCTCTCGGACGAACTAGAGTTGTTACAAGCTAGTTATGTCGTCTCCGGTCACTAAGCTAGCCTATAACTCCCAAAGGCTCCTTGGATCAAAATTACCCTGACAACACCACTCACATTCTCTCGAGCTTTTGCAATATTATGCCTCGTACTCCTATTCTAGTATCGATTCTCCCCTCTCGGATCTTGAATCAACACAATAGAATTGTCCAAATGGTGATCAATCATTGAAACATTCAATTCAAAGCAAGAACACAAAGAGATAATAGAACCCATCAATAATTAACTAAATAAAGATCAATCCATGACAAACCCATCTAGTCCAATTCTTAGAATAGGGAAATTTAGCTAATCATAATGAAAAGCAAATATCCAACAACAAAGATAAACATGAAAGGAAAGCAAGAAAACGAGAGATTCATAGACAAATCCTAGGTCTTGAGCTCCAATCTTGAAATCCTTGAAGTCTTCTTCCCAATTCTCCTCCAAGCACACTTTCTCTCTCTAGGTTGGTGGGTGGAAGATGAAGATGGAGGAAAATATATTGAAAGTGTGTAGTGTGTGTCGAGATGAGTTGGTGGCTTCCTCCTTCTAGGGTTTGGATTTGAAGAGGTGTTTATATGGTTTTGGAGTGGAGAAAAACATTTTGGGAGTTAAAATTTGAAATAAATGCAAAAATGACGAAAACGGCAACGAATCTGGCGGTCCGACCCGTGGGGTGCGGAAAATGGCCAAAACTGGCGGTCAAAAGGGTTGATCGCCAGTTTGGTCGCCAGAAACGTCAAAATGGCTGCAACTCCCAAAATTTATGGCGATGGACTTGGCGGCCACCGATTTATCCGCCATTTTTCTTCAAGGGAAGTATCGAAATCGGTGGTCCACTCCTTGGGTCATCGGTTTCATCATCACATGCGCATGCACCATATTTGTTTTGGCTCGTTCTCGTCCGTTATAACTCCGAATTGACCCATGTTTTTCCCTACGTCTTTGTATTGAACTCCTCTAATCACATTTTGAGCTCCTCTTACTCTAATTTTGACTCCATTCTCCTATAATTATTCAAAAACTAACAAACAACTATAAAATATGACAAAATAAGGTTTAGGTATTGAAAAACCTTACACAAACACAATTTCTACTATCTAATGACATCAAATACACTTTAAATATTGTGGAAAAATCCATCTTTGTCAGACTATTGTGTCATTTTCTCTTTGATGACTCCCACTGTCTAAAGGTTGTTTAAATAAGCCTTAATTCAGAAGTTCACCAGATACTCCCATTGAATTCTTGCCTATGTCATTAAACAAGATTTCAATCTTAATATTTTCATGTGGTTCTTGAATCTATTCAGAGATCAAGTCCACCACGACCTTGTTACTTGTAGACAAAATCTTCAAGAAACGTCGCATTACTAAAACCTGTCACCTTGTGAATTCTAGGAAAGGTAGAAAATATTATTTTTCACTCTTGGATTCCAACTTATCAGTCATTATCTTTATGAAACATACACGACAACCCCAGGTATGTATATGCCTAAGACTCGGCCTCTAACCGCACCATAACTTTTATGGTGTTTTTATACTAATTTATAGGGAACCATATTCAGAGAATAAGTAACAATAAGTAAGTCATAACATCAAATGAATGTAAGGAGACTTGACAAATTCATCATGGGATATCAAATAAAGTTCATATTTCTTCATAGAGATGTCCATTTTAACATGGATTCCATGTGATTCCGGGTAATTCATAAACTCTTAACTTTAGTATTCTTCTTCACGATCCAATCGAAGAGTCATAATACTTTTTGTCAATTTATTTCTCAACTTCTAACTTGAACTTATTTCTCAAAATTCTTGAATTAGTGTTTCACTAGATACACATATTCTTATCTTGAGAACTAGTGAGTAAAAGTTATAAAGTACGAATACACATATCTGTGTAGTAACACATCTTTAGCTCATAATTATCTCCCAAAATATGATCAACAGGTTATATTGCTAAGAGATAAATTCGCAAGCACCATAAGATTCAGAATCAAATGATATGAGATAATCTAATTTTCTCAGTCTTGCAATTCTTGTTACAATATTATGGCCAAACCAACATTGCTAAAGATAAATAATATTATTCGTATTGCTCTGCTTAGATCGTTTGTCTTGCACATTGAGAATATTGTGTTCGCAATCAAGAATATAAAATCTATTCACCAAAGATGTATTTTCATAAACAATTTCATTCAATAAAATTGAATAAAATCTGTTTCCAAACTGGAAAAGTTAAACATCCATGTCTAAAAACGAAATAGAAATAATATTCTTCAAACTCAAAGAAACAAAATAATAATCCAATTAAACTAGGCTATTTTCCGAATGAAGATCTAATCTATAAGTCTCTATGCACTCGGCAACAAAACTTGCTCCATTTTCCCCACGTAGATTGACTTCATCAGGCTTCACCTTCATGCTTTCATTTGGCCCATACAAATTTTACAAAAGTGTGAACCAAACTTGTTATCAAATACCTAAGAATGTGAGTAATAAATAGACATGTTTATCTCAATGACAAACATACCTGGAGCACCCAATGCCCTAACCTTTGCGTAGTCTCTCTTTCTTTTGAAGATCCATTTCGAACCTATGGCCTTTATCCCATGTAGTAAGTCTTCAATCAATTCCCAGACTTGATTCAAGACCATCGAGTCCATTTCAGATTTTAAGGTTGCAAGCCACATCTCTGAATCGACACCCGACACCACTTTGGTATAAGACTTAGGATAATCATCATACAATTTCACTTAATCATCTAGGTTCCTTTTAGCCCCACTTTTAAGCTTTAAAACTGTAGTATCGAATCAATTTTCTTTCTCTGCTTATTTTTCCCTTTTGAGTTGGAATGTTCGATAGAAGAGCTCACCATGAGCACAGTTTTGTCCTTAAAGGTAGAAGACTCGTAAGTCATCAACATGTTATGAAGCTTTGATAGACTTGCCTTGGTGTTATTCATAATGAAATTTCCTATTAAATTTTCAAAAGAATCTGGTAAAGACTACAAAATCAAATTGATTGAGACATTCTCGGATAGCTGTGTTCAAATCGTAGCTGACCTCTCAATCAATTCAAATGATCTGAGACATTGCTTCCTTCATGAAGCTTACACATGGAGAAATCTCTAAGAATCTCATATTCCATAGTTTGAGCTTGTGAATTATACAAGCTCTCCAAGTGCTTAAGCATCTCATAAGGTTGCATTAGTTCATATTTTCTCTGTAACTCCTCAGTCATGGAGGAAATCATAACCCGTTGAACCATGATCATGTCATTCTCATGTTTCTTATAAGCAACTTCGTCAAACAATGCATACTTAGAAAAAATTTCATCAGGAATGACACAGATTGGTTTGTCCAAAACATACTCAATCTTATACTGCCTTAGTATCAAACACAAGCATAGGAGCCTGATGGTTCCGATAAGGACTATCTGGTGTATAGGGGGATACACCAATAGCAATTTTTTTTGCTCAAAGTCTTTTCACTGAGTTAAACTGCCCAGGTCAGTTGACTCAACAACTAGAAAAGTCAGTTGGAGCGGCTCTACAACTGAGTTGCTCAGTTAGAGCTGATCACACAGTTAGGGGCACAACTGGTTCCTATGACTGAAGGTCAGTTGTATGCTCCAACTGAGGTTTCAAACAGTTTTGCGTTGCGGAAGTTGGTGGAGTTTAAGCTCGTTACAAAAACTGAAACCTTTGTGAAAATGGGAAAGGTCAAGTTTCTAAATTAGTGCAGTTGTGTGCTAGTACAGTTTGTATGCAAGTTTGTATATTGGGTCAGTTGGTTAGGAAACTGAAAGTAAAATACTAAATATAAAATACAGAATGTAAAGGACACAGTATTTTAACAAAGTTAAGAGATTGACCTCTTACGTCTACGACTTCCTTTTCGGGGAAGTAATCCACTAGATAAGCTTAAGCGTGCTTAACAAACGCCCCACTTGGTTTCCGGGTTCTAAGGGACCTAGTCTTGAATTTCGGGTTCCAATGGACCTATTTTTTATTACGGGTTCAAAGGGACATAGTGACTTTGATTACGGGTTCAAAGTCAGACCTAAGGGTTGGGGGGTTGGGGATTTTCCAACTAAGAAGGCTTCAACACTAAGGGAAGTGGATGCTTCTTCCTAAGGCTATAGACTCGATCTTTTGGGAGAGAGTCTGTTGGGAATAAAATTGAGCAAGAACCTAAACTCTAGACTCGATCAAAGAAGGGGCTTTCTGAGAGGTTAGAGGGAAGAATAGGAGGAGGTGTGAACACTCTACTTCTACTGGACTCCGACTGAGGTCTTCTTGCTGATGAGAGAGGTGGTCTGTTGCTGCCGCTACTTCACCTTTTTCTTTTTTCGCAACTCTTACGCTTATGTGCGTTTCTTCAATTTGCGTCACCGAGTTTGAATGTGGAGACCTCTATTTATAGAGAGAGATCTAACTAGCCGTTGGAAAAAGCCATTTGACCTGCCAAAAGCATGGCACTCCACCTTTTTTTTAGAAACTTTCCTAAAATGGAAACTGCGAGCGTTGCTTTTTGCACGTCGCTATTGTCGGCCCATTTATAGTAAGTTCTCCAGCTGACATGTGCTTCTGAGTAGATTCAAATCTGGACTGCAACTCTTCGGCCTTCTACGTCTTCAAAGTCTTCTCTTCTCCGCTTTGCAACGTCTGACTTCAACACAACTTCTCTTTACGCTTCAGCTATATGCCTTCAACTGCGTGGGTCAGTTCAGTGGAGCAGTCAACTGAGTTGCTTTCCAACTGAGTTCGTACTTCAGCTGAGGTTGATGTCTTAACTGAGTTTAGGTCTCAGCTGAGTTTGGGTCTTAGCTGAGTTCTTCACGAACTTCCTTCTTCAGTCCGGTTGACTTCTTCTGCTTGAAACCTATAAAGATAAAATCCCTATGCTCAAACAGTGAGCTCTAGCTAAGATCAGACTAAAGGCATTCATCTACTTGGTTGGGGTCAGTTGGGGTTTTGGAATCGTTCAAAACATTTTACTAATTTTCCTAACTGAGCCAATCTGAAAATTTCGACCCAGTCAACTTATTATTCTCCATCAACATTTCAAAGACAAGTTTGACATTTTCTGATCAATAAATAAAAGATAAGCAAATTAGAACATTATAAACAAATATCACATTTATATTACACTAATCAAACAAAGCCTCTTGTATTGATTAGCTCCCACTAATTTTGACACACCCTGCGACCCCAAATACAAAGTACGGATTTATATATCAAATATAAATCTTAATGGACCAAGACCCATGTCTATATTATCACGGCCTCTTCTTTGGTTGATGATCACGATAATATCACCTAGTAGGCCTCTAAGCCAATTGCAACAACAATTTCACAATTCCTGATTGATTAATCCAATTAATCTGCGCCATTAAATCATTTTGGACACTTTGGCACCAAAATTATCTAAACAAGTCAACCCCATTACACGATGCCACCATGCATCTATGATTGAGCCTTAACCTTGTAGACTAGAGTAAACACTTTGGTGTAAATACTCTTGATCGAAAAGATTTTTGCACTCAATCAATTATAATGGACGATGCGTATTATTCCAAATAAGACTTGTATTTTGAAAGGGGGATATTATTAAATTATACAAATTGTCAAACAATTACTGAGTGTCGCCTACCTAGGCATACGAATTCGGACCACATGTACTGGGTGCCGTCTACCCAAACATATTATACGGACTACAAGTACTGGGTTCCGCCCACCCAGGCATAATAGCGGTCTCTAACTACTATAATTAAAATAAAGCATAAAATCAAATATCATGCTTATCACACAATATAGCACATCAAATCTCCACGAATAAAATTTTATTCTCTAATTAAAATATGGGTTAAAAGATTTATATTAATTCTAAATTAATATAAATTTAATACTTATTATTTCAAAAATAATAATATTAAAAGTATAAGATATTATTTATTAATCTAATTAATAAAATTATCTTTTAAATGAAATTGGTTTCAGATTTTATATTAATTCTAAATTAATATAAATTAATGTTAAAATTATTATTTCTAAAATAATAATAAATATTTTAAAATTCTGGTGAAACCGGGTCAAATCCAGTCGAACCGCTAGCCTAGGCAGCCAACCCAACTTCTTTGAAGAAGATGAAAGCAACAATAGCATCAAGCAACGGAGGCAAGCCCCAAGCAGTCCCTCTGCCTACGGCGATGGCATTGGGCTATCGGGCAAAACACAAAGACAAGCCCCGGCAGCCCGTTACCGTCCCTATTGCTTCGAGCAATTGCCGCAGTTCCAGTGAAGATGGCAGCGTCTAACGCCCCTCTAACCGCCGGAATTTGCAGGTCTTCATGGTCGAGAGAGACGACACCTAGTGTCGCGAATACGGGCAAAGGCTGCCCCTCTACCTCTGATGACAGTGGGTTGTCGAGCGCAGCACAAAGGCAAGCCTCAAGCAACTCGTCGTTGTCTTCATCGACAATGGGCAGCAACAAACGAAAGCCAAAAGTGGCGCCGATACTAAAACCAAGTTTTGCTGTTGTTTCAACCAATTTCAAAACAATATAAAACAATTGTGCAGCAGCCAATTTTGACCCATATGTCAATTTTGACTTGTTTGTCCCAATTTCTATAATTATAAACATCGCACATAAACCAAGTTTTGTTGCGTGCAATTTAGATTTAATTTTCAGAATTAAAAGAATATAGAGTAATGATATTCGGACACACTGTGGTTAGCCACATGCGCTAAAAATGGTAATATAGGTTTGAAAATGGAAATATACCCTAATTGAAAAGCATAAACCCTAGAGGGGAAATATGATTATTTTCATTTTTACAGTCAACTTTCCTTTTTCTTTCACGCATGTGGTTGGCTACAGTATGTCCGAATATCATTACTCAACAATATAATCATATCAATGAACCTATAAATTAATTAGAACAAGAATTTTAATCATAAATCGAGCACTTGGCTCTGATACCACTTTTGGGTTTTCTTGACATCATCTAATGATACGCAGCGAAATTAATTATCAAGAAATAGATCAAGACTTACAATTCAGTTTATGTGTATAGATTTTTATGAACACAATAGAAAGAAAACTTACATGTTGTGCAAAATATCGACTCGTTCAAAGAGGACCAAGAGAATGGGGTTGGTGGTTTTTCCAACTAATGAAGCCTTCAACACTTAGAAAAGTGGAGGCTTCTTTCTAAAACTTAGAGACTCGATCACAGAGAATCTGCTCAGAAGATGTAAGAACAGAACTTCTAGACTCGATTGAGAAACTAGAAGAAAGCTAAGGGGAGGACTGAAAACTCTCTACAATTTTGCTTCGAACACTTGATGTTTTTCTTGCTTGGAGATGCCACTTGCTTTGATGCTTCTTTGCACGCGGATTCAGTAGTCTTCTCGCAATGGTGAAGACCTTATTTATAGAGAGGGGGATCAAAGAGCCGTTGGAAAGAGTTGTTTGACCTCTGCCATAAAGCATGACACTTCACCTACTCCTCTGCAAACTTTCCCGAAATGGTAACTGCGAACCTAACTTTTTGCATGTCTCTGCGGTTGGTCCATTTAAGGAAATTTTCAGTCTGTCTTGTACTTCAGAGTAGATTTAAATTTGAATTCAAGCTCTTCTTCTTCCTTCATCTTCCAAGTCTTCTTTCTTTGACTTTTGGATATCTGACTTCGACAGAACTGCTCAACATACATGAACTGCATGGTTCGGTCCCAGAGTTAGCTGAGTTATGGTCTGATTGACAAACTCGAACTTGAACTGCCTATCAGTCTTGAGCTATCTTCTTTAGTTTGATCTTATAAAGATAAAATCCCTACGCACAAGTAGTGGGCTTTAGCTAAAGTCAGACTGATGGCTTATCTACTCAGTTGGGGTCAGTTGGATTTTGGTAAAAATCAAAACCTTTACTAATTTTCCCAACAATTTCCCCCTTTTTGATGATGCCAAAATCTAAACTGACACCACCTAGACTCTAAGATGAACTGAGTTCTAGTCTATAAGAATCAGAGGGTTAGTACAAGAAAAAATATAAGTTAACTCCAAACTTGGACCACGACATGGTAGTCATCAACAGAGTTAATGATTCACTTGATTTTCAAAACACAACTTATTATTACTGATAACAAGTTGGGGAGTAAAGAGTTTACCTTGCCAGTTAACTCTTCAGGGAGTGCCACGAGACACTTGTCTTTTTCTTCGGAACTTGATGAAGAGCCAGCTTTCTCTCCTTCGGAGTCAGTATATAGGTTAGTGTCATCGACTTCTTCCTCAACGATCATGGCATTAGACTTCTCCTTAGCCTTTGCACGGAGGGCATCTCTATCTTTCTTTGATAGATCTGGAAAGTCGACCTTGAAGTGTCCATACTTCTCTCACTTAAAGCATCCATCGCCTTGAGTCTTTGAGGCTGTTTCAGTCGAGTTGTGCCGACTCTTGTTCACCCTTCTATATCTTTCGAGCTTAGAATTCATGTCTTCAAGCTGCTTTGTCATTTTTTCGTTCTTTTTCTAAAGATTAGCTCTACTCGATCAATCCCTAGCTGAGGAGTCAGCGGACCATGAGGGGCTGGCAAACTTGGATCTGCAGATTCAGCTCAAAGAGCCACAGATTTTGTCGTTGAGCTTTGTTCCAGTGCATGAGGTTGCGAATGCTTCTAACGTTGGATGTCATACTCGTTCGCTTTGAGAGTGGAGAACAACTTCTTCATCTTCAGTGAATTAAGGTCAGTCCGATTCTGGTGAAAAACTATGTGGACTGCCCAGTCTTCGCCGAGAGCTGAGAGAACCTTTAGGTTCATCTCGAGCTAAGAGTATTTGTCTTTTCTGATACTCTCAATATCTATGATTATCTCTATCTCAGCTCCATTTTGTAGATGGACTCGTTTGCGAGCTGAGCAAAGTTCTCATACTTTTAGCAAGCCAGAGTGAACTTGTTCTCCTTGATTTCGTCGGAGCCTTCATAGAGAGATGCAAAGGCATCCCACATCTCCTTGGTTGTCTCGCAAAAGATGATCTTTGGTAGGTAGGCCTTGCCTACTGTAGATGAAATGACACTTTTTGCAATATCATCGAGCTGAGCTATGTCTCTCTCTCTTTTATTTGGTGAATCCTTCAGGATCCTTCACCTTTATCTTTGTAGCAACTATTCCATCTCCAAGAGCTTTGGAGGGAACTGTGACAGACTGTGTCACCTGGATGGGACCATTTGTGATGGCCTCACACCTAGTGAAACAGAGTCAACGGTCTTTTGAACCACTGCTCTGATACCACTTGATGGTCTCGGTAACGAGTGAACTAATGTATGGAGGGAGAATACACCATTAGTGATTTTTACAAAATTTTTTCTATCAGTTCGAAACTTGCTCAGTTCGTGAGGCTCGACAACTGTGAAACTCACTTGGAGCTGTCACTCAGTTGGTGCATAATTGACTTCTGTAGTGGAGAAAATTCATCTTCTCATAAAGCCTGCTAAATCGGCCCAACTAGCATGTCAAACTATATGGACCGGCCCATTACAAGTTGAATTAAATTATTAGGCTTATGGAGCCTATGTCCGACTCAGGGGTGTCCAACAGCCTAACCAGACACGTCGGCATAACTGGCCACGATTTTTGAATAAGTCAGTTGGACTAACTGAAGACTAATTCAATTTAGTTTCTTTCTACGATAATCAGAACTGCTGGAGATGAGATGGTGGGCGGATAAAGTCGACGAATAGGGTATAGAGAAAACCCTAAGCTGCCAATATAAATAGGTGGCCATTAAGTCCGCTGGAAGCATCGACTCATTCGGACTCTCACTCTCTACTCCATCTCTTGCCTTATACGCCGCCATCCTCCGCCATCCTATTTTCTCTCTATTCTTTTAGGTCATTGGGTCCATCGGCCGCACCGGTCACATCGGCACCATCTACCCTCCCGACGCTCTTATTCTCTATCATCACCAACCGGACGTCCCGGACATCTCAGAATCCATTAATATTGCATTTTACTATTATTCAATTACTTTTTTTATTATTTAAATCTCATTATTCCGATAACTGACTTGAGCGTCGGAGGTCGATCGGCTGACACCCCCTCCGGTGTTCTGTTGGACTCTTACGTGTGAAACTTGTGACAGGTTGCTTAGTGCCTTTTCAACCACATCATCCACGTCTTCCGAGTAGTAGGATTTATCCCCTACAACTTCTTTGACTGGGAGTCAACTGTGTAGTCCTGACTGAGGTTTTAGAAAGAGTTGTAGTGCGGAATGTGGTGGTTGAAATTAGACTCGTTACTTAATTCAAATCTTTTTACGTATTTCAGAGATGAACTTCTACATCCACGACTACCTTTTTGGGTTAATAATCGACTAGATAAATTTAAGCATACTTATCAAACGTTGGTTTGGTTTGCGGGCACCAAACAGGCTAACCAGTTCAATTTCGGGTTTGAACCAAACCTTACAGCAATTTTACAGGCCAGTGTGTAGCCTATCTTAGATTGCGGGTTCTAAGGGACCTAGTTTCTTTGATAACGGTTCAAAGAGGACCTAGAGAATGGGGTTGGTGGTTTTTCCAACTAATGAAGCCTTCAACACTTAGAAAAGTGGAGGCTTCTTTCTAAGGCTTAGAGACTCAATCTATTACAGAGAATCTGCATGGAAAATGCAAGAATAGAACTTCAAGACTTGATCAGACAAACATTCCTTGAGAAACTAGAAGGAAGCTAAGGGGAGGACTCAAAACTCTCTACAACTTTGCTTTGAACACTTGACGTTTTTCTTGCTTGGAGATGCTACTTGCTTTGATGCTTCTTTGCACGTGGATTCAGTAGTCTTCTCGCAATGATGAAGACCTCTATTTATAGAGAGGAAGTTCAAAGAGCTGTTGGAAAGAGTTGTTTGACCTATGCCATAAAGCATGGCACTTCAACTACTCCTCTGCAAACTTTCTCGAAATGGTAACTGCGAGCCTTACTTTTTGCATGTCTCTGCGGTCGGTCCATTTAAGGAAATTTTTCAGCCTATCTTGTACTTCAGAGTAGATTTAAATTTGAATTCAAGCTCTTTTTTTTCCTTCGTCTTTCAAGTCTTCTTTCTTTGACTTTTGGACGTCTGACTTCGACAGAACTGTTCGACATGCATGAACTACATAGTTCAGTCCCGGAGTCAGCTGAGTTATGGTCTGACTGACCTACTCACATGAACTGTCTATCAGTCTTTAGCTGTCTTCTTCAGGTTGATCCTGTAAAGAAAAAATCCCTACGCTCAAACAGTGAGCTCTAGCTAAAGTCAGATTGATGGCTCATTTACTCAGTTGGGTTAGTTGGATTTTGGTAGAAATCAAAATCATTACTAATTTTCCCAACAGTATCCACATGTAGTGTTAAATTGATACAGGAACAATTTCACGAAGCATATTTGATTTAAGAACCGAGGAATTCTCCAACTCAAATCGTGTAGTGCTCCTAATATTTCTCTAAGAACTAAACCCTAGTTTTTGAGTGAAGAATGATAATACGTAAATCACTTCTAAAAGAAAACAGAATTCCTATACTTATAGGAATATTAACGGCACCTATTACCCTAGGTAATATGGGCCGGACTTTTCTTTTGCCTACAATTAATTAATCAAATAGCTTAACTATTAATTAATTAATATATATCCAAAACTATATTTAAATAATCCTACGTAGACCATATTTGTTTCAGTAGAAGGGTTATCTCCTAACCAAGTTAAACACTGTTGTGTTTTTTATTTACTGCATTTACATTTTGCACTCTAACACAACATGCTCATATTTCAAACTGCCATAAACTGACTAAGAGCTCAACATGAATCTAAGATTTATGAGTATAGTTTTCTGATAAAATTAAGCAACTATTCCACCACCTTCTGCACGATCGAGCTGAGTTTTCTGTTCAACTGACGCTTTTCTAGAAGAAGCCAGTCGGCTAGCAAACTCAGCTCACATTATGTTTTTAAGATTTATTGTCAAAAAATAATTTGAGTGCTTCGTGTATTCACCCCCTTCTACACCAAGCCAGTTGTTTCGGGATCATCAATTAGTATATGACTCATATCTTTACTTTTCTCGCAATCGATATCTTCAACGTATGAAACACAAATATCAAATATTAGTCTCATATCCATGATATCATTGCTTGTATTACAACCTAATTAGGTGGTGGCTAGAGTCCTGAATGATCAACATGAGCCAACCGAGCTATTGCCAGAAGAGATTTAAGATATAATGGCAGATACTCGAGTTGTGGTGATTCTTTGGAGGTTTTATGCATATGAACCATCGATTAAAACACTTCATTTTTCAGTGCAATTTGCAATACATATTTCTAGTCCGCTTATTTGGACTAAAGATTTCCGGACTTGACTGTGAGAAATTATTTCTGATGTTTCGTAAATTTATTAAAGAAATTTCCTTAAAACAAGATACCACACAAAAAAGATATTACTCGTCATAATGTTAAGGTGCTAAGAATCAATAATCGTAACTATCACTGATTTGATCGACGATATGACATCATTGATTTGCTATCAAAGTTTTGAATTTCCATAATTTAATTTAATTTTCAATAACTAGTCAATTTTCGAATATTACATAATTTCACTCTTCAAAAAAAATTACATAATTTCAAAACATAATTGAATAAGAAATGTCCGAATATTACTATTGTTTTTACTTGAATAGTTATTTTCTTCTCAATTAGTTTTAAAAAATAACATATTTAATATGCTTTCTATCTACAGAATTAATGAAATAAAACTACTATAAAAATGCTCATAGACAAGGGTTTATAATCGTTGTTATAGGCATAAATTGACTGAGATCGTAGGTGGTGTTGTGATAGGTAATTTTAAAAATTCTCATAGACAACGGTTGTGAACCAATGTCGTATCTAATATCACAACGGTTACAAATCGTTGTCTTATGGATTTTAAATCCGTTGTCGTAAGTGATGGTGTCAAAATTTAATCTCAAAAAGGCCACTGTTTGACTTCGGTTGTTGTTGTTTGCATTTTTAGTGTTGTATGCATTTAGATGTCGGTTTAGAATCATTGTTGTAGGCATGATATTGTCCAGACAATGGTTATAAACTGTTGTAGTATATATTTGAACTGTTGTCAATTCTTGTTAATGACTTAAATCCCAATTCCTGTTAATGACTAAATATCAATATCTAGATGGTGATCAATCATATGTCAATATCAATTAAGTCTAGTATTATTCCTAAGTGTTTCGGGAACAAAATCAATTAACGAACTAACACAATTAGACCTCACGAGTTTTAGAACGAGTAATTTACGATCACTTCATCTACATCCAACCCAAACGATAAATTTAGCTAGACATAATATTAAATAAGAACACAAAATAATTAAAGGAAAACATACTTAACATAAACTGGAAACGGATTGCTGCCAAAAAGCATAAGTCAGCAACCAAGGTCTTGGCTACAAACCAACAACTAAACTATTGCAGAAAATATAAAACGAATGAAAAAGTAAATTGCCCGTAGGACTTGTTTCTTCCTCACTTCCTCTCAAACTACGAATGCAGAACTAGCTATGAACTTAAATAAAAACGGCACACATTACATAATGAAGTCGGTCATATATATAGGCGAAGGGATTAGGGTTGAGATAGTTTCCTTGTTAGTGAAGGATTCTTCCCATGCATATCACATCCGCCTTCTCTCTCATCCATGCAGCCACGATTCTCTTCCCTTGCTTGGTAGATATCTTCTTTGATTAGGTCCGGCCAGGATAAGGAAAGAAATATCCGATCCTTATCCTCTTCCTTGAAGGAAAGAAATCTGCTACTGGCTCGACTCACTTCTTGCCCTTGATATCTGCATCCTGGATTGCTTCCTGTGTTGACCAAGATCCTGGCTTCTCCGGGTACTCTGTCTGTTGGCTTCAAGGATATAGGGAGGTACTTCCTGACTTGTAGAGCATGTAAAACGTTGTTGCCCAGCTACAAGCCTCTAGCCCTATGCCCATTTGCATCGTATCGCCATTTCAGCATCTCAACAACAGATTTTCCACCGAATTTGCCCAACATCCCACCTGTTCTTCCCTGCACACCATCTCTCGATTTTGTGTCCTCCCAGACACACTTTGACTCGATAAAGACTAAAAACACAAGAAAAGATGGACACAAATATAGGTTCATCATAGTCCTACCCCACCACCACTATGTCTTCTAGTTTTTCGATAACTCAAGTCTGTTTCTTCTCTTTCCAATTTATCTAATTATCTCATATGTTTCAATAACTCAATTTCTGCAAGTTTTTGATGAAGAGGTCATGGATCGATTCCTGAAAATGAAGACTCGTCAGCTCATGCTGGACTCTTGAATTGTAATTATTGAATAACATAATTCTTTTTTAACTATATGAATATCACTTTATATGCATTTTATCTAATTGTGTGCATTTTAAATTATTTATATTCTTGGACATCTCAAACAAAAAAAAAATAGGGCTTCACCTCCGAATCTCCGAGTAAGGGGGTCGAGCCTCCTGCAATCCCCCTCCCCCTCTCCCCCCCCCCCCCCCACACCACACCAATTCTTCAAATACCATAATATTTGGTGCCCCCAAATTTAAAATTCTAGGTCCGCCACTGGTAACTAGGGTTGAGCAGAACTGAACCGACACCGATAAATCGAGCCGAACCGGTCGGTTTTGGTCAGTTTCGGCCGGTTCTCAATACGTGTCGGATCGGCCTCGATTTCAGAAATTAAAAATTTTCAGTTTTCAGCTCGGCTTCGGTTTTGGGCTTAGTCAACCGACCACCGACCGAACCGACCGAACTACAGATGTATCCATACATTTATATTATTCAGCTTATTTATTGCCTTTGTCTCGAGCCTCACACAGACCTCCTTTCTCTATTTTTCAGTGATAATTTGTGGTCCCCAACTATTAAAATTTCTCACTTCTCTCACGCCAAAGCATCTTGCATGCTCCCAATATTTTTCTCGCTTTCCCACTCATTTTTTTTCTGTCTCTTCCATCTTCACCATATTTTCTCATCTCCTCTCTCCTCCTCACCGATAACCCACCACCAGTTTCACCACCACAACCTTCTTTGTATTAAATTTTCTTCCGTCATCTTCTTTCTCTAGTCTTGTATCTCCATGTGACCTATATTTAACGCCCATGCCTCGCACACTTTCTCTCCAGTCCTGTAGTATGATTGAATTACTCTTCTTCATCGGTCACTCTTCAAATTACAGGCGAGATTCTATCCATGGTGAGATTCTTACCCAATTCCGTCAGCCCAATTTCTTCTCTGGCGATATTCTTTCGGTTTGGGCCAACCAGAAACCGAAACCGAACCGAAGGTTTCGGTCGGTGTCGGCTCGGCCCAAAATTCCTGTCAGCTCGGCGGCGGTTCCAGATTTCCAAAAAAATCGGCTCATCGGTTTTGTCGGTTCGGCTCGGTTTTGAGCCGACCCGACCCGATGCTCAGCCCTACTGGTAACAATACTTTCATTAAAAGGTTTGGTGGGATATACCTTAAATTTATCTACCCAAAGTAACTAGACTTATTTTGCATACTATAACGATGAAGGCAATTCATTGGAGTTCGGTCTTTAGATTAATAAACATCCAGACTAATTAATCTCATGATCAACCTTCATATGATTATAATGGATTATTATGGCTCAATCAACCAACCCTTAGATTAAAATCATTGCCAAAGGGAGGGAGAATCATACAATTGAAATAAATCATTTTCCTATTATAAACTTGAGAAGAAGACTTAGAAAATTGTTTTAGAAAACTTGAGAAAATAGACACAACTATTTTACATGTTAATTTACAGATAAACTCAAAATATTTTTCCTATTACCATAATTGCTTTGATACACTACAAAAATATGAAAATAGTAACAGTTTCAACAATAATCAGCCAGTAATATTCAATAAACAGAGCAACAATCACATTACGAGCTTAAGGAATGTAGCACACAAAAAAAGAAATACCTTCAAAAGCAGAATTTATTGAAGCAGGAATGGCAGATTCCACAATAGAGACAAAACACCCTCGCTCCGCGCCATCAAACAACACCGAGTAGCTGGAATTCTCAAATATTCCCACAAATTTCGCCCTCAAACAGCACTGAGGCAGCAGAGGCTGTCGAACGGCGAATTTCGCAGGTTGACGGAGGCAGTGGTCGGATTTAATTTTGACCGTGGATGTATAATCCAATTTCGATTGGAGAGAGAGCACGACAAAGGATGGATGAAGGATGATTCACGATTCAAGACCGTCTACACAATCAATCGCGTCGACGACGGCCAGAGGTTCAACGTCAATTGTGATTTTCAATTTGGGGAAAAGGTTTTATTTTTTCATGAATTACAGGTGTAATATTTTTTCTTTTTTATTAACTAAAATAATTAGGCAATTAGGTGGAAATTACAAATATTAGCATCTCTACGTTTAACTTCTTAAAAAAATAAAAAATAAAGCATTTGAAACTAATTAATTAAAAAAGAAAATACATACATAAGAAGAATTAGTTTGATAACTAAAATAGTGGTGTTGTTTCGATGCTTAAAAATGCATTAAAAAGAAATTGAAAAGTTAAAAACTAATTAATAAAAAATGTATCTAAAAGAATGCTTAAAATTAAAAGTAAAAGATAATTAGATAAGATCAAAATATTTTTTTAATATAGATATAGGGATCAGTATTGTTAAACGGAGTAATTTTTATTTTTCTTTATAGTATTAACTCAATTAATTTATAATTTATAAAGAAATTAATTAATAATGTAAGAAAGAACTAATTTGGATAATCAAAAAAAATTGTGGAACTTATTTACATACAATTTCAAGAGAACGTTATAATCAGAATTTTCATTCTTTTTATATTTTAATATTTATATAGTAGATTTAAAATGACTACATATATCATGTACCAAGTAAAAAGCATGAAAATTTGGGGCTAATTATTTATGTGGGTCACGACAATGGTATAATGACAACGCCATAAAAAAATTGTTGTTATATTCCTCCTACAAACAACATACCAAAGACATCGGAGAATTAAACCATTGTTGTCAATATGCTATTGGACTACAACAACATAGAAACGACATCGATTTGAGATATTGTTGTCTATGAGCGCATAATAAAACTACGACAATAGATTTTCAACAACGGTCTATAAAACCCTTGCCTATGAGCGCACTTTCTCTCCTAAAGACAACGGGTTTTCATACTACAACAATTTTTAAGCGAATAACATCAGTTTTTTATTAGAACGGTTATAATTCAATTGTTGTCTATGAGCATTTTTGTAGTAGTGACAAATAATATGAACAATAATTCAAGTAAATTGAAATAAAACTTAGACTGACATCGCGATTAATATGAATGATTTACTTAATTATGGAATGATTAGTCGAAGTAATTTAATGTAATGGATTAAAATGAATTATAAAATAGAAATTTGAAATCTATTAACCCTAACAAAACACTAAGGTAATGTAGTAAATACTGAAATCTAATTAATTATCTTATTTAATTTTACTAAAATATTCTACTAGGAAACTGTAGTATATAACATTTTTATGAATAAAAGTATTAATAATAGCACCAATTTTAAAACACACAAAAATAACACTTTCTAATTATTTTTTCCATTCTTTTCAAATTTTTACATCAGTATAATATGTGAAATCACATAATAAGACATGTGAATCATGTTCCTCAATTAATGCCTTAAATTTGAGGTTTCAATATCCAATCCATAATTTTGAATTTAACTATAGTTTTGCTTTATGCTTTCATTACCTCCACTCATTTCTATTTTTTTATTATTATTTTTTTTTATATCGTTGGAATCCGTAGCCGCTTCCTTCGGTGTGCACTGGGTAAATCCCCGTCCCTTGTGCAGTAGCCTGTAAACCACACAGAGCAGGTAAACCACACTTTCCAAATACATGTGTGACAGGCTCGACCTATAGAGGCGCTTCATGAGGTTTGAACCTGAGACCTCTCAGTCTCAGGCGCTCACTTTTACCACTAAGTCACCCCCAAGGGGACTTACCTCCACTCTTCTAATCATGGAAAATCAAAGTGCAAGGGTTTATAATGTGATTTGTTTTAGAGATACAAATGTGAACTACTTTTATACCCTGTGCGATGCACAAATATGATTACAATTTACTAAAATATTTCAAATACTATTACAACTTAATCGTAAACCACAAATATCTATTGTAGATAATGATACAACCCACACCCTTGTTCTACAATTAGAGTGTTCGCTTCGTGTATACTGGTAAGCATTCTTCTTGCTCCAGTAAGTTTGGAGAGACATAGGGGAATACATTGAGAATGGTTGGACAAAATAATTGGTAAGCCAAAAAAATTTCATAACCATGCCATTTCTTGGATGATCATATATGATAAACCAAAATATATTAAGGACGATGATAAACAGACAACTGTTGTCCAGACAACTATCACTTCTTAAACTTGAAAACCGGTCCAACCAACTGATTTTTTTTATTTTCTTATTTTACTATTGTATCCCTCCACCTCATCAATAACCCAACTCCCCTGTCAAACTCCCCCCCCCCCCCTCCTCCAAACTATGACATATAAAATCGAATTTCATTTACAAAATATAAAATATAAATTCATTTTTTTAATAATTCAAATTTTAATTACACTAAATATATTAATTGAGAAAATTATATTTTAAATTATAATAAAAAGTTAAACAATTTAAATTGTAGTTTAATTATTTTCATTAAATTATAGCCGAAATAAATTTCAATTGATATAATATTTATATTTAAAAAGTAAATATACTAAAATTGATTAAAATAAAATTTATAATCAATTAATAGATTAAAATAAAATTTATAATCAATCAATAGAAATATTACAAAAAAAAATGATGGGTGTAAAGGAAACTATGAAAATACGCATACAATTAAGTAGTTGGGGAGGGGGGGAGGTAGTAGTTTGGGGGACGTTAATGAGGTAAAGGGATACAATAGTAAAACTAGAAAATAAAAAAACCGACAACTTTTAATAATAATGTTTGGACCGATTTTTAAGCTCAAAATCGGTAGTTTTCCGTTTGTCATTACTGATATATTAAATACTTATATTTATCTCCCAACATGCGTTTCGTGCAACATTTTTGGCTTTAATTAGGTTGGATTGTAACATAGAAAAATTTGGGTTGCTCATCACTTCAAAATTGCTTATGTAAACAACATTAGAGGAATCTAATTAGTTTTGATTGCGACAAAAGGATATGCATGGATCTAATCAGTTTTTCTTCAATGAGTTCATCGATAAGAGTGAGTTAATACATGTAAATTTTTATTTGGATGACGATATTATATGTTGAGAATTTAGTTTGAGAGCTACACTTATTAAACAATAATACTAGTATTTTTCTTCAAGGTCTATGGTGGCAATTTATGGACCATAGCTTTTTCATTTTGAAAAAATGAACTTTTTTGTATGGGCCGGAAATAAGTGGACCATATTTTTTTTTTTCCATTACTTAGTCAATTTTCAGCTCAAATTCATTTTTTTGCTCGTGCAATTAACGCGAGCCGGAGCCCGCACTCCACACATTCAGACGTGGCACGACACATCACACAACTTTGTCACGTCATTCTCCAAGTCTTGCAACCATTATTAGAAAAATTGCAGCCATATTATCCAAATCTTTATACTTGTTGCAAAATTCAATATAAGAAAAATTGAGCAACACATATTGATTGTCCCGATACGAGTTAACTAGTGTATGGGGGGAGAGGAATACACCAATGTAGATTTTTGCTTAAAACACAACTTTGAGAGCTCAACAACTGTAAAATTCAATTGGAGTAGTCGCACAGTATACAGTTGACTTATTTGACTGAGGATCAAATGTATTGTTGTTGACTGAGGTTTTAAGTGTAGTGCGAAAGTTTGGTGGAAATTGGTGTTAACTCGTTTTTAGAGAATCCAATGTCAAGGTCAAGTTCGCAAAACATTTAGTGCAATTTGTAAATATGCTTCAATGTTAGTTCTAGGTTAGTGATAAACAATAACTTAAAGAAAATAATCCACAAAGAATTTTTACGTGGCTTAGAGTTGAACTCCTACGTCCACAATCAGCTTGTTTATTGGTGTTCCACTTATCAATTTACGCGTACTACTAAAACGTTCCACTTAGTTTGCGGGTACTAAGCAATCTGATATAGTTGTGTTACGGGTACAACAAGACCTATCCTTTTTTGTTTGCGGATACAGAAACAACCTAGAACCTTTTGAATTTGATAAGGGTCTGATAAGGGTTTGGGGTGGGGGGGGGGGGGGTTTCCAACTAAGAAAATCAACACACAACAAATGGTGACTTTCTCTTCTAAGATTAGACTTTGATGAAAGTGTTTAGGCTTAGGAATAAGTGACTGAAACTCTAAGATTCAATCTAAGAAAGTATTTTCTCGAAGAGCAAAGAGTGCAAAAAGCTTGGGGAGAGTTTCTGTTGCTTGAATGCTTTAATCTTCAAGTGTTGTGCGTTCGCAATTGTTTCAGTAATCTTCATGTTGAGATGAGCCTCTATTTATAGGCGGAGATGTCGAACTAGTCGTTGGAAAGAGCCGTTTGACCTCTGCCATGAAAGCGATGGGCTCTTCTCACAAGTCTGCAGACTTTCCCAAAATGATGACTATGAAGCTTGCTTTCGAACTACACATCTTCTGTTTCGGCCTAAATTAGGAAATAATAGTCTATCAAACTTTCACGTAATGTTGTGTTCTTTGAATTTGAATTCTGATCCAAGTCTTCGCTTCTATCTTCTTCTCACTTATGACTGCCACGGTTCTGAGCATGGTTGGTGACCCAATTGTGTCGCTCAAGTTTCAGAGTCAATATTATGATTTCTTCTGACTTGATCAGTCGAATTTCATCTTCAACTTTCCTCTCAGTTCGAAACCTGTAAATATAAAATCTTTATGATCAAACAGTGAGCCTATCTAAAAGACTCTAAGACACATCTACTCGGTTGAGGTCAGTTGAGTTTTGGTATTAATCAAAACATATATTAATTTTCCAACACATACAATCAATAATCTTCAAATGAAAAAAAAAAAAAAAAAAAAAAACTAGCTACTATCTTCCTCACCCTCAATCACTCTCACTCACTCTCTTTTATTTCTTAAAGCTTGTGCCACTCCTCCGGATCACACTTATTGTGGATGAAGGAAGTACAATTTTTGTGTATTGAAAAATAAAAATAAAATATTTGTAGTAGATAATTAAATTTATGTTTTCATAATGTCTTCTATGTAAATGAACATTATTTCAATAAAATTTTGGTGGGAAAAAGTAGACTCTTGCAAACGCCGTCAGTGGGACATTATTTCTGGTGGGAAAAAAAATAGGCTCAAAGAATCGGAAATGCCATCTGTGGGAATCGAACCCACGACCACGTGGTTAAAAGCCGTCCGTGGGACATTATTTCTGGTGGGAAAAAAGTAGGCTCAAAGAATCGGAAACGCCGTCTGTGGGAATCGAACCCACGACCACGTGGTTAAAAACCGTCCGTGGGACATTATTTCTGGAGGGAAAAAAAGTAGGCTCAACGAATTGGAAACGCCGTTTGTGGGAATTGAACCCACGACCACGTGGTTAAAAGCCACGCGCTCTACCAGCTGAGCTAAGACGGCCTGTGTCTAAATTGTTGAATTGTATATAATACTTACTAAACATAAAGTAACTTGAATTACGCCGTCTGTGGGAATCGAACCCACGACCACGTGGTTAAAAGCCACGCGCTCTACCAGCTGAGCTAAGACGGCTTGGTGCTTAGCGTTTCATGTTTATGTTAATAACGTTTGAAAGGAAAATAAACCTTCTCACACTTTCTAGATTTCTTCCTCCTTTCAAAAAATACCTGTTTATTCTTCTTCGACTCTCCGCCTCCATCCCACCTCGCTCTCTCTCTCGACCCAAAGAGCGCTCAAATCAGTGTAAAAAGTTTTCGGTGAAGCGATTATCCGGAGCTAACCTAGAATTATAGTTTTTCTTAGCTAAGATTGTCAATGGAGACCAACCCAACAACGCAGAGCGCGCCCCAAATCGTGGACGTCGGTTCTCTGGTGGAGGCTATTTCGTCCGATGATTTCGTTTCCCCTCTCTACGAAGTCGAGAGCCTCTGCATGCGCTGCCGGGAGAACGTATGTTTTGTTTGATTTTTTATCCTAATGTTTGTATTTTACTGCTTCGACGTGCTAACATTGTTTGTTGAATTCTGGTTTCTGTTTTCTTTTCCCTGCTAATTTTTGAATTTGCTGCAACTTTTGAGTGAGTCTGAATGGCGTTTATTGAATTTGTATTGTCCCGAGGTTTTTCTTGGAATAGTATGAGAGGTCTCATAGTTGTTCTTTTTTTGGACAATGGATACCACTGATGAATTTCTGGAATTAAGAGCATTGTGCACTGCATTCTTCTAGGAACATTAAGTTCATATGAACTGGTAGCCACGCCTTAGTTATAAGCAGGTAATTTTGGAAAAACTTGCTTAGCATTAAATCTTTGACTGTGTCGGCTCCTGTGCTGAATTGCAGCAACATTTGGAGATTGACTGTCATATGTGGTGAACTTGGTGCCCAAGAATTAGACCTAAGTTTTCTAACATAAGTGTTGCTGGCTCGAGAAAAATCATCTGCAACCAAAGAAAAAAAAAAAAAAAAAAAAGAAACTGTGCTTGTTGCCCTTCTCACCTTTCTGGCTGCCAGCAACAATTCATCACTATCATCTTTAGATGGGTCAGACAAAATACAGGCGATAGGTGGAAGTTGCTCTATCCCTCTTGTTACCACTGATAAATAAATGTGATATAAGTAGAAGGGAGATTTCTAGAAGTGTGTTTAACTCTATTGATCAACAGCCTATTCATAGGCAACAAAGCATACATCAACAATTCTCTAATCAACGGATAATAACAAAGAATTTGGAACAAACTTCTGACTAATTGACTCAACTAATACTCCCTCCGACTCACTCATATTGTCATCCTTTCCTTATTTAGGGGTCCCACTCATATTGTCATCTTCCAAGTAAGGAAAGTTTTAACCTTTTTAAATCCTCCAAAAGGGATGGGACCTACACCTACCCATTTTCTATATTTTTACCCTTATTCTTAATCTCCGTGCCGAACAGTAACATGACAATATCAATGGGTCTGAGGGAGTAGAATAAGTTATGTTGGTGTAATGGTAAAGACTTTTAATGTTTTTGAGGTTTGAACCTGTGAATTAGGTAAACTTTGTTTCTTGCTATTGAAGGTTTGATAGATTCAAGATTTCTTCTTGCTGTTGTTCAAGTTGTTATTTTTTTTATTGCTTTTGAAACTTACAGCTACCAGTACCACTGAATCACGATTCTTACAGGTGCTGTCATGAAGATCATAGATGATTGTTAGTCTTTTATATATCTGAGGCTCATACATTTTATGAGTTCAATAACCTTTCTATGCGCTCATTTTTTATTTATTTTTTTGCATGCTCGTTTGTTATGTGTGTAATACAGCAGTTGAAAAAATAATCCTTAGGCAATGTGGCTTGTTTACCTTCTCTATGTTTTTTTGCTGATTAAGTACCTTCTACAGGGGACAACTCGGTTCTTGTTAACTGTAATCCCACATTTCAGAAAGGTAACCTCCTTTATTCATTGAGGCTATCTTGGTCAAAACTAATAATGGAAGTTCTTTCAAAAGACCAACAATCAGAATAAATTGGAGCAACAAGTGCTTCCCCAACTTTCTTGATGTTCGAAGGACTAATTATCTTACAGTTTAATTCTTCTTTCCTTTTTTCATTCTTTATGTATCTTCTGTTGCAGATATTGCTATCAGCCTTTGAATGTCCACATTGTGGTGAGAGGTAATATAATCTCGAAGGACCAGCTGATATTTATTTTTTCTGAGTTGGTAGATTGTTGACTCCCATTCCCTTTTGTGCCTTCTTTCTTAAGGAATAATTATGTGCAATTTGCTGGTGAAATCCAACCTAAAGGCTGCCACTACTCACTGGATGTTCCATCAGGTGATAAAAAGGTTGTAATCTCGAGGAGTTGGCTGTTGTGAGTTATGACTTTTGATTGATAGAATTGGGCCATCTGAAATGCTTTGAGTTCTTCTTATGAACGTGTGTTGCAGTTTATGGTGTTCAATATTTGCTTTATTGTTTGATATTTGCCACAAAATCTCCGACCTAAAGAATGTAAAGTTGATATCTTTATATGCAGATGTTCAGTCGTCAAGTGGTGAAATCAGAGACTGCCACAATCAAGGTACTTTTCGTTACTACTTTGATGCATTACTAGTATTACTACTTTGCTGTCTCTCCAGATGCACGGATACATTATCTTGTATATAGTTATTGAACGTGTGTCTTGCATGTAGTTCTTATTCCTTGTTTATCATCTTTTGTGCTTTATCAAATTTTCATTCTTTCTCCACCTATTTGGAAGATATAGCAGATTGCATCCTCTCTTTTCCTTTCTTAGTTCTTCCAAATGCCAAGGCTGTTCTGCTTTATATCATTCTGATGTTGATCCTGCAGATACCTGAATTGGAGTTTGAGATTCCTCCAGAGGCTCAGTGTGGTTCTTTGTCAACGGTATGTTTTATATATCTCTTTCACACTACACAGTAAGCCTCTGTGCCTCAATACATTTATATTATTCAAATAGAGTGTGGTTCTCCTATTTTTCGAAGTGAACCTGCATTGTCTTTGTTTATTTAAAATATTCCGTCACGCACATTTAGGTAGAAGGGATACTGGTCAGAGCTGTCGAGGGGTTGGAAACCCTTCAGGAAGAGCGAAAGGTAAATAACTTAATTTTGCTCCTACTATGTGCTTGCTGACAGTCAGACATCTCATCCCCGTAATGATAATTGCATTTTGTTTCAGAAAGTAGATCCACAAACAGCCGAAGCAATCGATAAGTTCTTGGTGAAACTGAGAGCTTGTGCATCTAGCGAGTCACATTTTACCTTCACTCTTGATGATCCTGCAGGAAACAGCTTTATCGAGAATCCGTAAGCAATCATCTGATTCTAAATACTACTATAATTTATGGAAATGAAATATGTATAAACTTCTTGAATTTTATCTTAAATAGGTTTGCTCCATCTTCTGATCCATCATTGACTATCAAGTTCTATGAACGAACGCCAGAACAACAAGCGATACTAGGGTATGTTGCAGAAACGTCTCAAGGAGAACCACGTCCACAAAATAACTTGGATGTCACGAACAATAATTCTCTAGCACAGGAGGAACCGCATGGCTCAGTTGGAGCAATAGCTGGCCGCCGAGCTATTGCACAGGGTAATAGTGCAGAAATGGCAGATGCTTTATTTCGGTATTCTGCTCCCGAAGAGGTAGATTTGCCCGTTAGCGAATCTCACTCTTATCTTATATACTATACTATGTTTTAGAGTTATAATCAAACATTTTGTCATGACAGGTCATGACTTTTCCGACAACTTGTGGTGCTTGTGCCACGAAGTGTGAGTGCCGCATGTTTGTGACAAGTATCCTTTTCTTCCGAGAGTAGGATTGCAGCAGTTGGACATTAAATTTATGGGTCATATTCGGGCTTAGATTATGAAATTAGCACTTATTCTTGTTCTTACTATGCTTGAACCTATTTTCGTATCAAAGTTGTTAGCTTAACAGTAGACAGATATTCCTTACTTCCAGGAAGTTATTGTTATGGCTTCCACTTGTGATGGCTGTGGTTATCGTAACTCAGAGGTTCGCACCACTATACGCGTTAAATGGGTTTTGGTCTATGAACAAATCTCGTTCCTTCTGTTCCCTCTCGTATCTTAATACATGATTTGATATTTTACTTTGCAGCTCAAGGCTGGAGGTGCTATTCCAGATAAAGGGAAAAAAATTGTTGTTCATGTGAAGAACGTCAGAGATCTTAGCCGTGACGTGATAAAGGTATATAGCTTTGGATTCATGCAGCATCTAATGCTGCTTTTGCTTTCCCACTAACTTGTGGTCTTTTTGCTATTCCTAATCATCCTGTCGATCATTTTAGTCGGATACAGCCTCGGTGACAATACCTGAGCTCGAGTTGGAACTTTCTAGTGGGACATTAGGCGGACTTGTTACAACAATTGAAGGCTTGATATCCAAGATTGGTGAAAGTAAGTTTCAGATACCTTTTTAGCAGACTTACTATATCTTATGCATCTTCCCTCCTTTTTAACTTCAACTACGATTACAGGCCTTGAGAGAGTACATGGATTCACTTTCGGCGATAGTATGGATAATGCCAAAAGGGGCAAGTGGATAGAATTTGCGGCGAAAATCGAGCAGGTGCATACTCTGAATATGATTACTTCTTTAGCACGCTATCTGGATTTTGAGACTCTTGCTCTTTCTATATCACTTTCTATCATTTGAGTTATGTTGATTTTATCGATTTATTGACAGCTTAAAAGGTTGGAACAACCTTGGACTTTGATTCTCGACGATGCTATGTCCAATTCCTTTGTTGCCCCTATAACCGATGAAATCAAGGATGACACCCAATTATCATGTAAGTTCGTCTTCATTTCGTATTTTCTTTTGATATTCGGTTCTAGTAACTTTCATCTCCATGTGTATGGTATTCCAACGCTTCTACTAAAAAAACATGCTTATATTCAGTTGAGGAGTACGAGAGGTCGTGGGAGCAGAATGAGGAATTGGGTCTAAACGACATGGATACCTCGTCGGCTGATGCTGCTTACAACTCTGCTAATGTTGAGCAAAATGATAAGACTGATGCATGATCGTTCCTTGCTCTAACATTATCATAAATTTTGTTAATTATGTTATTGATTTGTCGTGTGTATTGTGCTTTTTATTGAGTTTTGATTTGATATTTTGCATCTGTACATCTTCTGGTTGTAACATTAAAGTTGATATTGACTTGAATATTGAGTTTTGTAATCATATTTGGTGACTAATGCTTCTTGGTGATTTCATTTATCAGTTTCAGCTTGAACGAATGTGATTTGATTCAAATGGGGAAGTGAATATAATTAGGATTATTGTTGGATTTTAGCAATTTTAAGGAGAAAAATACAAATTATAGCAGTAACATTTTAAATGTATTAATTCTAGCATTTTAAGATTTTTATACTCTTATTTATGTTTATATACTTTTTACTTCACCTAGTAAAATTTGAATTCACATATTAAAATTTGTGAATTCACATTATTTGTGAATTTGCAGAATTAATGAATTCGACATGAAACGATACAATTTTCAATGTGATATCTCATTATTTTACATGTGAATTCAATTTTTTTTTCATATGAATTTCCATTATCTTTCATGTGAATACAAATTATTACGAAATCACACAAATTATAATATGATTAAGCATTTTCTTTTATGTAAATTTCTCAGATTTTTCCATGAGAATTAGCTTTTTTCATATCAATTACCAGATTTTCCCATGAGAATTCGCATTACAAGAATTCGCATTACACATCAAACTAATTTGTATTAAACTAATACCGATGAGAGAGATGGAGAAGAAGATTACAAAACTAAAACGTTTCAGATGAAAATAAAAAGGAAGTCGCTCGCCTGAAATTCACGTTAAGTATCTAGTTCGCGTATTTTCCCAAATTCACCACAATATTCAATGTGTATTCATCTGCAGGAAGATTTCTTTTGAGCAATTCGTTGAACAGTTACAAGGCAGAAGAGTAACATTTCATCTCCACAACATAACACAACAATTTCGTATATTCAACAACATAAGGACGGGGAGGAGGTGGTCGGTGGTGGCGACGAGGAGGACGAGCTTGCCGGAGATGCCACCCTCCCTCGCACTCAATTGTTCTTTTTCCCACTTCCCTTCGCCCAACAGTAGCAGCAACAGGAGCACGAGTAATCGAGCAGACCCTCTTCACTGGCGGCGCATCGGGGGTCAGGGTCGTAGACGGCCAAGATGGTGCTGCAGCGATGAGGCGGAGGGCGAGATGAGGAGACAACAGTGGGAAGTTGCTGGAGAGAGAGAGAGAGAGAGAGAGAGAGAGAGAGAGAGAGAGAGATATGGTCGAGAGAGAGAGTGGCGGCGGCGATCGGAAGGTGACAGCGGTGACAGAGAGGCTATGGAAGGTGGAGGCTAGGGTTTTGTGTGAGAGAGAGAGAGAGAGAGAAATGTTGAGAGAAGAGTATACGGTAATCTTAAGAATTGTTCATATTTATGAAAACTAAATAAAAGGTATAAAAGTCTACAATTGCTATTATTTATTAGGACTACACTTCCACGCAACTGATTGTGTACTATGTAACCAGTTCAACCCATGCCCATACCCGTACCCAGCCCACAACCCAATCCATACCCGCTGCCAGCCCAAGCCCAGTCGTGTAGCCTCATCAAAAAAAAAAAAAAAAAAAAAAAAACTAAAGCAAAAGCGCAGCCAAGAGGAATTGAACACGAACGCACAACTTAGAAAATGGCTTTAAGCCCAAGAGAGCTACAATTAGGCTACAAACCTCTTATGCTAGTATTATGTAGATACCTATATTTATATCTTATCTTATACACGCAGCTTTTAAAGTATTATTCATTTTTAGTCTTTTTTTTGTTTTCTTTTTTTAATTGTCTTTTTTATTATGTTGCCCTATATAATATTCATTATATTTAATTTTTCAAATTTTTAAATTTTTTTAAAAACTATTTATTATCCCTATTTTCATTTTTTGTTTTTTTCTTTCTTTTTTATTATGTTGTGTCATATTATTCATTTAATTTATTCTTGTCAGTTTTTTCGATTTTTTTAAATTATTTAGTTTTGATTGAAACATTACATTTGTTCATATTAAAAATTACTTTTCATTACGACAATAATTACTTACTTTAAAAAATTACTAAAAACACAAGTTCTCGTGATCGTTGTGAAGAAAATTAATATTTTTGAAATATTATTTTTCTTAATATCATTAATTACATTTACTTACGATAATAATTACTTATCTAAATAATTACAAGTACGAATTATCATGAATAAAAGTAACAATCGTCGTTAAAAAAAGTAATAGTTGTGAAACATTACATTTCTTCATATCAATAATTATTTTTTCTTACGACAATAATTACTTGACCAAATAAGTAAACGTACACTTGTTGTGAACAAAAGTAAACACTGTTATTAAGAAAAGTATTAGTTGACAAACATTACCTTTCTTCATGTCAATAATTATTTATCCTCACGACACTAATTACTTGATCAAATAACTAAAAGTATAAGTTGTCGTAAATAAAAGTAAATATTATCGTTAAGAAAAGTTAATAATTGTGAAACATTACCTTTCTTCTTATCAATAATTACTTGACCGAATTACTAAAAGTACAAGTTGTCGTGAATTAAAATAAACATTATCGTTAAGAAAAGTAATAGTTGTGAAACGTTACCCTCTTTTATATTAATAATTATTTTTTTATCACAATAATAATTACTTGACTACATGATTAAAAGTACAAATTGTCATAAATAAAAGTAAACATTGTTATTAAGAAAAATTTTAATTGTGAAACATTATTGATAATAATTATTCTTCATTAATTTCATTTTAATAATTATTTTTTATTCATGGCAATAATTATTTGAATTATATGTATTTTAAATAAAGATACAAAAATGAAAAGGAAAAAAAGAGAAGAAAAAAGGGAAAAAAAAACAAAGAAAGAAAAAAAATTAAAGGAAAGAAACGAAAATGAAGAATGAAGAAAAAATAAAGAAAAGAAATTCAAGGAAGAAAACGAAAAAGAAGAAAGAAAAAAAAAGAAGAAAAGAAAGACCAAAGTTTGCTGGTAGTAGGAATTGAACATGGGCCAACGCGCAAGCAAGGCTTTTAAGCCCTCTGCCCAACCACTAAACCAACATACTGACTTGTATAATGTTATACTCTCGGTCCCATTTAGAATGCAAAGTTTCTTTTGGATACGAGTATTAAGAAAATGAGTATTAAGAGTAAAGATGGTAATTAGTGTATTAATAAAGTGATATAAAATATTTTTAAAGTAAATAAAGTATTATTAATGTGATATAAAGTAATTTTAAAGTGAAGAAAGTGTTACTGATGTGATATAAAGTGGTTTTAAAGTGAATAAAGTGGATAAAGTGATTTTCTAATTATTTCTATGTAATGTTGCAAGATGAATGAGACACCCCAAAAAGGAATATGTTGCATTATGAACGGAACAGAGGGAGTAGTTAATAATATATATACTGTAGCGACAGTTTTTTTTTTTTTTTTTTAACTCGCGTGTTCGGGTCGGGTCGTGTTCGGGTGCGGATCAAAACCGATTACATACAATGCAACCGGTTATAAAGAAGTTTTTGCCTATTTACTAATTTTATAAAGTATTGCTATAATTAAATATTTTAATAAAGAATTGCTATTTCAGCATTTTACCCATTAATTAACTCGTGGAAAGAAATAAGGAAAAGGAAAAGAAAAAGATGTGCATCTAGTTTATTTGATTGCGTTATTTTGAAAATATTAAATTATTAATGGCAATTATGTCCCATTTTTGTGTTTGTGCCGTACTTACTGTTTCAAGTATCATTTTCTTTTTCTTTCATTATTTAATTGCCTATGATATCTAGTGCTCCATCGATCGATGATAAATGTGGTTTTTTGTTTGAGATGGGGGGATGGATACATTGTAGTTTGAACTCTGGACTCCTCTATTTAAAGAAATTTTCACCGATTGGATGTCCTAAAAAATAGCTAGTATGTGTTGTTTTCTTCTTTTGAGTTTCTTTTATTTCATTTTATGTGTGTTAAGTTAATTTTCTTGTTTAATTACACCTTTTTTATATTAATTGAAATTTAATACCTGATGTTTGGGAGATTTTAATTTAATGATGTGATAAAAAATGATAGAAATAATATTTTCTTATTCTTTTTTCTCTTATTTTTCAATGATAAATTTATAATTCAAACTAAACACAACCTAGAAGTTAAAACTGTGTTATTATTGACAAGGAAAATAAACGTTATGATAAATATACTACTACTCTCCTGTGCTAGAAAAAAAAAATAAAAAATTACTAGTACTCCCAATATAAAAAGTCTCTTAATGGGCCGAATCAAGCCGGAATATTTAAATTTAATTAGCGGAGCATCAGAAAATTGAAAACTACCAAGGCAATAAACTAGACAAGGGGAAAAAAAGAAAAAAAATTCTCCGCTTATTCAAACCAAAACCTCTGCTTAAGCGAAAACTAATAACCTTGCTGTCGAGTGCTCGATTTCTCCTCTTGTTTTCCGACATTGCACCAATTCCCCCTGCGGCGGAGGTGGCTTCAGTTTTCTGCAACTCCTCCTTAAATAGCAGAAGCAAGCAAAAATGAAAATGGTGGAAAGCAGCGAAGAAGAAGATGATTTCCCCTCCATGGAAAGCGTCACGCCTCAGTCCAAGATCGACACCGTCTATCAGTCCAAAACTGAAAAGGTTCAAATAATAAAGTTTAAATTCCGAAGCACCATTTTGAATCTTGTTCCTTTACTGATTTATGAAGTTGTCTCTAATTTCTTTTCCTTAGCTAATCTCCTTGAACTAAGCTGTGATTTAGGAAAGGAATGGGATTTGGGAATTGGGTTCTTGTTTTGGTTTGGAAGTGAATTACTGAAAACATGGACGATTTTGGCCGTAATTGTTTTATTTATTTTTATTTTAGTATTTGCCTAACTTTTTTTCAACCTGCTGGATTGAATTGTCTACAAACTGTTCTTTTGCCTTCGAGTCTTTCTTTTCTTTTCTTTTTCGAACTGATGTTCTTGATCACTTTGTGATTGGGAATGTGTCATTTTATTTAATTTGATTTTGTCGAAATCTAGACTCCAGACTGTGGTTTAGCCCTTTTCTTTTGGTATCGTTTTAGCTAGTAAACTGATTTTCTTGTAATAATGTTCGTTCTGAGTATGCTCGAGAGTGATGTGATTACTTATTCTCTCCTATTTATTTTTGTTACAAATTGTAACCTAAATTATGCAGGGAATCAGAAAGATCTGTTTCGAGCTTTTGGATTTGAAAGATGCAGTCGAGAATTTGTGCAGTAATACTCGAACAAAGTATTTGGCCTTTCTAAGGTGTGAGCTAAATGACTTAATTTCCGCTTGAACACAGTTATATTGTGAATTATGTTAAATAGGAAGTGCTCATTTTCCTTACCATTGCATGCATTATAGGTTTCTTATGTGCACATTCTAAATTGTATGACTGTATGAGAAGAGAATAAATCTATTGCAATCTCGAAAGAAGGCTTGATTACTCTTTAATCGACCTATAGTTGTTCTAATTTCAATCTACTTCCACCTGATCGTATCACCTACTTGTTAGTATTAATTAATGTAGTATAACCGTAGCTTCTGTATTTATACCTTTCGGTAATTGTAGGTTATCTGATGAAGTGGTTGAAATGAAACATGAGTTAAACGAGCTCCAAAAGCATATATCTTCCCATGGGATTCTTATCCAGGATTTAATGAGTGGTGTGTCTCATGAACTGGAAGAATGGAGTCGAGCTGGTGGAGATGCCGTGGAGGCTGATGACAACTCTCAAACTATTGAAACTGATGCTATATTCTCAACGGAAGTGGAAGATCGACGAATACTATTTTTGGATCATGTTGATGTTCTACTGGCAGAACATAAAATAGAGGAAGCTATAGATGCAATTGATGCAGAAGAGCGAAGTTACCCGGAGCTGAAAGGATCGGGAGATAGTAGCACAGCTGAAGAATGCTCCTCTTTCAAGTCTGCTCTCTTGAAGAGAAAAGCCATGCTCGAGAACCAACTCGTTGAGATTAGCCGACAACCCTCAGTTGGTATTCTAGAGCTAAGGAAGGTGTTATCTGGTTTATTGAAGCTCGGAAAGGGTCCGTTGGCTCATCAGATATTTTTGAAATCTTACGGTGCTCGTCTCCAGAGAAGCATAGAAGATTTTCTTCAACTGTGCCCTTGCTATCCCGAAACATATTCTGCCACGCTGTCTAATCTTGTCTTCTCTATGATCTCGTTGGCAACTAAAGATTCTGGTCCGATGTTTGGCGATAATCCTCTTTATAGTAATAAAATTGTTCAATGGGCAGAGTGGGAAATAGAATCATTGGTCCGATTGGTCAAGGAAAATGCCCCGCCTTCGGATACATCTTCTGCTTTACGCGCAGCCAGTGTATTTGTTCAGGCTAGTCTTAACCACTGCTCCGCCTTGGAAATGCAAGATCTGAAGCTAACAAAGCTACTTCTCGTTCTTTTGCAACCCTATGTTGAAGAGGTTCTTGAATTAAACTTCAGAAGGGCCAGAAAGGTAGCTCTTGATTTGGTTGGAAGTGATGAAAACATGCCTCTATCGCCTCGTCTTGCATCTCCTCTTTCTACTTTCGCAACTTCATCTGATCGTATGCTTGTTGATTGCGGGATGAGATTCATCTTTGCCGTCAAGGTGAGATAAAAGACAATGAATGTCTTAACATTTACCAACATTAGCATCTAGTTTGCATGTTCACCAATTGTGAATTGAATCTCTCTACCTTCTGGATGAGTGGTACTTTTTTTTTTTTTAATCATTGAAAGCCCTTCGAAATGAATTGAATATATATCAGCTAGTGATTAACGAATGGATGATTAAATTTGGGGTAAATGTCACTTCCTAGCTCAAAGAATGTGCCTTTTTCAGAAATGTCTCTCAAATTAGTACCTATTAAATTGACTCCATTTATAAATGTAGGAAGTGCTCACTTTTCCATACTGGAAAGCAAAAGTCGTGTTGGCAAGTGAAAATTCATGAGATCTTACTGAACCATTAACTTATGTTTGCAGGAGTTAGTCGAGCAGTTAACTCGTTTGGTCATCCTGCATTTCGGAGGCAACATACTGACACGCATTTCACAGCTTTTTGATAAGTATGTTGAAGTCTTGATAAAATCCTTAACTGGTACCACCGAAGACGACAATTTGACTGACCTAAAGGAGCATGTACCTTTTAAAGCTGAGACGGACTCTCAGCAGCTTGCATTATTGGGAACTGCATTTACAATTGTCGAAGAATTATTGCCTATGGTAGTGTCGAGAATCTGGAATGTGTTGAGTGAAAGCAAAGAAGTAGGGGATGGTCTAACTGAGAACATAATATCTCCTATTAACAGTAGTGTTGATCCTAAAGAATGGAGGCGTCAGCTTCAACAATCTCTAGACAAACTAAGAGATCATTTCTGTCGACAATATGTTTTAAGTTTCATTTATTCAAGAGATGGTGCGACTAGATTAGATGCACAGATATATATTGGTGGAAAAGGAAAAGATTTGATCTGGAACTCTGATCCTCTTCCTTCATTGCCATTCCAGGTAATTATTTCCCGATTCTTTCGTGTTCTTATGATTTTTCCCGTCCTAGCCTTGTCATTGTTTCTGGTGATGTAATAGTGTCTTGACGTAGACAATAGGTACTGATGCTCCAAGTTGTTTATGTGTGTTTATGTGATATATGCTTCATCATCGACTAGTTGGATTCTTCCTCGTTCATTCCCCCATTGGTTCTTTGATGAATTCATTTGGCCTTTCAAACTGCAAATTTATTCGGATAAACTTTATATTCACCTCATTAATATGTTTTCATTAACATGCACTTGCTTTTGTAGCTTAATATGTGAAAATTCAATCTCAAAACCCATAACTTCTTATTTTCCATTTTGGTCGATTTATGTCTGCACTAAGGTCTGTGTTAGAGAACTGTCATCTCCATCAATAACTTTCTGCAGGCATTATTTGGGAAGCTGCAGCAACTGGCTGCGGTGGCTGGAGACGTTCTGTTAGGAAAAGAGAAAATTCAGAAGGTTTTACTAGCTAGGTTGACAGAAACGGTGGTAATGTGGTTGTCGAATGAGGAGGAATTCTGGGGTGTTCTGGAGCACGACTCAGCTCCTCTCCGCCCAATCGGGTTGCAGCAGGTTTTGTACATTTCTTCATAACTAAAATCTAAGACAGTTTGATGTGCCTTCTGAAGTGAAATTATATACTGTTCCATCTCTACTGCAGTTGATGCTTGATATGCACTTTACTGTTGAAATCGCGCGGTTTGCGGGCTATCCATCCCGACACCTCAATAAGATATCATCGGACATAATTGCCCGTGCTGTCAAGGCATTCTCTGCTAGAGGAATAGATCCACAAAGGTACTCAACTTTTCCCCTTAAACCTTGCTCAATAGTCTTGTAAGTAGTCCACATAGTTATTAATCGCGCAACGCGCACCATCGCGCAAACCTGTCCTAGAGCTATCGCGCATCGCGAATAGCGCGCTATTTGAATAAATCATGCAGAATCATATAAAACCATATATGCATAATAAATCTAGGTAATAAAAAAGATGAAGTCTAAAAAACTTAATTCCAAATGAAAATAAATATTATCTAATAGTTTTAAACTTTAAAGCATCTAAAGTCTAATCAAAATTCTCATCCTCCTCCGAAGCATGAAGTAAACCATCTTCCTCCTCCTCCTCCTCCTCCTCCTCATCATCATCATCATCATCATCATCATCATCTTTATAGAGCTCGGCATCAAACTCTTCCTCATCCTCATCGCCACTCTCTTCATTGAAATTGAATTGAGGTTCATCTTCTTCATAAGGAGAGGAGAGGAAGAACCGAAGAAGATCCGTGAAGAATCTGTCGTGCTCGTGAGTCTCTTGCGTTTCTCACGCATGCAGACCGTCATTATTAAATACTATACTTATATAAATCTAAAGTCTAAACCTAATTAAACCCTAATTAATTATAATATTAAGCCCAAGCCCGATAGCCCATGCAGATATACCTATCGTGAGCTATAGCACGCTATACACATGCTGGAAATCGCGCAAATAGCGCCAAATAGCGCCCTAATAGCGCGCTATCTGAATGTGTACAGAGAATAGCGGTGCGGCTCGATTTCCTTGCGTGCCGAGTCGCGATGCGCGATAGCGCACATAGCGCGCGCTATTAATAACTATGGTAGTCCATAACTTTTAGACCATTTTGCAGTTATAATAGTATGAATTTACACTGGTTCATCTTACATAACCACCTTTAACGACATGGCATTGAATATTTTCACGTGCACACTCTACATGTGCAGCTATGCTTAACATTGACCATGGTGCTTTCTGGGAATTTGAGGATTCGTGTCTCTATTTTGGGAATTTTATAATAAATGAAGTCATTTTGTTTACCTTGGCAAATAATGAACGGCGTCGTCTTAAGTGTGCAGACATGGAAATTTGGTCTGACATGATGCAATTCACCGAAAAAAATTGGTGTATTATAATTGCAACATCATTAGAAGTGGCGTTGTAGTCATGTTGTAATTGCAAAATGACCTAAAAAGTTATGCTTTTGAGGCAAACACCCTTTTATGTTTCTGCTCGTAACAAATTTTTGCTTCCGGCAGTTCTCTTCCAGAGGACGAATGGTTCGTGGAAACTGCAAAAGGAGCAATAAACAAGCTTCTGATGGGAGGTTCTGGTTCAGATGTATCGGAGGTTGATGAGGAAGATGACGAGCACATCATCATGGATGATGAAGTCGTGTCGGACTCGGACGACTCGCCCTCGTCCCTCTCATCAGTGGAAAGTGAAGAGTCTTTTGCTTCTGCGCAGATGGAAGAACTGGAAAGCCCTGTGTTGACTGATTCTGAGAATTGATACTTCTAAAATGCTGTCTTGTAAAGACAGTGGTATATTTTTGTAGTGCAGATTAATAATGTAAACTTAGTATTTATTGTCATAGACAGTCGAGTCTTTTCAGACAAGCAGTTAATGTTGTAACTTGTAAGATCCTTCTATATATATATGTATCATATGTATGTATATTTGTAGCATATGGTGTTCACTCTATTTTATACTATTATATTATTGATGTTATTTGATGTTTTTCTCTCAAGTAATAAGTGAGGCCTGCAATTTGTATTACTTGCAATTTCGCACGCACCAAAATCTTCTCTTGATTTGTTCATATTACAAATATATTCTCGAGGGACATTCATGAATACTAAGTGAGTGGAATGGTTGATGGTTTTTGGTGTTCTAGCTAAATGGCTCGTGGAATGCTCGTAAATTTATGAATTTAATTAATATCTATGTCAAAAATAGATAAACTTTATTCCATTTTCAAGAATTTCATATTAATATCTATGTCAAAAATAGATAAACTTTATTCCATTTTCAAGAATTTCATTTACCAAAAAATTAATAAATACGTAATGTTATGTTATGGGAGAAATGTATATATTAATTAATTAATATTGAATGACTACTTGAACATATTCTCTCTCTAGAAAATAGTATATAACATTGTCATCATTTTTTTTAACACACATTTCGATTCAACTATTTTGGATGTAGCGTTACAATTGAGTAATAGGAGCAACAAGTATAATAAGAAAAATATTTTGAAAACTCCAAAAATACTACAAGTAAATTCATTCATGGAAGATATATAAGCAACTGAAAAGCGCGGGAAACAAAAGGGGCAGGATTAAATTAGGGCTTCTACGAAAGAATCGAGACTATAGTGATGGACGGCAAAGATGAAGGATGCTCGCAGTCGGCTGCGCCGGTGACCGTAGATCTGAACAGAGGTGGCGCCGCGGCGGACCTGACGGGGAAGGTGCATCAACTGCCGTGCTGCGTCAAGTACGAGGGGCCCACCCCTGTGTCTCACTACTTCAAGCCTAAACCTACCGGTAAATTTTCATGAATGTACAACTCGTATATGCACCGAGCACGACGTCATGCCAACAACACTTGAATGCTTCAATTCTGTAGAAATGGAGGTAGATGGGCTGAAAGTGGAGGAAGCATGTTTCAGAGGGAGGAAATTGCATGGAACCACTGTTGCTCTTCCCCCTGGCTATTCTGGTAATGGTCATTGCCTTCGTTCCTCGATTTTTTGCCATTTTTAGTTGGTTATGATTTTGTGAAGAAATGTTTGGAATATCGAGTGTTGAAAGATGACCTAATTTTTACGCTACTAGCCCTTCATGATTGCTCATTTGATCTTTATTCTGCCATTTCTTTATGTATATATTTAGCAATGATTACCTAATTTTGTCTTTTCTGATTGATTTCTGATTTTAGACTTCATATTGGAACAATACCCGTCTTTAGAATTGATTTCTAGTGATATCGAATCTGTAGTGCAGCCAAAAAGCTCAATGAGATTCTGCCGTAGTCAAATTTGATCGTGAAGGTTGAAACTTTTTTGTCACATTTAACTTCAACCGATTGTGTTATAACTCTATTATTCTTTCTAGGATTCATCCTAGGAAAGAAAAGTTGGGATCAAGGGACTAATGGCACAAGTTCGCACGGCTGGGAGGCAGCTGCGACTTTTCAAGATATCACGGTCTGGAATCATGACGTAATCCCCTCAAAAGATGATCCATTCATGCGTGCCTTTCATTGGTTTACTGCTGCCAATGCTGTAAGTTTCGGTTTAATTATGTAGGTCTTAACTTAAGGCAATAGGTTCAATGTGAGGCAGCTATTCTACTTGTGCTGTTGATAACAAAATATTACTAAAGTTCAAGAATACAACTTGCTACTCTGTTTCAATAAGATTAAACTTCTTAAATTTCCATGGTTGAAAGATTTTCTTTGTGAATTACAGCTGCATCAAACAATAACTGCTGAAGATCTGGAATCCACCTGCATTGATTAGGAGCTGGTTTGTTTTACAGTAACCATTAACCATCTAGAACTGATGACAACTCTCCAGGCAGGAATATGCTTTGAATTTTTCTCTGCCTTACAATGTGGTTATAAGCAAAATATATTCTCCATCTATAATTTTGTGCTGTTAAATATGGGTAAGAATGTTATTCTTCTTTCATGGATTCTCTTTCTTTTCTTCTCTTTAATTTGAATTACTTTTTAAGTTCTGCATTCCACGAATAAGGCAAGAGGATTGCACAATTTTGTTTAACAAAAAGTAATTAAAATCCATGGTGCATAGCTCTTGGAGAAGGATTGGTCAACCCTTTCTTTTGCATAGTATAGATCCATTATTGCTCCAATATGTTTATGTATTTGCATAGTAATTATCCATTATTGCTCCATTAAGTTTATCTATTCGTAATTACTTTATCTTAAATTGTTTATCTTGTCTAGTTCTCAGGAAATACTTGTGACTTGATGCAGCTATTTGGGTGCAATTGCTATAATCAATTTATATCTACAGATTACATGCATTCACTTTCTGAAATCCTTCTTAGTGCAAGGAAAGCTTAATGTATAAACTTAAAAGGCTTGATCAACTTGGAGCTTGCTGGGGTGGGGTTGTAGGGGGGACGAAACCCTCTATTCCAAAGTCGTGATCTGCCTCCTATTCCAACTATCAGATTCCAGTTATGTGTATCTTAAAAATTTTGCTAATGATTCTTGCTAGGCAATTATATGGAATGGCCATGTTAATATGAGAATGAATGTTATTTGGAATAGAAGATCTCTCGTCTAGGGAGGTGTTGTTCTTGCCTCCTAGTCCTGTGGCTGTGGGTGGAGGAGGGGAATCTATTTGTATGGCTGTTCAGTACTAATTATATCGAGTATTTTTTTGTGATTCTTCTTCATATGTTATACAGATCATTGCCCAAATTAAAACCGTGCCATATTTGGGAGGAATTAGTGGGATTTCTTTCTGTAAAGTAAATTCATGAATAATGAATTCTTCTATAGTTTTATTCTGAACTCTTTTCACAACCCCCCCCCCCCCCCCCCCCCCCCCCCCAACACACACAAAATCTGAATACACTTTTTAAATGTGGGCTAACAATTTCTTTTTTTTTTCTTTTTTCTTTTTCGAGATTCCTATTTGTAAATTGTAATTCTATTGCTTGTTTAATAGATCTTATTATTGTTTTTTTTTTTTTTTCTGTATAAGTACGAAATAGTTATTCTTATTGTGTAAATATAGCAGTACAAACACTTTTTCTCTTATTAAATACTAGCATTGGCGATGATGAAAGTCTGTTGGAGAAAGGTAATTTGGACCGAGGGTATGTTTGATTAAATTAACATTAACAGACAATTTATCATTTTTTTTTTAATTTTGAATTGTAATTTATTTAATATTCATTAATTAATAATAGGAAATTGTTTCATTCTGATTTTCCTTTATTCAGGTATTTTTTACATTATTAGTTCATAATAGTACACGTATATTATTTATTATATTCATATAATAATTTCTCATGTTTCATGTATATCAGCTATTACTATATTTATATCTATTCTTCATACTTCTTTAAAGCTTTGTGTATTATTAATTTATAATATTAATATTACATATGTATATGTTAACAATTATGAAAAGTAAAATTATTTTTTAAGTTGTTCTACAAGTAGTGTCAATAATTAAATATTTTAAAGCAACAAAAGTAATCAAATTAGCATTTAAGAGGCCATTAGAAATTTTGTAATAAAAAATTTCTATGAAAACTAAATAAATAATTTAATGAATATATCTACATGGAATTTTCTTTATCTTTCATTCATACTTTTTTAGAATCTTCAATTAGTGTCTCCTAGAAAATACTACTCACTTTCACATTGAATCTTGAAAAAGTAAATATATCTTTCTAGGCTTTGGCTAAGATTAGAGATATCAATTTACCATAACCAACAAGACAATTCAAATACGTAAAAAGAACAATTTTTACTAATTTTAGTTAATATTAACTTTGTAGTGTTTAGATTTTTATCGAGTACTATTACCCACCAGATTTGCGACATGTATATATAATAAAGTCACAATTTTAATCGAGATGTATAAAAATGCATAAATGAATACCTGGTTTAATGGTAATTCATAATTATAAGTTTTGATACGTGAAATATAATTAATTTACTAAGTTTGATTTATAATTAACGCAAACAACATAACATGTTATAAATAAGATATAAAATTATTTTTAAATATAAGTCAGTTTTTGAAAGAAATTCTAAAGAAAGAGTGAAGAGGAAGCTTTGAGAGAAATACAATTTTTTTCAAAGTTATAAAGATATGATTTGTTGTTTGGTTTTTTTCTTTTTATTTTGCAAGATATTTGTATTTCTTCCCTTGCTCACTTTGGTGAGATAAAATTATTTACCAAAAAACCTATTTTTAAAATATGTTTATATATAAAAATATAAAATTATTTCCGTCGAGTTTCGACGGGATACTTACTACTAATATATAATAACTTGTGATGCACGGATTCTCCAAAAAACACTACAATGCAGAATCCAATACGCGGTGGGTGCGGTGCGATTCGATCGGATTCACACCCGATTCGCCACCTGGCGTATCTTATTAAAAAAAAAAAAAAAATTGGATTCGCGAATTGGATTCGCCAATCTCATGAATCAGGTGTGTTTGGGGTTATTTTCATGAACTTTAATTTTTTGAGCTCTTTTTTGCAATTACCAATTTTAATTAAAATTTATTCAAATGTCCTAGAGATTACGTTAGAACCAATCTTCAATCTGCCCAGACCCTCCTTTCTTTTTTTCTTTCTACGCAGCTTTACGCTCTCAGGTTCGACTTCACTCCGGCGGCAACAAACCCCTCTCCGATTCCGGCGAAACATCACTCATGTATGTAATATTTTCAATTTATTTTGGAGAAATTGCAGTAAGAATGTTCATGGCTTCAATTGCAATAAGAATATTTTGGAAAAATTGCAGTAAGAATATTTTCAATTTTAATTAGAGAAATCACTTATCAGTCTGTTCATGGCTTCAATATACTTGTGTGTGATTTTCTTAGTGATATTACTTATCAGTTTGTAAATGGCTTCTATATAGGAAAATTCTCGAAATGGCTTCTTCAAATCGTGTGAATGGTGATGATGATACAAATGACAATGAGTAAATGTGAATGAGAATTGTGTCAATTGGCCTTTATGGAATATCTACAGAAACAAACAAAACTTGGTAAAGGAGGTGGAAATACAAAATTTATTTGCATGTATTGTAAAAATGTGTATGTTGGATCTTACTCAAGGTTGAAGAATCACTTTTTGTAAATTTCATAGGTGATAAATAATATAATATAAATTTATAATATACGTATCCTTGACGAATCACATCCTATAATTTTAAAAATTTCTTATTCCCGTATTCGTATCGTATCGCCCCCGCACCCCCCCCCCCACCCGTTAATGCATGGCAAAATTATGAGATTAGGATTAAGGCGATGAAAGATCTAAAACGATTCCAATCCAAAATGCCACTTTTGTCATCTTAATACGTGTTATACTTTAATATGGTACTCCATTCGTCCCACCGAATACGACATGTTTCTCATTTTGGGACGTCCCACTATACTTGTTATGTTTCTTTTAAAAGGAAACAATTAGTGTATATTTAACATTATAAAAAAATTTGCATTCACATTACATGACCCGCCATCTCATCTAAACCCTATTAACCTACTCTCACTCACACTATCCACCATCTTATTTATAACTTTATTAGCATTATAAAGATATTACATTCACACTACACTTAACACTCTTTCTACCTAATACTTTTTTTCTTAGTCTCCGTGTCCATACGAACTAGACCGTATTCGGCAGGATGGAGAGAGTACATGATAAGATGCATTCTATTTCTAGTAAAAAATAGTATCATACTAAACGAATCCACAACAATGTCTACATACAAAATTTTAGGTGGTAGTATAAAGTAGTCGAAGTTGGCGGCTACCATCATATTATTCCCCATCAATCAAATACTACTAGTAATATTATCAGATCACACGCACAGTTATTCGGTGCAATCTACACGGTACTTGTAGGGTTGCCCCAATCTTTGTGACGAGCATTTATTCCCTTCTCATGAACCTTCGCCGTTTTTTCCCACTTGAATCAGAAATTTAAAAAAAAAAGAAAAAAGAAAAAGAAAAAAGAGTAGTACTATAGTTTCCTAGTTTCCCTATATATAAGTATGAGGGACAGCTACAACGACCAAGCCATCATCATATTGTAACTAGTTAACTCAACACTCACATTGTTTCTTCATATCTAAATCTTGATTATTGGCTCGTGTGAATTAAGATATGCCTTCAAACTCAACACCACACCATTCTGGAAATTCTCCAGCAAAAATCAAAAAGGTAAATACATCACATACACATACACACACAGAGAGCGCAAGTAGAGATTTATATTTTTCTGCATCCGTGCGTCCCTGATCATACTCATGCACACCATATGCATCAAATTAATTACTACTAATACTTATGATGATATATTGTTGATCAATGATCATATATCGGTGGGTGCAGGGAATGATGAGGATTCCACCTAAAGACCTCAACATTGTATGGGGAAACGATAGTCGCTACTGGAACGTACCCAACAACAAGTACGTAAAAATTAATTTTATTTTTACATATGAATTTATCCCAAGTAGGTAATTATCAAAAAATAAATGGATTTTGTTTTACTAATTTAATTTATATATAGGGATTTGGCGGCAGAACTGTATCAAGTGTGCTGGCTAGAGGTGACTGGAACGGTGGAGGAAGCGAGTGCGGAAAAGAACTACGAAGTGGGATTCAAAGTGTCGTTGAAGCCAGATGCATTTGGATGGGGGAATTATCCTATTTATATCATGATTAAGAGAGGGAAACAAGGCAAGACTGCATGGACTAAGATTTCTATAGACCCTAATAAGAAAGGAGAATTTGACATCAAAGGGAGATTGATGATGACCAACTCTGCCGATCATGACGATGACGATACAAATAAGCTCTACTTCGGATTGTACGAGATTTGGAGTGGCAAATGGAAGGGAGGTCTCAAGATTCACAATGCTTTTGTCAACCAGTTTTGATCGCTTAATTTTGCTACGTACCCGATCCAAAGGTTGCGAGGCAATATACTAGTATATGTTTTATTAATTAATATAGTTCATATATAGAATTAATATTCAGGCATTGTCACATTTATTAATTCCATTGAATAAATTATCTCAGATCATTTACGAGTATTCACATAAAGATAGATGCTTATGTAATTTTCCTAGCTTCTTTCATTTGCGGAACCTAGCTAATAATGTTAGTACAAATATATATGATGTTGAGTGGGATATATATATATTTGATCGCCTTTTTTTCCCAATAATCGACCGCTTCATAAGATCTCGATTTCATATATACTCTCCTTAATCATATGCTAGTGCTAGTAAAAAAAAATCACAAAGATATTCACCACTATTTGGAAGAATTTTATATCGATATGATCATGCATCAAATTAATAAATTTATACACATGTATAGCAAATCATTTAAAAAAATATAAAAATATATGTACTAGAGAGTATATTTTGGGTTTAAAAAAACGAGTATATATATTTTTTGTTAAATGCAATATATAGTACTAATATGCTTTGCGTGATGAGTGAAAATGAGCAAATTAAGGTGGTGTTTTTACGTTTCAAGTGGCACGGATTGCTTTTTGTAGAATTGACGAAACGAATCATTTTAGACTTTTATTTCCCTTTTTCTTTTCGCGATAATAAAGCATAACTAAGTAGACATAATATTAGCTCTGAATTCACTCACACCGTTTCCAAATTGCCATGGAAGTTCTTATTTCATGAAATTGCACGTAGAGATTCCAAAAGTGATGATTATACAACGTCATTAATTTCATTTTATTTCGTTTGTTAATAAGAATATTTTATGGAATTCAAATTCTACGTACGGATTGAAAAAGAAAACAAGAAAAACGAAAAAAAGAAAAAAATGTTTTTTTTTTCAAAATACATTTATTTCTATTACAATTATAGAAGTTCATATTCTTATAACTTTTTATATACATATAAATATATTATCTATTTATTATATAAACGAAAACGACTCTACGTAAAAAAAATCCTATGTGGCACCCCTCATATTCCTCTATTCCTATTTATCTAAATTCTCAATTTTTCTGAATTAAGCAATATTTATCATATTATATTCTATATTTATTATATATATATTACATGGAAACAAAATCTTTAAAAAAACTAACAGTTCAATTGATTTTTTTAGTAGACGGGCCGATTCCGATGAAAATCATAGTGTTTATTTATTTTATCTTTTATATTACGGGGTGGTTCTGACTTAGAACCGTCGAGTAGACGGCCCGACTCCGATCAAAATCGTGGGGTAAACGAGCCGATTTTGATGAAAACCGTGGTGAACGAGTCAGTTCTGACACAAAACGGTGGGGTTAGACGAGTCAATTCCTAACCGATAGTTCAAGTGATTTTTGTTTTATTTTCTATTGAATTCATAATGTAGGATTTGAGTCACCTTGACATTCTTCAAAATTACTTTTCTTCTCTAAATCAATATGAGATAGAGGATATTTTCTATCAGAACGATCCACCTCATTATCCTACATCGATTTTGAGAAGAATTTATGGAATAGTGATTTCCCGTCGATTTCGACGGGTTATACGCTAGTAAATTCTAATAATATTCGTAAGAATCATTTTGTATCTTAAATTGTTTAAATCTGTAATAAAGTTTATCTATTTTGTATACATATTTAAATTCATAACTCTTACATGTTTTACACGTATTATTTAGCAAGTAATGTTATACATTTGTATATACAATGAATTATATATGTGGGTATAATGATCATAATCATTATATAGAAAGGAAAAAAAAATCCAAGTTAGCGGAATTAAGTGATGTTTTCATGAAACAAATTTTTATATCTTAGATCTAAGTACCAGCATCAACACTAAATCAAACGATTATGTGAATGTTTCTTTCATTATAACTTCAGCAACTACTTCCACGTAATTAAACAATATAAACAAAGTATTTAAGCATATCGACGATCAACCTAATTAATCTTTCAATTTTCTTTTCATTTAACACTGTGATAAGCTTAAATAATTTATTTTAATTTAATTTATGTGCCAAAAGATAGATAATCGAGGCGCCTACCGCACCAAAAAAATATTGATCATGTAAAAAAGAAGAGCCATCATTATGCAGAATCTGATTCCGAGATATAAATTAAAGAGAGATAAATAGAGTAGAGTGTTTTTTTAAGCCTATAACTTTGGACAAGTTGCAATAGAAGAATAAATTTTTATGGGTTTGTAATTGTAGAACAATATTTATAAAATTTGACAATTAAAGGACAATATTTAAAATTTTGGCAATTAAAGGATAAATGTAAGCTCGATTGGGCCAAATTATACATTTTTCTCAGCCCGGTGCCTACGTGGACTTTACATAAGCAAAGAAAATGAATTGGACAGACATTACCGTGATATAAAATCAAAATTTATATCGCAATTTGTGCAATATTTAGCTTAAACTTCTAGTCATTTTATGAAATTAATTTGGCCATATTTTGAAACTAGACAATATGGAGAATATTCTACTTTTGGAATTGAAATGTTATGAGTTAGTTTAGTCACATTTAGCTTACTTTATATATTTATTATTTTATATTATTTACAGTTTGAATTTTGCTTCCAATTAATCAATTTGGGTATATATGTATTTGCTAAATAGTTTTTGTTGGCTATATTAGAGGTTTAAGAATATTATTTGGTTTGTGTTGATTACGAGACTGCAAAAGTTAATACTATATCTAGCTACGTAGCCATCGGGCCGCATAAATTACGCCATGTGGAAAAAATGTGTAATTTAGCCCAATCGGATTTAAATTTGTCCTTCAATTACCAATTTTTTTTTTAAATATTATCCCTCAATTGCCAAATTACGTTAAATATTATCTTACAATTGCAAATTCATAAAAATTTATCCTTCTAATACAACTTGTCCAAAATTAGAGACTTAAAAACTCTCTACTCGATATAAATATGTAGTACTCTATATAGAGAGTGAAGGATCTACAGCTCTACTAAATTTTTTCCTACTCAAAGACGGCTATATAATGAAATGATAATGTTTAATACTCTCCCGTCTCACTGAACTTAACTTATCTTCCTTTGTTTCTAGGGCGTTCCATTTAGCTTGTCATGTTCCAAAAAAATAAATAATTAATTCTTTAAGAATGGTAGAAGCTATTAATTCTGTCCTTTTACTATCCTCGAATAATAATAAGAAGACAAGTTCCGTGTGACGAGGTTGTATTAAAACTCAAAATAAAGTTAGTTTATGAATATTGTGTGTGATGCATTAAGTGTATGTTTTTAAATGCATTTGATAAATTATTATTATGCACAAAACTACAACACTGAATAGACTTTGGAAAATTTTGGACATTACAAATGAACAAAAATATGATTTAAACAAAAAAAAAAAAGTAATGATTTTATGAATAAATTAGAATAGAAATGAGTTACTATAAAACACGTAAGGATTCCCATTAATTAAGGAAGAGAGTAGTTAGCAAACATTTACTTTCCTATCCCTAATCCATTAAAAACGGCAGTTAATTAATTAAAAAACTGATTCGAAATAATAACCATTGATCTTGTTAAATGAATGGTGTAGATCATTTTTTATTTCTTACGAGAAGTGAGTTTTACATATGATCTCTTCCCTATATATATATAAAATAAAGATCAAAACAAAAAATAAATTATATGTGTTAAATAGAAATGAATCTGTCGCGGATTTGAGTTCGGATTTGGAGGTATTGGAAGGAATTGGGGAAAAAGGCGAGTTTGTTGAGGATTTGGAAAAGAAACTAGATCTTGAGTTAATTGCAAATGGAGGAGAAGGAGTCATTGCTGGGTTGTTGATCGAAGCTAAGGAAGTAGGAGAGGAAGGTTTGACACATGGTTGATGAGTTGCGAACAGGCAAGAGGGAGTCGCGTTCCCGGAAGAAACACGCTCTATCCTATTTCCTATTATTTTACAATTTTATTAGCTGTATTTTTGGGACCACTTTTACCATATAACTCTCTTGTTTTGCAAGTAATGAAATTAAGCTGAAGTTTATCCAATTCTATCTCTATCCTCTTCCTTCTCTCTTATTTCTTCTTTCTCTCTTCTTCTCCATTACGATTATCTCTCAATCCTCCATTATTATTATTATGAAAATTACAATTACACATTGGGCCACTACAATTGGTATCTAGAGCTCAGGTTTATTTGCATTTCTTCAGTAATTTCTGGGCTCCGATGGCGGATGGAACTCGTTTCAAGGACCTGCAAGATGCACAAAAACGATTAGATCAAGTGTTACAAATGGAGACTATGAAGAGGACAACAGCTGAGGATAAGTTTCGTGAGCAGATCCAGACTATTGATCAGAAGGTGGATCAAAGGATGTGTGGTATTGATGAGAAGTGTGACAAACTGACAATGCTGTTAGCTAATATACAACATCAGCTGAGGAATTTGGGCAAGGATGGTACCAAAATTACTGGATCTATCTTGGGTAAGGTTCCTCACCATTTTCAGACTACTAAAGCTTCTGGATCTACATCTACAGCTTATACTTCTAAGTTTAAGTCTGATTTGTTTCAATCTAAAAATGGTAATTCACACCACAAGGTTGATTTTCCTAAATTTGACGGATCTAATCCTAGATCTTGGGTTATTAAGTGCAATACTTATTTTAAACTTACTACTGCCTTGAGTGATGACCAAATGGTCCAGCTAGCTATTCATAACTTTGAAGGGAAAGCATTGCAATGGTTTCAAATATGAGAAGTTGTTAGATGTTAGCTGGGTGCAGTTTTTGGAGGTTGTAGCTGCACGATTTGATGATATCAGTGAGGGAAAGGTTTTGATGGAGTTTAAGAATCTCCAACAGATGGGTACCTATTCTCAATATGTGGAGAAGTTTGAGGAGTTTAGGTCTTGTCTGTTGTTAAGCAATCACATGAGCTACTCAGAGGAATATTTTGTGGCAAATTTCATCAGTGGGTTGTCTGAGGAAATGCAGAGTTTCTTACTACTATTTAGACCACAAACACTGCAGGATGCTATTGATATAGGGCAGCAACAGATGCTTACCCTTGATGCTTTGGCTAAGAGGGTGAAATCAGTCCCTAAGGCTCCATACCAACTAAACCAGAATTACAGGAGGCCAGAAGGAGTGGTGAATACAAAGCCTAATCCACAAACTAATCCAAGCATTGCCAAGGTTCCTGTTAAGCTTCTCACTAGTGCAGAGATGGCAGCAAGGAGGGAAAAAGGCTTGCTATAACTGTGATGAAGTCTATGTGTATGGGCATAAGCGCAAACCAAAAGTTTTTTATATGGCTATGTCTGAGGAGCAGGAATTGTCTCATATGGAGCATGATATTAAGTTTGTGGTGGTAATCTTACCAGATAATCAACCTATGGAAGAGCCTGAAATTTCTGTCAATGCCATAACTGGATCCACAGGTTCTAAAACTATGAGGATCATTGGTGAAGTAAATGGGCACAGAGTGCAGATACTCATTGATACTGGCAGTACTCTTAGTTTTATTAAGAAGAGCACAACTATCAATTTGGGTGGTGAGCTTACTCAGGATGTTCCTATGTTGGTGAAGGTAGCTAATGGGCAGCAGTTAGTTAGTACGCAAGTGGCAGCAAATTTCTTATGAAATGTGCAAGAGCATGAGTTTTGTTATTCACTGAGACTGCTAGAACATGAAGGGTATGATATTATTTTGGGCAGTGATTGGTTGGAACATGTCACACCCATATTTCTGGACTATAGGAGGATGACATGTACAGTTGATGGTCCCGAAACGAGTTACTGATGTATGGGGGGAGGGGAATACACCAGTTAGTATTTTAAAACTTAACCCTTGAAAAATACTTCAACCGAGTAAAAAGACTCAGTTGGAATCTCACAGCTGAGTAAGCAACCTCAGCTGGAAGAGTGAGGCTGTGCGGAATGTGGTGAAAATTAAACTCGTAAAACAACTCACGCTTTTATGCACGGTTGGTCAAAAACCAAAACAGTTGAGAATGTGCAGATGCAGTTTGTATGCTGGTTAGTCAGTCAGTAGAGTATGCAAGAAATAACTGAAAAAAGAAAAACACTAGCATACAGAGATTTAACGTGGTTCGGAGATAACCCTCCTACGTCCACGGGGAGTTGTGAGTCCACACAACTCTGTCCAAGTTCTTCTGGACAAACCACTCAGTTTATGCGGGTTGAGCAACCGTTATGGATAAGTTTGCAGGTACTTATCAACCTTACAGTTTAGTTTACGGGTACTAAACGACCTAACTACTCAGTTGCAGGAAGAGTAGGATCCTAAACCTTTTCAGGTGAAAGAAAAATGTGTTTCCAACTAAAAGCTCGAACGGGATGTGAGCTGTGATCTAACTCTCTATGAACTCTCACTAAGTGATGTTCTCAAGGTTCGATCTAAAGACACAAAACTAACTAACTCTAGAACTCTCAACAAGTGATGTTCTAAGAGATTAACTTCAGTTTAGCTAGTGAAGAATATTGCTCTTTCTTTTGCTCTCTGGTTTCTTCTCGCATGTGTGTCTTGTATCTTCTTCGAATGAATGAAGGCCTCTATTTATAGGCGGAGAGTATCAACTAGCCGTTGGAGGAGCTGTTGATCTCTGATCGTTGAAAGCGATGGCTTGTCTCTGATCTCTGCAGACTTTCCCGATATGGCATCTGTGCTCTTCTGCTTTCCATCTGAGATAGCCTTGTGTTGGGCCAAATGGGGTAATGACTGAACGGTCAAACCCTCACGTGACTTCCTTTTTGAAATTTAAATCTTAACAACAGACTTCCAACAAGGAGTGGTCGGTTAAGACTTTCGATCTTCAGCTAACTTGTTCTTCAGCCGATGTTCTATCTGACAACTAACAGTTGAACTCTCAGCTGACTTCGTCTTCAAGCTGTTGATCTTCTTGGTTGAGTTCTACAACTGATGTTCTGAAACTGAACACTCAGTTGTCTTCCTTGTATTTGATCAGTTGGGTTTGAACGCTCAGATGGCTTTCTTTCATTTGATGTTATCTTCCTCTTTACTGCTTCTCATCTGATGAACGCTCAGTTATTTTCCTTCACAACTGATGTTCTGAAGACTTCCCCCTCTTTGCATCTGATCATATGAGCTTTCAGTTGTATTTCTTGACAATTGATGTTCTGTCTGAGTGATGCCTTGTTGCCATCTTCAGCTAGAGACCTGTAAAGATAAAATCTTAACTTTGCTCAAACAGCGAGCCTAACTTCTAGGTTCTGGCAACATCTACTCGGTTGGGGTCAGTCGGTCTTGGAATTCATCAAAACTTTTACTAATAAATTTCCCAACAATTTCCCCCTTTTTGATGATGCCAAAACCACTTACAACTTCAAACCACTACTGATCTAAACCTTACTAACTGACCTAAAATCTCAGCTGAAATTCTAGATAGACTATAAGATAAAACATCAAAGGGTTAGCACAGTTATAACATAATATTAAAAAGACTGCGATTCATAGCTTAGACAATGAGATATTGTACGTCAAGTTGAATCGTATATATACTTGAAGTTTTCATTACAACTGATGATTACAGGAATAAGTACAAAACAGTTAAAGATACATCAGTTGCTCAAAAACTACATCAGCTCAAAAATACTCTTGACCGTACTTGCTGAAGATACGGTCAAAGATCTCTTTCTTCGCAGCTGACTCGATCCCAGTGTTAACACCATGTTCCTTGCATACTTGTCTCGCCTCAGCCATGATCGCATTTCTGTTTGGAGTACTTGTGCCTTTGATCATCTGAGGGCGATATCTGACCTTCTGCGGAACCGGAACAGTGTTGGGATCGAGCTGAGCTTTCACCATGGCTCTTTGAAACTGACTGAACATTCCAGGATCCCCAGATCTGAGCTCCCACAAGGCTTCCTTGAAGGCTTGCCTTGGGTCTTCAGTTGAGCAGACCTTCCTGTAGTAAAAGTCATTGATGAACTCGTGCTTGAACTGCTCCCAGTCATCGTTCCACTCAACGTTCATCCACTTGTCAGTATGTGGGAACCGTGACTGAAGCGGGGCATTTCTCTGCAGCTGCTGAGTCTTCTTCCTAGCCTCAGCCTTCATGTGGTGTTTGTTTATTCTTCGAACGCTCCGGCTGGCTTTATTTCTGTGGACATTCTTTTCAATTTTGGCCAGTTCCTTCTCGAACTTGGCCACCTTCTTGGCTTGATCAGCAGCGAACTTCTTGATCCAAGAAGGATTCAAGTAGTTCTCCTTGGACTCCCCCATAGCTTTTGCAGCTTCGATGCAATCTTCAACTGAGATTCCGTCAAGATCAGCATCAAGCTCAGCTGTAAGCTCGGCTACAAGATCGTGGGAGACTTCAAGTTCCTGCTCTTGCTCTTTTGCAGACTCCTTCAGCTGCGATTCTTCAGCTTCTTCCCTTTGAGTTTCAGCTGACCCTCCTTCTTCCCCCTGCTATAGGTGAACACCTTTCCCCTGTCCAGCAACAGCTGCTGGCTCATTTCCTTCCCCCTTTTTGGCATCATCCAAAAGGGTGGCAACTGAGCCATCCAGGGAAGTCAGCTTGGCCTCAGCTTGTTGAACTCAGGAGAAGAGTTCGTCCACAACATCTTTCTCTTCAACCTTCTTCGCCAGCTCCAGGTCCTGGCGTTCTTGCTCAGCTTTCTTCAAGGCGTCAAAGGTTGCAGAGACATCTTTGTGAAGGGTGACGAACTCAGCTTGAAAATTTTCAAACTGAGACATCCACTCCTGGTCTTGGGTCTGCTGGGACTTTGCCAGATTGGATTCAGCAACAGACTTGAAGACGTTAAAGTCCGAGCTGAGTCCTTGTACCGCCTTCTTCAGATCTTTGACGTCCGAGCTGGTAGAAGTGGAGAGGCCTTCCAGCTTTTGCTGTAGGGAGGAGGAGAGTTGTTCCAGCTGATTCTTCAAGGATGCATTTTCCTCCATCAGCTGATTCATCTTGTCAGCTTGCTCTTCCTTGTTGTGCTCGATTTTGGACAACAACTCATGCCTCAGCTGGTTGACCCTCTCAATGATCAGCTCACAGATAGCATCGTTGGAGTGAGCTGGCTGATCAGAGGGTCCAGGCAGTTGTTGCTGTTGTGCCTGGGCTGTTGGATCCACTACAACCAGGGCTGTTCGGCTAGCCAGGTAATCCTTAAGCTTTGCTTCTTCCCTCTTGGCAGCCAAGTCAGCTTCATCGACATCCTCCATATGGTCGGCATTCTTGGCCAACATATGATCAAGAAATTTCACAGCTCCAGGATTGTCGCATAGCTCTCTGGTGTCTTTCCCTTCTTGTTGACTCAGATCCAAGCGTCGACGGAGCACGGCCACCTTCTGGTTGTAGGCAACCTCAAGGTTCTGGTAGTCGAAGTACACCCTCAGGTTGGATTCATCAATTTTCAACCTGTCCCATCCGTGGATCTTCAGGGTTTCCTCCTTGACGTACCAGTAGCTGAATATTACGCTGAACTGATAGAGCAGTTCAGTTCCGAACATGGCGAAGATGGGCATCGAGCTTGCCTCTGGGAACATGCCTATCAGTTTGCGAAAGCAGTAGTCCAGTCTGCCTTCATATTCAGCCAAGATCGCCTGGCGGTTGGCCTCTTCATCAATTTGAGGTGGGTCTATATCGAAGGATATGGGTTCAATGGTGTCATCAACGTTGGCCAAAGGAACAGTCTCAACGTTGGCATCGAGCGTGAGGCTCGGAATTTCTAACTGAGGATCAGTTGAGAGAACTGAATCCTCTTTGGAGAGAGACTGGGCTGGCTCACTAGTTTCCTCAGACGCAGGTGGGATTTCCTGGCTGACATCAGCTCCAGTTAGTGGAGAGGGTGGACTATCGTGGAACTCCTCAGCTGAAGAAGAGTCATCTGAGGACGAGCTGGATTCCTCCACGTTGGTCTCCTTTCCTTCAACCATTTCTTCTTGTTGTCGGGGTTGAAGAACAAACCCAGCTGGATCAACCGACTGGCTCGATTCGGTTGATTCTTTCTCCTCAGCTGTTTTCTCAGCTGGTATCACCACCACAGGGCCCGATACAGCCGGTTGAGCTGCTGGCTGGATGATTTTGATCCTGGGCTTTTTCTTGAGGGGTTCCACCTCTTCTTCTTCTTCCTCTTCTTCCTCTTCTTCAGCCACTTCCTCCAGCTGGCGTTTTGCAGGTTTGGATCTTGATGGACGGCAGGCTGCTGGGGCTGACTCCACAGCTGGCTTTGTTGCTCCCTTGGGAGTGTACACAGCTTCCACAACGTCCCTAGCCTTCTTGGCTGTTGGGAATAGCATTAGCTTGTTGAACGGAGGGTCCTCACTCCCTTCCCAAGTTAGCTTCTGACCCTTGGTAGCTTGGAGGATCAGGGCTGATATTTTGGTGCCGAAGTTGAGTGTTCCCTTGACACTCAACACCTTCTCTCCGGACTCAGCTACCATCTCTGAGATCTTCAGCTTCTCTGCCCATAGCTGGCTTTCAAGGTAGCCCAGCCAGTCTATCTTGTGTTGTTCTTCTAATGCTTTCTGCTGTTTGAGCTTCGGTCTGCTGATATCACCGAAAGCTCCTCCGTATGCGAAAGTGCACTTTGATATCACATCAAACAGAAGTCGGTGCTCCGGCTTCAGTTTGGTCCTCTGCATACTCCCCTTCAATGGTTCGGGGACAAGTAGGATAGTTTGCAGAAATGCATTGGCTTTCTTGTCGGTGAAGTTCCCCATCACGTCTATGGCCTCCCGATTCCTGGGGATGATCTTTTCCAGTTCTTTAGACACTTCGATCTCGACGGCGGTTTCTTCCATCGATCGGGAAGTGCTAATTCGTTGCTTGCACGGAATGGTCGTGACAAGCCCGAGTTCTGCATCGCGTTGCAGATTCCGGTAGAAGTGGGCTACTTGCTTCCTGAGCAGCTTGGATGGAGAGAGGGTTACCCAGTTGAGCAGACCGTGGTCGGAAAGAAGTTTGGTGACGGGAGCGATTTCCGGCGAGGTCAGAGCTTCCCTTGATAGAATTTGCTCGAAGTGAATCTTCGACAGCATCATGTCGAAGGATTCCTGGAACGTGGCTGGTTCTGCAGAGACCATCTTCTTTGATGTTTTTGATTTATGTGCCATCTCAGAGGAATATATATATGCAAAGAAGAAAGAAATATGTTACTGAAAATGGTGAGACAATTTCGGAGGGGATGATGAACAGTTAATATTGATATGCACGAAAAAAGAAGGTAAGGATCACTTCCTGATTTGGCGCTTTATATAGGTTACCACGTCATTTAAAATGGATGGCCGGGATTGAATGGCATCTATCCATCGACGGTTGAGATTTTGCGACTGTTGGGTAATTTTGACTGACGTTCCACGCGCGCGAGTGAGAAGGTGAAGAGATTAGTGTGTCAGCCCAGTCGCACTATAAAGTAAGGCTATAGGTGTTCAGCCAGACTTTACATTAAATGCGACCTGATGGCTTATTTAATTTAGCTGACAATCTCAGGAATGTTTGAATTTATTTCAAACATTCTCATTTAAGAACATAACACCTTCAGTCATAAATGTTACCTACCAGCTGATGTCGAGATCAGCTGTATACCTCAGTTGAGTTCCTCAGTTGCCACATACCATCAGCTGACTCGAGTTCGTCTGTTCAGCTGACGTCTGATCCATTGTTGCAGCATACCATCAGCTGACTCGAGTTCGTCTGTTCAGCTGATGTCTGATGTCTTCAGTTTGCAATCCGTATCTGACATTCCCCCTTCATCTGAGCTTCCCCCTCAGATAGATGTCTGTCTCTTTACCTCAGCTGATTCCTTATCAGGTGGATCTAACAATCCAAGTAAATCACATAGCATTTTGAACCGCGCTTCGGCTAGAGGTTTAGTGAAGATATCAGCCCTCTGAATCTCAGTTGTGATCTTCTCCATGGACACATCCTTCTTCTCAATATGATCTCGGATGAAATGATGACGGATGTCGATATGCTTTGTCCGAGAATGGTGAACAGGATTTAGAGAGATAGCTATGGCACTCGAGCTATCACAATGAATGGGAACCTGTCCAGTTGCAACTTCATAATCTCTCAGCTGTTGCTTCAGCCACAACACTTGCATGCAACAGCTTCCAGCAGCCATATATTCTGATTCGGTTGTAGAAGTAGCAACACACGCTTGTTTCTTGGAGAACCATGAAACCAGCTTGCTTCCCATGAACTGACAGTGTCCAGAAGTAGACTTCCTGTCCAATCGATCTTCTGCTAGATCCGCATCTGAGTATCCGGTCAGCTAGATATTGTCATCAGTTGGATACCACAACCCAACATTGACAGTACCCTTCAGATACTTGATGATATTCTTTGCTGCCAACATGTGTGCTTCTCTTGGTTGAACTTGGAATCGAGCACACACTCCAACTGCGTATGATATGTCAGACCGGCTGGCAGTTAGGTATAGCAAAGAACCGATGATCCCTCTATACTTGCTGGCATCCACGAGCTTTCCTTCAGATCCAGGTTCAATCTTCCAGTTAGTATTCATTGGGATCCTTGTTGTCTTACTTGTCTGCAATCCGAACTTGGTGATGAGCTCCTTAGTATACTTGGACTGATTGATGAAAATCCCTTCTGGTGACTGCTTCACTTGTAATCCAAGGAAATAATTCATCTCGCCCATCATTGACATCTCGAACTTCTCCTTCATGAGATCTGAAAACTTTTTGCACAGCTCCTCTGACTTGGAACCGAATATGATGTCATCCACGTAGATTTGCACTACAAGTATATCATTTCCAACTTTGATGGTGAACAGGGTTTTGTCAACTGATCCTCGTTTGAATCCCAAGTTCAGAAGAAAACCACAAAGAGTGTCATATCAGGCCCTTGACGCTTGCTTTAGTTCATAGATAGCTTTCTTCAACTTGTACACTCTTCCATCTCCAGTCTCAAAACCAGGAGGCTGTTCAACATACACATCTTCCTTGATATCTCCGTTGAGGAATGCACACTTCACATCCATCTGATACACTTTGAACTTGTGATGTGCGGCATAAGCTAGAAAGATTCGGATGGCTTCCAGCCTTGCAACTGGTGTGAAAGAGTCTTCAAAGTCGATTCCTTCTTGTTGGCAATATCCTTGAGCTACCAACCTTGCTTTATTCCTCACAATGAATCCAATGGCGTCTCTCTTGTTTTTGAAAATCCACTTCAATCCAATCACCTTGACACCATTTGGTCTTTCTACCAACTCCCATACACAGTTGCATAGAAACTAATTCAGTTCTTCTTGCATGGCTGTTGTCCAGTGGACACAGTTGAGAGCTTTCCCAATATTCTTCGGTTCTGGTACATCAACTACAAAGCAAGAAATCATGGCAACATCTCCAGCTTGCTCGAATTCCTTTAGAACTGCCAACTCCTCAGCATATTGGGCATAAGTGTTGGAATTTTCTTCGGTTGATTCTGGATTTGCAACTCGGCTCCTTGTACGCATACCCTCGGTTGGATTGCCGATGATGTTGTCAGTGGAATGAACTTCATACCATCTTCAGTTGCGTCTTCCTTCTTCTTCCAACTGTGGTTGTTCCGTAATCTGAGCTGGAGTCTTCAGAGCTGGTGATTGATCTGCTGTTGAGTCTGGATTCTCAACATTGACATTAGTTTGAACCGGACTCGGTTGGGCTTCGGATGCTGATGCAGTTGGAGGAGCATCAGCTGAAGTTCCCCCTTGGGATGAGCTGGGGTCTTCACATTCATCTTCAGAGGAGTATGGATCCTCTTCCTCAGTTGCCCAAACCAGTGGTTCAGCTAGGTTCTTTTCCCTTAGAGCTTGCGATCTGGTGAGAACAGGTGGAGCTTGTATATCTGCCTGTTGTTCTTTGACCTGTTCCCTGTACTCAAAAGTAGATTCATCAAAACTAACATGAGGTGTTATTTCCACAACACGAGAGCTGTTGTTGAAAATTCTATATGCCTTGATCCGAGCAGCATATCCAAGAAATATGCCCTTCGAAGCTTTGGCCTCAAAAGTTTTCAACTGAGTCTTCCCATTGTTGTGAATATAACACTTAGAACCAAAAACGCGAAAATAAGAAATATCTGGCTTTCTGCGTCTCCATAGCTCATATGGTGTCTTTCCCAACGGCTTGGTTAGAAGAGACCGGTTCTGAGTGTAGCATGCAGTGTTGATCGCTTCAGCCCAAAATCTCTTTGGTAGAGCTGAGCTGGCTAACATGGATGTGGCTGCATCCTTAAGCGTTCTGTTCCTTTGCTCAACTACTCCATTCTGTTGCGGAGTACGCGCGGCTGATGTCTGATGGGTAATTCCATTCTTCTTGCAATACTCGATGATGGTTTCATTTAGAAACTCCGTTCCACGATCTGATCGGATAGACATGATCTTCATCTCTTGTTGGTTCGATATCCGATCCATCAGCTTGGGCAGCTCATCTCGGGTTTCACTCTTGTGGCGCATGAAGATGGTCCACGTATATCTTGAGTAGTCATCAGTTACAACCAGGGTATACTCGTTCCCGTTCATGCTCTTTGGTGTAACTGGCCCGAAGATATCCATATGGATCAGCTGTAACACTCGGTCGGTTGAGGGAGTTGACTTCAACCGGAAGGAGGATCTAGCGAGCTTTCCCAGCTGGCATGCACTGCAGATGTGTGTTGTTGAAAACACTCGGTTTGGTATGCCTCTTGCATGTTCTTGTCTGGCGAGTCGGTTCATCGTCTTGAAGTTCAGATGGTTGAGCCTTTTGTGCTACAGCCAGCTCACATCAGAACTGCTCTTTGATAATAGGCAGGTGTCAGGGAGGCTGCTGTTCCAATCAGCGTAGTAGACATTCCCTGTTGGTGATCGATTTCCCAACAATATCACCTGCTTTGATCCGACATCTTTAACCCTACAACCCTGTGCATCAAACTTGACAGAGAAACCATTATCACAGAATTGGCTGATGGAGAGCAAGTTATGCTTCAATCCATCAACATAAGAGACATCAGAAATTGAAACATGATTGGTTTCAAGGGTACCGTAACCTCTGGTGTAACCTTTTGAGTTATCGCCAAAAGTAATTGATGGACCTTCTTTCTCCACGAAACTTCCAAGCAAATCCTTTAGATTTGTCATGTGTTTCGAGCATCCACTGTCCATTACCCATTTTGTTGCAGACGCTTTCTTCTTCCTCAGCTGTTTCTCATGTACCTGCAAAGAGAAACTCGCTTAGGTCCCCAATTTCAGTTGGGTCCTGGAGGGTTAGAACCAGTTCCCCTTGGAACTGTGTGTCGCTTTTCCCTATATACTCGGATGGATTTATCATTCTAGATCACTTTTCCTTGATCATCAACTATAACAACACCTCGGTTATCCTTAAGCTTGTTATTAGTAGTGATGTTCTGTTTCTTGAGAGGAGTTGGATTTCTCCCATGTTGAACTTTAGGAGGTGAGGCTTTTCCCCTGTTTTGATGGCGATTTTTATCCTGTTTGATTTGTCTGCATGATAGGACGCCACGTTGGAATCTTTGTGGCTGATTCTGATTCCAACTTCTTGAGTGTTGTTGATAGGAGTTCATGCCCTGTTGATGATTCATGTTGTGGCATGAGTATCTCCAACTGTTCGACCTGTTCCTTATCGGTTCACTCGGTTGGAACCTTTGGTTGAACTGGGGATGGAACCGTTGTTGATTCAGATGATTGAACCCTTGTCGGTTCTGCGGTCGGTTTCATTCTTTCTGTTGTTGACTCTGAGGTTGATGCAGAGGTCGGTTCTAATTCTGAGTTCGGTTGCGATTATGTCTTCGACGCCTCTGATTCCTCTTCTGACTTTTGGAACATTCCCCCTCGGTTGATGTCCCAACCGATGGAACATTCTGTCCTTCATCTACTGTTCTTTTTCCCTTCTCACTTGTGGTTGCATTGGTCGGTTGAGCTTGCTGAGAAGCGGAGGTTGAAATATTTTGTGTGGACTCAGGTTCCACTATGTTCGGTTCATCAGCTTTAACCTTGACAGCTTTGATGAAGGTTGCTGGAGGAATTTCACTATCTTTAATCACATCATAACCGAGTCCTGACACGTCATCCATCTGTCTGCTGTAACTGATAAGATTCTCTATGATCTTGGATGACTGATACAGCTTGATTAGATTGTCCTTCTCAGTTTGCAACTCCTTGAGGAGGACAGTTATCTGCTCGGTTTGTCCATCTGACTTCTTTATCAGCTGATCGATCTGAGCCTCTTGATTTTTCAACTGATCTTGTTGTTCCTTGATCTGCTTTGTCAACTCTTTATCAGTTGGAGCCTTAGCCTCGTTTAGTTGACTCTTGAGATTCTCAATCTCCTCGGTTTGGCTCTTGATCAGATCATCCTTTTCGGTTAAGGAATCTTCAAGTTTGGCGAACTGAGCTTGAAGACTCTTAAACTCAACCGATTGGTGATGCAGTTCCTTACTGAGTTCTTGAAAATCACTCCAGGAGGGTTCCAACTCTTCGTCCAGTGATTCCTGCTTGTTAGAAATATTTGAAGAATTTAACTTAGCAGGATTAGAGTGTACCTCAGTATCATCCTGGTCGGTTCCAAGAGCCATGAGGCATTGATCCTGACCGGTAGCGTTGTTGGTGGAAGTCAGCTCATCCTCATCTTCAGTGTCAGTGAAGATGTCCATGTCGTCAGCTGCTTCTTCTGCAACCATGGCCTTGTTCTTTCCAGCTTGTTTGACCCTTAACGCATCTCTCTCTTTCTTCGATAGATCTGGGCAGTCAGCCTTGAAATGACCTTCCTTCCCGCATTCAAAGCAACCGTTGGTGACAGGCTTTGAACTGTCTCGAGTTCAGTTTGATTTATAGAATCGTTTGTATTTCCCGAACCGAGTGTCCATGTCGGCTAGTTTCTTTGACAAGGCTACAATGTTCTGTTGCAGTTCCTCTCTGCTTGGCTCTTTTGCAGTCGTGTCAGCCGATCTGGTTGGCCTCGATGTTCTCGATTTTAAGTAGTCAGCTCGGAAAGCAACTGTATTTGAGGCTGAACCAACATCCTCAAGTCGACTCGTCTGAACCGAGGACTGAGATCTTCTTCGGTTCACCTTATACTCATTTCCCTTCAAGATTGAGAACAATCTTTCAGTTCCCATTTCACCAAGGTCAGCTCGGCTCTCGTGGATATTGGTGAAAGTATCCCACTCAGCCGGTAGAGCTTGTAATACTTTGAGATTGATTTTTCTTAGTGTGTATTTTCCTCTTCGGATGGACTGGATTCTTCTGAGGATGTCCATAAACCGGAGCTCTAGCTGATCAATTGTTTCATCTGTCTTCAGACAAAAATTGTCGAAGTCTTGGCATGCATGTGAGAATTTGTTCTCCTTCGTCTCATCACTTCCTTCACTCAGCGATGCCAGGATGTCCCACATCTCTTTTGCAGTCTCACACTCCTCTATCCAGGGCAGATAATCTTGTCCAACTGTGGACATTATTGTGCTCTGAGCCCAGATGTCTAACTGGCTCACCTTGGCTTCCTCTGGAGTGTAGTCTTCCGGCTTCTTCTCCACAAACTCCACAACTGTATCCCCATCGTTGGGATTTGTAGGAGTGCGAGCTATTCTTTCTTTGATGATGATCGGTTCGGAAGAGAGAACTTGTTGCATCCTATGATGCTTCGACAATAAGATCTTCTTCATCCGTGTCCTCTAGGATGTATAATTTACAACCGAGAACATTACCACGATCTTATCCTTGACGTCCATCTGCACACAACAATAGAGCAAATATGCAAGCAAATTTGCACTAGCGTGAAAAAGATATGTTCAGTTGACCACTGAAGAAACTTTCTCGAATTCACACCTTGTGAAACAGAGTCAGTAGTCTTTTGAACCACCGCTCTGATACCACTTGATGGTCCCGAAACGAGTTACTGGTGTATGGAGGGGGGGGATACACCAGTTAGGATTTTAAAACTTAACTCTTGAAAAATACTTCAACCGAGTAAAAAGACTCAGTTGGAATCTCACAGCTGAGTAAGCAACCTCAGCTGGAAGAGTGAGGCTGTGCGGAATGTGGTAGAAATTAAACTCGTAAAACAACTCACGCTTTTATGCACGGTTGGTCAAAAACCAAAACAGTTGAGAATGTGCAGATGCAGTCTGTATGTTGGTTAGTCAGTCAGTAGAGTATGCAAGAAATAACTGAAAAAAGAAAAACACTAGCACACAGAGATTTAACGTGGTTCGGAGATAACCCTCCTACGTCCACGGGGAGTTGTGAGTCCACACAACTCTGTCCAAGTTCTTTTGGACAAACCACTCAGTTTATGCGGGCTGAGCAACCGTTATGAATAAGTTTGCGGGTACTTATCAACCTTACAGTTTAGTTTACGGGTACTAAACGACCTAACTACTCAGTTGCAGGAAGAGTAGGATCTTAAACCTTTTCAGGTGAAAGAAAAATGTGTTTCCAACTAAAAGCTCGAACGGGATGTGAGCTGTGATCTAACTCTCTATGAACTCTCACTAAGTGATGTTCTCAAGGTTCGATCTAAAGACACAAAACTAACTAACTCTAGAACTCTCAACAAGTGATGTTCTAAGAGATTAACTTCAGTTTAGCTAGTGAAGAATATTGCTCTTTCTTTTGCTCTCTGGTTTCTTCTCGCGTGTGTGTCTTGTATCTTCTTCGAATGAATGAAGGCCTCTATTTATAGGCGGAGAGTATCAACTAGCCGTTGAAGGAGCTGTTGATCTCTGATCGTTGAAAGCGATGGCTTGTCTCTAATCTCTGCAGACTTTCCCGATATGGCATCTGTGCTCTTCTGCTTTCCATCTGAGATAGCCTTGTGTTGGGCCAAATAGGGTAGTGACTGAACGGTCAAACCCTCACGTGACTTCCTTTTTTAAATTTAAATCTTAACAACAGACTTCCAACAAGGAGTGGTCGGTTAAGACTTTCGATCTTCAGCTAGCTTGTTCTTCAGCCGATGTTCTATCTGACAACTAACGGTTGAACTCTCAGCTGACTTCGTCTTCAAGCTGTTGATCTTCTTGGTTGAGTTCTACAACTGATGTTCTGAAACTGAACACTCAGTTGTCTTCCTTGTATTTGATCAGTTGGGTTTGAACGCTCAGAGGGCTTTCTTTCATTTGATGTTCTCTTCCCCTTTACTGCTTCTCATTTGATGAACACTCAGTTGTTTTCCTTCACAACTGATGTTCTGAAGACTTCCCCCTCTTTGCATCTGATCATATGAGCTCTCAGTTGTATTTCTTGACAACTGATGTTCTGTCTGAGTGATGCCTTGTTGCCATCTTCAGCTGGAGACCTGTAAAGATAAATCTTAACTTTGCTCAAACAGCGAGCCTAACTTCTAACATTAGGTTCTGGCAACATCTACTCGGTTGGGATCAGTCGGTTTTGGAATTCATCAAAACTTTTACTAATAAATTTCCCAACAACAGTGTATGATGGAAAGAAAAGAGTGAAGATGCAAGCAGTCACTAGGGCAACATAATGCCAACTGATTTCAGGGCCTACTCTATTCACTATGGTGCACAGGGAGAGTGAATCTATAGAAGAGATGTACCTGATTACTCCTTCAGTAATGGAATCTGTGGTGAGCTCTCAACTGCAGCCCTTGTTGGAGGAGTTCGAGGATGTATTTGCTGAGCCTCATGGTTTGCCACCTGTTAGAGGAGTTGAACATCAGATTGTGTTGAAACCAAATAGCATGCCTAAACATCAACACCCTTACAGGACATCACATACTCACAAAAATGAGATTGAGAGAATTGGTGGGGAGCTACTGAGGGATGGAATTATACAACACAGCAAGAGTTCATTTGCTGCCCCAGTTATTTTAGTTAAGAAGAAGGACAACACTTGGAGGATGTGTATTGATTACAGATATCTCAATTCCCTCACAGTTAAACATGATTATCCCATTCCCATCATTGATGAGCTTTTGGATGAACTCTATGGAGCTAAGTTTTTCTCTAAATTGGACTTAAGGTCAAGATACTTCCAAATACTGGTAAATCCTTCTGACAGGCATCTCACTGTTTGTTCTACACACCAAGGCCATTATGAGTTTTTGGTTATGCTTTTTGGATTGTGTAATGCGCCTGCTACATTTCAATCCCTAATGAATATTGTGTTTCAGTTTCAGAAGCATCTAAGGAAGAGTGTACTAGTGTTTTTTGATGACATACTAGTATACAGTAAATCTTGGGAGGGGCATCTTGTTCATTTTAGAGAAGTTTTACTACTGTTAAGGGAAAACACCCTGTATGCTAAGATGAGTAAATGCAGTTTTGGTCAGCAGAGGATTGAGTATCTGAGACATATCATAACTCCAGAGGGAGTATCTACTGACCCTGAGAAGGTTGCAAGCATGACAAACTGGCCCACTCCAAAAACAGTTAAGCAACTAAGGGGATTTTTGGGTTTGACAGGCTACTACAGGAAGTTTGTCAAAGATTATGGCCACATCAGCAGACCACTCACCTTGTTGTTAAAAAAAAGATGGGTTCAAGTGGAATTCTGAGGCTGATCAGGCCTTTCATCAACTTAAGACAACTATGTCCACAGCTCCAATCTTAGCATTGCCCAATTTCAGTTTGCCTTTTACTCTGGAAACTGGGGTTGGTGCTATTCTAATGCAACAAAACAACAAGTTTTGTGCCCAAGGAACCAAGCATTATCTATCTATGAGAAAGATTTTTTGGCTGTTGTTATGGCCGTACAGAAATGGAAATCCTACTTGCAGGGCTAGAAGTTCATCATTAAGACTAATCAACAGGCTTTGAAATATTTGCTTGACCAGAAATCAGTTAATCTTGTACAACATAGGTGGCTCACTAAGCTACTAGGACTCAACTATGATATTCAATACACAAGGGGTAGTGATAATAAGGTGGCCGATGCCTTGTCCAGGTGTACTGTTGGACAAGAGGAGTTGGATGCAATTACTATTGTCACTCCTAATTGGATCCAGCAAGTAACTCTCAGTTATCAAAATAATCCCGATCTATCTCAGATTATCACTGCTAAATTTGTTGATAAGGATTCATTTCCTGATTATGACTTAACTGTTGATTTGTTAAAGTATAAAGGCAAGGTGGTGGTGGGTTCTAACACTAATCTCAGATCTGTTTTAGTGCAAGAGATGCACAGTACTCCATATGGTGGGCATTCTGGAATCCATGCTACTTATATGAGGTTGAAGGGGTATTTCTGATGGTCCCGAAACGAGTTACTGGTGTATGGGGGGGGGGGGAATACACCAGTTAGGATTTTTCAACTTTCGAAAAACTTAACACTTGAAAACAACTTCAACTGAGTAAAAGGACTCAGGTGGGATCTCACAGCTGAGTAAGCAAACTCAGCTGGAAGAGCGGTGCTGTGCGGAATGTGGTGGAAAATAAACTCGTTAAAAACAACTCACGCAAACCAGCTCGGTTGGTCAAGAACCAAAACAGCTCGGTTGAAAAAGTGCAAAAGAGGTTTGAATGCTGGTTAATTCGGTCAGTTAGAAATGCAATATGGACTGAATAAAAAATAAACACGACACACAAGATTTACGTGGTTCGGAGATAACTCCTACGTCCACGGGGAGATGTGAGTCCACACACCTCAGTCCAAGTTCTTCTGGACAGAACCACTCAGCTTACGCGGGCTGAGTAACCGTTACAGTTTAGTTTCCGGGCACTAAACAGCCTAAGTCAAGTTTACGGGTACTTGATGACCTGACTACTCAATTACAGGAAGAGTAAGGTCCTAGCACACTTTTTAGGGTGTGAGAAAGGGTAGGATTTCTAACTACAGCTCGATCAAGAATGAGAGCTGGATCTAAGGCTTGAACGAATAAACACTCAACCTAAGATCAAAAACAGTTTCGAATTCTAGGAACCCTCAGCTACTAATGTTCTCTCAAATTGGAACTCTCAGCTGCTGATGCTCTTAGATGATGATTTTGCAGATTTGCTTTGATTTCTCTCGAGAAAGCTTTTGAATTTTTAAGTCGTCTATGTGTCTATCTGCATCTGTGCTTCTCGAATGAGAGGATGCCTCTATTTATAGGCGGAGAGAATCAACTCGCCGTTGGAGGAGCAGTTGATCTCTGATCGGTTGAAAGCGATGGCTTGTCTCTCATCTATGCAGACTTTCCCGATATGGCATCTGTGCTCCTTTGCCTTCCATCTGAGACAGCCTTGTGTTGGGCCAGATGGGGTAATGACTGAACGGTCAAACCCTCATGTGACTTCCTTTTGAAATTCAAATCTTTGACAGTCAACTTCGGTTTGTCGGTTGAAAGTCTTGACCTTCATCTGAGTGATCTTCAGCTGATGTTCCGATCTGTCGAGTTCTCAGCTGACTTTGAACTTCAAAACAGTTGAACTCCTTGTTCAGATTCTATAACTGAGGTTCTGAAACTGAACCCTCAGTTGTCTTCCACTTCTTTACTCAGTTGGGTTTGAACCCTCAGATGATTTCTTTTTCATCTGATGTTCTCTTCCTTTCAACTGTTTCTCATTTGATGAACGCTCAGTTGGTTTCCTTCAACTGATGTTCTGAAGACTTCCCCTTGTTTACATCTGAACAAATGAACTCTCAGTTGTCTTTCTTCACAACTGATGTTCTGTCTGAGTGACGCCTTGTTGCCATCTTCAGCTGGAGACCTGTAAAGATAAAAACTTAACTTTGCTCAAACAGCGAGCCTAAATTCTAACATTAGGTACTGGCAACATCTACTCAGTTGGGGTCAGCCGGTTTTGGAATTCATCAAAACTTATACTAATAAATTTCCCAACAATTTCCCCCTTTTTGATGATGCCAAAACCACTTACAACTTGAAACCACTACTGATCTAAACCTCACTAACTTATCTAAAATCTCAGTTGAAATTCTAGACAGTCTATAAGATAAAACATCAAAGGGTTAGCACAGTTATAACATGAAATTGAAAGACTTTGTGATTCAGAGCTTGGACAATGAGGAATTGTTCATCAAGGTGAATCGCATTATATACTTTGAAGTTTTTGTTACAACTGAAGGTTACAAAGTTAAGCGCAAAACATAGAAAGATACAACAGTTGCTTCAAAAACTACAACATCCAAAAACATTATCAGCTCAAAAACTTTGACAGCTCAGAAATACTATTGACCGTACTTGTTGAAGATACGGTTGAAGATCTCCTTCTTCGCTTCCGACTCAATCCCAGTGTTGACGCCGTGTTCCTTGCATACTTGCCTCGCCTCAGCTAAGATCGTATTTCTATTTGGCGTGCTTGTGCCTTTGATCATCGGAGGGCGGTATATGCACTTCTTTGGAACTGGAACAGTGTTGGGATCAAGCTGAGCATTCAGCATAGCTCGCTTGAACTGACTAAACATTCCAGGGTCTCCAGAGCTGAGTTCCCACAGGGCTTCCTTGAAGGCTAGCCTTGGGTCTTCAGTCGAGTAGACTTTCCTGTAATAGAAGTCATTGATGAACTCATGCTTGAACTGTTCCCAGTCATCGTTCCACTCCGCATTCATCCACTTGTCAACATGTGGGTATCGAGACGGGAGCGGAGCGTTCTTCTGCAGCTGATGCGTCGACTTTCTAGCCTCAGCCTTCATCTGGTGCTTGTTGATTCTTCACACACTCCGGCTGGCTTTGTTTCTGTCGACGTTCTTCTCCACCTTGGCGAGCTCCTTCTCGAACTTGGCCACCTTCTTGGCCTGATCGGCAGCGAACTTCTTGATCCAAGAGGGATTCAAGTACTTCTCCTTAGGCACCTCCATAGCTTTGGCAGCTTCGATACAGTCTTCAACGGATATCCCGTCAAGTTCTGCATCGAGCTTGGCTGTGAGCTCGGCTACGAGGTCGTAGGAGACTTCCAGTTCGGGCTGCGACCCTTCAGCTTCAGCTGGCACTCCTTCTCCTTGCTGGAGAACAGCTTTCCCTTGTCCATCCCCAGCTGCCGGCTCCTTGTCTTCCCCAGTTGCTGGCTCCTTGTCTTCCCCCTTTTTCGCATCATCCAAAAGGGTGGCAACAGTGCCATCCAGAGAGGTTAACTTGGCTTCAGCTTGTTGAATGCGGGAAAACAGCTCTTCAACAGCGTCCTTCTCTTCCACCTTCTTCGCCAACTCCAAGTCTTGGCGCTCCTGCTCAGCTCGCTGCACAGCTGCAAAGGTCGCAGAGACCTCTTTGTGAAGGGAGACGAACTCAGCTCGGAAAGAGGCGAACTGAGCCATCCACTCCTGGTCCTGAGTCTGTTGGGACTTTGCGAGGTCAGATTCAGCAACGGTCTTGAACACGTTGAAATCCGAGCTGAGGCTTTGAACAGCCTTCCTTAGAGCCGAGACCTCCGAGCTGGAAGAAGTGGATAGATCTTCGAGCTTGTGCTGCAGAGAAGAGGAGAGGTGATCTAGCTGATTCTTCAGGCTGGCATTTTCTGCCATCAGTTGCTGCATCCTGTCAGCTTCTTCCTCCTTGCCCAGCTGGATCTTGGACAGCATCTCCGTCCTCAGCTGGTTGACCCTCTCCGAGATCAGCTCGCAGATGACGTCGGTTGAGAGAGCTGGCTGATCGGAGGGTCCGGGCAGGAGCGGTGGTTGTGGCTGGGCAGCAGACTCCAGGACAACCGTGGCAGATCGGCTGGCGAGGTAGGCCTTGAGCTTGTCTTCTTCTCTCTTGGCCGCCTCATCAGCTGCGTCGACGTCGTCCATGCATGAGGCATTTTTGGCGAGCATGTCATCAAGAAAATGAACAGCTTCAGGGTTGTTGCACAGCTCCCTGGTGTCTGTCCCTTCTCGGATGCTTTTGTCCAGACGTCGTCGGAGCACAGCCACCTTTTGGTTGTAAGCCACCTCCAGGCTCTGGTAGTCGAAGTACTCCCTCAGGTTGGATTCTTCGACCTTTAACTTGTCCCAGCCATGGATCCTGAGGGTCTCCTCCTTCACGTACCAGTAGCTGAATATGACACTGAATTGGTATAGAAGCTCCGTCCCGAGAACAGAGAAAATGGGCATCGATGTTGCCTCGGGGAACATACCAATCAGCTTGCGGAAGCAGTAGCTGAGTCTTCTTTCATATTCAGCCAGGATCGCCTGACGGTTGGCTTCTTCATCGATCTGAGGGGGGTCGATATCGAAGGTTAAGGGTTCGATGGTTTCATCAACGTTGGCCGAAGAAGTGGTCACAACGTTGGCATCGAGCGAGAGGCTCGGAATATCTGACTGAGGACCAGTTGAGAGAACCGGATCCTCTTTGGATGGAGAATTGGCTGGCTGGAGGATTTCTTCAGTCACAGGTGGGTTAACCTGGCTGGCATCAGCTCTAGACCGACTGTCGTGGGACTCCTCAGATGAAGAAGAGTCATCTGAGGAGGAGCTGGCATCCATCACTTGGATCTCCACGTCTCCACCTGCCTCCTCAGCCACGTCCTCCTGGCGAGGTTGAAGAATAAACCCAGCTGGGTCAACCGATTGACTGGATTCGGTTGACTCCTTCTCCTCAGCCGGCTTGACCACCATTGGACTTGTTGTGGATGGTTTAGCCGCTGGCTGGATGATTCTTATCCTTGGCCTCTTCTGCAGAGGTTCCTCCTCTTCCTCCTCTTCGTCTTCTTCCTCCTCAGCTACCTCTTCCAGCTGGCGCTTCGCCGGCTTGGTCCTCGAAGGGCGACGAGCAGCTGCCTCCACAGCTGGCTTGGGGACACCCTTGGGGGTGTAGACAGCTTCTACAACATCCCTGGCCTTCTTGGCTGAGGGGAACAGTGACAGCTTGCTGACTGGAGTGTCCTCACTCCCTTCCCATGTCAGCGGCAGACCCTTTGTGGCTTGGAGGATGAGGGCTGATATCTTTGTCCTGAAATTGAGAGTCCCCTTGACACTCAACAGAACATCCCCGGACTCAGCTGTCGTCTCGGATATCTTCTGCTTCTCCGACACCAGCTGGCTCTCTATATATCCCAACCAGTCGACCTGGTGCATCTCTTCCAGGGCCTTCTGCTGCTTGAGCTTAGGACGGCTGATGTCCCCGAAGGCTCCACCATATGCGAAGATGCATTTGGAGATTACATCGAAAAGAAGTCGGTGCTCCGGCTTCAGCTTTGTCCTTTGCATGCTCCCCTTCAATGGTTCGGGAACAAGAAGAATGGTTTGAAGGAAGGCATCAGCTTCCTTGTCAGAAAAGTTCCCCACCACGTCTGTGGCTTCACGGTTTCTGGGGATGAGCTTCTCCAGCTCCTTCGACACCTTTATCTCCACAACGGAGTCTTCTACTGTTCGGAAGGTTCTGTGGCGTTGCTTGCACGGGATGATCGTGACAAGCCCGTCATTTGCGACTCGTTGCAGATTACGGTAGAAATGTACGATCTGCTTCCTGAGCAACAGGGCCGGAGAGAGGGTGGCCCAATCAAGCAGATGGTGGTCGGAGAGGATGGCGGCGATTGGAGCGAGCTCAGGCGAGGAGAGAGCCGCTCTGGATAATATCTGTTCGAAATGAATCTTCGACATCACCATGTCGAACGATTCCTGGAACGTTGCAGGCTCTGAGGAAACCATCTTTTTAGAAGCTTTTGACTTGGGCGCCATCTCGAGGAGATATATATGCAAAGAAAGAGTGAAAGACTTTACTGGAAATGGCGAAACAAGATTTGAGAAGATGATGAATAGTGAGTAAAGATATGCACGAAAAGAGAAAGTAAGGATCACTTCCTGATTTGCCGTATTATATAATCTTTGACTCGGATAAAATCAACGGCTGGGGTTAAATCGCGCGAATCTATTAACGGCTGTGATTTTGCGACTGTTGAGTAATTTTGACTGATATACCATGCGCGCGAGTGAGAAGGTGAATAGTTTGAGGTGTCAGCCCAGTCGCACTATAAAGTAAGGCTATAGGTGTTCAGCCAGACTTTACATTAAATGCGATATGATGGCTTGTTTAGTCTAGCTGACATGTTCAGGAATGTTTGAATTTATTTCGAACATTCTCATTTAATATCATAACACCTTCAGTCATAAATGATACCTGCCAGCTGATGTCTGAATCAGCTGTGTTCATATGTTGAATTCCTCAGTTGCCGCATACCATCAGCTGACTCGAGTTCGTCTGTTCAGCTGACGTCTGTTCCATTATTGCAGCATACCATCAGCTGACTCAAGTTCATCTCCTCAGCTGACGTTTGATGTCCTCAGTTGGCAATTCGTATCTGATATTCCCCTTTCAGCTGAGCTTCCCCCTTCATCCGAGCTTCCCCCTTAAGTCGATATCTGATTCTTCAGCTCGGATGAATCCTTATCAGCTAGGATGATTCTTCTGCTCGGATGAGTTTTTAGCTCGGATCCAAAAGTCCTAGAAGATCACACAACATCTTGAACCGGGCTTCAGGAAGAGGTTTGGTGAGGATGTCAGCTCTCTGAATCTCAGTTGGGATCTTCTCCATGGACACATCCTTCTTCTCAATATGATCTCAGATGAAGTGATGACGAATATCGATATGCTTAGTCCGAGAGTGATGAACAGGGTTTAGAGAGATAGCTATGGCACTCGAGCTATCACAATGTATGGGAACCTGTCCAGTTGAGACTTCATAATCTCTCAGCTGCTGCTTCAGCCACAATACTTGCATGCAACAGCTTCCGGCAGCCATGTACTCTGACTCGGTTGTCGAAGTAGCAACACACGCTTGTTTCTTGGAGAACCATGAAACTAGCTTGCTTCCCATGAACTGGCAGTGTCCAAAAGTAGACTTTCTGTCCAACCGATCTCCTGCAAGGTCGGCATCTGAGTATCCAGTCAGCTGGATATTGTCATCAATTGGGTACCACAATCCAACATTGACAGTTCCCTTCAGATACTTAATGATGTTCTTTGTTGCCAACATGTGTGCTTCTCTTGGTTGGACTTGAAAACGAGCACACACTCCAACTGCGTATGAAATGTCTGGTCGGCTGGCAGTTAGGTAGAGCAGCGAACCGATGATCCCTCTATACTGGCTGGCATCAATGAGCTTTCCCTCAGCTCCTGGTTCGATCTTCCAGTTCGTGTTCATAGGGATCTTGGTTGTCTTACTTGTCTGCAATCCGAACTTGGTGATGAGCTCCCTTGTATATTTGGACTGGTTGATGAAAATCCCTTCAGGTGACTGCTTCACTTGTAATCTAAGGAAATAATTCATCTCGCCCATCATTGACATCTCGAACTTTTCCTTCATAAGATCGGAGAATTTCTTGCACAGCTCCTCCGACTTGGACCCGAAAATGATGTCATCGACATAAATTTGCACGACAAGTATATCTTCTCCAACTTTGATGGTGAACAGAGTTTTATCAACTGAACCTCGTTTGAACCCCGAGTCCAGAAGAAATCCACAAAGAGTGTCATACCATGCTCTTGATGCTTGCTTTAGACCATAGATAGCTTTCTTCAGCTTGTACACTCTTCCATCTCCAGTCTCAAAACCAGGAGGCTGTTCAACATATACATCTTCTTTTATATCTCCATTGAGGAATGCACACTTCACATCCATCTGATATACTTTGAACTTGTGATGTGCGGCATAAGCTAGAAAGATCCGGATGGCTTCAAGCCTTGCAACTGGTGCAAAGGAATCTTCAAAGTCAATTCCTTCTTGTTGGCAGTATCCTTGAGCTACCAACCTTGCTTTATTCCTCACAATGAATCCAATGGCGTCTCTCTTGTTTTTGAAAATCCACTTTAGTCCAATCACCTTGACACCATTTGGTCTTTCTACCAACTCTCATACACAGTTGCGTAGAAACTCATTCAATTCTTCTTGCATGGCTGTTGTCCAGTGGACACAATTGAGAGCTTCCCCAACATTCTTCGGTTCTGGAACATCAGCTACATAGCAAGAAATCATGGCAACATCTCTAGCTTGCTCGAACTCCTCTAGAACTGCCAATTCCTCAGCATATTGGGCATAAGTGTTGGATTCTTCCTCGGTTGATTCTGGATTTGCAACTCTGCTCCGTGTGCGCGCACCCTCGGTTGGATCTCCGATGATGTCGTTGGTGGAATGAACTTCATACCATCTTCGGTTGCGTCTTCCTTCTTCTTCCAACAGTGGCTGTTCAGACATCTGAGTTGGAGTCTTCAGAGCTGGTGATTGATCAGCTGTTGAGTCTGGATCCTCAACATTTACAATAGATTGAACTGAGTTCGGTTGGGCATCGGATGTTGATGCAGTTGGAGGGACATCAGCTGAAGTTCCCCCTAGGGACGAGCTGAGGTCTTCGCATTCATCTTCAGAGGAGTATGGGTCCTCATCCTCAGTTGCCCATACCAGTGGTTCAGCTCAGTTCTTTTCCCGAAGAGCTTGCGATCTGGTGAGAATTGGTAGAACAGCTAGATCCGCGTGTTGTTCCTTTACCTGTTCCCTGCACTCAAAGGTAGATTCATCAAAACTAACATGAGGTGTTATTTCCACAACACGAGAGCTGTTGTTGAAAACTCTATATGCCTTGATCCGAGCTGCATATCCAAGAAGTATGCCCTTCGAAGCTTTGGCATCAAAAGTTTTCAACTGAGTCTTCCCATTGTTGTGAATATAACACTTAGATCCAAAAACACGAAAATAAGAAATATCTGGCTTTCTGCGTCTCCACAGCTCGTAGGGCGTCTTTCCCAACCGCTTGGTGAGAAGAGATCGATTCTGTGTGTAGCATGCTGTGTTGATCGATTCAGCCCAAAATCTCTTAGGTAGTGCTGAGCTCGCTAACATGGATGTGGCTGCATCCTTCAGAGTTCTATTTCTTCGCTCAGCTACGCCATTCTGTTGTGGAGTACGCACGGCTGATGTTTGATGGGTTATGCCATTCTTTTCGCAATACTCAATGATGGTTTCATTTAGAAACTCCGTTCCACGATCTGATCTGATAGATATGATCTTCATCTCTTGTTGGTTCGATATCCGATCCATTAGCTTGGGCAGCTCATCTCAGGTTTCACTCTTGTGGCGCATGAAGATGGTCCACGTATATCTTGAGTAGTCATCAGTTACAACCAAAGTATATTCGTTTCCATTAATGCTTTTTGGTGTAACTGGCCCGAAGAGATCCATATGGATCAGCTGCAACACTCGGTCAGTTGAAGGAGTTGACTTCAACCAGAAGGAGGTTCTAGCGAGCTTTCCCAGCTGGCATGCACTGCACATGTGTGTTGTTGAAAACACTCGGTTAGGTATGCCTCTTGCATGTTCTTGTCTGGCAAGTCGGTTCATCGTCTTGAAGTTCAGATGGTTGAGCCTTTTGTGCCACAGCCAGCTCACATCCGAACTGCTCTTTGACAACAGGCAAGTGTCAGGGAGGCTGCTGTTCCAGTCAGCGTAGTATACATTCCCTGTTGGAGATCGATTTCCCAACAATATCACCTGCTTTGATCCAACATCTTTAACTCTGCAACCCTGTGCATCAAACTTGACAGAGAACCCATTATCACAGAATTGGCTGATGGAGAGCAGGTTATGCTTCAATCCATCAACAAAAGAAACATTAGAAATTGAAACATGATTGGTTTCAAGGGTACCGTAACCTCTGGTATAACCTTTTGAGTTATCACCAAAAGTAACTGATGGACCTTCTTTCTCCACGAAACTTCCAAGCAAATCCTTCAGATTTGTCATGTGTTTCGAGCATCCACTATCCATCACCCACATTGTTGTAGACGCCTTCTTCTTCCTCAGCTGTTTCTCCTGTACCTGCAAGGAGAAACTCGCTTAGGTCCCCAATTTCAGTTGGGTCCTGGAGGGTTAGAACCAGTTCCCGCTGGAACCGTGCGTCGCTTTTCTCTGTACACTCGAATAGCCTTGTCATTCCAAATGATCTGCCCATTTTCATCAATTATAACAACACCCCGGTTATCCTTAGGCTTGTTGTTTGAAATGATGCTCTGTTTCTTGGGAGGAGTTGGATTTCTCCCATGTTGGGCTTTAGGAGGTGAGGTTTTCCCCCTGTTTTGATGGCGATTCTTATCCTGTTGAGTTTGTCTGTAAGGTCGGACGCCTTTGTGGAATCTTCTTGGCTGATTCTGATTCTATTGCCTTGGCTGTTGACGATGGTTGTTCATGCCCGGATGTTGATTCATGTTGTGGCATGAGTAACCATAGCTGTCGTAACTTTTCCACATAGGTTGACTCTGTTGGAACCTCTGATTGTTGTGGTGATGGAACCGTTGTTGATTATATCGGTTGAAGCTTGGTCGGTTCTGTTGGTTCCATCTCTGCTGTGGTTGGTTTGTTGGTCGGTTATCACGTCAGTTCTGAGCTTGGATATGTTGTCGATTTTGAGCTTGATTGCGACTCCGACGTCTTCGGTTCCTCCGTTGAGTCTTGGAACATTCCCCCTCGGTTGTAGACTCCAGGGATTGTTTCGTTGGTGCTCCATCTGCAGCTCCTTTGCCTTTCTCAGCCGTAGTTACCTTTATCGGTTGTGAGGGTGTTTGTTCAGTTGCATACTCAATTGTGTTAGGTTTGGCAACCATGACTTCCTCAGCCCTGGTGAAGGTAGCTGGTGGAATTCTAGTGTCCTTTGCCACATCGTATCCGAGTCCAGACACATCATCCGTTTGCCGTCTGTATTTGATGAGATTCTCGATGATCTCGGATGACTGATATAGCTTTGTCAGGTTGTCCTTCTCAGTTTGAAGATCCTTGAGAAGAACAACTATATGCTCGGTCTGGGCATCTGATGTCTTCATCAGCTGGTCGATCTGAGCCTCTTGCTTGTTCAACTGTTCGTTCTGTGCCTTGATCTGTTCCTTCAACTGTTCATCGGTTGAAGCCTCAGTTTGGTTGGTTGTACTCAGTTGACTTTTCAGCTGGTCAATTTCTTCAGCTTGTCTCTTGATCAGATCGTCCTTTTCGGTTAAGGAATCTTCAAGCTTGGCGAACTGGGCTTGAAGACTCTTAAACTCAACCGACTGCTGATGCAGTTCCTTACTGAGTTCTTGAAAATCATTCCAGGAGGGTTCCAACTCATCGTTCATAGATTCCTGCATGTTAGAAGTATTGGAAGAATTTAAGCGAGCAGGATTAAATTGTACCTCAATATCATCTTGGTCGGTTCCAAGTGCCATGAGGCATTGATCCGGACTGATGACTTTGTTGGTAGAGGTCAGATCATCCTCATCTTCAGTGTCTGTGAAGATGTCCATATCGTCAGCTGCCTCTTCAGCTACCATGGCCTTATTCTTTGCAGTTTGCTTCGCCCTCAGTGCTTCTCTTTCCTTCTTTGAGAGGTCTGGGCAATCAGCTTTGAAGTGTCCTTCCTTGCCGCATTCGAAGCAACCATTGGTAACTGGCTTCGAATTGTCTCGAGTTCGGTTTGATTTATAGAAACGTTTATATTTGTCGAACCGAGTATCCATATCGGCTAACTTCTTTGACAACGCTGCAATGTTCTGTTGCAGTTCTTCTCTACTCGGCTCCTTTGCAGTCGTGTCAGCCGACCTGGTTGGCCTTAACGATCTCGACTTTGAGTAGTCAGCTCGGAGGGCAACTGACTTTGATGCTGAGCCGACGTCCTCAATTCTATTTTTCTGACTTGAGGGCTGCGACCTCCTTCTGTTGACCTTATACTCATTTCCTTTCAAGATTGAGAACAATCTTTCAGTTCTCATTTCACCTAGGTCAGCTCGGCTCTCGTGGATATTTGTGAAAGTATCCCACTCAGCCGGTAGAACTTGCAACACTTTGAGGTTTATCTCTCTTAGAGTGTATTTTTCTTTCCGGATGGATTGGATTCTTCTGATGATGTCCATAAACCGGAGCTCTAGCTGATCTATAGTCTCATCAGGTCGCAGACTGAAATTGTCAAAATCTTGACATGCATGCGAGAACTTGTTTTCCTTTGTCTCGTCGCTTCCTTCACTTAGCGAGGCCAGGATGTCCCACATCTCTTTTGCGGTCTCACATTCCTCTATCCAGGGCAGATAATCTTGTCCAACCGTGGACATTATTGTGCTCTGAGCCCAGATATCCAGCTGGCTCACCTTGGCCTCCTCCGGAGTGTAGTCCTCTGGCTGTTTCTCCACATACTCCACCACTGCATCTCCATCGTTGGGATTTGTGGGAGTGCGAAGTATTCTGTCTCGTATGACAATTGGTCCAGATGTGAGAACTTGTTGCATCCTATGATGTTTGGACAAAAGGATCTTCTTCATTCGAGTTCTCCATGATGTATAGTTGACAACAGAGAACATGACTGTGATCTTGTCCTTGACGTCCATCTGCACAAACAAAAACAGGACAACAAAAATGCGAGCAAGAATGCACTAGCGTGAAAAGATCTGTTCAGTTGACCACTGAAGAAAATTCTCGAATTCACACCTCGTGAAACAGAGTCAGCAGTCTTTTGAACCACTGCTCTGATACCACTTGATGGTCCCGAAACGAGTTACTGGTGTATGGGGGGGGAATACACCAGTTAGGATTTTTCAACTTTCGAAAAACTTAACACTTGAAAACAACTTCAACTGAGTAAAAGGACTCAGGTGGGATCTCACAGCTGAGTAAGCAAACTCAGCTGGAAGAGCGGTGCTGTGCGGAATGTGGTGGAAAATAAACTCGTTAAAAACAACTCACGCAAACCAGCTCGGTTGGTCAAGAACCAAAACAGCTCGGTTGAAAAAGTGCAAAAGAGGTTTGAATGCTGGTTAATTCGGTCAGTTAGAAATGCAATATGGACTGAATAAAAAATAAACACGACACACAAGATTTACGTGGTTCGGAGATAACTCCTACGTCCACGGGGAGATGTGAGTCCACACACCTCAGTCCAAGTTCTTCTAGACAGAACCACTCAGCTTACGCGGGCTGAGTAACCGTTACAGTTTAGTTTCCGGGCACTAAACAGCCTAAGTCAAGTTTACGGGTACTTGATGACCTGACTACTCAATTACAGGAAGAGTAAGGTCCTAGCACACTTTTTAGGGTGTGAGAAAGGGTAGGATTTCTAACTACAGCTCGATCAAGAATGAGAGCTGGATCTAAGGCTTGAACGAATAAACACTCAACCTAAGATCAAAAACAGTTTCGAATTCTAGGAACCCTCAGCTACTAATGTTCTCTCAAATTGGAACTCTCAGCTGCTGATGCTCTTAGATGATGATTTTGCAGATTTGCTTTGATTTCTCTCGAGAAAGCTTTTGAATTTTTAAGTCGTCTATGTGTCTATCTGCATCTGTGCTTCTCGAATGAGAGGATGCCTCTATTTATAGGCGGAGAGAATCAACTCGCCGTTGGAGGAGCAGTTGATCTCTGATCGGTTGAAAGCGATGGCTTGTCTCTCATCTATGCAGACTTTCCCGATATGGCATCTGTGCTCCTTTGCCTTCCATCTGAGACAGCCTTGTGTTGGGCCAGATGGGGTAATGACTGAACGGTCAAACCCTCATGTGACTTCCTTTTGAAATTCAAATCTTTGACAGTCAACTTCGGTTTGTCGGTTGAAAGTCTTGACCTTCATCTGAGTGATCTTCAGCTGATGTTCCGATCTGTCGAGTTCTCAGCTGACTTTGAACTTCAAAACAGTTGAACTCCTTGTTCAGATTCTATAACTGAGGTTCTGAAACTGAACCCTCAGTTGTCTTCCACTTCTTTACTCAGTTGGGTTTGAACCCTCAGATGATTTCTTTTTCATCTGATGTTCTCTTCCTTTCAACTGTTTCTCATTTGATGAACGCTCAGTTGGTTTCCTTCAACTGATGTTCTGAAGACTTCCCCTTGTTTACATCTGAACAAATGAACTCTCAGTTGTCTTTCTTCACAACTGATGTTCTGTCTGAGTGACGCCTTGTTGCCATCTTCAGCTGGAGACCTGTAAAGATAAAAACTTAACTTTGCTCAAACAGCGAGCCTAAATTCTAACATTAGGTACTGGCAACATCTACTCGGTTGGGGTCAGCCGGTTTTGGAATTCATCAAAACTTATACTAATAAATTTCCCAACAATTTCTATTGGCAAAAAATGAAGACTGATGTCATTTCTTTTATTCAAGAATGTGATGTTTGCTAGAGGCACAAATCTGATGTGGGTAGCTACCCAGGTTTACTACAACCATTGTCTATTCCTGACAAAGCTTGGTCAGAGATCTCTATGGATTTTGTGGAGGGCCTGCCTAAATCTGGGGGGAAGGATGTTATTATGGTGGTTATTGATAGGCTCACTAAATATGGGCATTTCATTCCTCTTTCCCATCCCTACACTGCTCATTCTGTGGCTAAGCAATTCTTGGATACCATTTATAAGCTTCATGGTCCTCCCACTGTCATTGTCTCTGACAGAGACAAGGTATTTACCAGTACCTTTTGGAAGGAATTATTCAAGTTAATGGGAACTAAACTGTCATTTTCTACTGCCTATCACCCTCAATCAGATGGCCAGACCGAGAGGCTTAATCAATGCCTTGAAAATTATCTACGTTGTATGGTCAGCTCTTCACCTAAACAGTGGCTGAAGTGGCTTCCTTTGGTAGAATATTGGTACAATACCAATTTCCATACAAGTTTGAAGTGTACCCCTTTTCAAGCTTTGTATGGATTTCCACCAAATCAGCTTGGTATACGTTCTGATTTTGATACTACTTCGGTGGATGTCAAGGATATTATGCTGGAGCGTCGGAATTTTATGCAGTTATTGAAGGAAAATCTTACACAAGCCCAGAACCATATGAAGTTTTTTTGCAGATAAAAAGAGACAAGATCGCACATTTCAAGTTGGGGATCGTGTCTACCATAAGCTACAGCCTTATGGGCAAAATTCTTTGAGCCTACGCAAAAATCTCAAGTTATCTGCTCGCTACTATGGTCCTTATACTATTTTGGAAAAAGTTGGAGCTGTTGTTTATCGTTTGGATCTACCGGAATCTGCCCGAATTCACCCGGTTTTCCATGTTTCATTACTTAAAAGGTATGTGGGAAAGGAAGCCGTACCTGTTCCAGGATCTGCCAGTTTTCAACGAGGAGGGCTTCTGCAAGGTCGAGCCTTTTGCTTCGTTGGATGCTCGTACTGTCATTTGGAACGAAATTCCTGTTCCTCAGGTTCTTGTACAGTGGGTAAATCAAGATCCCAGCTTAGCGACGTGGGAAGATGTAGCTTTCCTTCGCCGGAAATTTCCTCAGTTCGATCCTTGCGGAGAAGGATCTTCTTCGGCGACGGGTATTGTCACGGATTTGAGTTCAGATTTGGAGGTATTGGAAGGAATTGGGGAAGAAGGCGAGTTTGTTGAGGATTTGGGAAAGAAACTGGATCTTGAGTTAATTGCAAATGGAGGAGAAGGAGTCATTGTTGGGTTGTTGACCGAAGCTAAGGAAGTAGGAGATGAAGGTTTGACACGTGGCTGATGAGTTGCCAACTGGCAAGAGGGAGTCGCGTTCCCGGAAGAAACACGCTCTATCCTATTTCCTGTTATTTTACAATTTTATTAGCTGTACTTTTGGGACCACTTTTACCATATAACTCTCTTGTTTTGCAAGTAATGAAATTAAGCTGAAGTTTATCCAATTCTATCTCTATCCTCTTCCTTCTCTCTTATTTCTTCTTTCTCTCTTCTTCTCCATTACGATTATCTCTCAATTCTCCATTATTATTATTATGAAAATTACAATTACGCATTGGGCCACTACAGAATCTTGAACCTTAATTGCAGTAAATTGATGACCTAGATCAATGATGATGTGTAATAAATTTTTCGGTCATTATTAACTAAAAGGGATAGATTAGTATATTCCCCAATATTTGTAACCGCCTACTTCCTTAATTTGTGGATTGAGTGAATCATTTTTATTTTTTATTTTTGTAAAGGTAATTCATTTGGTGGTTGAATCTCGATAGTTTGAAACTCATAAATATTTTAACATTAATTTTTTATCTGTCAACTCATTTTTCCCCAACATTATGAGAAAGGTTCACTTTTTGTCGAGATGAAACATTTTTATTATTGTTTATTGTATATTTTATTGTTTATTATGTCATTTTTTTATTGCATACTATATATATAGTGCATAAATAGTTTACTTTTAGTCAAGATGATACATTTTTATTATTGTTTATTATAGTATATTTTATTGTTTATTATATCACTTTTTATTGCATATTATATATATAGTGCATAGATAGTTTATTTTTGGGTTTTTGATTGTGTTTATACTAAAATGTTACTGCATATTATATGAATATGATTGATGATATATATTCACGGTTCAGATGTTATTTCGTATTGAATACTGTAATATAATTTTTTCTTTTGGACAGAATAGTTGTGTTATTGTTTTTTTACACACACACAGAGATATATATATATATATATATATATATATATTGTAAATTCCCATCTTCGTGAGTATTTTTCTAGAATTTTAGTTTTGAATTCGATAATTGGCCTCTTATTCTATCTCTTTTTTTTTTTTTTTTTTTTTATTCTATCTCTTTGATGGGAGAGGTGGGCAAAGCACCACGAGATTTTCTCCTTTCCACTCCTTTATTTTATCGTTGCCAAAGTTTCTGTTAAATTTTCTTGTTATGTACTAATGGTCGTGGTTTGTTATAATCAGTAAGTGTTGGGATTATGTTTTGTAAAATTTGATTCTTTACACTTCTGACTTCTCTGCAAACAAGTTAGTTCTTTTTTCCCCCTTAAAGTGAACATGTAAATTGTATTGAATGCAAAGTATCTATTCTTATTTTGAAATGCTTTCAGTTACGATTACTCTCGTTAATTAATGTTGGTAATTATTCTTTACTATTATATCCATTTTCTTGGAGTTATATTATTTCGGAACAAAAATTTGCATGATTTACTTGTTAAAAAATCAAATTCATTGGTGAACATATAATTTTAAATTTTGAACTTTGTAGGCGTTCTTCCCAATAAGTGTATTGTGTTAAGATAAACATCTCTTAATAAAGTATCATACTTCCTCCATCCACAATAAATTGTGCTCGGGAGGGAACGACACGAATTTTAAGAAGAGGAGAATGAATGAGGGGATTATATTATTAATGTATTGTGAGTGAAGAATGAAACTCATGTTTAGTGTGACAGTGAATGATTTATGTAATTAATTTCTATTTATGAAATAATCACACTTATCGTGGACGGTCCAAAAAAAAATTGAACCACACTTATCATGGACCGAGTGAGTACTATGAAAAATTCATGTCAAACTTCTCATATTATATCCCTTGTCTCAATGAAAATACTTTAAATTGTTAAATATTCTTGCAATAATTAAGATAAAACCAATAAATTTATTATCTCTTTCAGTACGATATCCTAGTGGTAGTGAGGTTAATATCCGGGCCAAAGGTCACGGGTTCGAGTCCTCCGTCACGCGGTATTTAAATTTCCTTGTTTTAAAAAAAAAGAAAAGTTATTCGAGTATGAATGGAGTAGTGCTGGTTATTCAAGTGAGAAATATCTACACGTTTTTGTTTCTGGTTTCGTATACCAAATGGAACATAAAGTAACGATTTGTTTTTAGAAAGTTATTTCCGAATAACGATATCCATATGCCTGTCAGGTGTTTCTTTTGGATAATAGGATTGTACTATCACGAATTTTCTATGTAAATGATCACCAAATAAAATATTTCCACTTTAAAAATAAAATAAAAGTAAAAATTATGTAATGTTTATAGGGCTACCTAGATGGTGGCACCACTTGTAGAATCTGCCGTCACATGGCTGCTAGTTTGAATTGATAAAAATTAATTTAAAAATAATAAAGCGGAACTATGGTTTGACCATAACACCAAAAAGAAAAAGAAATTATATAAACAAGTTAAAAAAATATATTAACAATTATTTTTATTTCCACATCATCGTAGCTTCACCTTGCAACATTGTCTGTTCTCTCACCTCCCCCATTCCTTAACTCTCAACTCTTCTGCAACTTCGGCGGCTACTCCCCCGTCTTCATCTCTGTGTAGCTCCGACGAACCCGCCGCTATTCAATATTTGCCACCACCGTTCCATACTTCTCCTCTCTTCTGTCTATTTTTTACATTGCCTAAAATTGTGTTGTGTAGTGGTGCATAGCCCCACCTTCTTTCTTCTGCAAATTCATCCAATTTCATTCATTGTTTCCAAATCCTTGAACTCTAGTATTCTTCACTGATGAACCCATATTTGTGTCCATCTTTTCTTGTGTTTTTCTTGTATTTTTAGTCTTTGTTGAGTCAAAGGGTGTCTGGGAGGACACAAAGTCGAGAGATGGTGTGCAAGGAAGAACAGGTGGGATCTTGGGCAAATTCGGCGGAAAATCTGTTGTTGAGATGCTGAGATGGCGATACGATGCAAATGGGCATAGGGCTGGAGGTTTGTAGCTGGCAAACAACGTTTTTACACACTCTACAAGTCAGGAAGTACCTCCCCATATCCTTGAAGCCAACAGACAGAGTACCCGGAGGAGCTAGGATCTTGGTCAACACAAGAAGTAATACAGGATGCAGACATCGAAGGCAAGAAGCGAGTCGGACCAGCAGCATATTTCTTTTCCTTCAAGGAAGAGGATAAGGATCAAATATTTCTTTTCTTATCCTAGTTGGACCTAATCAAAGAAGATATCTACCAAGTAATGAAAGTGAATCGTGGTTGCATGGATGAGAGAGAAGGCGGATATGATATGCATGGGAAGAGTCCTTCACCAACAAGGAAACTTCCTCAACCCTAATTCCATTGCCTATATATATGGCCGACTCCACAATGTAATGTGTGCCGTTTTTATTCGAGTTCATAGCTTAGTTCTGCATTCTAAGTTTGAGAGAAAGTGAGGAAAAAACAAGTCCTACGGGCGATTTACTTTTATGTTCGTTTTATATTTTCTGCATTAGTTTAGTTGTTGGCTTGAAGTCAAGACCTCAGTTGCTGACTTACGCTTTTGAGCAGCAACCCTTTTCCAGTTTATGTTAAGTATGATTTCCCTTATACGATTTGTGTTCTTATTTAATATTATGTTTAGCTAAATTTATTGTTTGGGTTGGATGTAGATGAAGTGATCGTAATTACTCGTTTTAAACTCGTGAGGTCTAATTGCTTAAATTTGTTACTTAATTTTGTACCCGAAACACTTAGGATTAATTTTAGATTTAATTGATATTGATATATGATTGATCACCATCTAGAAATTGATATTAAGTCATTAACAGGAATTGGGATTTAACTCGAGAGTGTCTTTCGTGCCCAAGAAGGTAAAGAGTGTTGGAGAGCAGTCCGTATTGACCTACCTCTTGGCTGTCTTGGGTCTGTTTATTCTTAATGCCTTTTGGGCAGCATCATTACTGAAGTGTCTTCGTGACTTTGTTGATCAAGAGAGGAGATCTTGCCTTCTGGTCATGATCTGTAAAATTGGATAGACATAGGCTAAGTATGTTTATATCGTGACTTCGTGACCTTTAGGGTATAAACTAATCTTTGTCTTAAATCAAGTGATAAGATCAGTTAATTGAATATCTTTGCACCAATGAACGAGCGATGAGTAATTAGGATCATTGATTCGAAACCCAATCCAAACTCTTTTGTTATTTGATATTTTACTTGTTGAGTTACAGGATACATTGCAGACAAAATCCCTTTTGTTGAGTTCAATTTGAAGAGCAGATCTACACCAAGTCCCTTGGGATCGACCCCACTTGCCATTAACTACTACCTTGTTGGGCAAGAGGTGTTTATAACTTTATTTGTGCGAAGAGTGTAACGACAGCGCTTCGTCACCCACGAATCTAAAATAAAAAACTCTCAACTCCCAACCATTTTTCTCTCGACTATCTTCCCAACCCTCTTTTCTCTCCCACCTCTCTTCTCTCTTCCATATCTCTTCTCCGGTCACCACCACCAACGCCCCTCTAGTTTAACGGCAACGACGATGTCGCAGGTGTCCACTGCATCCTTAGGCAGCAGGATTTTTGGATTGTATACGGCCAACTCCTCCCCCTCCTTATCAATAAATTTGCACAACTTCTGTTGCTGGTGATTTTCCAGAGCTTTTCTGTTGCTGGTGATTTTCCAACAACTATATTTCAAGAACATCGATTTTGTTGTCGAGTTTGTTTGTCTTCGGAGAGGGGAATTCGGTGAAAGTGGGCGGTGGTGGAGGGTTTCTTAACGGCGACATGGCGGTCACCGCAATAATTCATTTCACTCTAACTCTACCCTAGTTCATAATTTAATTAACAAAATTGAGAATAAAATGACAATTTTTAAAAAATAAAATACTATATGATTTTACACGTGTAAGAAGGATATGGAGGTGAATGCACACCGGGTGGTGCCACCATCCAATTCGTCTTTTTAAAGTCATTGTGGAAAAAGATTACGTATCTATAGGTGCTGAATTTGGTAAAAAAATGATTTCACATGCAAAAGTTATGTATGTTTTTGCTTTTAAAACATAAGTTGTTGAGTAGCAACTTCCCCAATGGAACTACTTCCGTCTCACAGCTGCTTAATGTTAGGAAATCACGTCCCAGTTCCAACTAGGGGAAAACGATAATAGACAAGAAATAAGATGAAAAAAATAAAGAACAATCAACAGCACAAGAATTTAAAGTGGAAACTCCAAAATCGAGGAAAGACCACGACCCACCACACCAAACAATATAAACTCGACACCCCTACACTATTACAAGCTTTCGAATAACTCTCACCTTTTCTCACAACCCGAGACAAGGAATTTAACCTAGAGTCAAACAAAAGACTAAAGTGTAAAACTTGGTGCAATTACATCAAAGATACCTAACTTCTTATATGGCACTAAGAAGCTCCTACACTTTGATCATAAAACCGACGTGGGACACAAATTAACCCTTTATCTTTCAACACAAACCCAACAATCTTCACCTTGTTAAAATAAAAAGAACACTCCATTGTCTTTGTCGACAATCATGATTCTTAAACCAAAGAACCATAAACCTACTCCACCACATGAGTAGAACACTTAGAATCAACAGTTCTAAGATCTTCCTTCGACACATATATATCAAACAACTCGCTGAAATTTATGGTGCAACTCCTAGCTTTTGGCCCCCATAGAAGTCCTTCAGTCATTGACATCACTTCCACCACACACCCTACATCCATGCCAAACCAATGCACATGTGGTCCAACTAACATCGTTACATCCTCGTCCATGGCAGTTGGACATGCCATAAGGATGCTCATGTCCTCAACAATTAAAGGGCATCATCATCTTCTATCACAATATTAGTTGCTTCTTCAGAGTTGTTTTCCGCAACCGCTCCACCTTGATTAGCTCCACCTAAACGATATTACTTGATATGTCCAAGTTTTCCGCACTTCCAACAACAACCATTCTTAGAGCCTTTCTTTCCTTTTTTGTTAGCTGCCACCATTGCTGAATTTTCCGTTGAAGTTCATCCTTCACTCATCAGCCTTCTCTCTTCAGAAAGAAGTATTCCTATGACTTCAGCAAAAGCTAAAGGTTCATTTCCATACATCGGGATTGATTTCATGTGCTCGTATGAATGCGGAAGAGACAAGATGAATCTCAAAACCTTATCTTCATCTTCAACTTTCACTCCAATTGTTTCTAGTTCAGAGATAGTACCATTAAGAGTACTCAAATGATCTGAAATTTTCATACCTTCGTCCATCCGCAAGGTGTGAAATTGTTCTTTCAGATACAACCGGTTCGAGATGCCCTTTGCTTGGTACAAAGTCTCCAGCTTTTCCCACAACTCCTTGACGCTCGAAATCCTATGTATATTTGCAAGAACATTCTTGGCCAAAAACAAACGTATTGTGCTTGCAGCCCTCAGATCCAGATCCTTCCAATCTTCATCACTCATACCAAAACCTTCGACGTCTTTTCCTTTTGGTGAAGTTGGTCTTCCTTTCAAAGCATTGTGCAAACCAAATTGTATCAGCATGTCCTTAACTTGCACTTGACACAAGTTAAAGTTGATTCTTCCATCAAATTTCTCCACGTCAAACCTCATTGAGTCGAACCTTGACATCTCGTTTCTCCACCCCTAGTTGAACAACCGCCTGACAAGAGAACCCATAAACCCTATCACTGAACATGGCTCTGATACTAGTTGTTAGGAAATCACGTCCCCATCCCAACTAGAGGAAAACGATAATAGACAAGAAATAAGATGGAAAAATAAAGAACAATCAACAACACAAGAATTTAACGTGGAAACTCCAAAACCGGAGAAAAACCACGACCCACCACACCAAGCAATATAAACTCGACACCCCTATACTATTACAAGCTTTCGTATAACTCTTACCTTTTCTCACAACCCGAGACAAGAAATTTAATTTAGAGTCAAACAAAAGACTAAAGTGTAAAACTTAGTGCAATTACATCAAAGATACCTAGTTTCTTATATAACACTAAGAAGCTTCTACACTTTGATCATAAAACTGATGTGGGACACAAATTAACCAATTTTATTCTAACACAAACCCAACACTTACTGCTCAGCTCTTTCTTCCTTGTAGCAACTTACTACCTTGCCTTGCAGCAGTTTATTACACAACTACTCTTGCCTAGCAGCACCTTACGCCTCACAGCTGCTTCCGCATCGCAGAAGCTTCCTACACAAATGCAATTGTTTTTCCCTATAAATAGGCATCTAGAGTTCTCATTTCCATCATTCGGTTTTCTACTCTCGTCTCATTAACATTAGTTCGAGGTACTTATATGCTCAATCATGATGTTTCATTGTTATTTTCGGGCATTGATATTTTCTATCAGGTGAGTTTTCTTTTTCAAAACTATGTTTGAGTTAATGAACTTTATAATAGAATGAAAATGCAATTATCCATAAAATATTTTCATGTGCGTTCTAAATTATAAACTCTATGTTAATCGATCGAGATACTTAGTGAATACACAGATACTAGCTGAGTATTGTGAGCACCACGTTACAATGCAATGGATTGATCTCCATTTGTATTGTAGCTAACGATCTTGAAGTTAAGGCTTTTGACCTATGCTAATGTTGGCTATGTTACTTTAAGGACTTTGTCCCGAGTACTAGTCAAATGGGCTATGGCAACCATAATTATGGTTCGTAGTCCGAGTATAAAGATCAACCGTCACATCATGCATCTAAAGTATGTTTTGTATGGTCAGAGATGATTTTCTATTTTAAACTCTCTGAGGCATACCATGTTAACCGGATAATCTGTTACGATTCCAAAAATATTTCCAAAATGGCACATGCCTACTGAGTACACTAGTACTCAGTCCAAATATTTTCAAAATATTTTTAAGTCGGGAGGTAGGTGATGGGACTCGAGGCTGGAGCAACGATTATGATTGTAACTATTGTGTGCTTCCACTATATTATTTAAATGTGCAACCGTAAATAATATTCTAGACATGTAATTTGAAATCATGATCTCCAGATATATTAAAATAATATAATGTATTTTGATAATTGTTATAAGTGTTATTCTGTTAAATATGCCCTTTTTCCCGTTTCTTTACCTCCTCTCATCGCACTCCGTCTTACGAGCCTTACTTTGAGAACTGGAATGTGACAAGAATATATTGATAGAAATAACATAGACCAATCCATCTCTTACTTTGATGAAGCGCTTACTTTTAAATTTATTTGGTCATCTAACCTTTTATATACTCGTTAGTATTTTATAACAATATCCTGGCACAGAGCTAGAGGCTTTTTAAGGACTGTAACTTTTGGGTATTCGACGATTAAGGACACTTATTTGCGGGCCCTCTGTTTGAGGACATTTGTTAAGCAAATTAATACTCCGTAGGACAATTTCTGACCCGATCGGGCTCAATTGTAATTTTTGAGCCCGAACGCTTAGGTGGCATGCCAAATCATCTCCACGTCAGCCATTTCTGTGAAGCATTTCGTCGAACAGTTGAAGTGCAACATGGAGTAAGCTGTTGGAGGTCTGCTGCCGAGCCACCAGAGGTCGCGATACCGTCGTCATCACCGGGATCTACCGGAGCAGAGTCTCAAAGCAGTGCCACCACGAGCACCGCCGCGAGTAGCCGCACGAAGCGCAACTGCAATGTGGCTGCTCGTCGACTAGAGATCGCCGCTGCTTTTTCTCTCACGTCGTCATCGCGACCGCTAGGGCGGAGCCCTTGCTCACGCCGCCATGAAGGACTGCCGCTCTGCCACGGGATGCGACTGTTGCTGCTGCTGGTCTGCTGACTTGCTGCTTGCTTCCCGTGGTGTGGAGGTCACCGACGTTCATGGAGAACCTTGTAAAGAACTGCTGCAATCGTGATTCCGATCATAGCACCACACGACCGCTAGGATAGAGCCCTAGTGTGCGCTGCCGCGATCCACCGACTTGCACCGCCACTCCCACTACTGTTGCTCTGTCACTCCCACTCGATGGGAGCAGATGCAGCAGCTGTTGCTTTTACCCATGGCAGCCTGCTGCTCGCCGGCAAGTTGCAGTGGCTGCACTAGGCCAATTCCTCCAATAGCTTACTCCATGTTGCACTTCAACTGTTCTACGAAATGCTTCACAGAAATGGCCGACGTGGAGATGATTTGGCATGCCACCTAAGCGTTCGGGCTCAGAAATTGCAATTGAGCCCGATCGGGCCAGAAATTGTCCTACAGAGTATTAATTTGCTTAACAAATGTCCTCAAATAGAGGGCCCGCAAATAAGTGTCCTTAATCTTCGAATATCCAAAAGTTACAGTCCTTAAAAAGCCTCTAGCTCTCCTGGCACGTAAGTAAAGAAGACCCTGCGTAGTATTATTTGATCTATTTCTTTATAATTTATTTATTTATTTCGCTTTGGCCCATAGAAAGCCGTGAAAGGTCCATCTTCCTCAACCAAGATTCTATATTCTAGGAAAAGATCAATTATTGTCCAAAAAAATGATTAACAAGAATTATGAAATTACGGAAATAAAAATTTGCCGACATTTCCGCAAAATTAAGAGAAACTAAATGTAAATTTATTTCTTAAGTGAGCAAAAGATATATTCTTTCCTCCCCACTATTTATATACGATACCAAACATCAAATTAAGCCAACTTTCAATTTTGTTTAATTTCTTCAACAAATTTATTTGATTTCGAAATGGCATCTAACTCGAGTCCGCACCACTCAGGAAATCCTTCGTTAAAATTCACGTCAAAGGTAAGCATTTAACGTGCAAAAAATGTGTGTGTGTGTGTGTGTGTATTTTTCTATACATATATAACATAATAATTGTATGTAATTTGTAAACCAAGGAGGAAAAGATGATAATTCCCCCCAAGAATCTCAACATTGTTTGGGGCAACGATAATCGGTATTGGACCGTACCCAAAAACGAGTAAGTTAAAAAATCCTTACTTCCGGCGCCACTACAAATTTCTAGCTCCTCGTACATCAACAAAAAAAAAAAAAAAAAAAAAAAAAAAAAAAAAAATGGTTGTGTATGCAGGTAGTGGTGTGCAGAAGCAGAACTGCATCAAGTGAGCTGGCTGGAGGTGAGGGGAGTGGTGGACGACACGAGTCCCTACAAGAACTGCGAATTAGGGTTCCGCGTATCGTTGAAGCCGGATGCATTCGGATGGGGACACTACCCGATATACATGATGATGAAGAAAGGGAGAGAAGGGAAGATTGCGTGGACCAAGATTTCGATAAACCCTAATCAAAAAGGATAATTTGAGATCAAAGGGAAGTGGATCGCAGGACACAACCTAAGTATTAATGATCGAATGCTCTACTTCGGATTGTACGAGGTTTGGAGTGGCAAGTGGAAGGGAGGTCTCAAGATTCACCATGCGTATATTAGAGAGCTGCCATGAACCCCAACACTTATATCATTTTATCATCATATCTGGGGACTGGGGGGCCGCACGAGTACGATCGATCTCAAAACTATTCAAGTAAACTTTATGTGTATAAGCTTCCATTGATCAACTTGGAGAGCGCTCTCTCTCTCTCTCTCTCTCTCTCTCTCTCTCTCTCGCGCACACAAACACCCACACCCACACAGAGTAATAAAGTTTTCGGTATTCTCGATGCAACAATACATGATGTATTTTGCTTTTTTTATTTTTCTTTTTTTCTTATACAAATGTAATGCAAACAGCGACTTTTTTTTTTTTTTAAGAAGAAGAAGAAGAAGAATTTGAAGTTACTACGTGGTGTGGTGTTATTTAAACTAGTGTGCAATCTGTCGAAAATTGATGGGATATTATTTGACGCAATTTGCTTGGTAGTAATTCATAAAAGAATAAAGATATCCGGCCACACTGTGGCCAGCCACACGTTTAAAAAAAAGGAAAGTTGACTATAAAAATAGAAATAATCATATTTCCTCTTTAGGGTTTATGCTTCCCAATTAGGGTATATTTCCATTTTAAAAAAATATATTACCATTTTTAGCTCGTGTGGCTGGCCACAGTGTGGCCGAATATCATTACTCTTCATAAAAATTTATTTTGAAAGTGAAAATCTTTTTCTTCTGATTAAATTCAAGAAAATTGTTTCACAATTCTCACGTCTTCATCTACTATTTTTTTATCCTTTTTGTTGAATTTAATTTACATGCTTTAGTAAGATTATTAAAATTATTAGCTACAATTTGTTTGATAGTTATAAAAAATTATTTTGAAAGTGAAACCTTTATGTCTAATTAAATTTAAAAAAATTGTTATGCGATTCACTCATCTTCATTTACTAATATTATGTATTTGGCTAATTCATTAATTGGTGAAACTAAGTTGGTTCCATAAAAAACAATTATAGAATGAGAAAATACTGATTGATTTTGAGTATTTATATTTGTTCTCAATGTATATAATCTTATTAGAAAGCGACGTGGAATGAAAAAATTATATCATATAAGGAGATACAAATTAAAGATTTAAAAAGGATATAAATATAATATTATAAAATTCATCATAATTGTATTCGACACATTGTAGTGTGCCACATATGTTAAAGAAGGAAAATGAGATAATGTGAAATTTAAAATACCCCCCATCCGATGAAGGAATTAAAGTGGATCCCACAACTACAATGGTAGAACCAATCTAGAACCTTCTTCAGGAATTTATGTACACGGTCATAAAGAAAGAGATTCAAAAAGTGGCGCCGTAGCAAGTCATTCCAGTTTTTCATTCCTTGATCAAGCAAGAATCTATATCGCGATTATCATGAAAATGATATTTCATCTCATACAGTACTTGAACATATAAATTGCGAATATTTCGTACATGAGATAAAATGTTTGAAAAGGAGTTGCATGGCCGATCAAGAATTTCTTATAGATCAGGTGAACTAACATGCATTTAGAATTTTAATCGCAACAAATTGTTTGATTTTCGCATTTTCTTATTCTTTCTTTAACTTATTGTTTTGGTACACTGGGCAGGGCTTCCAATTGTAAGTGGAGATTGGTATGTGATACTAACAAAATTTAATTATTTTCTTCAACAATGGATTGAAATGAATATTACGAATTGAATTGGAGCTAGGAACTTAGCAAAACTTGCATATGTGAAAACTTGAAATTCAAGCAAAATAAATAAATATACAGATGCATGCATATAAGGCATCCATATAAAGGAGTACAGTATGTTCTAGTACTATAAAAGAAAGATTATGAAACTATGCCCCCTGTCCACACGTAGACAACATCAATGGCATCAAATTCCACAAGATAAAAAGATCAAAAGAGTGGTGTTCATCCACACCACTTCTTCATAAGATAAGAATGTACGAGATGCGGGCACACCGACGACGATCATAGCGAGTATGATCAAGTAAATCAGATAGCCAACAATTTTAAATATCTAAAGATCAAGAATCGGAATGTGATGCTGAAAGAAAAGTGCCACTTCTATAATGTGAACACTGAAAAGGTGAACAAAAAGGCATCATTCTTCGTAAGCAGCATTTTTCTTATATATAAACGGCAATTCAGAACAGCAATAAAACAGAGTTCTAAACTAATCTCTTTCTTTCGTCTACCTCAATGGGTGTCGGGACGTCACAATCACAAGATCATGCACCAGAGCAAAATGGTGAAGAATCGAGCAAGAATGAGCAACAAGTCAGCAAGGGTGAAGCCCAAGCAAATCAGAGTAGTAAACAAGTACCGTTACCTCATAACTGCGGAGATATTCTGAAGCATGCTGATTCGCCAGTTGACATATCAGCGACAAACATCCAAGAAGTACTTTATACGGGTGTTATCTTGAACAAGAAGAGGAAGGCAAGTATGCAGTAGTTTTTTTTTTTTTTTTTTTCTTTTTTGAGACATATTAGTTTTCAACTTTCTTTAAAGCAAATATATTACACTTGAGTATATAACATACCTATTATTATTTGAAAAATGAAAGAAAAAACATTGCTCGTACCATGCTACTGCTACCTTTTTATTCATTTTCTTATAAGAAACTTCACTTCTGCAGAAGTACTGGGTTGACAAGCAGTCGAACAGCAACTGCTTCATGGTTTTTGCACAAAGTCTTTTGATAACGTGGGCTGAAGATAAGCGCTTCTGGCATTGGCCCTTGTTGAAAGAATCGAGGTAATTATTACAATCACAAACTCATTATTTCAGGAATCAATGCTTGCACCTGCAAAATTAATGTAAAGTCTATCAAAGATTGACATCTCAGACTACAAAGCAACATGTAAACTTAAAATGAGAGTAATATTCGTATTTTGCAGTGATGAAAATCTTGCAGTAGCTGAACTGCTCGACGTTTGCTGGCTAGAGGTGCATGGAAGATTTGAGATAGCAAACCTCTCACCAGGACGACTTTATGAAGTTGCATTCATCGTGATGCTGAAAGATCCTGCTTACGGATGGGAAGCTCCCGTGAATCTGAGACTCACTTTACCGGATGGAGGTAGACAAGAGCGTACAGAAAATTTGATGGAAAAGCCAAGGGGAAAATGGATAGAGATCCCAGCAGGAGAAATCAAAAGCTCGACTGAGAAGACTGGAGAGATGGAATTTTCTTTATATGAATACGAAGGAGGAAAATGGAAGAAAGGGCTATTAATAAAAGGAGTTAAGATTCAGCCAAAAGCTTGAGTTCAGAAACATCGTTTATCCCTCAACATGGAATCTATACTTCCATAACAAGGATTTATAAGCTTCTGCTTTCATAGGATTAATGCATGACAAAAATAAAATTTATATCCGCTTTCATAATCTCACTGTGGAGAAGTGGTATTAGTGTACTATCACTGATGCTTCTTCAGTATGTTCATCTTGTGTTTGAACAATTTTATCACCTATTACAGCGTCATAAGTAATACTGCTAAATCAAATCTGAACGAGACCATTTTGACAGGCTCAATCTGAAGAATAGTTCCAAGAAATACCGAAAAATTTATTCATGACTAAAAGAAAAAAGTATGAATAAGAATTAAATCATTTATATACTGATCCACAGGAAAAACAAGGGACATCATCCTAGCTGAGATGAAGAAATTCCACTGCCTTACTATACCGTTGTTTGACAAGAAAGCAAAAATCCAAAGATTTTGACGTGGTGACATGCAAGGTAAAGCACGTGTAGGTCACACATTAGGCGATCTCCAAAAGAAAGAGTCAGAAACTAACCTGATTTCCATAGTAATCCTTGTGCAATGCCATCAAAGTATGCCATCTCAAAAATCTGTGTGATAATTTTCAGGCTTGTACCATAGTGAAAAATCGATTCCTTTGTCCTTCAAATCCTCAGTTGCTGGTCCAATTCGCTCAAGAAGCTGCAAACGGTAATGTAAAAGAAATTCATCATACAAGATTATCTTCTAAATATGTTTTCATTATCTGCTAAAACCCATACCATAAGTCGGTCAGACTCAAAATATTTGCCAGCAAAAACAATAAAACTAGGAGGAACTGAGAATCAGATGGGAAGAAGAAAATTAGGGGAAAGGGGAGTCGAAGATATAAAGAAAGAGGAAAAAGAACCATAAGAACCATGTATTCACATGAGAAAGAGAAAATTACAGATATCCACCAGTTCAGGATGAAAACGAAAAAACAAAGAATTGTAAGACTTCTGCCACTTGATTGATAATCCAGTCATTTAAATTAAAGCAATCTGCATATCAGATTGTGATGAAGTTACTAACCTTAGAATGAAGCACTCCATTTGATACCAAGACGGATCTATCAAATACTGAAAATTTTCCACCATCCATGCAAGACACTGTACCCCCAGCTTCTTCAACTATCTACTTGAAAGCATGAAAATCTAAGTGAGAGAAGTTGATACAAAACATGCACACATTGCTTGGGTGGAGATAAAAATAGAAGTCCATTACTAAATCAGTAACAAGCAGTAATTTACTATCGAACCAATTAATTGATGTAACCAGAGCACACTCAAAACTAGTGGAACAATTCTGTGTAATCTAAATTGTCAACGAGGGAGGAGAAAGTACCAAAACACCAGCAGCCATATCCCATGGTTTAAGACGATACTCCCAGTAGGCTTCTACAATTCCCAGGGCTACATGCGACATGTCAACTGCTGCTGCACCAAGTCTCCTCACACCCTGCATATTGGGAGTCAAAGGAGATTGCAAGCAAAGGTTCAGTTCAGCAAAAAGTATGTTAAAATTATTGCAACTTGTGATGTGATTAAAGATAGAAAAGAGTGTTATACCCGACTAACGTCAGTGAATTCCTTGAATAGCTCCATATTAGTTGCCCATGGATCATCATGTTCATATCCAAACCCAGTAACCAAAAGTGATCTCTCAACCTAGTTTTGGTTACAGTAAAGTGGGGATCGGAATATAATAAATCATGCAGAGATGCAAATTACATATGATATGAACGGGATTTGGTTGAGAACGATATTATTAGAACAAGCCAGTCGTGTACTTAATACATGATAACTCACCTTATCAGTTTGGCTCACATGAATTTTCTCTCCATTGCAGAATGCACCTTTGCCTGGAAGTTCATAAAAACTGAGTTAACCTGAAAAGGTACAAAGATAATCAAAAGTTAAAAGAGTAAGAACAAGAATCTTCTACCAGCAGCTGCAGTAAAAGTCCGAGTATTCCAACACTTAGGTCCACCAACAAACTCTACCTGCAGAAGAAGATAACATCGTCAACCTCTTATTTATTTCAGCACGCTGTTACACTACTAAACCTCAACACATCTGTAAAATCAGTCATAAAGCATATGCTAAAGTACCACAGAGGCAGCAGCCGGTTTTCCTTTGTAAAGTACACCAATGGAAACTGCAAAGCTTGGGTAGCAATGCGCAAAATTTGTGGTACCATCTGCATTATAGTCGGAATAAGAACAGAAAGGCAGAAAGGGAAACTGTGGTTAAAATTCAAGGTTTTTACTTTGCGAGTCAAGTTGGATCTCGATAACCCCAAAAGAACTGATAACTTACAATTTTTTACCAGCTAATAAGAAAAATAAAATCATAATGGTTATTAGCATCTAAAGTTCACAATTTCTTGGGGCTTGATGGGCAATACCTAGGGGATCAATACACCAAAGGTAATCAGAAGACGAATCCCCGATGATCCCTCCTTCCTCCCCTAGGATGAGGTGGTCTTGAAAGTTCTTCTTTACCACATCTAGAATAGCAGCTTCACTCATTTCATCTGTGCTGCAGAATTATCGTCCAATGGGTGGTTTAAAACACATGAAAAAACTATGAATGGACGATTGCCTAAAAACAGGTGTTGGCGACACTACCATCAGCCATTTTTCATAGTTACATGTCCACATTGTAAATCTTCACTTGTAAATTAGCATATACTAACCTCCATAACGGGGTTTCACATTCATCAAAAGTAGGATAAATTTATAGTGGCAACAGGTCTTACTCAGTTACTAGATCAGTCAATCCCTTGTAGGTTATATTTCGAGGTTTATTTACTGCATCCATTATCACCTGAAAAAGGTATGGAGACATTTATAACATTTATAACATATTCTAAATAACAATCTCAATATTATCACACACACACACACACACACACACACACACACATTATGATTAAAGAATAAAGATTTCTATACTAAAGCAACACTTTCAATTAGCATACTGATTAATATAATGTTGTCACAAAATCACACTCTTCATTTTTTTATTTTATAAAAAGGCACATTTTGCATTCTAATTATTCGTCTAAATAATTCACCAATCACCAATTAATCTCCACCATAACTCCATTCCAAAATGTATGGGACGAGACCACAAAATTATTATGAATATATACAGAAAAAAAAAGTCCGAAAATTAAGAAACCTGAGCTCCAGTCTTGGCGGCAATTTCAATCACTTGAAGGAGCCGATCAGAAGGAATGGGGCCCGTTGAGTCGGCGCCGACTTTAAAATACTGTTTTGCCTCAGAAACATTTGATAAAACAGCTTTGGTGCACAACCCCCTTTTAGAGCTGAAAGCACGAGGTAAGGTTCGAGGAAATTCATGTTTCAGATGCCGCGGATTAGCGCTCGAACACCTCGGAAACAAAATTCTTGGGAGTTCAGAAGGAAGAATTGCAGTTGGTTTACGATTGAGTGTGGATGGTGAAGTGATTAAACACCGCCCCATACTTCGGAGAGATTGAGGATTTACTTGCGTTTTTTCTGTTTTCTGTTTATTCGTTTGTGGGTGTGTGGGGTGGGGGTGGGGAGAGAGAGAGAGAGAATCTTTCTGACTATTTGCTTTGAAGAGGAAAGGAGGTAAATTTACTCAGCCGCGCATATGCTTTCCTCACCTAATCCGCGGACACGTGGACACTCCAAAGTCAACAACTCAGATTATAGCAAAAATGAAATTGGAATATAAGAGCATCCACAACAGTGGGTTCCCAAGCCCTAGGGCTATGGGTATTTTGGTGGGGTCCCAATGATTGATAGCTCGAGTTTGAAATTTTCAGTATGGTGAAGCCCGATCCCTAGGGCTATGCAATGATTGATTTTTTTTAATTTAACTTTTCTATTTTTTATGACAATAAAAATAATAAAATACGAAGTTGTATTGAAACATTGGAAAATTACAATACAATTCATACAAATTAAAAACTACAAATTAAATACTAGAAATTAAAAAATACAAATTAAAAAGTACAAATTAAAAACTACAAATTAAATACTGGTAATTAAAAATTACATATTAACATCCGAAAACTGGTATTTTTGCTTGAGAAATGCGCACACTTCACGGTGGCGCATCAATTGTTCCGGGTCCATGTCGCTTGTTTTTCTCGTGTAGATGTCGTAGGCCTACTTAAATTCCTGATTAGCCACTATTTGGACCATACGTTCCTGGATGCCGCCCATTGTTTGCACGGCCGCCATCTTCGAATTGACTTTTCCCTTTCCCTTCTTCGCCGCCTTTATGCCGGTCGGGCGGGCTAGCATCGACGAGGCCTCGTTTGCAGATGTGGAGTTGCTGGAATGACTCGTGTAGCCACCGTCTTCACTAGTCTTGGAGCGCTTCGATTGGGTCTTTTTATCCGGATTGCAGAAGGAGGGAATATCCTTCACGACCTCCCACGCCTTCCGATGGATGAAATGTTTGCCACGGGTTGCATGATAACCATCGGCGGCTAGCTTGTAGAGGTCGTGGTCGCTCCGCCCACTAGCATTTTCTCTCTCGAAGTTGATGTATTGCTCGTTGAATTTCACAATTTCGGTCTTGGCGCGTTTCCACGCCGACCGAATGGCTTCTACACCACGAGGTGGTTGAAGAGCTATGAACTCGTTGAATTTGTCGGCAATTCTCTCCCAAAAGTTATCAAGCTTTTGATAGTTTGCATTTACCGCATCAAGCCCGATATCAACATAGCACTTGGCAATCCACTCAATTTCATCCGGCGTGTAGTTCCCGCTTCGAGCTCCGTAGTTCATTTCCGCAACCTTTCCTTTTCCCTTGCCCTTGGCCGGTGCCTTTTCCTTGGCCGCGGCCTTTTCCTTTCTGCGACGTGGCTCCGGCTCCTCCTCGGCCTCCTCATTTTCCTCACCCTCTTCTTCATCCTCATCAGGGACATGGTCGTCCTCGTCATTGAGGTTGATTCCTCTAAACTGGCGATATGTAGACGGAGGTGTCTGGAAAGATTGGTAGCCACCAGGCGGTGACGAGAATTGCTGGAATGCACCCGACAGCGGCGGCGAGTGACTGAAGTGGCTTAAGCCCGGTGATTGCGAGTACTGCCCAAATCCATAAGGCGAGGAGTACTATGGATATCCAGTACCTTGCTGGGTTGAAAACGACGGACTATTACCGGTGAATAATTGTCGTGAGGGAATTGGATTGGGCGATTGGGAAGAGGGGTGAGGGTTTTGTGGACAATTTTTGGAGAACCACTCAATGAATTCATCATCTCCCATTTTTTAAGAAAAAAATAAAATTATAAGAGAATGTAATTGGAATGTAGAAATGAGAATGAAGAATGAGAAGGTGTGGATGTTTGAGAGGATATAGATGACATATTTATAGCAAAAACACAAAAATATCCGTTTCATCTTATCATATTACCGTTACCATTTTTTTTTTTTAAATTTTACAATTCAGATTTCAAAAAAAAAAAAAAAAAAAATTAAATAAATTGGCAGAAAATGGGAGGAGGTGACGCGTGTCCCTCCTCCCCTCCATCTTCTTCCTCTCGCCCACGGGCTTCACCGCGCCAGGGCTCCATCCGCCAAGCCCGCCCTCGCCTCCTCCAACGGGCGGCGCCCTCGCCGCGCCCGGGCTCTTCCTCCGTCTCCCGGGCGACACCCACACCGTTGTGGGTGCTCTAAGAATCCGCCCGAATATGGTTGGAGAGGGGATGTCCCGTGCTCGGACTTACCAACGTCACACGTAGGCTCCACGTAGAAAAAAAATGTGATTGGATCATTGTGTTGGCACTAATGTGGAAGAGCCAAAACTATGGATCATTTTAGTTTGGTCAAAGCGGTTTCACAGAATAATATTAAAATATTAAGTGGACCCCACAGGAAGAGGCGTCGTCCTTACGCCAACTATCTTTAATTGCACATGCCAAACTATCGGCTTATCATCGACTCAACGACACAGATGCCAAAACTTTGAAATTTCGATTCGTCCAAACTTAGGATGATACATTGTTTGATGAAGAACATCATACACTACTCGGCTTGTTAAATTGATGGTGATTTGCTATCGATCGAACTGGATTTTGGTTGGAAAAGTCAAAATTCTTCAAAAGCTAGGGCATTAAGTAGATCTGCAGTAGGCTTCAGATAATGCCCCCGGGTCATCTTTTTGCGGGAAACGAGGGGTTGAACACAGGCCCTCAACATCATCGACATCATTTCACTTCAGAGTTCAGACAATTAGTTTCATGTTGGCCAAAGCCTAAAGTTCTCTTCTCACTCTCCTTCCACTTTTACCTTTCATCTTCTTATCATCCACACAAGCACACGGAAACTGAAAAACAGACTGAAGGAATCAACGATGTCGCCAAAGGAAATAGTTGAATTAATGAATGCAAAAGGCGATTTGATGAGGTTTAAATTCAGTTCAACATCCAAAGACTCTATTTACGATCAGAATGAGTCCCCTAGAAATGTCGGTCCCTCCATCCCAACATCGAGAAAGAGAAAAACGACGGCGGTGGATGATCAGGAACTGTCTGGGCCCCGGAAAAACACAGAAAGCTCGTCGGAATGGACCAAGGAGGCGACCCATGCTACTGAAAGTTGTCCTTGCGAAGACCCAAACGCAACCGATGTGATGATGCAACCATCGTCTGGAACAAAAGCGGCGTTGCACAAGGCCTCTGAGCCCGTTTCGCACGAGGCGTTCTTTCTTAAAGCGTTATTGAGGGAGCCCCTAAATACCCTTGGTGAAACCTCCAAAGCTTCGCCGAACATTTTGGTATAGTCTATAAATCCTTCAACCTCGGTCTTAATGTATTAATCAATGCTACACGGGAAAATGGCTTATGGATAGGGTTTTGGAAGAGCTTTTGATAGTGAGTAGTTGGTTTAATTTAAATTTTGCTCTCGTGCTGCTTCTGATAAGGAAAGAATGCCTGTTTATAGTTCATTTATCATTTGTTTGATTTTCATGATTTTAGGATTGATGTTAAACTTTTGGAAGAGTATAAAACTTTTGTTAATTACCTTATTGTACCCAAAGAATGAAAGAAAAGTATTAATTCCAGAACCAATGTTGCGTTAGAAAAAGCTAAGAAAACAACTTAATTTGTTTGGTACTTGAGACCTATTAGAAAAAGCTAAGGAAACAACGAGGGGTTTAACATAGGCCCTCAACATCATCGACATCATTTCACTTCAGAGTTCAGACAATTAATTTCATGTTCTCTTCTCACTCTCCTTCCACTTTTACCTTTCATCTTCTTATCATCCACAAAAGCACACGGAAACTGAAAAACAGAATGAAGGAATCAACGATGTCGCCGAAGGAAATAGTTGAATTAATGAATGCAAAAGGCGATTTGATGAGGTTTAAATTCAATTCAACATCCAAAGACTCTATTTACGATCAGAATGAGTCCCCTAGAAATGTCGGTCCCTCCATCCCAACATCGAGAAAGAGGAAAACGACGGCAGTGGATGATCAGGAACTGTCTGGGCCCCGGAAAAACATAGAAAGCTCGTCGGAATGGACCAAGGAGGCGACCCATGCTACTGAAAGTTGTCCTTGCGAAGACCCAAACGCTAGGGGTGGTTCGGTATACCATATCGAGATTTTTTTATCATTCCGATACCATACCGAAAGTTTCGGTATACATAATTTTGATATTGATACCATACCAAACTTTTCGGTATACCGAAATTTTGGTATGATTCAAAAGGCATACCGTTATCATACCTTATTTTCGGTATACCGTAAAAGTACAGTATACCGAAAATATTAATGAATTAATATAATGAATAATTCATTAATAATTTAATATATATACATATATAGTTATATAAAATATCAATTTATATATAATTGTTTAGAATTTTCGGCATATACCAAATCTTCGACATATACCGCGATTTCGGTAAGTACCAAATATCGGTATTTATTGAAAATTTAGGTATACCAAAGTTTCGATTCGGTACGGTATACCGCGGTATTTAAAATTCATATACCGTTACCATACCAAAACCTTTCAGTATGGTATCATACCATACCGAAAATATAGTATACCATAAATTCGGTAAAATACGGTATTTTTCGGTTTGGTTCGGTCGGTATACCGATATTTCGGTATTTTAGTCCACCCCTAGCAACCGATATGATGATGCAACCATCGTCTGGAACAAAAGCGGCGCTGCACAAGGCCTCCGAGCCCGCTTTGCACGAGGCGTTCTTTCTTGAAGCGTTATTGAGGGAGCCCCTAAATACCCTTGGTGAAACCTCCAAAGCTTCGTCGAACATTTTGGTATAGTCTATAAATCCTTCAACCTCGGTCTTAATGTATTAATCAATGCTACACGGGTAAAGGGCTTATGGATAGGGTTTTGGAAGAGCTTTTGATAGTGAGTAGTTGATTTAATTTAAATTTTGCGCTTGTGCTGCTTCTGATAAGGAAAGAATGCCTATTTATAGTTCATTTATCATTTGTTTGATTTTCATGATTTTAGGATTGATGTTAAACTTCTGGTGTTCTGTGGTGGGCATGCAACTTGTGATTGTAGTATGTCACTCGTGTCTGTTAATGCGTATGTTATTGTGTATGTTGTTTTCCTAAACGTGCTTACGTGCATACCTTCGTGTTGGAGGGATAGAGATACAATCTTAGTAATGCATGTTCATGACAGCAGTGCACCTACGTGATGAATGAAATAGTCGAGTTCGATGTAAAAATACATGGTCAATTGAGTGTGATCATCCAAATTTACAAGACATGGCTCCTGCTTTTAGTTTGTTCACTTCAAGTTTCTATAAGTTTGGTGCTTTAATTTGGTGAGATGTGATGCTCAATTATTTGAATTGTAGTTTTTATTGGTCGATGCACTTCTTTGAATGTCTACTACATGTTTTTTTATGACAAACGTAATTGAATCTAATTATATTGAAGTTTAGTAAGACTTTTAAAGAGTATAAAACTTTTGTTAATTACCTTATTGTACCCAAAGAATGAAAGGAAAGTATTCATTCCAAAACCAGTGTTGTGTTAGAAAAAGCTAAGGAAACAACTTAATTGTTTGGTACTTGAGACTTATTACATGGCGAATGTACAGGATTTTGAGCGATTTAATGTTAACACTTCCTGTAAATTGCAGGACCTATACAGGTTGATGAAAAAGATCATGGCCCGAATTGACAATCAAGATCAAGTACTGGCCGAACTCATGTTGGATAAGAGAAGTAGGAATGATTCAATGGAGCAACAAGGGCAAAAGATAATTGGAGGGAAATGGAAGGGGAAAATTGGCAGGCCGAGGAAGCATTCTTATTAGCCGCCAAAGCCCAACAAAAAGATGGTTAGACCGAGGAAGAATAGAAAGGGAGAGGAGACAGATGTCATTGACTCAGACTGCATTGTCGTGGGGATGACTCCTCCATCATCCGTTGAGAAGAAGGCAACCCCCCGTTCCAGAGTTTCTAAGCGATTGAATCTCAACGAATACATTGACATCATCCAATGGATGGAAGAAGGTAAAAAATGGGGCCGGAGGTAAGTAGCCTTTTTGGATCTTTTATCAAACAGTAATATATTTTTTTAACGATTCTCCGTTTTATATTGAAGTCATCTACTGCGGGTGCCCGTGTATTCTGTTAAACTGGCCGACCTATGGTGGATGAAGATTCTATGGGAGGAGAAAACTCATCTCTCCATGCAAATAAGTGTAGTGGCCCTTTTAGTCTGCTTGAACTCTTAGCTTTTGTAATGGATTTTCGTAATTTATGTCATGTTATTTAATATTGTAGCACATGGATGTCTTGCTGAACATGATCTCCTTGAAATTTGATAAGGAGAAATCACCGCAACATAACTGGTCCATTGTGGAGAGCTATTGTTGGGTTAGATTTATTTATTAATGCATCTATATTTTTGTGACAATAATTTTCCTGCATTGTACATAATTCACTACGCCAAATTAACTCATAGATAACGGATTTTATCCGTTATCTATAATCCGTTATCTATGTCAAAATACATAATGATTTTTTAAAATAAATAACGTTAGAAAATCTGTAATTTATAAACCAGATACATAATGTTACTTACCGTTATAAAAGTTATAAATATTCGTTGTCTTTATCTTTATTGATAACGATTATTTTTATATACATTACACTCTTTTTTCCGTTGTCTTTATCTTTATAGATAACATTTTGTTCCGTTATAAAAAATTATTTTTCTCCGTTATCAAAGGTTTTGTTAGATAACGGTCGTTTTTTTTATTACCTTTACGTATGCTACAGACAGATTCACATATATAATTTATTTGCAATTAAAATCGACCTAAAACAACACAATAATTAAAACCATTTATCATATATCATCCAAAATATTCATACAATCATCATCCAAATATAATTAACATTCTACATGTTCTATCAGTTGTATGTCCAAATAAAATAATACATTGATGATGCAACTAGCTAGCTAGCCATTTCGATCCAGACAACTTTCCTACGAAGATGAGAGGCGCCCATTCTGCTCAGCGGCTCAACTGCAATTTTGTTCAAATATACGTGGTGACATTAAAAAGGCAAAAATGCATAGAAAATCCCGACTTTTACTCACATTCTGGTTTAAAACCAATTTTTTTTAAATTCTCAAATTAAACTACGATCTTACAATTTGATGCGATTAGCTCCTCCGACCGATTTTCCCCCAATTAATTTCACCGCATATCGGTCGGAGGAGTTAATCGCGTCAAATTGTAATGTCGTAGTTTTATTTGAGAAGTTTAAAAGGTTAGGTTTTAAACCAGAATGTGTAAAGGTCAGGGTTTTTTTATACATTTTTGCCTAAGACAATTATTGATTTTGCAATTATTTATTTTATGAAAATTATGTATATTTTTCAAAGAATATGCGATAACTTAAATTTATACGGTACTCTATTTGGAGAACGTCAGCATTTTATTTTATATTTCAAATTAAGAAGTTTTAAGTTTGCTTTATGTATCAACCAATTCATGTGTAAGTATTAACACTCAAATATGAGAGAGGGTTAGTAATTTTATATCTATTTTTCTAAAGCTAAAATATTTAATTTTTTAATTAACTCATGAGTTGAGACCTTTAGTTGTATTCGACCAGCAACTATTCATGAATAAAACCCTTATTTTTACTTATAATAATTTTACCAATTAAGGCAATCCATTTTATTAAAATATATGATGGTCAATGCTAGACAAAAAATTGGTGGAAGGAAGGAGTATATAAAATCAAGATGTTTGATTGTTTACATCTATAAATTTACCCAATGGCTGACTAAATTCTAGTATCATATAACATAGTAAATATATAAGAGGCAAAAATGCATAAAAAAACCTTGACCTTTACATATTCTGGTTTAAAACCAATCTTTTTAAAATTCTCAAATTAAACTATGACCTTGCAATTTGACGCGATTAACTCCTCCGACCGATATCCGGTGAAATTAATTGGGGAAAAATCGGCCGGAGGAGCTAATCGCGTCAAATTGCAAGGTCGTAGTTTAATTTGAGAATTTTAAAAAGATTGGTTTTAAACCAGAATGTGAGTAAAGGTCAGGATTTTCTGTGCATTTTTGCCCATTAAAAATTATCCAAATAACAATCACACTACCTATATAAAAAAGGATAAAGACTTCATGACAAGTAATGAACCCATATTTGTGTCCATCTTTCCTGGTGTTTTTCTTGTTCTTTGTAGTCTTTATCGAGTCAAAGTGCGTCTGGGAGGACACAAAGTTGAGAGATGGTGTGCAGGGAAGAACAGGTGGGATCTTGGGCAAAATCGGTGAAAATCTGTTTTTTAGATGGTGAGATGGCGATACAATGCAAATGGACATGGGGCTGGAATCTTGTAGCTGGGCAACAACTTCTATTCAATCTACAAGTCAGGAAGCACCTCCCCATATTCCTATCATAATTTGTTTCCTTTACTTCGAAATAACTGTAGTATCTGGTGAGAAATTAGACCAGGACGCACTACTCGTGTCTCCGGCAGGAGTGCGTTGGCTATCATGCATCTCACCAAATCGTTGTAAAGCATTAACCAAAAACTTCTTTACCTCTACGACCTCACCTTGAACCGCATCTAGTCTCCCACCGTATCCATCTCTTGTGCAAGCTAATTTAGACTGTAGTTCGACCATAATATTCATCAACTCTGAAATTACACAAATCATTTAAAGTTAAACAGCTCATCTATTCAATTCCACGAAATTAACCATACATGATTAAATTAAATCAGCGCATCTTATTATCATATGCTACGTCCTGCATTTCCTTTTCAGCATTAGGAGAATCATCATTACCTTCATTCGTCCTGCTAGACCGACGAGGTCCACTACCTTCCCCGACAAAAATTTTCTTTCCCAATCCGTTTTACCTTCTTTCCCAGTGTCACCTTCATCGTCATGAGGGGAGAGTTTGCCTTTACCGGCAAAGTCATCACTTAGAGGAACAACTTTGCCAGGGTTATAAGACACGCCTAAGCTGGACAACATACGCATCTCGGCCTCACTTGGCACAATGGCCACCTGAAAGTGCAGAATTCAAACATGCATGCATGCGCAACAAGAAACAATTAATTTCACTGTACAAGTAAACTTACAGGTCATGAGCAGGATGTAGGCTGGAAGAACAGCTTAAGATCACTGAATTGAAAATAGTATTGGGAGTTCCATCTTGACATCCTCGGTACAAGGTCATCGGTGTTTTCAACGTTGTGAAGGGCAAAAATAAAGCCACTGGCTTCGCAAGTTTTAGATTGTGATGTCTTCTTCTTGTCAATGTTGTGAAGGGCTTGTCGACCTTTGTGCAGGGTCTGAACGAGGAAATCATATGCCACACGACCCCAAGAATAATGGTGAAATGCAGTAAAGTCATCGATGAGGTGAAAATAACGCATGTTTATGCTTTTGATGTAAACTGCTTTATCAGAAGTACCGAGTAGACGAAGTAGAGGCTACCCAACTTCAACGACTCAACAGAGTCAGGATCGTGCGCCCATTCTTTGTCGAATTGATAGAAAACTTGTTTGACATCAATTCTCCGTGCATAACCAAAAAATTTAACATGGATAACACTGCGATCGGGAAAAGGCTCGTCATTTGGTTGGAAGCTCAATCCAGTCAATAAAGTGAACTCAGTAGGCCCAAACTCGATTAAGGAGTTGTTTATACGGAAAACTAAGGTACCACGCTCCTCCGACCAAGGCTCCAAGCAATTGAGAAGATGGTAGATAACCTGGCCTTGAAACCGACACTCACGTATATTGAACAGTGGGCCAAAGCCTGATCCCAAAAGAATTCTTTTGTTTGTTTCAGACAACTTATTGACAACATGGTTTATGCATGAGATCTTGCTTCTTGATGACACCATTGCACCTACATGGTAAACCAAATTATATGTTGCAACTAACATGTTGAGGAAACAAAGCTACCATAATGTAATCAACCCACACTCACTAAAGCTTTAAGATCTCATAATGTAATCAAGCACTCACTAGCTAGCTAAAGCTTTAAGATCTCCTTACATGACATTACATCAATCAACAATGCAAGCCACTCTTAATAGTATATATGATTACAATCACAAACATCAAACGGTTTTATTCGAGCTTACATACATTTGATCAGCATATGTTTTTGTTAAGCACACGTGGAGAAGAACATCTATGCAATCAAAGTTTAGTTCAACACAAAAACAACAAAGAGACCCAAAATGCCAAAAACATCGAAAAAAAACCCTAGAAGCACAGTGTTGATTTACTGCATTCTATCTGGGATCGCCATACTAAGTAATTAACAAATTCTACAATGAAATACAGGATCAAGAAATGAAATCAAATCGTTACCTTTTACAGCCGAGGGTTTTCCTGATTTGGGTACCTTTTTACTCCGTTTTCTCTTCTTTTCCAGCCTCGGCGCTGAGGTGCTACATCCCCTATCGTCGTCGTCCTCATCCTCGTAAGGAGGAGCAACATTGACACTATTCTCGCCGCCGTCACTTATAGTATTCTTTTTTGGGCGAAAATTCAAATTTGGGGGGGGGGGGGGAATTGGAGGAGTTCAAACAATGCCAATTTGGGGGGTAAAATCAGAATAATGTAACCGTGACGAAGAACACTAACACCCAATGAAGAAGAAGATGCACAAGAATGTAATTGCCGATTGAAGAAAACTGGTAGGAGGAAGATGAACACTAACCGTGAAGGAAGTCGAGATGAAAAAAGCGTAGGAGATGAGGGGTTATGAACGGAACGAGTTGTGACCGATACAATGTATGGCCTTAATGGTGTGACGTCATTAATGGGCTGCAGACTCGAGGTAGAAATTGAGCATTGTTCACCGTAAATTGGATACGATTTCGGGCCCATTAACAGCGTGTTGAGCCACGTATTATTTTCCATTATGTAATGCCAAGTGGCGCTGATTTGGCACTCGACCTACTAACGATCGACCTAGCATAGTCATTCCTGTTAGGAAGATGCTTAAAACAATTGATTTATCCTCATTTGTCACTGTTTCTTTACTGTAGCTCGTCAGCTTTTTATTTTATTATTATTTATCTGCTTACTATTTAGTTTTTTTAATAAACCTTAATAACCCTCTGTTCTTTATCTGATTATTGGAGATAGATTGTTTCAATTTTTAATAGTTGATGATTGAAGGTTTCTCTATTCTTTCAACGCAATTGGGAGCTTTAGGGATGATTTTGGATTAGTAGAATAATAAATTGGGGGTATAGCTTATAGGGGTATAATGGTGGTATTATTTAATAAAAGAGGTTATAAATAGTTAAGTGGGAGTTACATTTAGAATTAACCTTCCTCCTATTTTAATAGGGGTAGAATAATGACGGTGTCATTTGATTCGGCTGCAAACTCAATCGGGCTGATTGATTTCCATTATTGGGTCATTATTGGCCCTTTTAACATATTGACCAAAATTTATTTATTTAATTACATGAATGGGCCATCAGCCCGTCTGGAAGGGATAATTAGGACTAAAGACCAATCAAACAAATTTTGAAATATTTTTGTACATAATACTATTATACTATACCATAAATTGTTTATGGGTAATTTTCAACATGTTTCTATTTTACTCATTTGATTTAAAAAATAATGCGTATACTATATTGCCCTTGTATTCACCAATTTATAATTTCAACAAAATGTAAAGTCAATTCAAAGAAATTTTGTAATTGAAAAAAAAAAAAAATTCAAGTATGTACTTTTCCTCTTCCGATCCGTTTCAGACTTCTTCATAGACAAACACAACAATAATTTTTTGAGTAGGTCTCATGTGCAGTAAGTTGCACTAGGGTTGTAAACGAATAGAATCAAAGTGAATAACGGTGTATTCGATTCGGATTCGTGATATTATTTGCATATTCAAATCGATATTCGAATCGGCTTCGAATTTTTTTATTCGTATTCGATTCGGAATGATATTCGTGAATATTCGATTTGAATCGAATATTCGGACGTTTTTTGAGTTTATTATAAACATACTATACGAATATTCTTTTCAAAATTTTATAATTTTTGTACACTATTCGATTCACAATTTTGAAGGAAAATTTCTTAAATAATGTTACACCTAAGAAACAATTAAACACTTAATTCAATAATAAATATTAGAGTAATGATATTTGGACACACTGTAACCAACCACACGCGCTAAAAATGGTAATATAGGTTTTGAAAATGGAAATATACCCTAATTAGGAAGCATAAACTCTAAGGGGAAATGTGATTATTTCCATTTTTACAGTCAACTTTCCTTTTTTTCACGCGTGTGACTGGCCACAGTATGCCTGAATATCATTACTCTAAATATTATATCCAATATATTTGCCTAATAAACACTAAATAATAGATTCTAAAAATATAGATACCGAAGAAAATAAACATATAAAGTATTTATTTTTTATTTTTTTTTAATTTAAGGGATTATATGGAGTGAATTCAAAACTACCCATTTTTACATGACTTGATTTTTCAAAGAAAAAAGAAAAGGAGTTATTCTTAATCCCAAATTATTAATTTCCACCCTACACCAAATATCTTAAAAATCAGTTCTTTTTTTTAGTAATAGCTGGTGTGCATCTAATTTCAAAGTTTACAAAAGTACAAATAATTGATTAAGAATGTTAATAGAGTAATTTGCTAGTCAGCACTAGCTACGCTGAAATCTCTGCGTCGTTATAATTTACATGGAGTCATAGTTATGATAGTTTGAATATTTTATCTCAATATTTTATGTGTTTTACTAGTTTATTTATATTTATCATAACAATATTTATTACTCCTTCTATCCCAATTATTATTGGTCTGTATTTTTTTTTACTGTCCCGTTATTCTTATTATGTTTCTTTTTTTGAAAATAATCAAGAGATAATTAGGATTCAATTAATTTGTGAGCAGCCGCTACGGGTATTGAGTTAGACCCCGGGTCTATCGCCGGGAAGCGTAATTTCAATGATTGGTAGGGTTGAGTAAGACCCTGGTAAAAAATTCTACTATGGTGAGGTTGAGTAAGACCTCGGATCTATAATTATTGGCAATGATTGAATAGATTTTATTTTATTATAATTTTTATTTGTAATAAATAATATTAAAAAACTTAATTAAACATAAAAATTAAAAAAATTACAATTTTATTGAATTAAAATAAAAACAATAATCATCGTATGCTTGTTGGTAAATCTCCATGGCTCACTGACCCAACTCGATACGTCGGAGGCGTCGCTCCTCCTCCTCTTCATGATTGAAAAACGCACCCAACCAACTTATTTTTTTTTATATATTGTGGAAGAAAATAGTGATTTTTTTTAGGTGAAGAATTGAATTTTGAAGGTGTAGAATGAATTTTGGCGTGAAGGATGAGTGAATTGAAGGGGTATTTATAGGGGATGAAAAAAATGTAACCGTTTGATTTTATTTTTTTAATTTCTGGAAAAAAAAAAAAAATTGGACCAAAGCGATCATGCCATGTGGCAAAGCATTGGACATGAATGAGGTCGAAGGCGGTGTCGCAATATCGACACCACCCTCGATACCACCCCCTTCGACCCCCTTATATCGAGTCATCCACTACGGCATCGACCTCGCGGTGTCGAGGGAGCCGGGGTCAAGCGGGGTATCAATACCGACTTCGACACCGCCGCTCGATCCTTGTAGTGGATGCTCTAATCAATTCACTTTACACCTTTCATCCCTGCTCTTTCACCTCATTTTTTGTATCATTCAACATTCTCCTATCTCTACCAATTTTATTTCACTTTATTTCATTATTCACTCTTATTTTACCCACTTTATTTCACTTTAAAAACTCCACTAGACATATTTTCTATTCTTAATTGTTTTCTCCTTAAACTCCGTGTCCAAAAGAAACAGGTCAAACCTGATGGGATGGAGGGAGTATTGAAATAATAATTATTATTAATATAATGGAGTCTAATTATTCTATGTATCCCGCAATAAGTGACCACATTCTTACAGGTATTAAAGAGAAAAGTGTTTAAAGGGTAAAAAGATAGAAAATAGTGGAGCACACAACTTTTTGTGAGATAAGCCTATTTCCTTATAAGGAAAGTGATCCACTTACTCTGGGATAACTCAATAAGGAAACGTGACCACTTATCTCGGGTAAGGGGGAGTAATATTACGTGCAAAATTAAATTTTAAAGATTTATATACTCTAATTATTAGATAATTAATTTTAATAATTGATTATCAGTATTTTTTACAATAAATGGCAATTATTTAGAAAGTGAGAGTAAGTATAAGTAATAATCCATCGTTCCGCTCATATTATCAACATTTTCTTATTTTGGGGTTCCACTTATATTGTCATGTTCTATTTATAGAAATAATTAACCTTTCAAAATTGATTAGACATACACACTTTGCTCTCGATCTACTATTATTTTTAATCTTCACGTTGAATAGTAACATGACAATATGAACGGGATGAAGAGAATATAACGAAAATCCAATACCAAACTCAAAAATTAAATTAACATGGCATCAGGGTTATGTGAACAATTTCCAATAAAATGATGGATATTTGTTACTACTTGTTAGCACGATTTATTTGAGAGAAAATGATTTAATCATGTTACTAAATCATGACATAATTTGTTTTCAATGTAACAGTTAAACGGTCCGCCTACAATCTGTAAACAATAAGGTATAAGCTTCAAAGTTCACCATTCTCGCTTTCTCTAATCAACTAAAAAATTCATGACATAATTTCAGCTACAAGTCAAAATCTGTCTCTCTTGCTTTGAAAAATTGAAAATAAAGTTTGATTAAAACATTAAAACTATTCCAATCCATGTGCCATGTGGTGGTTATTGGTTTGTTACCAAAGACTTTCTATTTGATTTGTCCACTGACAATCTTCTTTAACCACTTTCATTTTCTGACCAGTTTAATTGTCAAAAGATGTGCACTAATTTCACTTTAATATGATCAAATAGTTTCATTTAATTTCACTAACATAAAAATTAATTAATCCAATCGAAATGCCAAGATTGTCTCTATGTCGGGGCACATGCACGTTCACGTACGTTAATAATAAAATAAATTATCTCCATTGACATGCTTTTGCTACGTTTCGAGTTTTGGTTTGCCACTAATTTAGCTGGGAACGTAGTTTTTCGAGTTGGATTATACAATCTATATATTGATCAATATAAACTTCACTAATTCGATTTGGAATAAATAAATAATCTAAACCTATTATAAAAAAAGGATGCTTACAATTATTATAAATTTAGTTTACCTAATAGAGTAGAACCTCCAGAAAGAAATACTTTATTTAGAAATACACTCTCATTTTGTCATATATTTTCATGGTCCCAACTCGGAATCAGTTATAATTAGGAATAAACTCTATATTTGTTATAATTCATATTTTTTTTCCGGTCCCATATTAAGGAAATACTCCTCCATTTAGGAATAAATCACAATTAATATATAATATATATAGATAATATATCTCATTTGAGTTCTTTTTCACTTTTTGGTGCCATACTTGATAAATATTTTAACTTGATGTAATTGGTACATAGTATTTATAGGAGGAAAATAATGAATTAATCAATAGTTAAATGCATACTATTAATGATGGACTCTATATTTTAGATGAAATAAATCAATATACATGTATTTGCACATAATACTATATAATACATGTATTTAGTAATTATAATATTTAATTATAGTCCATGTACATTAAAATTAGAAAGAAAGAAAAAATTCTTCTTCGAACTCCATTTAAGAATAACCTCTCATTTTGTCATATTTTTCTCCGATCTAAAAAATATTCCTTAATAGAGGTTTTACTGTATGTTACTCTTATTAAAATCGACGGAAAGTTTATGATAAAAGGGAGGATTGTACAATCTATATATTGATCAATATAAACTTCACTAATTCGATTTGGAATAAATAGATAACTAAACCTACTAATAAAAGAACAGATGCTTATTATTATTATAAAATTTGATTGACCTAATATGTCCTCTTATTATAATTATTTTAATTTTAAAGGCAATAGTATAAATTTATCAAAAATATAATTATCTAAATAAGTTTCTAATATAAATAATTAAAATAATCAAAACTAAATTGTATAAGATTTATAAAGCTTGAAGAATTCTAATTAGATTAGAACTATATTTGAAGAATGAAATAAAAGAAAAGGTACAAGAAAAAGAATTCTAATTAGATAAGGACAATATGTGAAGAAGGAAATAAAAGAAAAGTTTGAAAAAAAAAACTATAAGGAAATTGATTCGGCTTTTCCCATAACTTTAAAGGTTTGTCCATGGCTAAATGTTTAATCTTTTTGAGTGATTAATTAATTCTATAGAATTACAATAAATATTTTGGTGCTCATTGGCAATTATAAAAAAATACTACTAATATATTTTAGTTTCTTTGTATTTTGAAAAATAAATTATATAGCGGGTAAATTTTAGATAAAATCCTAAACTATGCACCTTGTCTAAAAATGGCATGAAACTTTCAATAACATCAAAACATATCAGAACTATTGATATCTTCCAAAATATTATGTCAATATTTACTATCACTAAATTAAATTCAGATAAAAATGTTTAACCATCCAAAAAAAGTGACAAAAAATTGTATTACGATACAATTCATAATTTTTTTTAAAACTGCGATCGAATGAAACGAAAATGTTAGCATGATATTTTTTAAATAATATCAATAATTCGCATCTTTTATTGATATTTTTAAAAGTTCATAATAACGCTTTTTGAACAAAGTGGTCAATTTAAGATTTAATCTAAAACTTACCCTTATATTTGTTTTAGGATAGAAAACAACATATATTCACACAGAAGTAATAATTGTTTTTATTAATAATATTATAATAGATGTCATCATACATATTTGAAAATTATACACAATATATGATACGTAATAAACATATGGACAAAAATCAATAATGTTACAATTTTATTTTTCAAATCAATGTATTATATAATAAATCAATCATATGAATTGAGAGGTGCTACATGCAATGCAGGTATATCACCGCTAGTTTCAATATAACGGTAGATCTTTTAATTTTAACTTTGAGTAAAATATAAGGGTATGAAAGGTATTTTAATTTAATACCAAGTCAAAGTCATAGTATTAGAATTAGGATGTCACTCTGTTAAAAGACTTTAAGCCTAAGGAGGCGATCATCCAATTTACGTATGACATTAAGGGTGGATCCAGAATATTTTTTTTGGTGGGGGCTATATTTTTTAAATTTCAAATTCAAGAATATTAAAACAATTTTCATGTAATTCAATTTGACAATGGGGTTTATTACAATAAGTCGAACAAATATTGATATTTTTGATAATTAAAAAAAAATGTTTGGAGGAGTCTGGAGCCCTTCCTTTCCACTTGAGTCTGCCACTGTGTATGTTGATTATATGATCTTTATCAAATGTTTGGAGGAGTCTGGACTTCAACATGAAGACAAAACTTTTGATTTTTACTTTGAATGAAGTACAAGGATATGATAGGTATTTCAGTTTAATTTTGAATTTAATGTCGATGTCGTAATGATGCCATGAGTTGTGCCACGAGCGCGTATGAAAATTATCTATAACTAATTGCTAGTTCTCTAGGTTAATAAATAATTAAGATAAGAGAAATAATATGCAGCAACAATGCAATCATCAAACTATTGAAGGGGACACAAACATAATTAATCAGGTTGTTGTGTGCAAGCTGTTATGTTGTTGTAACTTGTAAGCTTAAATCCCTTATTTTATTTTATTTTATTAATTATTAATGCCGGTACATTAATATAGTAAGATGTGGCTAAGATATAAGGCGGCAAATGAGCCAAAGTATTCCTTACGAATATTTATAGTTTAGAGGCAAATGGTAATAGTCCCTCCGTCCACGATATAAATACTTATTTATCATCAAAAATTTGTCAATAAAGAAAATATTTATTTTACTTTTTACAATCAAATTAACACTTTATACAATTAAATCAAGTGGGACCTTACTCTATTCACAACTACTTCCACTTTCATTTTACTTTTTACACTCACTATAAATGGACCTTTTATTCCACTCACAATTACTTTAACTTTTTCCCTCACAATAAATGGAACCCTTATTCCACTCACAATAATTTTAATTTTAATCTACTTTTACCACTCTCAACAAGTGGGACCTCAATTCCACTCACAACAACTTTACCAGCTTTCTTAATCTTGGTGTCCAACCCCAAATGAGTATTTATATCATGGACGGAGGGAGTATAACATTAGGGTACATGTTTCTATCAAATCATTTATGACAAAAATTGAGTAATATTGTACCCTATTTGACAGAAATACTCTTAGGTGATGATTGGTATGAAGGAATGGAATGTATAATGGAATGGTCATTCCTACATCCATTCCATTCATTTGCTTGGTATGTTTTACGATTAGGAATCGTCATTCCATACGGAATGATCATTCTATTCTTTAAGGGATTAGCCATTCCTTACTCAAATCATGGTATTAGCCATTCCTTATGCTCCCATTTTTATATTTTGACTATTCTATCCTCATATATTTTACAATTTGTCAATTTTATCCAAAAAAAATCAATGAATTATATCCATCAATTCTAACTTGTATACACACACTGCACACACACATATACATTATATACACACGCTGCACATATATATACACACACACTACACACACACACACACACACACACACACACACACATATATACACATACTGCACACACATATATACACACTGTGCACACACACTACACACAATATATATATATATGCACACACTGCACACACACACACATATACACACAGTGCACACAAACTATACACACACTGCACATATGTATACACACACTACACACACACTACCCACACACACATATATATACACATACTGCACATGCACACACACACACTGCACATATGTATACACACACTACACACACTACCCACACACACATATATATACACATACTGCACATGCACACACACACACACATATACACAATGCATCAAAGAATATCGATTTTATTCCTATACTCATTCCTTGTGTATACCAAACATAGGAATTAACTTACTCATTCCATTTCATTCCTAACTCCATTCCATTCCTAACCTCATTTCATTCTATCATACCAATCACCCCATTATAGATAGCAATTAATAGTCAGTTTCTATCTCTTCCCTCTCATTCTCCCAACCCTCCCGCTCAATCCACCCTCCCGACTTTTCATCTCCTAATCCTCCATAGCACCGCTTCCACCATCTCCATACTACCGTCAAATTTCACACCGTCGTTGCTCCATTCTGTCGTTGCCGCCGTCGTCGTTGTCTTCGTTATTTTGAATGTTTATATGCAGATTTTCTCTCTCTTCTTCTCTCTTCTTTTCTCCTCCGTTCTTCGTTCATCCCCACTCATTTCCACCGTCGTCTGCAACATCCATAACCACCACACCAACTATTGTCGCCGAAAATTTATAAATATAAAATTGGGGTAATGAGTTTATTTGATTTTTTTTTCAAATTATGATTTTTTTTAGCCTTGTTTTTAGTCATGTATAGGTTTTTCGTTGAGTTTCTAATGATTTCTAATGTATTTAGGTCTGAGCGATTTCGATGTATTTGTGTAGATTTCTGGTTTCTTTTTGTTGTAGCAGAGCTATTGTTGCTGTAAAAACCCATTGGTACGCAGTACGTATTGTAACTTGTTACGTTTTTATAAATACGTACTGAGTTATCAAGTAAAATACAGGTACACGCGGTACGTATTTTTTAATGCGTACCGAGTATACCAGTAATATTTGTGTTTACTATTACGTAATTGCAAATACCATGCGAACACCTTCAAGTACGCAGTACGTATTTAGAAATACGTACATAGTTTGTTGTGTACAATGAATTTGTTCTTCGATTAGGATACGAGTTGCTTGATTTAGGAAATTTCGAACTAGGTGTACCTGTACGTTTTGTGCAATACGTACTGGTACACACACATCTTTGATTTCTGACATTTTAGTTTGTAATTGGGGATGATTAATTATTGGTTTTCTGAAATTATGCATAGAGAATTTTTGCATTCAGTTGATGAGAATGTACGCATTTGTATGATTTTTTGTGAATCTGACATTTCTTTATATGATTAAATGATTAAACTTGGCACAATTTTATAAATGCGTACCTAATTCCGAAGCATATAAGTGAAAACGAGGTACACATTTGCAAATACATACAAAGTTACCAAACATATTACTGGTACACTTGGTACGCATTTACAAATATGTACAAAGTTCACAAGTATATTGCTGGTAAACTTGGTACGTTTTTATAAATACGTACCGAGTTATCAAGTAAAATACAGGTACACAGTGTACCAGTAATATTTTTGTTTACTCTTACGTGATTGCAAATATGTACATATTTTACAAATACACTTGGTACGTATTTGCAAATACGTACCGATTGTACCAATAATATATTTGTTAAATTGGTACGTAATTGCAAATATGTACCTATTTTATTTGCATTCTACGTTTCAACCCTAGTGTACTTGAAATTTTTGAGATGACTTCTAATTTATTTTTATTTATGTAGGAGTTTGTTGCTCGATGTCAAAACTTGTCGGTACGAAATGAGCATATTCATACTAGTAGTTGATAGTATCTTACAATACTCAAGAACTCAATGTTGTGACATGAAGCATCTATTATTATAACATGGATGAAAAGAACACTTGAAATTGCATTGACAACAACATTAGAGATTAGTGAATTTCTAGTTCTTATTTGTAAAAAAATTACTTTAATTTCTTATTTGTAAACAATTTGCTACAATATTAGTATTATTAGTACACATATTTTGTCTTCATACGTTGTTTTGAACTAGTAAGCGATACGAATATGCATATTCGTATTCACTAATAGCGGGATTTTGAATCGGTACGCAGTACGAATTTGCATATTCGTACTCGGTATTGAATTGATATGCAGTACGAATTAAATGTAATATTACACGAACAATATTACATAAATCTCGCGCCATGTCGCAGTAGAATAATATTCATGTACATATGACAGCGAGGATTCCTTCTTAAACCTAAAAATGTCCAAACTTGGTAAGCAAGTATGCATTGGTCCTGTGTACCAACTTCTGATGTGCAAACTTGGTACGCAATTGTAACTGTGTACCAGGTGTACCACATCAAAACTTGGTAAGCAGATACTCATTGGTCAATGCGTACCGGTGTACCAAGTTCTAATGTGCAAATTTGGTACGCAATTGTAACTGCGTACTAGGTGTACCACGAAATTTGGCGCAATAGATACGAATATTCAATTAATCCTAACACATTTGTAATCTTCCAACACATCCATCAAAAAAGACAATTCGAAATCATCTGTAATCTTCATTCTCATAGTTTCACCACTAGGAGACCGCGTCAAACTATCTATATCAAACATATACATACTCTTATCCTTCTTCATAGCTTTCCTAATAAAAATTCAAAGGGTATACCACTAGGCGGCATAGGAATATACCTTTTCCTACCACCCTCATAAATGTCCTCCCAATATTATCCATACTCAACCACTAAAGAGGATGGCCTCACATGCATCATAATATATAGGTAAAACTTGGTACGCATTAATAAATACGTACTGTGTACCAAATAAATAAATTAAGGTATGTAGTACACATTTCTAAATACGTACTGCGTATCAAGTAAACTTGGTACGTAGTGGTAAATACGTACTGCGTATCAAGTAAACTTGGTACCTATTGGCAAATACATATTGCGTACCTAGAAAACAAATTAAGGTACACAGTACATATTTATCAATAAGTATTGCGTACCAAGTTCACTTGGTACGCATTACTGCATACCAAGTAAACGTTACATCTATTAAGTATGCAATTACGAAAACATACCATCTCAAAACAAATCATAAATCGAAATCGACAACCCAGAATTCATACTGCCGGAAAATTACAATCGAACACAAATAACACTTTTTAGACGGACATTGAAGAATAAATCGCAACAAATCGGAGCAAATCGCAACAAATTGCAGAAAAAAAAAATACAGGAAATCCAACAAAATTACTGCAAAAATCAAATAGAAACTGAAAATCGGAGAGAAATGAGATATGATCACACGATTTCCAGCTAATAGACGAATTCGAGTTCGAGTCTTCGAGCTTTGCGCAAGTTGAAGTCTTCGAGTCCAAGCCTGCGAGCTGTGAGGGAGAGGCAAAGTTGAGGGAAAGAGAAAAAAAGAGAAACACGTGAGATGAGGGAAGAAGAGAGAGAAGAAAATAAAAGTTAAAAAGTAGGAGAGAGAGTATTATTAGATGGAATAAAAAAATAAAAATAAGGATATAAATATCCAAAAAATAATTTAAAACAAGAATTGATAAAATTTAAACTAATAACTTTTTTTATATTAAAAATTACTATTAACATCTCACTATATTTCCTCTTAATGAAATATTAACACATACTAGTAGTATTTATTTACACTTTTCCCCATATCCATCCATTGCTCCTGCTATAATGTTCTTCGATTGTACGAGATAAGTTATGTGTTTTAGTAGTATTACAAACGAAACGATCGATCCAATTAATTCCAGATCGGGCTAGTATTAGTAAGTTATGTAGGTAATTATTAAGTACTGGGAATGAACGTGTACATTCATAAATACTTTATTATTATTATTATTATTACACCAACAAAAGAAAGAAATAAAAAGAAATAACATTAGACAAGAGCATTTATATACCCTAAAATTGAAGGCAACGGCAAAAATAAATGAGAGCAAGACAAACATATTAAAAGTTCACCAGAATTTTAAAGAAAGCAACCGGTGAATTAATTAATTCATCAACTATAACGTTGTTGTACTCTTAATACTCCTATAATTACATCAGATCTCCACAATCAATATTAATTTATGTAAGTATATATTTTACACAATTTATATATGTATATAAATATAGGATTTGGTTCCAAAAAAAGTTATACAAACTTATCTAACCGTTGATCATTGTATGATCTACGGTTGTTAATAATCAGAGCATGAATGTAATATATAAAAAGCATGATTTAATAAGCATAATTTTATATTAACAAGCATGAACCTAGATAAATATTCTTAAGCATCATTGTATATATTAAAAACATGATTATATATAAAAGAAAAATGGTTTGTTGTTTGTACGAGAGGACTAGTTTTAAATTTATACTAATGGATCCAGCCCTATAAGGCTATAAATATATACTCCCTTTGTCAAGCTCAAATTGTGGTGTTAGTGTCAGATACAAAGATTAAGAATAAAAGTAAAAAAAAAAAAAGGTAGGTATCATTATTTTTAAAGGGTTAAAACTTTTTTTATGTTAAATATATGAGGAGATGTCTAAATAGAAATTAAAATGACGAGAATAATGAGAGGGAGAAGGCATACATGGTTTTACACAAGGGTCCAAAAGTAAAACTGTTGTGTCTTATTTGGAAAGCCGTTTATCCGGCGGATGAATTCATGAATGGCGACTGTATTCACGCAAAGAAAATGCAGGAGCCAAACACGCCACCATCGTTCTTTTCAATGAAAATACTGGATAGATAGATAGATAGATATGCCTGCATGTATTGTACCCTCACACTAATAGCTATATGCGCACATTTACACATACATACACAAAATTCACATAGTATACACACAAGTTTCATACACAGAGAGAGAGAGAGAGAGAGCGAGAGAGAGAGAGAGAGAGAGAGAGAGAAGCGTACGGTGTTATTAAATTAGGACGCAGTAGTCATAAATTGAAGATGGTGGCGGCGTTAATAGTGAGGGATTCCAAATTTTGTGACGAGCAGAGCAGAGCAGGAGAAGCAATAAGAATAAAAGAGAAACAGTTCAATTGTGAATATCAGAACTCAATTAAAAAGGGTTACATAGCAATTAGCAAGCATCTACTATTGACGACGGATGTGCCAGTGCCAGTGTCACTGTGTAAATTGAATAACTTAATCAGTAGTAATAAATAAATTCGAAATTAATTTCCAAAATTAGAAACTAACTCACCGTAGAGGGCAACAATGTCCGGATCGGAGGTGAATAAATTTGAAGATGGTGTTGTTGGTGAGTGATTGAAGCTGCTAGAATGACCTGATGATGGATGATTCATGCGCCCAACTTTTTCCAAAAACAAAATACTATTTGAAAGAAAAACAAAAATATGAGTATATCCAACTGAAACAGCTAGATATCCAGCTGAATGAAAATTTGTTTTTATTTTTTTCAAAAAGTAAAAAAAAAAAAAAAAAAAAAAAAAAAAAAAAAAGATTGATTAATTGGGGGCGATCGATCGAATTGCAGATCATGCTGGCAGCTTCAGCCTCTCGGACCAACACACAAACGTGGACGTTATGAATATTAATTTAGATATAGAGAAAAAGAAAAAGGAAAAGGAAGGAGTTAATTTGTGTCTCAAGTCTGAAGAAGAGAAAGGAAGGGAAGGGGGGTGGGAGGAACAGGAGCCATGCATTCCTTGCATATATTTATATAGAGTTAGTATAAGGTTTGTTTAATTGATTGGAAAAATTTGGTGAATAAAGTTGAAAACTGTGCAGCAGCAGCAGCATGTTGAGACCTTTAATAATGGCTGGTTTTTTCATGTGGACTATTCTTACAGCTATTGACACTGATTTCTTGTCTGTCCAAACAACTTCTTCCCCTTCAAATAGCATACATAATACATTTCATACTATTCAACGCCAACTACTCTCTCTCTCTCTCTCTCTCTCTCTCTCTCTCTCTCTCTCTCTCTCTCTCTCTCTCTCTCTCTCTCTCTCTCTCTCTCTCGCTTGCATATAGGACCACTTCCCATGTTCTCAACTATTTTACTAATTAAGCTGTTTCTGTTTGGTCCATTTATACAAGTTAATTAATTAGCTAGGTATATTATATTAGCTGTTTAGTTAATGAAAAATTAATTACTTTTATTGTTTCATCTAAATTAAGAATTATTTGAAATAATAAGAATAATAGTAGTATATTTGTAAGGAATGGAGGGAGTTGGGGACTATATGAATTTGGTTTTGTTTTCTACTATGTTAGGTATATTTTGTTGCCACATGTTATCTGTAAAGATCCATTTTATTCCCCCCCAAGAACTTTGTTTTCAATGAAAAAAGAGAGTGGGCTCGTGAGGTTAATTGTAGAGTTGACATAAGAAAAATAATTGAAGCTGTAATTATTGAATGATGGAGCTAAACATGTAGGTTGGACATAAATCAAAAGTAGGGCAATTGATATAGTAATAGATCCAAAATAAGAATACGTCCTAGTATAAATTATAAAGGTGGGGTAAAATATGGAGTTAGTATAAAAGGCGCATGCTTGGTTAAGTTCTGTCACATGGGCTATGATGTCCTTGGCCCAGACAGATTTTAGGGTTCTTTCACTGTAACTGCTCACAGTTATTGCCTTTTTATGTTCTAAATATTTTCTTTCCAATATTAGGAAATCCAACCCTCTCAAGGTCCTTGCATGCACTGCATCTTAGTTTTTTTTTTTTTGTGTGTGTGTGTGTGTGTGTGTTTTATAACAAGGTAATTAAACCCATTGTTGCTATCCTGAAAGTGTATATAATTACGGCGGGTAAGACTGCATTAAAAGAACCTGACCTAAGATTGATAAAAATTGCGATAATTTAATACAGAATTATTTTTCAATGACCCAGATGTGAGGTTAAAATTCTTTCTTTTTCTTGGATATTATTGAAAGGCTTGACTGTTATGAATGTCTATATATATGACAAACATATATGGCTTAAATATTCATGAAGGGTTCGTGAAGATTGTGATACAAAATAATTTCATTCCTAGTTTTGCCATGTCTAGCAATAAAGTAGGTCAAGCTGTCAAAGGGTTGAAATTCACATGTTATACCCTTACTTTTCGTTGTCAAAGACTTCCAACTTTTTTTCATGAAAAAGTAGAAAAAAAATTGAAGGAAAGGTCAATGTTTTAGTTTTATGGTAATACTATTATTCATTATCTGCTAATAGAGCTAGCTAGTATTTCGTTGGGTTGAATGAAGGGTATGTTGGAATATAAAATAAAATAAACTTGATTTTTTGTAGATATTTTGCTATGAAAGATCTAGATAAAATTAAGAAAATGAGAAAGTAATCTAGAATGTATATTGAAGTTTATACAGTTTTGCAAAGCAAATGGAAGTGGGCAAAAATATTTAATAAAAATTAAATATTTTTAGTGAATGATAGTCCATCAAATATCTAGCGTGCCGTCTTCATTGTATATGTATAACGTGTAATTTAGTAGTAGAAGTCATCCACCCTTACTAAACCCTAATATGACGAATTAGGTATTATATATTGAATGAGTCTAATTGTCTAAGACCTGTTTGTACCCATGATATGTTGAAAAATTATCTATGTATTTGGATTTAAGAAATGCTTAATGACTGAATATTAGTCATTCATAGGGCCTTGGTCTAATTCCCAATAGTATCACCAATTTTATGTGCCATTGGTAATTAAAGTCTAATTAAGATTTAAAGACCAAATCTATATAGCTATTATAAAAGAACGGATTCTTACAAAATTTAATTTGCCTAATATATCCTTCTTATTATAATTATTTTATAGGCAATAATGTAATTAATATTATTAAAAAATCCTAATTATATTAAAAGTCTTACAAAATTTGATTTACTTAATATATGCTTCTTATTATAATTATTTTATGGGTAATAATGTAATTTAATATTATTGAAAAATCCTAATTATATTATAAGTCTACCCGTTATTATTTTAATAATGGTATTATCATGATACATAATTATCATAATTGAAAATTTATTAATTTGATATTTGATAAATTTGTATTTTCTTATATTTGAGCCAACTTAATAATATATAGATAGGATTAATAAAATTAGAAATATTATAAAATATAGAAAAATAGAATTAGAGGGATTATTTTGAGCAGGACGTTATCTTCTCCTAATTAAATTTTACCACACATTACTCTATAAAGTACAAGCTCCATACACATGTACATGCATGTAACTTACTTACCAATGAATAGATTGGGAAAGAAAATGGTTGGATCGTAAGAACTTATTTTTTGTCGTATTATTTTTTGTATTCATTTATTAAAGACTTTTTTCAAGTTTAATCTTATAAAATAACTTTCCGAGATTAAAAAGAAAAAGAAATGAGGGAGTTGGGCTGGCAGGTTATAGTGGTAATGGTGGTTGTGAGAGAGGGAGAAGGAGGAGGGGGTGTGGGTTGTGGTACAATTTCAAAAATCATGTATAGAATACAGGTAAATGTCATATATTTTACAATAAGTAATCTCATAGTAGTTGAAGTTGTCATAGTAATTACCTTTAAAGTTTAAAGAATAGAGTATAAGCTAAGACGACATTAACTTAACAACATTGTAATTAAAAATATATACTACTCCCTCCGACTCACTCATGTTGTCATCCTTTCTTTATTTTGATATCCAACTCATATTGTAATCTTCCAAATAATGAAAATTTGTAACCCTTTAAAATCCTTCAAAAGTGATGGAACCTAGCAACTTCTATCATTTTCCCCTTATTCTTAAACTACGTGCAGAATAGTGACATGACAAATTCAGTGGGTCGGATGAAGTAATCTGTATGTTTGCTTTTTCACAAGTCACTTAAATAATTAGAGATCATTCCTTTTTTCTTTTTTCTTTTTGGAGTTCCCACTAACTAGAATTTTATAATAAAAGTTTTATGAGGTTTGACTCTAAACTATAATAAGCTTGTTATATCTAGAATTTAGACTGCAACTCTCCGTTCTCTTTCTTTTCTATATATATGCATTTGTGATAAATGATTATTATAAGTACAGTAGATATGATATAAGAAATTTGGTTTCATTTTTTTCTACTTTTTACGCATACTAGCTAACATTTTGTTGAAGTTAATATATAATCAATAAATAATAATATTGTAACTTTACAAAAATTATACTATCAAACATATTTTATTTATAATAAATTAATCGTGTTAGATGAGAGGTTATACGTGCAACGCACGTAATCTCTTACTAGTATATACAAAATACACAAAGTTTAATTTATTTAATCTCTTACTAGTATATACAAAATACACAAAGTTTAATTTATTTATTGTTTTGTTTGCGTATACAACTATAGGTTACAGGAATTGAAGGGAGAGCATGCATTTGTCTTTAGGTTGGAATTGTTGTTGGTGTCCATGGACCATGATTGACAAACAATGACATAAATGACAAAGCTGGCCCTAACGGGATTGAAGGACCAGTGGACCTCTCTCTCTCTCTCTACGTGACATAAATTTTGTTTATTTATTATCACACTTGATTAATGGATAGGAGTCACATGGTTTTGCCGTCTAATTTTGCTTAAAAGCCTCGAAATCTTCATGTGATTACGGTTCGTCCGTTGCGGTAGTTGTCGATAATGCTGCCCCTCATAATATTTTCCTTTTAATTTAATTAATCTTTAATTCGATATGAAAAAAAAAAAAAAAAAAAACATCGTCATTCTTATTTTGTTGCCCGCTCTTTGTTGTTATAATTTTCATTTGTCTGATACAAATTAGTGTTTGCAAACAAAAATAATTAATTTTTTGAGATGTTATATTTATTTTGTTTATAAATTTCATAACATACGCATATATAGGACAAACTTCGATCTTAAGGTTGGAAGGAGAACGATTTACCAATTGAGCTGTGCTTCATTACCTTATTTTCATAAACTATTGTTTTTATTTAAGTAATGCTAGTCTAACCAAAACCATCTGATGGTCCCGATACGAGTTCTGGTGTATGGAGGGGGGGGGGCGGAATACACCAGATAAAACTTTTTAGAACAACCCCCTAAAAATAACGCAACCGAGTAATGGAACTCAGTTGAAATCACAACCGAGTAAGAAACACTCGGTTGGAAGTGAAGTGCTGTGCGGAAAGTGGTGGAAAAATACTCGTATAAAATCAACTCACGCTTTTATGCACGGTTGGTCAATAACCAAAACAGTTGAGAAAGAATGCAGTTTGTATGCAGGTTAGATAGTCAGTTGAATATGCAATAAGATAACTGAAAATAAACACAACACACAAAGATTTAACGTGGTTCAGAGAGAACTCCTACGTCCACGGGGAGTTGTGAGTCCACACAACTCAGTCCAAGTTCTTCTGGACAAACCACAAAGCTTACACGGGCTTTGCAACCGTTGAGATAAGTTTACGGGTACTTATCAACCTTACAGTTTAGTTTTCGGGTACTAAACAACCTATCTACTCAGTTACGGAAAGAGTAGGGTCCTAAAACCTTTTCAGGTGAAAGAAAGAGTGGGGGTTCCAACTAAATAGCTCGAACAAGAAGTGAGCTATGATCTAACACTCTACGAACTCTCACAAAGTGATGTTCTCAAGGTTGGATCTAAACACACTCAGACAGAATTTAACACTCTAGAACTCTCAACTAAGGATGTTCTAAGAGAATGAATCTAGTTCAGCTTGTGTGAGGAAGTTAGTTCTTTCTTTCGCTCTTTGCACTAGTCTGTCTCGTTTCCGTAGTCTTGGTGAATGAATGAAGACCTCTATTTATAGGCGGAGAGAATCAACTAGCCGTTGGAAGAGCTGTTGATCTCTGTTCTTTGAAAGCGATGGCTTGTCTCTCATCTCTGCAGACTTTCCGGATTTGGCAACTGCATGCTTCTGCTTTCCATCTGAGACGGCCTTGTGTTGGGCTAAATGAGGTAATGACAGAGAGTCAAACCTTCACGTGACTTCCTTATTTGAAATTCAAATCTTAACATCAGACTTCCAACAAGGAGTGGTCGGTTAAGATTTTCGATCTTTATCTAACTTGTTCTTCAGCTGATGTTCTATCTGAGTGCTAACAGTTGAACTCTCAGCTGACTTCAACTTCATGCTGTTGATCTTCTGGGTTCAGGTCCTACAACTGATGTTCTGAATCTGAACGCTCAGTTGTCTTCCTTGTATCTGATCAGTTGGGTTCGAACGCTCAGATGACTTTCTTTCATCTGATGTTCTCTTCCTCCTTTCTACTTCTCAGCTGATGAACGCTCAGTTGTCTTTCTCACAACTGATGTTCTATCTCTTGAGTGTAACTTCCCCCTTTTTCAATGCTTCATCTGATGAACGCTCAGTTGTCTTCCTCACAACTGATGTTTTATCCGAGTGAAGCCTTGTTGCCGTCTTCAGCTGGAGTCCTGTAAAGATAAAATCTTAATAATGCTCAAACAACGAGCCTAACTACTAACATTAGGATCTGACAACATCTACTTGATTGGGGTCAGTTGGTTTTGGTATCAATCAAAACTTTAATAAATTTCCCAACACCATCTTTGTTTTGTAAGGTTCTCATGTTTATTTTTGTGTATTATTTGTGGGTCATCAATCATATTCATAATTTATTTTCTTATAATTCAAAATGGAGATAGAAAAATTATGAATAATATATGCAAAGTGGCAACCGACGGCGACGTCCAAGATCCAATGTACTATATATTTTGCGCTAAAAGATTAGTGTTAGTTAATAAGAATTAATAATAAGTGATTAACTTGTTTAACTTTTATGGTTCTTTTAATGACAGGTTTTAATCTTCTAATACTTTAGTTGGATCATCATATTTTGTCTTAATACATTACAAATGGATTATCATTTTTTTTAGTTCAATTGGTGCTTCAACTTTATGTCGTATTAGTAATATATGTCTAATACTCCCTCCTTCCATAAAAAAAATGTCTACTTCAGAATGACACGAGATTTAATAAATTAGTAGGGTGTGTTGTGAGTGAAATAAAAGTCTCATGTATTATATAGTTTTAAATTGAGTAAGTGGAATAAAGGCTCCACTTGGATTGAGTGGATGACTAAATTAAGGGGGGAAATGTCAAATAGTCAAAATGGGGACAAAAAATTAAATTCTGTCAAGCCATTTAATTTTTATAAATTCTGTCACTGTGGTACGAAATGTAAGATTTCGTACCAATCGCACCATAGTTATCTACCAATAAGATATATACTCTTAGTGGTACGATTGGTACGAATATGTATATTCGTACCACATATCAAGTTAACTGTGGTACGATTGGTACGAATATGTACATTTCGTACCACAAGTATATCCTATTGGTACAAATCGTATCAATCTTACCAGTGTTAATTTGTGGTACGGTAGGTACGAATTCTCACATTTTGTACCACAATGACAGAATTTATAAAAACTAAGTAGCTTGACAGAAATTAATTTTTACTCCCCATATTGACTATTTGACCTCATTTTCTCTTAAATTAAAGTAAAGTGATTGAGTGGGAAATTAAATAAATATAAGCTGATTGAGTGGACAATTAAATTAAAGTAAATTGATTGAATGGATGATCAAATTAGTATAAATTGACTAATGTGAGCCATATTTCGAAAAATGGAACAAACATTTTTTTAGTGGACAGACGAAAATAGAAAAACAAGTACTATCTTTTTCGTGAACTGAGGGAGTATGATATTAGCAAAGTAAACAGTTTTAAATTTGTAATTTTATACAGATATCATTTTTAATTTCAACTATATACTAGAACTACATGAAAGAATTTTATTTGTGATTTGACATTTTTGTGAATAGTGGGAACACGTAAATAATGATCCCCTGAAATAATAATAAAAAAAGCTATTGATATAATCAGTTTGAAGAAGGCTTGAAATTTATGAAATAAAGAAAATTATAGTGCTTGAAATGACATTCTAAAATGAAATGAAACCACTAATCTCGTTGAGTTTGTATGGTGGGCCAATCTTGATCGGCCTGCGATTTGACAAATTGGGCCAACAATTTAATGTCATTTTCTTGCAGTCGAGGCCCAAACGTGCACTGACCTCTGGGCGTGCACTTGTCACCAAACCCCTAACACCAACAGAGCCATGTTATGCAAATCAAGTTGGAGCGAAGAGAGTCACGAGCTCGACTCCCAAATATACAAGAGTGTGTTAAAACTTACCGGCATTCTTCCTTTCCCATAGTAAGTAACTCGATAGATTTCCTCTTCCGTATCAACCCCATTTCTACACAAACGCACTAGTCAATTTTGGACTATTCGGCCCACTCAGACCAAATGATGGGAGGGAAAGAGAGAGAGAAAGCTATGGATGTATGTTACCTTTGAAGATCATTCAAGAAGAGAGTGGCGTTCTGAAAACACAACCAAATTAGTCGGAAAACACTGAAAATTTTATGGTGGAGGAGTAACTCACAGGCTGTATTATGTTTCCTCCGGTGTCATGGCATCCGATGCAAGACCGCCGGAACAACGTGGCGCCTTTCTCAACATCTAGGTTTTGTGTTTGTCCCACACCCACACAAACTGAACAAAACAACGTGTGAAGCTATAACAGATCATCTGAAGCTTGGAGAGATTAGGGATAAGGTTTTCTTCCTTACCAGGAGGGTTGGTGATGGCAGATGATAAGGCTACAGCTGCAGCCACAAGTGGTGGGCCCAAGAATTTCAAAACCTCTTTCACCTTATCTTGTTTCTGAAAGTTGCCATTTCCTTCATGCTCCCCCAAGATCTTGAACTTCTTCTTCTGCAAATTCTCACACATTATCTACACAATCAAGCAAGGAATACAAGGAATTTTGTACCTGTTTAGAGAGAGAAGAAGGTGCGGTAGGCGCCACTAATGCTATTGCTAGCTGCATATTTTCTCTCTCTGCCCTTCTGTGGAATTCCAAGCACTCTTTGGATTTTCAAATTACATAAAAGTAAAAACCAACGTATGATAAGCTCATAAATATAAAATATGTTACCTCACTTTATGGTATGCAATTCTACACGGGATAGGGTTGGACCTCATACGGCCCGACCCTAAATAAGGTCGCGGGCCTGTTTGTCTTCCATCATTGATTACACGGGATTCTTGATTTCAGAGTGAGGTTCCAGAATGTTTCACTGCCGTATAATTTCAACATACAATAAACAAATTCGGCTTACGCAACCATGGAAGTAGAATTTGGTGGATTATTGCCTTTTCATATACACTTGTGGAATACCACTTTACATAATTTCATCTGTTTGAGTCCGTACACAAGGACTCAATACAATAATACAAACATAACTGTTACAATTTTCTTCCACAATTAGACTCTCACATTTTTATATAACTCACATACATATCAATAGTTGTAACCTTCACAAAAAATCGCGGTGAATAATAGTGAGAATTCCGAATGGAAGACTCAGTTCCACCTGCCAACTGAATAATAGTATAACCTCCCATTCGTGCTGTGAGGTTGATTGGAGCCATCTCAGACCCATATCGGGTAAGAAAGTCATCTATCTGGATGGAGAGTCCGATTGTTTTATTCTCTTTGTTTCACGGTCGCCTAACTGCAAAGAAACAGAGAGATCTACTTCAGATTCGTCTCTTAACCGTGACAGGCTTTTTGGGTATGTCATTTCTCCTTGTTTGATGTTTAAGAGAGATTTGCAAGAAAAGCTCGGGATGAACTGGAGTTCGACGCTGGGAACCGCCTCACAGCCACCTTCAATGCGGAACTCATCACCAATTGATGGAGGCGTTAAGCCCTGACGAGAACCATCATCAGTTGGAACTTGCAGAACCCTAGGAGGAAGTGGCTCGGAGTTATCTTCACATGTTGTGTTGGCCCGCTCAAGGGGAGAGCATTCTTCAGCGATAAAGTCAACTCTTGCTGCTGATGGATCACCCTGTTCTTGCAATGCAGCTATTTGGTAATATGAGAGAGGAAGCAGAAAGAGAAGAAAGTGCAGTCAGGAGAAGAAATTTAAGGGTAATTGTGAAAATATGATATTTAACCTTTTATTAGACTGATGAAGACTCGAAGATACAAGTTAAAACCATTATACTGAAGTATAAGAAATCTTTTCCAACCGTTTCTTCTCGAGTCTTCAACGTGTCTTCCCCCTCCCCCCCCCCCCCCCACCCCCCCCCCCCGCATGTTAACTTTCAGTATGTTTTCCATGCTTAACTTATTAGTGATGCTAATAGAGTATATGATGTTTAAATGTTTTTGTTTGCAAAATCTGACATTGCACAAATTAAACTTAATACAGAAAAAAGATTTTGTATGAATGCAGCAACAAGTTTATAGTTGTTGGAAACACGAACCTTGAAGCCCTTCCGCTGACGTGACAAGATCAAGTTCTAGGAGATCAAGAAGACGTCCCAAATCAACTCCACTTGTCCAGTTTTCTGGAGGCTGACTAACTTTCAATTTCAACCGACCCCGATTAGCTGTCCCACCCCATATAATACCGACAGGCTGCGGTTTCTCACCATTTTGATTTGTCAATAGGATAAGGCTTCCACTGTCGCCTTCAAGGTCAAAAGTCTGTTGATTCTCTCCAACAACAAGAAAATCAGTAAAGAAACATATCCCTTTCTCATCATTGTATTCTAGAGAATATGCCATTATTGTTCCAGTTGTCAAGCCAGAGCTCCTTCCAACTTTAACAACTTGCCGTCCAACAAGACTGCCAATAGGAGACTGCAAGTCTATGACATGAACATCGCCAATTTCACCAACACCCTTCACTATTGTGGTCACATTGCCCATGTTAAAATCTTCAGTGAAAGGAATGAAGGCACCATCAGCACGAACAAATGTTTCTGCATGATAAAAGCATTTTAATTAAAATGTTCAGTGTGTCAGATGACGACAATCAAGAAATTTAAACACCTTTCCCTTGCATGAACACAGGACCTATAAATAAGAATCTAAGGAAATTATATTGAAGCAATAAGAGCTACATTGTAATAGAGTTCAGAAAGACCTCATTAAGGAAGTAATTACAGTTAATCTGGATGCTACAAACAAACAGATAATTTGATCAGCATATCCATGAAATCACCAGCTGAAATGATCCAATGCTAAAACCTTGCTTTTAATGTCTTCAGTTAATTCAATTGCTTTATCTCTGGAGAGAGCTTAATCATAACTAATCTCTTATTTCTTAGGAATCAAATAAAAATCGGACATGCTTAGTATCATGCAACAGATTTTTCAGAGCAATTACTTACAACCTTAGGGTAACTTACCTGGGTTAGTTCCAGCAAAGATGCCATACCAAAGATCATCGTTCACGAATGATGTAGCCCTTTCCACAGCACCTAAATATACCCCTGGCCCAAGACTAGGGGGCAATGGATGAAACATCTTCTGACTTGGGAAGTCGAGATCAACTGCAACATGCCGATTAGTCAGGAAACCAACTTGCTTATTTCCTGTCCTGCTTTTGACAATGGCACCCAACGTTCCATAAGTTCCCTGGCTAGCAACCTCAAACATGCAGGGGAGTTATTGAATACTTGAACGGAAAATGAGGACACAAATGGAGTCATAAGGACAAAATGCAATGCTACCCCCACGAATATTCTTCAAACAACTTGTAGTAACATCTCTAATAATTAACAAGATAGACTCAACATACTATACCACAGTATAGTATTCACTTCAAGAAACAAGGTTTATATATTTACCTGGGAACCTGATCCAATACATGAATCACTTCCACCAAAGCCATCCACAAGTTCTGTGAAGAGTTGTTCTGTTGGGGTGGCTGCAGGCGCTCCATAGTAAGAGAATTCGACAACATCAACTTCACACCAAACCCCTCCAGGTCCCTGCAAAATATATGGAAAAAAAAAAAAAAAAACTCAAAATCCAAAGATGTTGTAAAAGATAGTAGTAACAAGTTCCACAATTTTAAGATCTCAGGTAGAATAAATTGACTGCATCTCATAAATATTTTGCACAAGTTACTACCAACAAAAAAATTGTTACTTTGAATTGATGGAAGAAGTTAAAATCCCACCCCACCCCCCCCCCCCCCCCCCTCCCCACCTGGTATTTAAGATCTTACACTGACAATATCATTTCTTGAATAAAATTGAAGAATCTTTGACAAATAGGGGACATCATATACTTTGTACTAAACTAAAGAAATAAGCACCAGTGATAAAAACCTCAAGAGCATGAGGCAGGCAGTAGGCAGGGCGTAACCAATTCCTGTGAATTTTCCTAGCGACAAAGACAAGTATAGCTGGTATATCTGTCAACAAACCTCTCCTAATCCTAAAACCAACTGCAGTGCCCAGACTAACACGCCGCAAAATCTTGCTGTGAAATGCTCTGATAGTCATCAGTTCAAGCAATGTAGTAGCCTGCAGCCCTGCCGGACGACCAAGGATTTCAGGTAGAACCCCTTTCTGAAGATTCCCAAAGTACAGTTCCCTATCTTCTGCACAAGGTGCTATCCTGGAAGCAGGCCATGAAAAGTAGGCAGCGTTGCTCTCAGAGATCTGGCCACCAGATGATGCAAAGGCCTGTGATGGCGGTGGACTTGATTCATGCATATTAATATTGTTGCAGTAATTCCTCTCCAAATCAAGTGATGATTCCTCAGACTGAAAGGATCCAGAGTTATGGGCCCTTAAGTCCATTTTACCCGTACTCAACCACGAGTCAGCTTCACAACAAGCAATGAACTAAAGTCATCTAGCAGCTACTGTATAAACAATTAGATATCTTCATGATCCTGTCCAAAGCAAGCAATCAAACAGGAGCCCTGAAAATATCATTCAATATAGCAACAACCAAGCCAAATATCAGTAAGCCCAGAAGAGAAGCATGTAGATATAATACTGATTGCAACTTCGGGGAAAAAAAAAAAAAAAAGGGGAATCTTGAGACTAAACATGACAACTGCCAGATACGGGCATTAGTTATCATTTCATCAAAAAAAGAAAACAAAATTCTGATTATTATCTGCTCACTGAACCTTAAATCTCAAGGGAGGTTAAACTAACAGCAATTACAAATAAGATCATGTTTCAGAATGGCAATAGAGATGTATACCTAAGAATAAAAAATAAAAGTAGATTGGACGGGACGGTTTAAATAGTGGGAGAGAAAATGAGTCCTAAATCCAGCAAAGTAAATATCCACATAATGAGCATTAGCTATCCATGTGAACAGTCAGACCTCTGAAGTCAGAAGCAAGAATAAAAAATGTCAAAACCTAAGATGCAGAGCCATAACAAGAAATGCAGAAAACTATAAATTGAATCCTGAATGCAACTAAAAAACAAAAGTAAACCTGTGAACAATTCAGAAGATATTCATACTCTAAAACAGATATGCTTATCAACAAGCATCTTCCAAGTCAATCAACTTATTCCGATAGAAATCTCAATCAGAAAGTGTACGGACATTTCAATATGAAATTATACATAGAAACTTACTGAATTTGTTGTTCTGAGAATCCACTCGTTCAGTGTGTGAGTGTGTGTGTGAGTGAGTGAGAGAGAGAGAGAGAGAGAGAGAGAGAGAGAGGGGAAGGTGTTAAAAAGGGGAATCCATATTTAGAAGGAAGAACTGTTTTTAGAAAGAAATTATTGGCGATTCTATATTATAAAACACAGTAGCCATTATAAAAATTAACTACCCAGTAAACCAGTGGTAGTATTTGCCAGTGTATGTAACAGATCCAGATAGTTTATTACTAGTCTATTTAAAAAATCATTTATTTCCCCTTTGCCCCTTTTTCCTGTCTGTATCACTGAATAGTCTTCTTTTTGGCCACTCATCATTTGAGAGATCAAATTATTGATGGAGCAAGAGAAGCGTTCAATGGTTGGAAAAAGAGGGTGAGGAGAAAAAGATGCACAATTTTCGTTTGGATTCCACTGAAATTATAGGGTTTTTGTGGGGATCATGGGCCCATAGATATTTGCTCCCCAAAAGTTGCACATATTGCACCTCATAAGTTTACTCGACGTTTCTTCTTCAGCAACTTCTCTCTCATCACTTTACTACTATGATAATACGTATGTGCGATATCCATGAACCTAAAATTACGAACTTCAGTTTCAATTCATTCATTAGTCTGTGTATTTTATGAAAAAAATAAAATGAGACGAGAAATTCAGTTCAATTCAATTCATTCATGAGTCTGTAATTGTGAATTGTCAGCGCATTCGTTTTCGTTTTCGTTTTCTTCTAGGGTTAAACCTAAGCTAACAGAGAAGTCCTCTCGCAATAATTCTGGTATACTAGAGGATTGTTTGTGGACTTACTGGTGAAAAATATAGCAACAATCTGTTAATCTGTCCAAACGTTGAAATCTGGCAAAAGCACCTTATCTCCATTCCCCCTCCATTGGCGATGCGCCTAGCTCATAATTGCTTGTAGGGCTATCTCCATGCTCACCACACGCGCCTTTACCACGAGCTCCCAAAGGACCCCTACCTCGATCTCTTTTCAGAGAGAGAGAGAGAGAGAGAGAGAGGAGACAGGGAGGGCTGCTGCTGTCATTATCTTTTCATTATCTTCTCTCGTTTTGTCAATTATCATATCATCATCATATTTGAAACTCACCCTTCAATTTAATTAATACTCAATTTATATATACGGTAACTATTCTTCACATGGCTTGGAATGCTGATTTCGTCCTTTCCTTTTCTTCGCCCAGTCTCTTTTTTTGATGTTTTCTTCGCCTAGTCTTTTATTCACAAAATATCTCTTTAAAAAAAGTCTTACCACTATTTTGCAAATTCGGGAATTTGCTATTAATACGGAATGAGCATTTGTTACGGAATTACATATAAAAATATTGTGTATCAAGGTTTTGACATTTGTCCTTGTAGTCCTTTCTTCTTCTTCTTCTTTTTTTTTGAGGGAAGTCGTTAGTTCTTTCTAATTTCTCCACAATAAACAAATTCACATGAATAACTTCACTAAGGAAATAATGACGAGTAGGAAAGAGATTCCCACTATATGTATGTCTATTTTTATCGTGGAGGCATATCATGATCATACATACATAGTATAATATAAATGAATATAAATACAATTGTTTTTTTCCCATACTATCTATCAATAAAACACAAGCAAAATTATGTAATTGAAAAGGCATAAATGAATATACGAATTCTCCACTAAATTGGCATCTATTCGTGAAACAAAATTAATGATCACTTCACAAAGAAATAAGATTACCTCTCATAAAAACAAAGAAATAAGATTACATCCTCGGACATGGATGACCATTGATCTAAAATTTAAATTTTATCAATACATTATTAGGTCGATTCCATCATACTATAAAAATCTCTCATGTGTTGAATGCATATTATTTTACATGAGCAGATAGTTTATCTGTTGCGTATTTCTGATAGCAGCAGTAGGATATCAATAAACAGACACATCCAACTATATCTTTTGCATAAATTGAGAATTGCTTATACAACTAGTAAAAAGGGTAAATTTATGATTAAAAAAATGTAAAAATGTGTGTGATTGGAGGGTGGCAAGATGGAGAGGAAAAGCACCAGAAATATATTGGTGCAATCGTGTCTATTACCCATTTGGCAAAAAAAATCTTGTCAAAATCCATTTAAGCAGAGGCCAATTGATGATTAATTTAGCCTTCCTGAAAAATCTATATGGTGGTGTCAGGCCCTTTGCTTTCTTGATTTTGGTGGGCCCTGTACGGAGTGGACTCATCCTAAACTCTGTAAAAGATGATGATATTATTGGGCCCTTTTTTGGACGTACATTCGGATATGGGCTCCAATAAGGTAACAACATCTAATCCATAATATCCGGATGTGCACGTTATGGGTGTGGTGGAATCTGTGGAATAAATTTGGCGTTTTACAATCAACTTTTTTAATTATTTTGGGTAGAGACTGTAGAGTTGGCCGCGGTTTGATTAGGTTCCATATTAACGGTTATCGGGTACCGTTGAACCGACGGTTAATGGGTCGGACGGTTATTACCCTCACAACCGTTTAGCCACCCCTATATAGAGTTGACTGTGGTTTGATTAGGTTCCAGAACCGGTAGTTTCCGGTTGTATTTTGATGGAATCGGAACCGAATTGCCCATCATTTCGATTTTGATTCCGAACCAGAACTATCAGTTTCGGCTTGAAACCGTCGATTTTCGTTTGATTCCGATCCGATTCTATCGATTTCCTTTTTCTTTTTTCCACCTCTATTAAAGGTTGTTGCGGTTTGATTCGGTTTATGAACCGGAATTGGTGGGTCTCGATCTGTTCTCATGGAATTGGATTCCTAATAGAATTGGAATTGAACCATCCATCACTTCGGTTCCGGTCCAGTTTCAGAACCACCGGATTCTATTGAGCTCCGGTTCAGTTCCACCGATTTAGGTTCTTTTTGACAACCTTTAATTTTGGGAGTCTAATTTTCAAGATTTAAGGCTGTTTGGTTATTAAATTTGTGGACTATCCATCACAGCTTTACAAACTATATTCATTAACAACTAAAATATTTTTTTATTTAAATTTTAAATTGAAGTCTAACTTTGAAGTTGATATAATTAAGTAGTGATATTAAATTGCAAAAGAAACCGAGCTACTTGGATCTGAACTTGAGACAAAATCGTTTATCAATGCTAGTTAACATATATGTGCTAAACTTGAGCTTAAAAATAACGATCCTAAGCATGTCTTGCGACTTGACTGCTAGTGGGACGAGTCTTCTTGTGACTCAAGGTCTGAATTTCAAAAAAAAAAAAAAAAAAAAAAAAAAAAAAAAAAAAAAGTTCAAATCTCACCAAAATTATAGATCAAACATGTAAAAATGTGTGTTTTTTTAGGCCAAATTGCATAACTCGATCTGAGTTGAACGCCGAAAAATGTGTGTTTTTAAATTCTGGTTCCCAAAATTGAAGCTAAGTTGAACGCCGAAAATAACTCGAATATGTTAGTTCCTTATAGTACACCAATAGCTTCGTATCAACGTCGTTTGTTTAGTCTTGAGATTTGTCATGTAAACAAAATTGAACGTGGGAAGACATTATGAGAAATTGAAAGGTGGAGATTGTGTTAGTGAAAATGAAAAGGTTTGGAATTAAACCGGAATTCGAAAAAAGATCGAAAAATATTATCCAATTTAGCATTTTTCTTTTAGCACTTCAAGTAACAACTACAAATTGCCATAATTCATTTATCATAAAATAAAAATCATTATTTAATACGGATGTAGCTCTTCTAGCGCACGTTAGTGGATCTCAGTTAACGTGTGCCTCGCCGTGAAATGGCTCGAAAAGGCCGGCCAAGAGAACGACCACGGAAGATTTCGATCGTCAGCATGCCGCAGGTGAATACTCCAATAGTTTCTTCAGCTCAAGGAAGCAAAGTTTCAACTATTTCACCGCCCAATTTTGGATCTAGCCCACCGAAGGTGAACACCCATGGAACAGTAGATAAAAATGAAGGAGACATCGCTGAATCTTCTACCGCTCGAGATGCGATGAATCGGAAGCTTGAAATGAACATGCCTCCTGTTTAGGAAGATTACAGATCTGCAAATCTGATTCAATCTAACAAAGGTATGCATCTTAGATATGTAGCTCCAATGATTAAGCATGGAATGCCAGTTGCTTGTCTAGAACCTAGAGATCTGGAAATTGAAGCTCGCAAGTGGAAAAATGTGGTAATTCTATATGTAATTGGTGATTCCCCCACAATTTCGTACCCCAATTCCTATTTTATAAAGCAATGTGGTTTGAAAACGAAACCTGAAATTTTCTTCCATGTTGAGGGCTTCTTTATGGTCCGATTTGCTACAATAGAAGAGAGGAATGAAATTATGTATGCAGGATACCACACAATTGCTAATCGCCCAGTAATTGTGAAAGCTTGGGAAGCAAATTTTAACTTCGAGAAGGAAATTCTAAAGGTAGTTCACCTTTGGGTCCAACTTCCCAACCTCCCTCTTAATGTTGGGGTTCCAACTCCCTAAGTAGATTAGGAAGTTTATTGGGTACTCTAATTTGTCCAGATGAATGCACATCTCTACAAAGCAGGATCTCGTTTGCACGAATGCTAATAGATATAGATGTGACACATCCCATACAACACCAAATTCTAATAGAAAGTGATAATGGACATAGATTTGAGCAGAAAGTTCTTTATGATTGAATCCCCCCATTTTGCAAAAAATGTCAATCTGCAGGACATGATTGCCTTATTAAAGAACAAGCAAAGTGGCCAGCTCTTCCAAGACAACAATGGAAGCCCAAACCTGCTAAAAAGCTAAGGCATTATGATGATGAGAAAGTTGGAAATGAAAATGACAAAAAAGTCTTGAAGGAACCTCGAAAGGAGAATGGAAATGATGATGTAGTGCCCCTGGAAAAGGAAAAGAAAAAGTCATTGAGGGAAGTAAGGGTGCTGAAGGAAATGGCTGGTTCAAGCCAAAAAACTACAACAAATTCCTTGGTGATCACATCACCACACAATGATTTTGGGGAATCCTTATGCTTTTATTGAATCAGAACAATTATCTCATACACAAGCTAATAAGGGCGGGGACCTTATCCCCATTGTGACACTATGAAGCTTATGATATGGAATGTGAGGGGTTATAACAAACTCTTCAAGCAAAAAGAGATAAAACTCTTTTTTGCAGAAAAATAAATTTGATATTGTTGCTTTGTTCGAGACTAGGGTTAAGGCTGGAAACTTTAAGAAAGTTAGTGAGAAAATTGGTAAAAGATAGGAATTCCTAAACAACTATGCAGATGCTGAAAATGGAAGAATTTAGATTGGGTGGAACCCAAGGAAAATAGCAATCCAGATGATTGAATCTCATGCTCAAGGCCTGGCATGTAGTGTGCTGGATCTCAGTACTGGTAAGAACCAATGCTTTGTAGTTGTCTATGCTTTCAACTCACTTGAGCATAGGAAAGATTTATGGAGATTTATTGCTCAGATTTCCTCTACTCTTACTGTAGCAATTTTGTTTGGAGGAGATTTTAATAATGTGATAAAACTGGAGGATAGGCTTCATGGGAACCCTGTTGCTAACTCTGAAATGAATGTTTTCTCTGCTTGTATAAAATCAACTCAATTAACTCTTCTAAGGCAGATTGGAGGTGATTTTACTTGGTGTAACAATCAAAGAGGGGAAGCTCGCATCTACTCGCTTATTGATAGATGTTTTGCTAACTCTTCTAGGTTTTCTGAGTTCCCAAATGTGATTGTGGAGTTATTGGATAAAGGGATTTCTGATCATAGCCTTCAACAGCTGGATTTTGAACAAAAGGTGTTCTATAGAAAGACTTCCTTTAGATTTTTTAATGTCATAGCTGACCATCCAGATTTTAAAACCATTCTGGAAGAAAACTGGAAGGATACTAGCCATTCCAACCCTCTCTTAAATATTTGGTACAAGTGTAAGTGATTAAAGATACCTCTAAAGCAACTGAATACAGCGCATTTCAAAAAGACTGATGAGAAGGTGATACAACTAAGAGAGGAAGTTGCAGATATCCAGAAAAAGATCACTCATGACAAATTTAATGATCTCCCGATTTCTGCAGAAAAAGCAACACTAGATGAGCTTGAAAAATTGGAGCAATATTGAAGAAAACATTTGGAAGCAAAAGGCTCGAGTGGATTGGATACTGGTAGGTGATTCCAATACAAAATTTTTCCATGCATTTGTCAAAGCAAGGCAAAATGGGAATGCTATAAGGATCCTAAGAAGAGCTGATGGTTCTATTTGCAAAACTCAAAGCATGTTAAAAAAGGAAGCCAGGAGTTTCTATCTTAGTCTTATAGGGAAGGCAGTTGAATCTCTCCCCATGATTGATAAAAATGTCATTGCTCGCGATCCAAAACTTGGTACTCCTCAGCAATAATATCTCTGTAAAAATGTGACAACTCAGGAGATCAAGGAAGCTCTCTTCAGCATGGATTCTTTGAAGGCTCCGGGCATTGATGGTTTTAATGTTTACTTCTTCAAGAAGGCTTAGGATGCGATAGGAGCTGAGGTAATAGAGGTTGTCCAATATTTCTTTTCTTCATATTCTTTACCAAAAGCTGTGAACCTGGCCTTACTTACTCTCATACCCAAGACTGAAAATTCGAGATCTATCAAGGACTACAAGCATATTGCTTGCTGTAGTATCTTATATAAGTGATACCCTAAACTAGCTTGTCTTCTCTTAAGTTAGTTTTTTTTTTTCCTTCGTTTTTTGGCTTTCTTGCTTGTAAGTTGTTGCTTTGTATTTGAAATTTGGTAGATATAAAATTTTATTTACTAAAAAGAAATCATTATTTAATTCTATAGAATTGGTGCATTTTTAAATTTAAATTACTAGAAATGTACCTCGCTTTACGCAGAAAATATTTTATAATTACTTTTATGAAATTAAATTAACTTAATTACTTTTTTATGAAAATCTTTATTATTATTATTATTATTATTATTATTATTATTATTATTATTATTATTATTATTATTATTATTATTATTGGTGTGCGGTGAAGTTTGAACTCTAGACTGCTTACATACTGAAGTCGTAGCACTTGTAAAAAAGTAAATTTGCAATAACCAAAATTATAAACTCAGATATAGAAAGAAAATATTGGAATATCAGATCTGCTCTATGTCACATGATCCTTGAAACTTTACGGTCCGTATAATATGTCAAAGAAAGAAGATGGTGATACCGAAGGTAGCGGTTGTTGCAATGAAAATTGGATAATTGCTTGACATCTCTAGCTTCTTGATAATCTACGTAAATGGATCTTCTGGTGCAAATACCTTGATGTAAGTCAATAACGAATACAAATTCGACCTAGAGCATGAAAAATTAAGTTACTGATTCTTGTATAAAAATAAATGCTCGTTGGAAACTGGGGGGGGGGGGGGGGGGGGTGGTTGTCCAACAATGTGATCAAAATATACAATCATCTTCTAGCTGAATGACCATCAAAGTTGTCGAGCGTCCAGTCAGCTCCTTCATGCGCGGCTTGTAGGTCAGATCTCTTAAAACTATTTTTAACTCTAAACTTAGCTTAAAATAACAAAAAATGAAATAAAAATATATCCATCAAATCTTTCAAATTAGGTGAACCCCACAACAATATTTACACCTCCCTAAATTACTCTTATCTCACAAATTGAATTAGACCCACAAGTTGTGAATTCTGCTAGGAGTGCTCTTACTCCAACTACATCTAAAATATACTACCTCTGGTTCCCAAGTCTTTTTCTATCTTTCCTTTTTGGGATGGTCCCCAAGTTTCTTTCTAGCTACTTTTGGACACTACCTCAATACAAATTATTATCTCTTACCCTTACTTTATCAACTTATTTACCTAAAATACCACATATCACCCACCACTATTTCAATTAATTAATATATCACTACTCTCAATGTGGGACCCTTTCTCCATTCACAACAAATTCAATCACTTTTTCTCTACTCATAACTAACTCAACAGCATTTTCCTTAATACCCGTGCCACTTCCTCCTAGAAAGAAATTTGGGGACCGGAGGTAGTAAATATTAACTTGTTACTAATAGTAGTATGAAAACTTTCCAAAAATAGTATGAAAGTATAGTTAACGAATGAAAATTCTTTTACCAAATAGTGGGCATGGTGTAGTATATTCCATAGCCAAGATCTCATCAAATGCTTTGAAGTTGTACATGATTTTTGGAAAACCAGTGTCATTCTCACTTCACAAATGCTTGTGTACTTGAATATCAGGATCTTGTGGTGTTGTGCTTGTGCCTCAAATTGTTTGATCCAACAATATATTTCAGAACTCGAGGTTTTTTTTAGAAGTATCCATATAAATGAGTTGAATTGTAGCGTGTACTCATTTGCTTTACAATTGTAGAAAATTCTTGGTTTAGGAATTATAGTTTAATGTAATAAAATAAATAAGCTTATAGAAAAATAATTACTACCATCTATCTTGCAGGATCAACTCCATTGAAACAATCTCGCGCTGTTGATCCAACCATATGACACACACGCAATTAAATTCGAAATTTGCTATTGTCTTCTTCGACGAAAATGGGAACCATTTTTGAAATTGGTGTGTTTAGTGTAATTGCAGAATGACCATCTAAATTTTATGATGTAAATATATTATACTATAATCCAACATAAGCAGTTATTGTCGATGCATTATGTGTATGGGTGGTTCACAGATGATAGTGCTTAAATTGTTTTGATTATTTTATTATATTAATTATATTGATTGATGTTACTGTACATCCCATTATCTAGTTTCAGTTTAGTGTTTTATTTATTGATTTATAGATTTATTAATATAAACATAAATACATATAACTGTTTTGGATCATGGAATCAGAATTATAATTAAAAAAATAAAAAATAAATTGTTTTTCAATTTAACCTGTGGCCTTTAATTAATTATAATTATAAAATCGCCATCAAAACTGATTTATCAATTGAAAGTTACCTCTTTATATTATAAAAACATGCGGCTAGTTTCTCGTTTAGATTTGATTAAAATGCATAATAGGCTTGTAGACCTCGAATTTCACAATACTTGCGATTGTCGACTCAATAGAAGAAATTTGATCATAGATGTACCTTATCACTTTTCATATAGAATGATTTAGCGATAGCAGCATTGATTGAGTGATTTCACATAGCTATGCGCCGGCCTCAATCAATGTGGACCGAAATATTAAAAATGTGGTACCTAGTACTTCCTCCATCCCAATAGGCTCATCCCAACAGTTGAAAACGGCTCTTTTCTTTTCTTTTTATTTTTTTTATTTTCTCTATTCAATTTTTTTACCTATAAATACATGTTATACTCTTCCTCATTTCACACCTCTTCTCATCATTCATCTCTTTCATTTATCCAACAAATTCATCCAAAAAAAAATATGGATCCCAACAATCCCAACAACCCATACTCTTCTGGCGTGGTTTCCGGACATGTCCGATGACATTTATGGTTTCACAGGGGTGGGGCTTGATTCAATCAACCTCAACACTCCGGCGTCCGCCGAATCCTACCCGTCCTTCTCCCCCGACACCGACAGCCCAATGACAAACACTGATGATCGCCTAATTTTGGCGCCGCCGCCGTCCCAGCCCGCTGCCAAAGGAAGAAAGAGCAAGGGCAAGGGCAAAGCCATCGCCACCTCCACCGCCGCTGCCGAGGAAGATGATGAGGAAGCCGTCAAGGGCTCCAAGCGTCACAACTACACCGACGAACAAGCCACCTACTTGGCACAGATTTGGATAGAGGAGACCTGCAACTCCATTGTCGGATGCGACCAGTCCGGCGAGAAATACTGGGGCACGGTCCAAGAGCGTTTCAACAAAAGGTTCGACTTGCGCCTCAACAAGAAGTAGGTGAAATGCTACTTCGGCCGCATCCAGACAGTAGTTAAAGCTTGGATCGTCGCTTACAAGAAAGCCCAATCTCGCCGGTAAAGCGGCGCCAATGACGGGATGGTGCTCGCCGAAGCCCAATCCATCTACAAGGCATCAACCCAAAGCCCTGTTTTCCACTATTTCACAGCTTGAGAGATTCTGAAAGACTATCCTAAGTTCCTCCTCGCCGCTTTCACAGACGTACAATCCATGAAGAGGACGAAGACTACGGCGGAGGGCAACTACACATCTTCTCCGTCCCAGCCATCAGCGGAAGAAGCCCAGTCCACCGAAGGAGAAAGCGCGCGTCCCCGACTGGAGGGTCGAGATGCGGCAAGGGCCAAGGCAAGGGCCAAAGGAAAGAAGCCGGCAGAGGAATCGTCCCAGTTCGAATCCGTCATGCTCGACTCGGCCAGTTCGTCAAGGCCAAACATGAGATCGTGGTGGCGTTGCGGGAATCAGCTCAAGCGAAGCTGGAAAATGCTCGGGCGAGGAGCGAAGCTGCTCGGGCCAAATAATAAGACTTGGAAGTTGTCTCTAGGGATACGAGATTTATGATGTCGGAGCAGCTCCATGTTCACATGATGATGGTGGAGAAAGTGAAGCAACATCGGGGATGAGCGTAGGTTTTTTTTGTAATTTTTAGTTTTATGTAATTTTTTATTTTTAATTAAGTAGTATTTTTTTATTGTGTGCGGCATGTAATTTTTCAATTTTCAAATATTAATGGAAAATTCGTATCATGTATTAATTAGTGTATTTTAATTTATTTATAAATATATAAATTAATTTAATAAATAAAAATGAAAAATTATTTAATATGGTATTGAAGACCCCTTAAAGACAATTATATTGTAAGGTAAAAAAGGTTTTTAAGGGATCTCTAATGAATTTTTAATGCTGGAGACACCCTTAAAAAGTGGTCTCCAAATGTTGGAGAGAGCCTAAGAAAGCAGTAATTGATTCGCAGTAGGAGCAGATTAAATAATTGAAAGAAAAAAAAGTGGAACAAAAGCTGTAAACGGTCCCACAATATGTCTGTTAGCAAACGAAACTCACCACGGGCGATCGCCGACATCCACGGCTGTGATCGGCTCTACCGTGCACTAGGTGAGTGCCACCGCCGTATCTCGGCGGGACCGTCGCGCGAGGCGGCGTGCCGCCACCTCAACCGCTCTCTGGCCGAGTGCCTGGTGGCGGTGGCCTGTCCCGAGGAGTCCGACGCTGTCCGCAGCCTCTGCTCCAGCGGCGGCACCGCCATTAAGCGCCGGCAGTGCGAGCAAGCAAAACTTTCTCTCTCCGTCTGTCTGTCCAGTCATCAAACGGAATTGTGAAAGTTGGGCTCGATAAGAGCTGCTCTATTTTCTCTTGGATATGAATTTGGGGATTATGAATTTGTATGTAGGATCTAAGGTTTCAAAGGCTATGTCTTTAGGAAATTTTCCAGTCGCGATCCGAATTTATGCTCTTGTTTATTTTAGAAAACATTGAGCTTAAATTCACGATTTAATAAATGATGGTTGATCGCTTAATGCCTACATTTGCTCTCAATTTCATTGATTTTGCTATGTCGTTCTTTAAACAAGAATGCCAATTTTCTATTTCATTTTTCTGTTTGCATTGAAAATCTTATGGATGTATTATGTTGTCTTTATATTTCTGTTTCGAGCTTGATGCATAGTTTTGCTTTGGATGTTCGTACCAGTACCAAAGGAAGCTCAAAAGCAATACTATGGGTCGAGGTTAAGGTCGAATACATTAGTTTTGCTTTCGAGCTTCATTAATAAGATGAGGAAGCTCGAAAGCAATCAATGTAGTAGTAATGCAAGAGGATGATTTAGCAGCAACATACTGAACCTTTTTTCACTGCACTTCACCAAAATGAACAAGCAAACGAACGAAAACCTTGCAAGATTTATGTCTCGAAACTTTATTACACAACGGACCAAACAAGCTTGCACTGATATTACAGCAAAGTAAACGTAAGGTTCACCACAACGCCTTACTTAGGGAACCTGTGTCTGTCGTGTGGAGCTGAGTAGTCGATATTCGGACCTTGAGGAACAATCCCGAAAGGATTGATGGTTGGGTGGCTGCCGTAGTAGTGCTTCTTGATGTGCTCCATCTCAACCGTACTGCTAACTCCGGGGATCTGGAAAATGTCCTTTGTGTAGTTAAAGATGTTGGGATATTCGCGTAGCAACTTTTTGTTACATTTGAAGTGGACCGCGTAAACCTGTGATAGATATACGAAACTGCATGACCAGATCAAACACGTTTGCCTTTCTAGGATGATATCACAATTTTTTGCATACTTTTAGTGTGTCTAAGTCTTGCAAACAATACAAGTAGGAACCTCTGTTGCGGCACTGTGCAACATGCAAGATCTCATACCTCATCGAATCTTATGAGGGTCACGAACAAGCGTACATCTGCTTCAGTTAGTGTATCGCCACATATGTATCGTTGTTGGCTGAGAATCTCCTCACATTTGTCTAGAGCTTCGTATAGTTTCGTAACAGCCTGCACAGGGAAATTTAGAAAAACATAGTTTGAAACGGAGTGAGCAATTCAAGAACAAGCAAGGTTGGCTACGCCAACTATTGAGGAAGTATAGCGATGTGAACCTTGAGTATACCTCGTCGTAGGGTTCTTGGTTCTTTGCAAATCCACATCTATAGACGCCGTTGTTAATCCCATCATACACCCAATCATTTACTTCGTTGATCCGGGCTTGCAAGTGAGGAGGGTAAAGGTCCAAGGCTGCATTCTCGGCAATGTCGTTAAATTCTGTGTTGAACATGCGAATAATCTCCGCGCTCTCATTGTTTACGATTGTTTTGAGTGTCTTATCCCATAGAACCTAGCAAACAGCACAAACCTATCAAGCCATCTAAACGTAACCCTACTTCATACGATAAAGTATGCAATCTGAATCGAAACAGCACATACCGGAACTGTATACTTCCCTGTGTAATTTGAACTTGCAAGCTCATACAAATCTCTTATGCTTTTCGCTCCATTTAGAGTGTCGGGCTCTACGCCTCGTTCCTCTTCGTTGGAGGCTGCAAAGATCCATCCCATGTGCTCGTCAGTATCCTTTGTCCTTCCCCATTTTGACTTCACTGACTGATAGATCAAACAGAAGTCGTACAAACAAGATCAAGTACTATGTCTAAAACGAATTATATTACTGGTTTATGTCGGAAGACTTACACTAAAAGTGATTGCTTTGTCGAGCCCTTTGATCTTGAGGTATGTGAGGCACCTTGAAGCCCACGGACAAGCATAAGATACATACAAATGATACCTCCCGGCTTCAGCAGGGAATTGAGAGTCGGGATCCCTTGAAATAAAACTACGGAAAGTTGAAGGAGTCCTAACGAAAGCACCAGTTGCCGATAACTCATCCAGAGCAGAACGCGCCATTTTCACGGATGTGATGAATCTGCTGATATTCATCAAGACTCGAATATTAGCAGTTCTCCGATCTTTCTCAAACCCGATTCATTGTTTTAGACGAAAGAAACTGACAACCACTACCTATGAGCACTCTCTGATCGGGCTAAGCAATAAAATCCCACATACATGTAGCTAAAGCATAGTTGTATTGAAAAGATATCTACCATCTTGTTTTAGAATATAGTATATAGAAAAGGAATCCACCACCATATATATACTCCCTCTCCTCCCTTCGAATAAGTGTCACATTTCATTATTTCTATCCAAAAAAATGTCAAACTTCGCATTTCATCCTTGTTCTTAATGCAAATTTTTTAGTTGTCCGGGTTTCCATACAATAATTAGGGATAAAAACAGTAAACTCGCCCACTTTTCTTGGTAAACGAGTTTTGACAGCAGACATCTTCGAGGTACGAGGGAGTAGAGATTTGCACCATCAAACTCTAAACTTGTTTATGCATCGATATTTAATTAATGTATTAACTACATCATTATTATATAATTAATTTCATCAACAAACTATACAACATCATTAATTCCTTCTCATACTTTTCACTCTTTGTTTCCAGACTTCCTCAACTCAATTAATATCTTCCAACCACCGCCACCCCAAAAAGAATTCTCGCAAACAATTTAACGAAAATATCATACAATTGAAGTTAGCATAAACACATTCAAATCCGTAAAAGATCAAAATCGCTATCTTGAAGAAATTCCAGTCACTCACCAGAAAGCAGAAATCAATCACTTCTAATATTCGAATCCCACATAAATAAATGCTGGTGTCAAGAATCAAACAAACATTGAAATAGGCAGTGATCAGAAGTACCTTGAAACAGAATTATTGAAGATGCGAAGTGATGTTCTCTCTAAAATTCTTGATTCTGATTGTAGTAGAAAGTCCCGTAGGTGGAGTTGGGGCCTTAAAACGGGAAATAATTTCAAAAGAATCATTGAAAATTCTCTCTTCTTACTTTTTTTTTTTTTTTTTTTTTTTTTTTTCTCTCTCCAGCAGCCACCGCACCTATAATTTATAGCTTTACTTTTGACTAATTTATAATTACACTTTAATGTACAGATGTAAAGACATCCACAATACTTATTAAATCAGTGTTTTCTTTAAAAAAAAATATTTGCGGTCGCACCAAGTAAAATTCACTATTGTAATGTAAACATGGCAAAAAATTTACGTCCTTGTAATTTCTAAATTTAACTAGTTAAGATTAAATTAAATTCCATCAAAATTTCTGATTCTTAATTGTACGATATTTAAATTTATTGTATAATTTATTTATAAGCTTTGAACCTCTAGAGTTGTCGAATCAAACTAAAACTCAAATTGGAGATTGCGATCAGAATTTAACCCACAAATTCTACTCCACTACATGATGAGATATAAAAATAATAAAAATAATGAGCAAGTTGCCAAATACAGTTTGGCATTTAATTCTTAGCCTCCACTAAAGCTAATAAAATCATGCATGACATATGTCCGACGGCTGTATATACTTTCAATTCAATTAACAATAGAGGTGACTCATGATAATTGATAAATGCATGGGATTCAAATTTTATTAATGTCTTTATAGGTTGATCATTGACAAGACAAATACACATATACTTAGAAAAATATGATTTACCTATCTCAGGTTTTTAGTCTATTATACAAAAATAGAGATTTATATACACTGAAAATATTAGAAACGAGTTCTAAAACATAAAAGCAAAGAATAATAATTAATGCTCGGCCATATGAAATAGTCAAATTTCATTTATACATTTATTTTTTCTTGAGTTGTTGAAGTACTATATTTTAAACTTTATAAGACAGCTGGGATTATGTGACATATTTTAGGGACTAGAGTCTCTGTACTTTAGATTATCTTTTCCTTCATGCGATTTGCAGTTTCAATTATTTTTTTTAATTTCTTTCTTATCATCCATTTCGTTCGAATTGTTACAATATGGAGAATATGCAAGTTCAAATTTAAAGAATTGCACCGTACGAACTGGAGGGGTATTCAGATGTGGGCCTGACAAGTAAATGGGCTTATTTTTTAGTCACCGGTCTGAATATTAATGAAAACCGGCCCAATTAATGCGACCCAGCAACATTTGTACTCTTTTTTTAAAAATGTAAATCGCTAAAAAAAAATAATAGTAGGTTTTGAAAAATGAAATATATCTTAATTAAAGAATCTAAATTCTAAGAGAAAATATGATTATTTTTATTTTTATAATAATTTTTCTTTTATTATGTGTGTGGCCGACAAGAATAGAATTATTGATCTAAATATAGCCCCCATTTATTCTTTATAATCCCTTTAATTAAAAGATAATTCATATTATAGTAATTTATACTAAAAGTTATTCTTAATAGTGCTTAATCATTATAATTAATTAATAATTAATGAACGATAAATGAGGTTCCCCAAGTCTTTCCTAAGTGTAGAGGAGTGTTTGGCTAAGCTTATAAACTTTTTGAAAAGCTTAAAAGATGTTTTGCCTCAAGAGCTTATAATTTATCAAAGTGTTTGGATAGTTGTACTATTAAGCTCCTCAGTGGCATAAACATATCAAGTAATGTGTTGTCGGACACTGTGTTGCTGCAACTCAAGAGAGGATAAAAACAGAAATATATTCTGAGAAACAGAGAAGAAGAAAAGTGAGAGAGAAAACAAAATCAGAGAGAGAACCGGTGACGAAGGGACGTTGGGCCCAGGAGGTCATTGCCCCTCCCCCGAAATTTTGGAAAATATAATACTCTCTCTGTCTCGTTCAATATGTCTTATTTTTCTTTTTGAGTGTCTTGTTCAACATGTCGCATTTTCTTTTAATGAAAATAATTAATAAATCACTTTATTCACTTTGTATTATTTTATCAATTAAAAAATACTTGTATTGAAATACTACTTTCCTTATTTACAACCATAACCACTACTCCCAACGGATGAGAGGGAGAGAAATACCCACCGCCATTACCAACGGCCACCGCTACCCAAATCGCCACCTTTCCCATACTGAACTCCACCATCTCAGAAAATCCAATCACTACTATGGAAACATAGACAATACTATAAATACAACCCATCCAAGAAGAGAAGAGAAGAGAAATCAAAAGGTGAAGGAATACATTAGGAGAATCGGTGAAAACACAACCTCATTCTTTTTCAAGAATTTCCCGAATGAATGGAAGCAGAGGGATATTCTGGAGTGGTTCCAGAAATTTGGGATGGTAAGAGATCTGTACATTCCTTCAAAAAAGGACAGATTTGGAGAAAGATTTGGCTTTGTTCGATTTTCTCAAGTAAAAGACGCAAAGAGAATGGAAGAAACCCTCGATGGTCAATGGATTGGAACCTTCAAGATCAGAGTAAACATGCCAAGATTTATGCCGAGAGAAGCCGAGAAAGTATGTGGAATCATCCAACTCAAGTATGGAGCTCAGAGAAAGGATGGAAGAAGCTACGTAGAAGTTGTAAAAGGCAAGGTGGAAAAGCAAAACGAGCAAAAGAAACAGGCTTCAGGAGGGGTGAAGTTTGAACCAAGAGAGGAAGAAGTTGAATGGTTGAACAAGTGTTTTACAGGATGCCTCAAAAATCCGGATAACATGCAGCACGTGGAGAATATCATAAAAGAAAATGGCTATCCAAATATTTTCTTCACCAAAATTGGTGGAGATTTGGTAATTATACAATCAGAAAATAATGAGGAGATTCAAGATTTATTGCAAGAGGAACCAAAATGGTTGTCCCAATGGTTTCACTTCGTTAGACCATGGAAGGAAGGAGATATTACACACAACAGAAAAGCCTGGATTGGAGTGTATGGGACGTCATTACAGTGTTGGAGTCATCGATTCTTTCAGCTTTTGGCTTGCTTTGTTAGGAAATTGCTGAAAATCAAGAAGTGCACATCAAGCAAAACCAATCTGGAATAGGCATTAATTCAAATCAGCACCACCAAAGTTGAAAAAATCTCTCGCATAGTGAAGGTGAAGGTTAAAGATAGAGAATTCCTAATCCGAATGGAGGAGGAATGTTGCGATAGAGAAACGACATCGTGTGGAAGTGAAGAAAAGTTGAAAGATGACGGCCGAAAGCATAGAGATGATGAAGATGAAGACGACGGCGACGACGAAAGTGACGGCGATGTCGGAACAGAGTAATGGCCGGGATTTGAGACAGATGCGGAGAATTGGGTTGATGAGTTTGGAATTCCGAGGGCAACCGACGACGTTGAGGAATTCGAAGTGGCGCGACAAAACGTGGGTAAAGTTGTTGAAATTCTAAGAAAAAGTGAAATTGCACGCGAAGGAGGAGGCGCCGACTTTCTAGGTGAGCCATTAATTGAAGTTGTAGAAGAATTTAAAAGTTATGGCGTAATTAATCATCCACACGAAATTGTGAGAGAGATGTCTACTGATAATGGGCCACCAGGATTCAACTTTTTCCAGCTTATATGCAACCAAAGTGGGCTTGAGAACACAAATCTTGGGTCAAACAATGAAAGTATATTGGGCCCGGCTGATGTAATTACAGGTGCTGACCAAGAAAGTGGGCCACCCGGCTTTCCACTACCGTTATACAAAAAGTCTTCTACTACGCAGAGTATTGAAGCCCAAAATCCATCTCCGATCACTGTAGTTGACACGAATCCCTCAGACCCATTCAATCTAGAGCCGTTAATTAACAAGAGCGGATGTGTGAAACAGCAAAGTCAGAATGAGAAGAGAAATACTGGGAAAAAGGGAAGGAAAAAGATGCAGAAAGAGAAAGACAAGAAGAGGTGGAAAGAATTTGTGAAAGATCTCGAAGGTGATACAGAAGATGAGGGAATTCGAGCAAGGAACCAGCAGAAGGTGACCAATTTCTCGATAGAGGGAAATCACACAGCGTGCACTACCACGGATGACAAACAGAACGAGAAAGAGGTACGAATTGCAAATTCTAGAATTATAGCTGAAAGGGACTTATCCTATGGAGAAAAATTGGGGTTGGTATGCTTGGGTAATAGAGTGGAGATCATTTCTAAGTTAACTGAGATGGAGATGCGAGACATTCTGGAATTAAAAAAACACAAGGTTGAGGGGAATTTGGGCGGAGATAATTCTTTAAGTAAATGAAGATTCTATCTTTCAACATTAGGGAAGTGGGGAGGGGGGGGGGGGGGAAGCAAAAAGACAGTAGTGAGAAATATGGTGAAGAATTTTGATGTTGATTTTGTATGCTTACAAGAAACAAAAGTGGAGTCAGTCAGTAGAAAAGTTTGTGAAGCTCTATTTGGGGGACAAGATTTTGATTTCATATCCAAAGATTCTGTTGGTAAATCTGGAGGCCTATTGTGCATTTGGAACAAAGAAATCTTTTCTATGAAAAAATCATGGGAAGAGAATGGTGTGTTGGGAGTAGAAGGAAGATGGGGAAAAGATCGAATTCAAGTCTCAATCTATAATGTATATTTATCATGTAACATTGTAGAGAAGAGAGTTGAATGGGATTTGCTGAAGAGGAAAATACTAGCTAGGCCAAAAGAAAACTTCTGTGTTGTTGGGGATTTTAACGCAATAAGGAACATCTTGGAAAGAAGAGGGAAAGAAGCCATATTTGAGACAAGTGCTAATGTGGAGTTTAATGAATTTATTCGTGACTCTGAGCTGATAGACTTGCCGTTAAATAGAAGAAAATTCACTTGGTATAGAAGTAACGGAAGTAGTGCAAGTAGAATCGATAGGTTTCTTTTTTCTGAAAACTGGTTGAAGACATGGCCTAACCTATTGCAATTCGCAATGGATAGAAGTGTCTCAGATCACTGTCCGATTTTGATAAGAAATGAAGCTGTTGATTGGGGGCTGAAACCTTTTCGAGTCCTGGATTGTTGGATGTCGCACCCAGAGTTTGGAAAATTGGTGGAGGACGAATGGAAAAGTGCGAAGATACTAGGCTGGAAAAGCTTCATTCTTAAGGAAAAGTTGAAGGCTTTGAAAGTAAAGTTAAGAGAATGGAACTCGAAGACTTTTGGGAATTTAGAGTCCAAGATTAAAGATCTAACAGAAAGTGTGAATTTGGATGATGAGAAAAGAGATGCTCAGGGGCCATCACCAACAAGGGATGATCATGTTAAAAGAAAGGAAAACTGGCTTGAACTTCAGAGGTTGCTGAAAATGAGAGAGTCACTTCAAGCTCAAAAGGCAAGATCAAAATGGATCAAAGAAGGAGATGCTAACACTAGCTTCTTTCACGCTTGTATCGACAGAAATAGAAAGAGGATGGGCTTTGCTGGTTTGAATATTAATGGAATTTGGAAAGACAATGTTGTTGAGGTGAAACAAGGCATCAAAGATTTTTTTGCTAATCAATTCTCAGCTACAGACTGGTGTAGACCTATCTTATCAATTCCTCCAAAGAAGAGATTGAAAGTGACCGAGAATAACTTCTTAACAGCAACCTTCTCTGACGAAGAAATAAAAAGAGCTGTTTGGAATTATGAAGGATCGAAAAGCCCAGGGCCAGATGGATTCAATTTCAAATTCATCCAAAAATTTTGGGAAATATTGAAAGTAGACTTCACTGCTTTTGTAAGAGAATTCCAACAGAATGGGAAAATAGTGAGAGGATCCAACCCTTCTTTCATCGTCTTGATTCCAAAGGTTCCCAATCCGAACAAGATCGAGGATTTCAGACCCATTTCTCTCATCGGCTGAATGTATAAAGTTCTTGCTAAGTTGTTAGCTAGTCAATTAAGCAAATTTCTGGAGAGCATAATCTCGATCAATCAGTCTACGTTTATTAGTGGAAGACAGATTCTGGATAGTGCTGTAACAGCGAATGAAACAGTGGGCGAGGTGAGGAGAACTAAAAGTAGTTGTGTACTTCTGAAACTAGACTTTGAGAAGGCATACGACTCAGTGGATTGGGGCTATCTGCTGTATATAATGAGGATTCTGGGATTCAACAAGAAATGGTGCTTGTGGGTGAAAGAGTGTATCTCAACAGCATCGACATCGGTGCTAGTCAACAGAAGTCCGAGCGGAGAATTCAAATTACAAAAGGGTCAACGCCAAGGCGATCCACTCTCTCCATTTCTTTTCCTAATTGCAGCAGAAGGTTTGAGTTTATTGGTGGACAAGGCAAGAAAAGATAATTCATTCGTAAGAGTAAAAGTGGGAAAAGATCAAGTGGAAGTTTCACATCTTCAATTTGCTGATGACACCTTAATTTTTGGAAAAGCTTCAAGAACAAATATCCACAGTGTAAAAGGGATAATCCGAAGCTTCAAATTAGCTTCTGGTCTGAAAGTAAATTTTCGTACAATCACGCTCGTGGGAATTAACGTTGCAGAGGGAGAAATGAAGGAGTTTGCGAAGGAACTAAACTGCAAAATGGGAAGTATGCCTTTCAAATACCTTGGAGTTCCGATAGGTGCGAATCCAAGGAACAAATCAATGTGGCAGCCTGCAGTTGACACCATTCGTAGAAGGCTGAAAAGGTGGAAAAACAAATATCTGTTGTTTGGTGGAAGAATCGTTCTATTAAAGTCGGTGCTGTCCAACCTACCAATTTACTATCTCTCACTCTTCCGTGCTCCATCTTGTGTGTTAAAAAAAATTACCGAACTGCAAAGGGATTTCTTATAAGGTAGGGAGGTCGGGGGGAAGAAAAAAATTTCGTGGGTGGCGTGGGACAGAGTGTGTATATCAAAGGAGGATGGGGGGTTAGGAATGAGACAAGTAGAGTGGTTTAATAAGGCTTTGTTGGGAAAATGGGGTTGGAGGTTAAAAGAAGAAAGAGAGGCTCTCTGGTACAAACTGCTACTGTCAAAATACGGGGTGCGGGAAGGGAACGGGAAGAGTTTCGAAGCTGTTGGGAATCGAGAGATGGGTAGAAGTTCAATATGGTGGAGAGATTTATGTAAGCACATCATCTCAGCTGATTGGTTCAAGGAGAATAGTATTAAGGAAATTGGGGAGAGAGACAAGACGAGCTTTTGGCATGAAAGATGGGTAGGGGATTCCACTCTAGCTCATAGTTTTAACAAATTATTTAGAATATCAAATGATAAAGAAGCATCTGTCAAAGAAAAAGGAGAATGGGTAGGGATTAGCTGAGAATGGAGGTGGAGTTGGAGGAGGGAATTATTTGAGTGGGAAAAGAAATTGTTTTCTTCTTTACTTTCTTTAATTAACAGGTTCAAGCCAACTCAAAACAAAGAAAACGGCTGGAAATGGAATGCAGAAAGTAATGGAAGATACTCTTCAAAATCAGCCTACATCGAGATTGAAAAGAGAGCGAATCAAGGAAGCATTTCTCGGGGGTTCTTGCAGACTATATGGTGTAATGTTGCTCCATCAAAGGCAACAACTTTCTGCTGGAAACTCCTACAAAATAGAATTCCGACTCGGCAAAATTTGGCAAAAAGAGGAGTGCTCCGTGAGGCTATTGATGATAGGTGCCCATTTTGTTTAACACAATGTGAAACCGTTGAGCACCTCTTCTTCTCTTGCTCATTTGCTCACAATGTTTGGATTGGCTGCTATAATTGGTTTGGAATCAATTATGTCGGTCATGAGAATTCCATGTGTCATTTTGAGCAACACATGGGACTTGTAAGGAAGAAAAAATCAACGGAGTAGTGGAAAGCTTTATGGATTTGTATTGCGTGGAACATTTGGAACAATCGAAATGAGTTGGTGTTCAAGAAAAAGGCAAGCTGCTGCGATGACCTAGTCGAGATGATTAGAGTACGTTTTTGGTTTTGGATTTCTAATTTATCTCGTCTTCGTGTTAGTTTTAGTTTGGAAGATTGGATTTGTAATCCATCTCTTTGTCTTGAGCTCTAATTTCTTTGTAGATTTTTTTCGTGTTGAACGTTTCAACGTTGTATGTTGTTGGGTTGCACCCCTCGTGCGTAGTAAATAAATTTTATTTACCTAAAAAAAATCAATTAAAAAATACTTTATATCACTTTATGCATTATACTAAACACACAATTTACATCTTATCATTCTTTTCTTAATCTCCGTGCCAGAAAAGAAATGAGACATATTAAACGGGACGGAGGGAGTACTTAATAGTTACATTAAAAATAATTCTTTTTAGTAAGAATGAGATTAAAATTCACATATCAAATAATGAGGCCAGAATTTAGTTTTCTAGGAATCATGGCCCTCATTGTCACTCTCTTACTTAATTTATGTTTTTTTTTTCTTTTCAATTTTAAATATATTACTTGTTTTTTTTTTAATGAGGATTATATTGCTTGTTAAGACGTACTAAGAGAAACAAATTCAATTTCGATTAATTACTTATGATTTAGAACTTGGTACAAAAATTCTGAGCACATCTTGCGAGTTGATTCTAAACTATTTATAGTTATTGCATAATTGTTAATCTAAATTAAATTTAGTTTATAAATTAATTTATGTTGGCTCTCCCCTACAAGATATTCCTGGCTCCGTCACCGGAGAGAATCATAGAAAAAAAAAATTAGAGAGGAAAGAGAGAGGGAAGACGAAAGAGAGGGAGAAAGAAAAAAGAGAGAAAAAAATTAGAGAGCAGAGAATAGAGAGAGAACGAAAAGAGAGCGAGAGTGAGAGAGCACAGAGTGAAAAAAATTAGAGAGGAGAGAAAGAGATAGAAGAGAGAGAGAGAGAGCAGAGAGGGAGAAAAAAATGAGAGAGCAGAGAAAGAGAGACGGAAAAAAAATTAGAGGATAGAAGACAGAGAGAGAGGAGAGAGAGAAAATAATATAGGTAGAAATCGTAGAATTCAGGAAAAAAGAGTTGATCTTTTATTTATTTATTTTAGATTATAAATTAAAAGAATATAATAAACTTAAAAAAGAGAGAAAATAAGTAAATTGAATGTTGTTTAAACCATCTTTAGAAAAAAAAAGTTGGGGTAAGTACTTTTATTTTGGGAGCTTATTAGAGCATTCATATCAAGGTTCAAGGGGCTCATCCGTCGACTTGAGCCGACATTTTTTATGAGCCTCCCATTACCGAGCTGGGGTGGCTCGAGCTCGATTCATGTGCTTAAAATAGAAGACGCGTGTATTACACGCGTCATTAATAAAAAAAAAGTTTTAATTTTAAAAGAGCAAGGACTCTCTCTTGCCGAAACTGCCGCCAACGGATACTCCGGCTGCCACAAAGAGGCTCAACTGAGGATGCTCTTATATGCTCTTAGGGCATGACCGATATGCAGGAATGGAATGAGAATAGAATCATCATTCCTTTATTCATTATCAATCCCATAGTTGGTGCTCCCTTCGTCTAATTTATATGTACCCATTTGGGTGCTGACACGAATTTTCAAAAAGATGTTAAAGTAGTAGTTGGTGAAATAAAAGTGTAATTGAGGGGCAGTGTTAATGAATGCATTTAATTTGTAAATTTTTCATTAACAAAAGCAAGACTTGAAGGCAAGGGTTGTGTGTACACTTATCTACCTTGCTCATTTTCTGTTTATGTCTCGATTTTTTTTTTTGTGCTCACAATACTGAATTTTTTATATCTAAGTTTTCCCACATTTATATACCCAAAAAAATCTTCTTCTCAATCAACTCCAATACTCTCTCATCAAAATTGGCAGAACAAATTCTCTCTCATCATTTTCACACTTCAACAACCACACGCTTATAGAGAGAAGAAATAGTCAACCGCCCAACAAATTCACAAAAAGAGAGAATAAATTTCAATCAGATTTTTGTTTTCTTAGTTATATGGTTGCATCCAGAAGCTACTGCGCTAGAGCAAACTACAGATTCCTCCTGAACGATTAGTCTCTCTCAGTAACGACTCAATGATCTTCGAGCTCGACGAGTTCGACATCTGGAACATGGCGGCGCAGCAAGCGCAGTCGTCGGAGATTCGCAAAACGAGTTCCAGACTCTCCAGGAAACCATCGTCTACGGCAGCGGCTGGGAACGAGCGAGCCGGCGGTCCGTCATCGTTGTCGGTGAACGTCTCTGACTGGTCGAAGATACTGAAGAAGGAGTACATGGAGAATCTCCGAAGCGACAATGACAATGGTTACGAGGAAATTCTGGTTACGATATCCGGAAAGGAGATGAGATGAGAGAAGAGAGAGATGGAATAATTTGGGCTGGGTTGGGTTAGGTTAATTGGAAAACTTATTTAGGATGTAAATTGGGTAGGTTAGTTGTTAGTGGTGGGCCCATAATGTCAAAGGGTAGAAAATAGGGTGAAGGAATGAGGGTATATATGTAAAAATATTAAAGTAGGTAGATATAAATTGGATAAAAAAATTGTGGTAAGTAGGTACATATAAATTGGACGGAGGGAGTATATTTTTCTAGTCGGAGTCATCATTTCTCCAGGAAATACTAACCCCACATGGGTGGGATTAGCCCACTCATTTACCTACCCATGGATTTAGCTATTCCAAACATTTACCTACCCATAGTTTTAGCTATTCCAAAAGATGAGGATTTTAAAATCTTTTCCAACTATCGTTCAAATCACGCATATTTATCTTGATTAAATTAAACCAAATAAAATAACCTAACTCATTCATAAAATTTCACGGTCTCTATTAAAAAAAAGACATTCTATTCATCCTCTTTTTCTAATGGGTACTTTTTTTTCTGGTGAAGTTCTTGACGTCATCTACGCCGTCTTCAAGATTAGTTTTTGAGTTCATAACATCGCCTCTTTGTTTTTAAATTGGATTGAAATTGTTTTTTATATCTTTAAAAAAACGAAATTATTTAATTAATGTCTTTCATTATTCAGTACCAACCGTATGAATTGATTCAAATAAGGAATGACCATTCCATTCCTCTTTGATACCAACCCTAGGAATTTTATTCCTTGATTCATTCATTTCCTGTTGGAAAATGGCTTATAAATAACATTATTCCACAATTAATTTATGCAAATTGATTGGGAATTTGTGGAAACAAACGATAGATTTGAAATTTACTTTTCAAGCACTATAATTTAGTGTATTTACTTGTTCAAATCTATTTTATGGTGAATGAACAATTAATACATTCATACTGATAGTTGAAGCTTATAAATGTTGATTGTGTGGTACGTTATCCCACATCGAAATATAAGTGATGTTTGTAGCTATTTATAAGGAGTAGCACTTGAATAAGGAGTAATCTTGTGTACTCTCTTATGGTGTACCCTTATGGTGTTCTTGATGGCCTTTTAGGCTAAAACCATTGAGCCTATGAGTACGGTGCTCGGCATTGTACGAGTGCGCCGAAGCCGTACACGTCACACTTGTCACAATGGGAACTTTAAGGCGCACTTCGCGAGGAGCATTAAGAAGCCTTTGTTATTTTGCCTAAGCCAATTGATCAAGGTGACTCGAGCACAGACCGAAGAGACGCTTTGGCGGTTGGAAACGGATAAGGTTGACGGCACTGTGCGACAACCCTACCGTGAGACTGGATAAGGTTGAACTTAGGTGTGGCCAACCACACCGTACGGCTGGCGGTTGCTGAGCAATTAAGGAATGGGTGCCTTATTTCTACCCTCTCCTTGGTCGAACCGGTGCAACCCTTCGCCAACCAACACACCCGTTCGGAAAAGCTTTTGCACCTTGATGAGTCCATATTTTGTGTCTTTTTACTGTTGGTCTTAGGTAGTTTAGATCAATTCTTTTGTGTGTTTTGTCTAGTTTCTATGTCTGGGAGGACATATTTTGGGCAGGAGGATGTCTGCTGCCTTGCAGGTGGAAATTAGGCAATACATGGAAAAGAAGCAACATTTCTGGAAGCAGGTCAGGGAGAGCCATATTGGTCAAGACAGATAGGAGGAGTGTTTTGGTCAACAGACGAGTTTCTCTCCTAGGTTTAGAAGGATAAGGAAAACATGATCTAACTTAAATATCTTTCCTTATCCGACTAGATTTAGGATCCGCAAGGGATCTCTTGGAGATAGACGTGACTTGCCTTGTTGGGGTCGAGCTTATCAAGTGTTACTTGCATCCCAAGGTAGCTCGTGGATTCCTTCCATCTTAAGGACTAGGGGGCCCAAACCCTAAGCACTCGCCTATATATATATCGAAGCCCTGCTGCTGCAATCGGACACCGTCTTTTATGCTTATTTTCCCTATAATTTCATCGCGAGTTTGTGAGGAGAAAAACAAGTCCTACGGACATACTTTTATTCGTACTTTGTTATTCGGCACTTTTGGCCGTGTTTAGTTTCTGCACATACTTCGTAAGTTTTAATATAGTGTTTATGATTTTCTTCAATTCGAATGTTTGTTACTTTATGATTATGTCTAGCTAAGCTTTTATACTTGGTCTGGGCAAGACTGTTAAGTGTTAACCTATGCTTGAGAGGTCTAAATTGTGCTAGATAATTGCATGCATGTGTTCCCATAATGTTAATGAGCTTGTTCAAATATGAGATAATATGAATAAGAGGTTAATAGGCCGTTAATCACTTAGGACATATTAGATCACCAATCAATTGAGAAGTAGGAGTGTTTTCCACACCTTCTTAGTTAAGATCGATTATCATTAGAGGAAGGTGTCTACCCTATTGGGCTAGACGTGATGATTCCTTGTTGGGCCTTTCTAGAGATAAATGCTCCTTTAGCAAGAAACTGAACGATGACTCCGACAGAGGTACTGCCCAAGGTAGGGAGCCGGCGGTGCGTCGCCAATTAAGTAAGGATAGGTAAGGGAAGGGTTTGTTTAGAGCGTGACGAGTAAAAAGGGATCTCGACATTCAAGTTCCATAACTAACGATGCATGCATGTGATGAATATATTTGCACCAATGACCAAGCTAGGGTTTTCAATTAACAATGTCTAGGTCTAGACCAAGTCTCTTTTATTATTGATCAAGTTCTCTGTTTACTTTTCAGTGTTTTATTGAGTTCTCAAATTGGGCAAGAGAGCCCTAGTGACCAAGATAGCAAAACCAACTTTTCTGAACAGGTGGAGGAGGTTTCAAGAGATAGTGACATACAACTCCTTGTGGATCGACCCTGTACTTACTTGCTAACTATATAGCTGTGAGGATAGGCTACAAATTCATTTTGAGAGTGCGAACGACACCCTCGTCACACCTCTTCACGAACGGACACCTTAGGCCTATAAATAAGACCCCTATGATTTCGATTTCTTCACTCAATTCAACACCAAATCTAAGATAATAATACTACTCATATAGTTCGAGTCCTAGGATCAAATACTCAGTCCCAAGAATCAAGGTTGTTTGTCGGAACATCGACACGTAGTGCAACTTCTCGAGTTCACCCCGAACCGTTGTATCTTGGAGGCAATTGCTATCGACCGCTTGCACAATAACGGAGAAATATTGTCTTATAGAAATAGAGTCTAACTCTAGTCTCAGTTCATTTCTATTTATCTTTTTCAATACTTTATTATTTAAATATTTTTTTTATTTTGCCATTTATTGTTCATGTGATTAGGATCATATAACAATGATCCTTATTCTAAGAAATAAGAATTAATCTCAATTACTCATCTTGTGCATCTCGCAAAGAAGGATGGTACATCTCGTTATGCACTGTGGTGCATGTAAAAAAAAAAATCAGTTCTTTATTTTATTTTTAATTTCGATTTTAAGGTTTGATTTTTTTAAAAAGCTGGGTTCATCTCAGGTCAACGTATGGTGCATCTCATTATACAGTGTGGTGCATCTACCAAATTTTGGTTCATGAGATGCACCACTACTTGTATTAATATGTACGGGACAGTGTAATCAGATGCACCACTAGGTGTAATGAAATGCACTATGCTTTACGAAAAAATCAATTCTTAAACAAAAAAAAAAAACTGAAAAAAAAGCGTACATGCACCATAATGTGTAACCAGATGCACCACACAGTGTAACTAGATACATTACATAGTGTAACTAGATGCACCATATTTTTTGAAAAAATCAGCAAAAAAAAAAAAGTTTTAGCGCGTGAGCTACACGCGCCCGTCCATTTTTTGCAATGTGTGGTCTAAATTTATTCCTATTTCTCACTTAAGGGCCCTTTTCACCATAACTCATCCATATATATATATGCACGTATTCCAATATTTACTTCCTTCATTCCATTTCTAAGTTTATTCCTTTCCTACTATATTCTATTCCAGCATACCATCTTAGAGCTTTTGGAACCTATAAACTCTTCAAGAGCTTATTTTGCCAACCACTATGCAACAATTTATAAGCTTGTTTTAAGGAGTTTTTAAGCTCAACCAAACACCTCTTAAGTGAGAGGTTTTATGTTCAATCCCGCATATAATTTATTTTTCGCCGTGTTTGGTGTTGTAGTGATCCAACTCTTTGTAGTGGTGTAGTTGTTCCACTTTTGTGCAGTGAATTTATTTTGATTATATATATATACCTAATGTAATTTAGTAAAAAAAATTAATGAACGAAAAATAATGAACAATAAAGAAAATTGAATGAATACGTAGCCACAGTAAAACACAACAAAAATTTGTCAATTTTAAAAATACAACCTCCAAAATCAATAACCCACAAAACCACCAAACTTAGATATTTTGAAGAATTAGAATTCCGGTGTTCTTTGGCTGGTAAAAGGCCAGCAAACTTATTGTTGTAATGTCATTGTAGAAGACGTTAATTCCCTTGCTTTTCAAATACAATAGGTGCCGACTTTTTCGTGAGGATTCTCTGCCCTGATTGTGACGTCGAATTCCGGGGAATGGCGTAGTCGACGTCAAATTTATCCCCTTAATCGTGATGTTCATAGTCGACAACAACTTCTCTTGCTCTTTTCATAATTCTTGGGGGCTATTGGGCAAAATTAGGTGTTTAATGTTTAGATTGCTTAATGATTTTCATTGAATATTTTGTTAGTTCATACACTACTTTGAAGTTTTCAGAGCATTTAATCCTTTAATAAGTCATTGTATCGAGCAATTGATGACTATAAAAGTTTGGGATAAGACCCGGTTTGCTATTAGGTCCTAGACTCCTAGGTCCCATATAGTTTGGTTTTGTGCATCCGTCCCCTCAACGTTTTAAAAATGTTATAAATTGGTCCAATCACTAACAAATTCGTTAGTCGCCTTTTCAAATTATTTATTTTTCTTTTTTTTTTTTCTTGTGTGGGGCTGATAATCATGGTTTTTCCATAGTTTTTATGGTTCATTTGATGCTATTTGTTGGTGGAAATCATGTTAGAAATAAGCATTTGGTTTAACTTTGTTTATTTTATGAGATTTTACGCTTATTTGCAAGTTTTAACCAAAATGCAGTAAAATTAAGATCAAATTGGAGCAAAAGGATCATAGAATATGAAATAGGAGTTCGATACAAAGCCATAGGAAAAAACGGGGGTCAATTCGGAGTTCAAACGAGGAAGAACGAGGCGAAACAAAAAAACATCGCGCGCAACGCAGTCATCCGCGCCGAGACGCGCGGCCGCGTTTCCCGGAGCGCACGGCTGCAGAGGCAGCGCTTTTAGAGCGTTTCCAGCCGCTCCACCACACGAGGCCGCGTCCCGTTGCTCCCTATCCGCGTCTCGCACGCCTTTTTGAGCAAAATGACGATTTTACCCCCTTTCTTATGTCTTGTAACACTCTAGCTACTTTCATATATATAGAGGGATCCTCCCCCATTTAGAGAGGACTTTTATTCCTCATTTCAATTTTAAAATTCCAACTTTCTTCTTTTAGGGTTTGTGCTTTTAATTCAATTTCAAGACTTGTCTTGGATGCTTTTGAAGAATCAATTGAAGATTTCTTCATTTGGGTTTAGTAGTATCTTTATTTATGGCTTTATTTCTTCTCTCTTTTGTCATTTCTCTAATTATGTCTTGCTAAATCTCTTAGTTGATTTTAGGGACTTGTGAGACTCATTTGATAGTGGAATTTAATTATTGATGTTATTTTGCCTTCCAATTTGTAGTTCATGCTTCTTGGTGCTTGTTTCTCATGTTAGAATAGGTGGCCTCTATTTTAGCATGCCAAGTGTTCGTAAAAATACTTAGTCGGTTTTTATGTTCATTGAATTCAAGTTTGCATGATATGAATGGTTAAGGGTCCTAGCAGAAGTTAATCCATTCATATAAGGTGTTAATCTTTGGTGCTTTTGGGAGTTAATTCCTCGTTTTGAGTCTTAGTCAAGAGAAACGAGGGATTGATCAACTTGTGCATTCTTTTCGAGAGAGAGTGTGTGCTTATGTATGTGATTCTTTTGCTTGAATTGGATTAAAATGGTTAAGTAGTTCAATAGCTTAGTTCCCCATCGTTTTGAGTCGAGCAAGGTTCCTAGAATCAACCCCGTTTTATATTGTCATTTTTTATCGTTTATTAATCGTTTGTCTACTTGAATTTGCTTATTTGTTTTGATCTTGTGTTTAAGTGTTTAAATTAATCAATATTCATGATGGTTGCAAAGCTTGAATAGTAGGAAGGTGCATAAACTTCGTTTCCAATACAAATTCGATCTAATAGTCCTTGAGGATACGATACTCGTTACTAGTGCTACAATAGTCCGTTAAAGTGCAGAAATAATTGCTTAGTCAAACTAGTGATCACTTTTTGGTGCCGTTTCCGAGGACTATTAAGAATTTATAGTGTTAATGATCTTTGCATTGAGAATACTAGTTCAAGCATTACTTGTTTTAAATTGTCTTGTGAATCTAAGTGTGTTCTTGGTTGGTTTGTGTAGGTGAATTGGTGCATGATCACAAGAAAAAAGGGAATATGGTTCAAGATGGAGGTTGGAGCAACCGATGCAATGCCAACAACTTTGAGCTAAAGCCGGGGTTGATTAATATAGTTCAAGCCGAGTCATTTGGAGAAGGGTTTAATGAAGATGCAAATGCTCATTTGAGTGCCTTTTTGGACGTGTGTGAAACTATCAAGATTCAAAGGGTCTCAAATGGCATCATTCGATTGAGACTCTTCGGATTTTCTCTACGGGACAAGGCCAAAGCTTGGTACAAGACCCTCGACCGTTCGGAGATAACCACTTGGGAGCAATTGTGCTAACTTTTCCTAGCCAAGTATTTCCCGCCTTCGCGTGCTCAAAAGCTTATTTCAGACATCTCCCATTTCTCTCAATCGGGAGATGAATCAATCTATGAAGCTTGGGAGAGATACAATGATATGTTGAGGTGATGTCCTCAATATGGATTTTCAAAGGAGCAACAAATATTGAACTTTTATCGAGGGCTTACTAATCATACACGGGAGGTCGTGAATGCCACCGCCGGTGGAGGTTGACTAACCGTCCTTATGAAGAAGCGGTTCGGATTTTGGAGGAAATGTCGGCCAATAGTTGCCATTGGCCTCAAGAAAGGAATTCTTCAAAGAAAGTTGCCTCCATTTCAGACGAGAGATATGATGATCTTCTTGAGCAATTCGCCATACTCAAGAGGGACTATGAGGCCGAAAGAAATGGAAAGTTGGATGTGAAGATGGTGTCTCAACCGATGCAACAAGGAGGTGAAGAGTATTCACAATTTGAGGATGCTAATTATGTGAATCAACGGGGGTATAGCAACTACAACCGCTCGAGTTATCCTCCGGGGAATCAAGCCTATAATCCGAATTATAAGAATCTAAATTTGTCGTACTCTAACCCGAACAATACGATCCATCCACCACCCGAATTTTCGGTGTCTCAAGAGATGATCAATGAGCCAAAGAAGCCTATGCCGACCATGAAAGAAATGATGCAACAACTTCTCCAAAACCAAAATACTTTCACAGGGTGCAACGGGGCAAAAGGTTACAAGTTTGGAAGGAACCGTCATGGCTTTGACTAAGCAAATGAAGATGTTGGAAGGGCAAGTGAGTCAAATGGCTAATCAAGCGGCTTCTCAACATAAGCCGGGGCAATTTCCAAGCAACACGGAGGTTAACCCGAAGAATCAATGCAATGCTATTCATTTGAGAAGTGAAAATTATCCGGAGTTGGAAGATCAAGATGAAGTGGTTAATGAAGAGTCAGAAGTGGAGGAGCCCGTTCCTCAATTGGGGAAGCCTCAAGTTCCAAAGGAGGTACCTTCTAAAGTTGTTCCTTTCATTCCTTCTTCTTCTTTGCCAAGTAAAGATGTGGTTGCCAAAGCTCCTTACCCTCAAAGGCTTGCTAAGGCAAGAGGTGATGAAAAGCTTGCCAAGTTCATTGAAATGTTCAAAAAGGTTGAAATTAACATACCATTGCTTGATACTTTGAGAGACATGCCGGGGTATGCTAAGTTCTTGAAAGAAGCCGTATCAAGGAAGAGGAAGCTTGGTAAATTTGAAACAATCAACTTGTCGGAGGAGTGTAGTGCCGTTTTACAACGGAAGTTGCCTTTAAAACAAAAGGATCCCGGGAGTTTTATGATTGCTTGTGTTATTGGAGACCAAACTTTTGGGAGAGTCTTGTGTGATTTGGGTGCTAGTATTAATCTCATGCCCCTTTCGATATTTAAAAGGTTGGAGATTGGAGAGTTGAAGCCTACTTCTATTGCATTGCAAATGGCCGATCGTTCTATATCTTATCCGAGAGGAATTGTGGAAGACGTGCTTATTAAGGTGAAGGAGTTCATATTTCCGCGGATTTTGTGGTCCTTGACATGCCCGAAAACGACAATAGTCCACTTATTCTTGGCCGACCGTTCTTGGAAACCGGAAAGGCATTGCCCGACCACCTCAAGTATGCTTTTTTGGGTAAGGATGAAACTTTTTCGGTTATTGTATCTTCATTTCTAAATGATGAGGAGTTGGATAAGTTGTTGAGAGTATTGAGGAAGTATAAGTCTTCCATTGGATGGTCTATAGCCGATATTAAGGGAATTAGCCCTTTATTTTCATGCACCGAATCTTATTGGAGGACGATGCAAAGCCAAAGGTCCAACCTCAATGTCGTTTGAATCCGGTTATGCAAGAGGTCGTGAGAAAGGATGTCTTGAAGTTATTTGATGCCGGAATCATCTATGCCCATATCCGATAGTGAGTGGGTTAACCAGACACAAGTGGTTGCAAAGAAAGGGGGAATCACCATTGTAAAAGATGAGAAGGGTGAACAAATAGCCACTCGATTGCAAAGGGGTGGAGAGTGTGCATTGACTATAGAGCCTTGAATGCGGCTATAAGAAAGGATCACTTTTCTCTTCCTTTTATCGATCAAATGCTCGATAGGCTAGCCGGTTATGAGTATTATTGCTTCTTGGACGGGTATTCTGGCTACAACCAAATTGTCATAGCTCCGGAGGATCAAAACAAGACGGCTTTCACTTGTCCTTATGGAATATTTGCTTGCCGACGGATGTCTTTTGGTCTTTGCAATGCACCCACCACTTTCCAAAGATGCATGATGGCGATCTTCCATGGACTTATCGAGAAGATTATGGAGGTATTTATGGATGATTTTTCAGTTTTTCGGGTCTTCTTTTGAATATTGTTTGAAGAATCTTTCTCAAGTATTGCAAAGGTGTGAAGAAACTTCTCTTTGTCTTAATTGGGAAAAATGTCACTTCATGGTGAAAGAAGACATTGTTTTGGGCCACAAAGTCTCAAGAAACGGGCTAAAGGTGGACCGAGCTAAGATTGTGGCCATTGAGAAGCTCCCTCCTCCAACAAATGTGAAGTCTATTCGAAGTTTCCTTGGCCATGCGGGGTTCTATAGGCGATTCATCAAAGATTTCTCTAAGGTATCCAAGCCTCTTTGCTCTTTGTTGGAAAAAGATTCTAAATTTGACTTTAATGATGCATGCCTTGAGTCATTTGAGAAATTGAAGAAAGTCCTCGTCTCCACTCCCGTCTTGATCTCGCCCAATTGGAATGAGCCTTTTGTGTTGATGTGTGATGCGAGTGATTGGGCCGTAGGGGCCGTTTTGGGCCAAAAGAGAGACAAATTGTTTCAGGTTATCTATTATGCGAGCAAGACCCTTGATTCGGCGCAAATGAATTATACCACCACCGAAAAGAAGCTCTTGGCGGTTGTCTATACTTTTGATAAGTTTAGGCCGTATCTTGTGGGCACACATTCCATCGTCTATACGGATCATGCGGTCATTAGATATTTATTTGCCAAGAAAGATTCCAAGCCTCATCTCGTTCGATGGATCCTCCTCCTCCAAGAATTCGATATGGAGATAAGAGATAGAAGAGGTTGTGAAAATATTATTACCGATTACCTATCTCGTCTTGAGCACCCGGTCGAAGGATAAGACTCTCGGGTACGTATTAATGAGTGCTTTCCCGATGAACAAGTTTTGAAGTTAGTGGATTATACTCCTTGGTTTGCGGATATTGTTAACTATCTAGTCATTGGTGAACCGCCGGGTGATCTCACTCATTATCAAAGGAAAAAATTCTTACACGATGTGAAATTTTACTATTGGGAAGACCCTAATTTGTACCGTCGATGCGCCGATGGCATCATCCGGAAATGTGTAAAGCAAACCGATTGGGTGAGAATTATGGAGAAATGTCATAGCTCTCCCAAGTGGAGGTCATTTCGATGGCCATCGAACCACTATCAAGGTATTCCATTCCGATTTCTATTAGCCCACTATCTTTAAGGATCACTATGCTTTCGTCAAGTCATGTGATAGATGTCAAAGAATGGGAAATATCTCCAAGAGGGATGAGATGCCTCAAAATATTATGGTGGAGGTTGAGTTGTTTGATGTTTGGGGGATCGACTTCATGGGACCTTTTCCCAAATCTCAAGGGTATACTTATATTTTGCTTGCGGTGGAGTATGTATCTCGATGGGTAGAGGCGATTCCCACGGTGAAGAATGATTCAAAAGTAGTCCTCAAGTTCTTGCAAAAGCATATTCTTACTCGTTTTGGAACTCCAAAGGCTTTGATAATCGATGGGGGATCACATTTCAATAACAAGTGGTTGGGGAGTTTGCTTTCTCGATATGGGGTGAAGCACAAGATTGCCACTCCTTATCATCCTCAAGGGAATGGCCAAGCGGAGTTAGCAAATCGGGAGATAAAACAATTCTTGAGAAGTCAGTTGCGCATAGGATGGATTGGGCTAACCATTTGGATAATGCACTTTAGGCCTATCGCACCGCATACAAAACTCTGATTTGTATGTCCCCGTTTCAACTTGTTTTTGGGAAGTCGTGTTATTTACCCGTTGAGCTTGAGCATAAGGTGTATTGGGCCATAAGATGGATCAATCTTGAGTTTAAGGAAGCTGGATATACAAGGCTTGAGAAGCTACTCGAGCTTGATGAGTGAAGGAACGAAGCTTTTGAAAGTTCTCGAATTTACAAAGAAAGGGCAAAGAAGTTCCATGATCGCGCAATCCGTTCCAAGGATTTTTTATCCCGGAGATGAGGTACTTCTTTATAATTCTCGTCTTCATTTATTTCCGGGCAAGTTAAAATCGAGATGGACGGGACCATATGTGGTTTACAAGTGCAATGGAAAATGGACTTATGTGCTTCTTAAGTCCAATGGAGAAACATTTGTGGTGAATGGCCATCGTCTCAAGCATTATATCAATTGTGATCCGGACCGGAATATGACGATCATGCTCCTCAACGACTCTTGAAAAGTGAGGTATCGTCTAGCTTTAGACGTTAAACAAAGCACTCGTTGGGAGGCACCCCAATACTTGCACTTTAATTTCTTTATATTTCGTTTTTAATTTCTTGTCTTTAGATTCATTTTTAATTTTAGTATTAGCTTGTTAATTTTGTTTTCATGGTAGATAATTGGGTTTGTGGTTGTTTATTTCGTGCTTATTTTTTGGTTTTGTTTTATTTATTTATTTAAAAAAAAGGTGTTTTCCATGTTTAAAGATTAATTGTTGGTAATTTTTCACTGTAGGTTTATATGTGTTTGTGTTAGTTTGTTTTCTTTTTGTTTTGAAGATTTTGTTTAAAAAAAAATTAATTGTTATTGAATTCGATTAATTAAGTTGTCATTTGGGTAGCTTAAATTTTGTTTTTAGCATGTTTGCTTTGGTGTTATTTTAATTTTGCAGGTGGGGTTAAAAAAAAAACCACTAGATCGCATTGTGCGGCTGCGCGCACGGAAGCATCACAGTGTACAGTAATGGGAACCAGCAACTTTAGATTTCCACTCTGGCAAGGCGGCCGCATCTTCCACCGCGGACAGTTGCTGAGATGAAGCAGCCGCAGCAAACCTCTGTTCTGATTCACGCACCCTGCACTTATGGCGAGTCTCCACCGCGTCGCCGCTCCGCTCCGACCAAGGCGGCCGCGCCTTCCACCGTGTACGATCGCTGAAAAATAGCAGCTGCAGCAGCTCGCAGCTCAGATTCACGTACCCACGTTTCCGATCGCGGAGGGCTGCTGAGAGGGGTGCAAATCGAGCACCTCTACGCGGCTTAAAACGCAGTCGCATTTCCTCCTCCTCCAACCGCTCAACCCACTGCCCTATACCCGACCCGTGAGCAGCTCCACCGGGTTGACCCAACCCGGTCAGGTAAGTTTCTTTTCTACTCTCTCTCTCTCTTCGATTTTTACACCCATTTCACCCACTTTCACTCTCTTTTCTCATCCTCCATTTCTTCTCCAATTTCAATCCTCAATCCTCTCTCACCTCAGGTACGTACTACATTTCTTTTTAATTTCAATACATTCCTTGCATGATTTAGAGTTCTTGGATGTTTTATTTGTTCTTGAGTTCACATAAGGTTGAGCTTAATTTGAATTCTAGGGCTCCAAAATTGAGGATTTCGAATTTTCAGATTATTTTTGTTCCTTTGCTGCTCTAAATTGCTTAGAACCATGTTTAGGATATTCATGAGTACTACATTGCATTTTACTTAAGATGGGTTGTTGGAAGTTTGAAGAATTATGGTTGCATTTGGGGAATTTATGTTGAAGAAATTGTTGGAGAATTGTTGAGTAATCTAATGCGCATGGTCTTGATTTTGCACTAACGGTGATGCTTGTTAATTTATTTATTTCATATTGAGTGATTGCAAATATTGAGAAGTGCATTGCTTTGTTATTCGTTGAAGTTTGGGGGTGATTTTTGTGCTCTAAATTCTAGATATATCATGGGGGATTTTCTTGAGCTAATGAAAAGTTGAGAGAGTAGAATAAGGTGAATTTTAAAGCTTTATTTTTCTTGTTTGTTTTGGTATTTATTTTGTTTTAATTTTATGTGTAGGTACTTGAACAACATGGGTGTTAAAAGAGGAAAGAAAGGAAAAACAAAAGCTCCGGCTCTTACTAGTGAACCGGAATTACCTCCGGCCGTACCCGGTGAGCCGAGGTATTATGGGGTGCAACTACCCTCGGACGCCGCCGTGGCAAAATGGAACAATCTACTCAAAATCCGGATGCGGCCAAGTGCATATATTTGCCCCGACACCGTTGCAAAAATGAGGATCAAGGAAGATATAACACGGCTCGTACAAGGGGCGAAATTGAGTTGTACTATGTGTGGCAATTGGCCAACCTACAAGGCTCTCACCTTGGAGTTCCTATCTACTTTGGAGACCTACGCCATTCCTCGGGGTGGAATAGGGGGAATTAAATTTCAACTTGGCAACGTGGAACGAGAGCTATCAGTCACCGAAATCTCACGGTTGTTCGAAAGTGACCCCAATGGATTTGAGATTGTGAAGAAATTGTCCAATGATGAAGTATGGCTTCCTATTTGTGCTGCTAATACTCCCGCCTTCTTTAATGGATGCTCCAAGGTCTCTCACGTGCAAAACCCGATATTCCGCTATATCCAACTAGTCTTGGCTCACACATTTCTTGCTAGGGAGAACACGAGCAATATAAGGAAGGATGTGCTTACTATTCTTTATTGCATGCTTCGAGGGTGGCACGTGGATGCGGGGACGATGTTAGCAAGACAATTCAAGTCTCAATCCGATCAAATGCCGGGGGGTAAGAGTGTTATTTGCATTGGGGGTATGGTTACTGTTGGGAAATTTATTAAAGTTTTGATTGATTCCAAAACCAACTGACCCCAACCGAGTAGATGTTGGCAGATCCTAATATTAGTAGTTAGGCTCGCTGTTTGAGCAGTGTTAAGATTTTATCTTTATAGGACTCCAGCTGAAGACGGCAACAAGGCCTCACTCGGATAGAACATCAGTTGTGAGGAAGACAACTGAGCGTTCATAAGATGAGCATTCAAAGTGGAAGATGCAAAAGTCATCTAAGCATTGAAAAAAGGGGAAGTTACACTCAAGAGATAGAACATCAGTTGTAAGGAAGACAACTGAGCGTTCATCAGATGAGAAGTAGATAGGGGAAGAGAACATCAGATGAAAGAAAGTCATCCGAGCGTTCGAACCCAACTGATCGGATACAAGAAGGACAACTGAGCGTTCAGTTTCAGAACATCAGTTGTAGGACCTGAACCAAGAAGATCAACAGCTTGAAGTTCAAAGTCAGCTGAGAGTTCACATGTTCAGATAGAACATTAGCTGAAGACTAATCAGATGAAGATCAGACGACTCAACCAACTATCAAGTGTTGGAGGTCAAAGGTTAAGATTTGAATTTCAAATTAGGAAGTCACGTGAAGGTTTGACTCTCTGTCATTACCTCATTTGGCCCAACACAAGGCTGTCTCAGATGGAAAGCAGAAGCATGCAGTTGCCAAATCCGAAAAGTCTGCAGAGATGAGAGACAAGCCATCGCTATCAAAGAACAGACATCAACAGCTCTTCCAACGGCTAGTTGATTCTCTCCGCCTATAAATAGAGGCATTCATTCACTCACAAGAAATAAGACACACACGAGACGAGACAGACAAGTGCAAAGAGCAAAAGAAAGAACCAAATTCCTCACACGAGCTGAACCATATTCATTCTCTTAGAACATCATTAGTTGAGAGTTCTAGAGTGTTAGATTTTGTCTGAGTGTCTTTAGATCCAACCTTGAGAACATCACCTTGTGAGAGTTCGTAGAGTGTTAGATCTTAGCTCACTTCTTGTTCGAGCTATTTAGTTGGAACCCCATCCTTTCTTTCACCTGAAAAGGTTTTAGGACCCTACTCTTCCCGTAACTGAGTAGATAGGTTGTTTAGTACCCGAAAACTAAACTGTAAGGTTGATAAGTACCCGTAAACTTATATCAACGGTTGCAAAGCCCGCGTAAGCTTTGTGGTTTGTCCAGAAGAACTTGGACTGAGTTGTGTGGACTCACAACTCCCCGTGGACGTAGGAGTTCTCTCCAAACCACGTTAATTCGTTGTGTGTTGTGTTTATTTTCAGTTATATTATTGCATATTCAACTGACTATCTAACCTGCATACAAACTGCATTATTTCTCAACTGTCTTGGTTCTTGACCAACCGTGCATAAAAGCGTGAGTTAATTTATACGAGTCTCTTTCCACCACATTCCGCACAACACTTCACTTCCAACCGAGTGTTTCTTACTCGGTTGTGATTCCAGCTGAGTTTCTTTTCTCGGTTGCGTTATTTTTAGGGGGTTGTTTTAAAAAGTTTGATCTGGTGTGTTCCCCCCCCCCATACACCAGAACTCGTATCGGGACCATCAGTTACACGCGTTGCCCGCCTTTTCAACGTGCAACTCAAGAATGATGAAGTTGTACCCGGTGATACTTTAGTGAATATGGAGATGCTCCAAAGCCATCAATTCGTAAAAACATGCGAGGAGCATATTTTTTGGTGCCAATGTCGAGATCTTTTGCTCTTTCCTTTGCCCAACCCTCCTCTTACTCAAATTACTAACTGCGAGGATCGAGCTAATTGGCGGATGGATACTCCGGCTCATGTGGCACTCTCATTTCGTGATCCCAACTACAAGAAGTATCTTACCAAAGAAGAAGTAAAAGTGGCCAATGTGAATCTTCTATTCCGTAGTGATGAAGAAGAAAATTCGACATGGCGAATGCTCAAGACCGACCAGGTCCTTCCATCGTTAGGCCGCACTTTGCTACATATGAAGACATTCAAGTGGTGGAGAATAGAGTACTCATGCGCTTAGATGAACACCATGCGGCTTGGGAGACTCGCTTGGACAACAATTTTGCCACGGATGTCTTTGCACGGATGAATAGGAATGAGCAAGCACACATTGCTCGCTATGAGGCACAACAAAGGGCGATTCTTGAGCAATTTAGGGAGTTGCGTGACTACTTCCCTCCCCCACCACAATGATTCTGGGTACTTGTCGTTTTCCCATCACTCTTCTTTTTCAAACTTATTCTTCCATGTTGTTGAATAAGTTTGGGGGGATAGAGAAGGTGGTTTTCTTGCTTTAGTTGTTTTAGTCCTGTGTCGTTTTCTTTTTCGTTTTTGTGCTTGTTGTTAGTTTAAGTTTGTAGTTTTTTGTTTCGAGTCTTTGTTGTGTAAGCATGTTTAGTTTAAGATTGTTGATGAGGCTTATGATGAAAATGATGTTTTGATTTGAGAAAATGTTTGCTTGTGGATCTTTGATTGATTTTCTCTTATGTTTGATCTTTTTTGAGTTTGAATCAAAATGAGCCCTTGTGAGGAATTGAGCTTTTCTAACCTTGTTATGGTTAGCCTTCATTCTTGAGTGAGTTTATATTCAATCATGCATGATTTTTGTCTAGAACTTGCGATGGTTTCTTCCTTAAGATTGAATTTTGTGCTTTGAATTTAGAAATGATCTAAGGCAATTTTTCTTGAGCTTAAATTGACCAAACACTTGTCCAAATGCTCATAAAATCTTTGTTCGCCCCTTTGAGCCTTTTGTCTTTTCTTTGAATTGTCTTGGGTGGGGTTGTTTTTGTTAGAAAGTTGGGTGAAGTTGTTTGGAATTGAAGAGAGAAAAATGTGTTCAACCTTTTTTTTTTTTTTGGTAAATAAATTTTATTCCACCAAAGTATTGAAAGTAGGTACAAACACCATCAACCAAACAACCTCATCAAACAAACAACCTAACTTTCTAAGGGAACAAGAATTTAGCTAATTTAGGATCTTTCCTCACACAGATTGCTATCATAATTTGGCTAAGAATAATGATCTGCTCAGTGCTAGAGGATTTATTCTGCAATCTTCTCATATTTCTCTCCTTCCAAACCATGTACAACACTATAGATATAGCAAGCCGATACAACTTCTGTTTGTTAGAGTTCGAGCCACAATGCTTCACCAATCTTTCTTTCTCCCAATACCAATCTCCAGCCCCTTGTTGCAGTTTGCACCATGCCTTCACTTCCTTCCATATTTTAGAGGAAAACTCGCATTGAAAAAACAGGTGTTGCATGGTTTCATCCTGCTGCAGACACAAACAACACATCATATCCACATGGATTCCTATTTTCTGTAAATTCTCCACAGTAGTGAGCCTCTCAAACATGGCTAATCAAGTAATGAACACAATTTTTGGGGGCGCCAGGTTGCGACAAATGAGTTTATTCCATGCCACCTTTAATGCAGGTCCATTAAGCTCCACATAAAGTCTTCGAATAGAAAAGGAAGATTGTTGTAGGAAACCCCCTCCTCCACTCAAATTCTGCAGATAATCTCGAGCGCTTAATATCTTTCTCACCATCCATGAAGCTTGGGCTGGTATCTTCATGGTGGTGAGATCTCGATTCTTTACATAGTAGCCGTGAACCCATTTTATCCAGAACTTGTCTTTCTACTGCGCTAAGCCCCACAACAACTTGCACAAGGCTGCTTGATTCCATATCTTAACATTTATAATATTCCAAACACCTGCATTTCTAGGCAAACACAAACGCTCCCAAAAATGTGTTCAACTTTGGTTGTGAAATAGTTGCTTCTACTTAGCATAAGCTCTCAAAAATAAAAACAAGATTAAGAATTGTTTCTTTCAAGTGATAAACAAAGAAAAAAAAAAGAAAAAAAAGTGATAAAAGAGTATAAGCAAGTAGTGAAGCATGAATTCGGAAGTTTGACAAATTGGGTTTGGAATGAGCTTTATAGATTGAAAGCTTTGGTGAAAATTTGGGATTTTGAATGAAATATGGGAGTTTTGGGTGAAGTGTGATTTGTTTGGGGAAATTTATTAAGTCATTTAGCCAAAAACATCCTACCTAACCAAAGTGCCTTAATTACAACCCGATTAAGTCCTTATTGATCTTTATTTGAAGCACATATTTTATGCAGAGGTAAGACAAGTTGCAAGCTTATGGTAGAATTCATGTTTTGAGTTGAATTGAGTGTATACACTTCCCGTTTTGCATTGTTGAGAGCGAGAGCCTATATTGTTGATATATTCCCTTTGGTGAGGATGATAACTTGGAAAGGTTGAATATTTGAGATTATTGAGATATTTGAAGCATGAATTGTGATATTCCACTTGTAGTTTTGTTTTGGAAAAATTTCTGAAGCTATTATTCGTCAACATCTCATTTTAAGCATGCTTATCGTTGAATCTTTCTTTTTGTTCTTGTTCGAGGACGAACAAGTGTTTAAGTTTGGGGGAGTTGATAAGCATGGTTTTTCCCTAGTTTTTATGGTTCATTTGATGCTATTTGTTGGTGGAAAATATATTAGAAATAAGCATTTGATTTAACTTTGTTTGTTTTATAAGATTTTACGCTTGTTTGCAAGTTTTAACCAAAATGCAGGAAAATTAAGATAGAATTGGAGCAAAAGGATCATATAATATGAAAGAGGAGTTCGAAACGAAGCCGTAGGTGAAAAAGGGGGTCAATTTGGAGTTCGAACGAGGAAGAACGAGGTGAAACAAAAAAACGTCGTGCGCAGCGCAGTCATCCGCGCTGAGACGCGCGACCGCGTTTCTTGGAGCGCACGGCTGCAGAGGCAGCGCTTTTCGAGTGTTTCCAACCGCTCCACCACACGCGGACGCGTCCCGTTGCTCCCTAGGCGCATCTCGCACGCCTTTTTGAGCAAAATAACGATTTTACACCCTTTCTTATGTCTCGTAATACTCTAGCTACTTTCATATATATAGAGGGATCCTCCCCCATTTAGAGAGGACTTTTATTCCTCATTTCAATTTTAAAATTCTAACTTTCTTCTTTTAGGGTTTGTGCTTTTAATTCAATTTCTAAGACTTGTGTTGGATGATTTTGAAGAATCAATTGAAGATTTCTACATTTGGGTTTAGTAGTATCTTTATTTATGGTTTTATTTCTTCTCTCTTTTGTCATTTCTCTAATTATGTCTAGCTAAATCTCTTAGTTGATTCTAGGGACTTGTGAGACTCATTTGATGGTGTAATTTAATTATTGATGTTATTTTGCCTTCCAATTTGTAGTTCATGCTTCTTGGTGCTTGTTTCTCATGTTAGAATAGGTGGCCTCTATTTTAGCATGCCAAATGTTCGTAAAAATGCTTAGTCGATTTTTATATTCATTGAATTCAAGTTTGCATGATATGAATGGTTAAGGGTCCTAGCAGAAGTTAATCCATTCATAGAAGGTGTTAATCTTTGGTGCTTTTGGGAGTTAATTCCTCGTTTTGAGTCTTAGTCGGGAGAGACGAGGGATTGATCAACTTGTGCATTCTTTTCGAGAGAGTGTGTGTGCTTATGTATGTGATTCTTTTGCTTGAATTGGATTAAAATGGTTAAGTAGTTCAATAGCTTAGTTCTCCATCGTTTTGAGTCGAGCAAGGTTCCTAGAATCAACCCCGTTTTATATTGTCATTTTTTTTTTATCGTTTATTAATCGTTTGTCTACTTGAATTTGCTTATTTATTTTGATCTTGTGTTTAAGTGTTTTAATTAATCAATATTCATGATGGTTGCAAAGCTTGAATAGTAGCAAGGTGCATAAACTTCGTTTCCAATATAAATTCGATTCAATAGTCCTTGAGGATACGATACTCGTTACTAGTGCTACAATAGCCCGTTAAAGTGCGGAAATAATTGCTTAGTCAAACTAGTGATCAGGGGCCTATAAAAATTATCAAAAATATAATATTTTGTTCATCAAGCTTTTAAATAAGAGCAATTAGAGCTATTTTCAACTCATCAATATAATCATTTTCAAAGAAGGATTTAACTTCTGGACGGTAACCTCCATGCACGAGTCGCGACAGCGACGACGACGACGAGATCTACTCTATCGTGTTTGTAAATGTATGTGCATGGTGGACGTGCTAGAAATCAATACGGAGGAAGACACGAGCCTCTTCACCAACACCATCACGGAGCTCAATATCCAGAAACTCGCTTCTGTCAGCACTCCCTTGGCTGTGGAATTATTGATAACTTGATGGGGCTCGTAGGAAAGTAAAAAAACAAAAAGAAAAAAAAAACAGAATAATAGTTAGTTTTTGAGCGGCCCTTTAAACTAAGGTTTAGCAGTTGTATCAATTTGTACTATTTTGAAAATGTTGAGGGTCTAGATGCTGAAAACCAAACGTCAAGCACATAATAGTCAAATGTGTAACACTTTGAGGGCCCGTTTGGTATTCATATACCAGTATATCAGGTATCAGGTATGGATATATGTATCAGATATCAGGTATGGGTATCAGATTGATATTTGATATTCGTGTTTGATATGTTGAAGATATCGATTGATATCAAGTGGTAAGTAAAGTAGATATATGAGTCATATACTAACAAAAATTGGTATATGAAAATATTGAAAATTAGCATATCAAGTATATTAATTTGATATACCAAACACAAGGTATGGATATGAGCCATATTGATACCCATACCTGATATACGTATATGGATACCAAACGAGCCCTAAGAGGTACCATCATGTTATCCCTAGAATTTTGAATATCGGAGAAGAAAGGATGACATGTGAGATTATATTTTCTTTAAAATAACTAGTTATAAATTAATTAAATTTTTTTAGGCTGTAGTAGGGCAAAATTGTAATCAAGTGAGGAGTAATATCAAAAATCAAAATTTGTAGTCAGGGCCCAATATCTGCTGGCCCATATTTTGGAGCTAGAAAACTATGGTACGGCCCGTTCTAACAGCGGCCCTATCCGTCGAACTTGACCGGATCTATTTCACAAGTATATATAGTTGCTTCTACAATTATTTCTCTTTATCTTACACGAAATAATATATCCACAATCACTATTATAAAGTTTGTTCGACTTGAAAAGGTTTCTACTTTCTCTAATCGTCCATGCTCCCACATAATCGCTTTAGGGGTGTTTTACTAAACATGATAAGTCCAGATAGATAAAAATAATAAGTTAATCCAACGATTACTTTTAAGGATTACATTAAAAAGATCTCATAGTTTTCTATTATTGCTCCTATTTGGAACTATTTGATTGATAGTATCCAACCCATAGAGGGGGATTGGAGGAACACCCCTTAATATCTCTACTATCTCTATTTCTAAAACATATCAAGAATTGATTTGTTGATTACAAAATTCCTTTTTTATTCTTTTGAGTTGAGAGATAGGAAGCACTATAGTTTGAACCTCAACTTCACTATTAAACTTTTAACAGTCTGTACCGTTTGAATATTCTCGAAAGGATTAAGTCTCTGAATATATGACTTTTTATATTGTTGATTTAATTTGGGATGAGAAAAAAAATCGAAAGAAAGGATTGGGATGAGAAAAAAATGGAAAGAAAGGAAGCGTGGTTTCCTCTCCCAATCAATAGATTAAGGAATCGCATGCAGCGGCTCAGAAGTATTAATTATTTGCATTCCATAAAATATTATTTTGAGGAACATCTAATTTACTTCGTCTAAACTACCAAGATTCCAATATATTTGACTCAAATAAAAAAGTTTGCCAAAAGCTGAACAGCTTTTTCTTAACATAGATGATACTTTCAAGGGGACACTCAAGCGTTGCTGCTTCAATCAGTAATATTGAGATTTCGGGTTCAAACATCACCACTCTCCCTCCTCATATAAGAAAAAAAAAAATCATACAGTGCGGTCAGATTTCATTGAGATATATTATTTTCATTCATTATTTATTAATTCGTACTTGTCATTGTGTGTAATTGAAGGGTTGTATAGGAAAGCAAGACTTTTGTTTATATACAATTGGTATTTATTTCACTATAATTCTCCTATCTGAAATGTTTATTATTGCATAATTATTATTTGTCCAATTATCTCAATATCATAGATTATATAGTGTGTTGTAGATCACAGAAGATTATATAATCGGCATTTTATGAGATATAAACTAATATTCATAATCGAGACAATTTGGACGAGTTGTTGGTTTAGATTGTAGCATAATAGTATTAAATAGTTTATCTTGACTATTTATTTATGCTAGTACGTTAATCGTATTGAAAGGATCACAGTGAGATTAATTCTCTGTTCTGAATTATTGAGAATTAAAGATCTCGGTGACTTAAATAGTCTTAACCTTAATTGGGCTTATCAGTATGAATAAGTGTCTGACTATTGCTTTGATCTATTATAAATGAGAACTTAATAGTGGTTCAAAATTTCGTACTTTGGGCGGTAGCAGTTCTTATTTGATATTGATAAAGCTGAAATAAGGATCTGTGTCCTATGAATAATGGGATGATGATATCCTCTCGAGGAACTTAATAAGTTTGTCGTATTAAACCCTGCAGGTGGAATTAGTTTCGGTACGATGATATGTTTAAGTGGTAGCACTCGAGATAATTATTTATTAGTAAATAATTAATTGCTGTCAGAAGTATTTAATTAATTAATGAATATTCGAGAATCTTAAACACGGAGATTAATTAAGTCTAATACTAGCCCCGACTTAATTAAATAAATAAGAGGGTAAGTCAGTATTAATTCTTTAGTGGAATGAATTAATATTTATATCTGATTTATATTTCTGGGCTGAATAGATTAAATCAGATATTATCGGGCCAATCTTATTTAAGCTAGTAGATCCCTGAACTGGCCCAATGGCCTGTGTTTCTAGTGGGCTAGGCGCCTGTCTCCTACGGCCCGTGAGGGTTGTCTAGGTTCAATGAATGTGAGCAGTTATTTATCTATAAATAAAAGGCTCATAAGACTCATTACTTACTTGCATTCTAAGCAACAAAACCCTAGAGAGAGAGAACTGGCGCCGTCTCCCATAGCAAGAGAGAGAGAGTACGAGGTCGATCCCATCCATCGTCGTATTCTAGCCGGGAACAGTTCAGAAGGTCAACTCTGGAGTCGTTGTGCATCAAATTCGCAGGTATTTCGAACAAACATCCTATGATTGTAATTAAATTTATAGGAGCATGCTAGGTATGGTTTTTGTATGTGTTTGTTAGATATCCATAATTGATCCGTGAGTTAAAGTTGAATTGGTTTTCAATAACCGGTTCCTACAGTTGGTATCAGAGCCCTGGTCTGTATATTATGGCTCTGTCGGATTAACGAACAATAAATCCATATTTAAATAAAATCTGATTTTATTTACGTACGTTTATGCATGTATGTTCGTTGTCTCGTCGTGGATTCGTTTTATTTTCTGTTGGTTTGCCGTTTTGGCCGTTTTTACCACGAGAAAATCCGTGGTTAGAATAGGATTTCAGTTGTAAATTGTTATTTCAATTTGTAATTGTTGTACGGGTCGAGAAACGGACAAGATTGCAGCAGGAGAAAGGCCGGCGACGGCGCGTGGCGGCACATGGCGGCGCGTCGACTTCACGCGCTAGGGTTTAGCTCGCGACGTGTTTTGATCGGATGAAATCCGATTCGCCGGAGCTCAGCTCCGGTGTTTATGGTGTCTGACTCAATAACACGGCCGGACGACGAAGCTCGTGACGTCGGGGCACCATGAACCACGGCGGCGCGTGGGGCGTCGTGGCGGCGGAATCGCCATAGGCGAGTTCCCGCCGGTGCTGCTGGTTTCGACCAGACCTCAAGGGTGGAGCCTTGGGTCTGGATGTGTCGGAACGGTGGGGATGGGGCGGCGTTTCGACGTTGCCATGATCTCGCAACCATCGCCTGCGGCGTTTTTTCCTCCATGGAAGCGATCGACGAGCGAATCAGCAGCAGCAGCAGCGACGAGCAGCAGCGATCCAGCAGGAGCAGCAGGGGGTCGGGACGGCGCCGGCGATGAGCGCTGGAATGACTCTCAGCAGTGCGACTCGTCGCGATTTCAACGGCGGCGAGCGGCTGCGACGCGGCTGTCCTCCCTCCATCCTTGCTGTTCCGACGGCGGGGGTGGGTGGAGGAGGGGGCAGCGGTGGCGACGTGGTGGTCTCCTCGCCGGATCGCGATTCCGACGACGTGGGAGGGGCTGCCGGCGTGGGTTTGCACCATGCAAAACCCTAGGTTTAAAAACCTAGGGTTTGGGCGTATGGGCAGCCACACGGTGAGGTCCCTCGCGTGGGTCGGGTCGTGATGGAAAAATGAGATGCTATTGATCTCGTTTCTTTTCTTGGGCGATGCTTCAAGGCGACGGATTTGGAAAAACTTGAAGACGAAGATCTCTTGTAATAGATAGTTTGTTTTATTTCCTTTATTATTTTGTAATAATTTAGGCAGGTACAAATTATCCACGACGAGACGATAATTTATTTATTTTATTGTAAATTGCATGTCGTGGGATTTAATCACCGTTAAGGTGTTATTATTTCTAAAGCATGATATAATTTGTAATTATTTGAAATTATTTGAGTTTAGAAATTGCATGCTAGGATTTTATCGTATTATTCTAAGCATGTTATAAATTCAAGCAAACATGATTTATTATGTGAGTTCAGAAAAAGCATGTTTAGTGATTCCGTGTTTTACGTGATTTGCATGCGAAAACCTTTTGGATTAAAAATGACTAAGCATGATAACTTGATTTTAATAATCAAATTAGACCTCCACAATTGGTTTTAGACGAATTAAGTTAGTAGGCTCGTGTAAACGTCCACACGATCGTGGCTTGCATGGGTGCTATTGACTTATAGATTTTGTCGAGTAAAACTTCTAAAAGTATTTTTTAGTCTCGTGAATAGTGGGAGTTTTGCGTGTAAACGTCCACACTATCGTGGCTTGTACGCATTAATTCTCACAGTTTATTCTAGGAGAGATTAGAATAAGATAATTAATGGAATTGTTTACAAGGAGATGCCATTCTAGTAATTGCATCAATATGTGGGACAATTTTGGATTAGTTAGTGGTGTGTGCTTAGATATTATCTCGAATACAACTCCCCATAGGAGTCCCTTTTCGAGACGATATGGTCTAGTAAGGTTCATTTATTAATTTTATTTGTCATAAGGTTAATTTGGCATGAGATAAAATTAAAAACTGGGTGTTTGGTTGAGTGATGCGCACGTAAACGTCCACACTATCGTGGCTTGCGTGTAAGTCACTTGAGCTAATGAAGGTTTCATTTAATATTGTTTTATCAAAAGGTTACAATATAAATGTTACGAACGTTTTATGCAATAATTGTGACTTATGTGCGTTTTGTATGTTTAAATTTTTTTTCTGATATGACTGTTACTCCGTTGTTGAATGTGCTTACTGCTAAGCCGCTTACCGGACCAAATTTCTTGGAATGGAAGCGCAATTTGGGATATGTCCTAGATGCCGAAGATTATCACTTCGTACTCACTACCCCTGCGCCTGCAGTTCTTACTGCAGACTCTACCGAGGTTCAGAAAGAGGAGTCTAAGAGGTGGCATAAGGCCAATTGTATGGCGAAAGCCTACATGATGACCACTATGACCTCGGGGTTGCAGAAGCAGCATCAGTCCTTGGACACGGCTGCTGCAATCATGACAAATCTTGAAGAGTTATTCGGTGAGAGTGACCGTTCTACCCGATTCGAGATCATGAGGCAAATCATGAGCTCGAAGATGACGGAGGGCGCGTCTGTGCGCGAGCACGTGCTTGGAATGATTAATCATTTCAACGAGTTGGACGTGCTCAGTGGCGGTATCATGGATGAAGCTAAGGTCGACATGATACTCCACACTCTTCCCAAGTCCTATGAGAACTTCCGCCTTAATGCAATAATGAGCAAGAAAGTGTTCACTCTCAATGAACTGCTCAATGAACTTGTTGCGGCGGAAGGGGTTATGGGAAAGAGTCCGCAAGCTCTTGCCTCTTCCTCAAGGGGCTTCCATGTTTCACCGAAAGGTGGAAAGAAATGGAAGGGCCCCGCGAAAGGCAAGAAGGGTGAAGGAAGTAGTGGGAGCAAGAGACTTGGCCCTACCGGCGACATTAAAAAGCCAAAGGAGAAGGGTGGAAAATGCTTCAAGTGCAAGAAATCGGGATATTGGAAGGCCAACTGCCCCCTGTTGAAGAAGGCTCAAGGTATGTCTTCTGCTCTTGTTAATGTATATGTTTAAGTTCAAGTTCTATCCATAAATGGGTAGTAGATACGGGCGCAACTGACCATATTTGTTATTCCTTGCAGGGTTTCCTGCGGACAAGGGAAGTGAGTAGAGGAGAGTTGAGCGTTGCCATGGGAACGGAAGCGAGAGCGGATGTTGCGGCCATAGGCGATGTTCATTTATCCTTTGAGAATTCAGTTTTAGTTTTAAGAGATGTTTTATATGTGCCAGACTTTCGGCGAAACTTGATTTCTATGATTAAGTTGTGGAAAGACGGATATTCTATTCTTTTTGAGGGTTTTGCGACTTTTATGAAGGATGATAAGATTATTGGTTATGCACATGTTGTTGATTCTCTTTATACTATTTACTGTTCACATGCTATGAGTTCTTCAAGTAATGCTTTAACTATTAACCAAACGAAGAAATCGAATTCTTCTCAAGAGAATCAAACTCTTCTTTGGCACTTAAGATTGGGTCACATCGGTCTAAGGAGGATCCAAAGATTGGTTTTCGATGGAGTCTTGGATTCATTCCAAGTTGATTCCATCCCAATCTGCAAATCCTGCATAGAGGGAAAGATGACGACTCGGCCTTTCAAGGCCAAGGGGTATAGGGCCAAAGAAGTGTTGGAATTGATTCATTCCGACTTGTGTGGACCTATGTCAACTCAAGCTCGTGGAGGGTACGAGTATTTTGTCACTTTCATTGACGATTACTCAAGGTACGAGTATATCTACCTGTTGCGCTACAAGTCCGAGTGCTTTGAAAAGTTCAAACTATTCAAAGCGGAAGTAGAGAAGCGATATGGTAAGAGTATCAAGTCGTTGCGATCTGACCGCGGCGGCGAATACCTCAGCAACGAGTTCAAAGAGTACTTGTTGGAAAGTGGGATTACATCCCAATTGACTACACCTGGAATGCCCCAACAGAATGGTGTGTCGGAGAGAATAAATCGAACACTTCTAGAGATGGTTCGATCCATGATGAGTTATGCATCTCTACCTATATCGTTTTGGGGATATGCTTTGGAAACAGCGGCTCACACGCTAAACTTGGTTCCTTCAAAGTCAGTGCCTAAGACCCCGTCCGAGCTGTGGTCCGGGCGCAAGCCTAGTCTTAACCACATCCGGATTTGGGGCAGTCCAGCACATGTCTTGAATAAAGATGCTGACAAGTTGAGTCCGAGAACCAAGGTGATGTTGTTTGTAGGCTATCCTAGAGGAACGAAAGGTGGCTATTTCTATTGTCCTAAGGATCAGAAAGTCGTTATTAGCACTAACGCGAGATTCTTGGAAGAGGACTATATGATTGAGCATAAAAAGAGAAGCGACATCATCCTTCAGGAAGTTAGAGGGGAGGAGGTAATTAGTGCTCCAGTTGTGCAAGACGAGAAATCGTCGGAACCTGCACAAACCGTTAATACTGAATCTGCTGTAAAGCTTCGTCGTAGTGGGAGGGTAACTCAAGGAAAGTTACCTAGCCGATACACTCTACTTAATGAATCTACGGATTCGTCGGAATTAGTTGTGATCGAAGAGGATCCCTGGACTTACTCCGAAGCACTAGCAGATCCGGATGCTCTTGAGTGGGAGGCGTGTATGATTGCCGAATTGGAATCTATCACTGCCATGGATGTATACCAGAAATGCGAGCTTCCTAAGGGCTGTGAGGCTATAGGATGCAAGTGGGTGTACAAGAGAAAGAGAGGACCGGATGGAAAGGTTACGGCCTTTAAGGCAAGACTAGTGGCGAAAGGTTTCACCCAAAGAGAGGGAGTCGATTACGATGAAACATTTTCGCCAGTAGCCATGCTCAAATCCATTCGAATCCTTATGGCAATGGCCGCTCACATGAATCTAGAGGTCTGGCAAATGGATGTCAAAACCGCGTTTCTGAACGGGTATCTCGAAAAAAATAGGGACATCTACATGCTACAACCTGAAGGATTCGTTAAGAAAGGTGAAGAGCATCTCGTGTGGAAGCTAAAGAAGTCCATTTATGGACTTAAGCAGGCTTCACGGTCCTGGAACAAACGTTTCAATGATGTTGTCCAGAGCTATGGCTTTGTACAATGTGAACATGAAAGTTGTGTTTACAGGGTGTGTATTGATGGAAGTTTAGTATTTCTAGTGCTTTATGTCGATGACATTCTGCTCATTAGTGATAATGTGAATGTATTGGCTAAGATTAAGGCATGGTTATCCCAGCAGTTTCAAATGAAGGATTTGGGAGAGGCAGCATACATTCTTGGAATTAAGGTTGGTCGTGATCGATCTAAGAGAATGTTAAGTTTGTCTCAAACAGCCTACATTGATATTGTATTATCGCGTTTCAGCATGCAGAATGCTAAGAAAGGTTTCTTGCCTTTCAGACATGGCGTTCATCTATCTAAAGCGATGTGTCCTACGTCGCCTAAGGAGGTAGCTGACATGAAGACAGTTCCTTATGCTTCGGCTGTGGGAAGTCTCATGTATGCAATGCAGTGTACTAGGCCCGATATCTGCCAGGTCGTTGGCATGGTGTCTAGATATCAGGCTAATCCAGGTCAGGGTCATTGGATTGCTGTAAAGTGCATACTCAAGTACCTTAAACGGACTAGAGAGTATGGACTGGTATATCGATCCGGTGATCTGATTACGGTAGCATACGTAGATGCTGATTATCAAGGAGATAAAGATCAGCGGTTTTCTACTTCTGGCTATGTGTTTAAGCTGGGAGGTGGAGCCATTGTGTGGAGCAGTGTGAAGCAGAAATGCATCGCATTATCTACTATGGAAGCTGAATATGTGGCTATTACTGAGGCTGCTAAAGAGGCTGTTTGGCTTAGGAACTTCTTAGCGGAGCTTGATGTGATTCCTGATTTGCCGAGAAGTATCACGATTTATTCTGATAATGAGGCAGCAATTGGAAATTGTAAGGAGTCAAGGTTTCATCAGACGACTAAGCATATTGATGCAAGATATCACTACATTCGGCTGCTTGTCCAAGATGGTGATGTGGATGTGCAAAAGGTTGCAGGAGTTGATAATTTGGCGGATCCATTTACAAAGAGTCTACCAGCTGTTGTCTTTGAGAAGCACGTTGAAGGCATTGGGCTGCGTTTCCTCCCACACTAAGTTAAACTTTGAGTATAAGTGGGAGAAGTTGTAATAGATGGCTAGATGAATATTAGTCTCATTGTATACTAAAAGTTTGCTTTAGTATAAGTGGGAGAATTGAAGGGTTGTATACGAAAGCAAGACTTTTGTTTATATACAATTGATATTTATTTCACTATAATTCTCCTATCTGAAATGTTTATTATTGCATAATTATTATTTGTCCAATTATCTCAATATCATAGATTATATAGTGTGTTGTAGATCACAGAAGATTATATAATCGGCATTTTATGAGATATAAACTAATATTCACAATCGAGACAACTTGGACGAGTTGTTGGTTTAGATTGTAGCATAATAGTATTAAATAGTTTATCTTGACTATTTATTTATGCTAGTACGTTAATCGTATTGAAAGGATCACAGTGAGATTAATTCTCTGTTCTGAATTATTGAGAATTAAAGATCTTGGTGACTTAAATAGTCTTAACCTTAATTGGGCTTATCAGTATGAATAAGTGTCTCACTATTGCTTTGATCTATTATAAATGAGAACTTAATAGTGGTTCAAAATTTCGTATTTTGGGCGGTAGCAGTTCTTATTTGATATTGATAAAGCTGCAATAAGGATCCGTGTCCTATGAATAATGGGATGATGATATCCTCTCGAGGAACTTAATAAGTTTGTCGTATTAAACCCTGCAGGTGGAATTAGTTCCGATACAATGATAAGTTTAAGTGGTAGCACTCGAAATAATTATTTATTAGTAAATAATTAATTGGTTAATTAATTGCTGTCAGAAGTATTTAATTAATTAATGGATATTCGAGAATCTTAAACACGAAGATTAATTAAGTCTAATACTAGCCCCGACTCAATTAAATAAATAAGAGGGTAAGTCAGTATTTATTCTTTAGTGGAATGAATTAATATTTATATCTGATTTATATTTCTGGGCTGAATAGATTAAATCAGATATTATCGGGCCAATCTTATTTAAGCTAGTAGATCCCTGAACTGGCCCAATGGCCTGTGTTTCTAGTGGGCTAGGCGCCTGTCTCCTACGGCCCGTGAGGGTTGTCTAGGTTCAATGAATGTGAGCAATTATTTATCTATAAATACAAGGCTCATAAGACTCATTACTTACTTGCATTCTAAGCAACACAACCCTAGAGGGAGAGAGAACTGGCGCCGTCTCCCATAGCAAGAGAGAGAGTACGAGGTCGATCTCATCCATCGTCGTATTCTAGCCGGGAACAGTTCAGAAGGTCAATTCTAGAGTCGTTGTGCATCAAATTCGCAGGTATTTCGAACAAACATCCTATGATTGTAATTAAATTCATAGGAGCATGCTAGGTATAGTTTTTGTATATGTTTGTTAGATATCCATAATTGATCCGTGGATTAAAGTTGAATTGGTTTTCAATAACCGATTCCTACAGTAATGGCATGTCAATCACATCCAAAAATCGAAGAACTTCAATCAAAATAAATTGCTACTAAAATTACGTAAATTTTGCTATCAAAACACGGAGTGGAACCCGAAAGTTAAAACTAGATAATTAATTTGGTCTCTATAGTTATCATTTTGTTTTTTCTACTTTAGTTATGAAAAAGGTAATTAAGAAAAAGAATAATAAATCATTGACGCAAAACGCGGAGAGCGGTCCTTTTGGAGCTTCAATATTTAACTTTTGAATAAATATATGCAGTCACGTTATGGCTAGCAATAAACTCATTCAAGTAAAAGAAAAATTTGATTCATCTATGATTTTAAGTTTTAAATGACTTTTAATAATTTAAATTTTTAATTTCTACAAACTTATATTGATAAATTTGAATTTGAAAGGCAATATGAATCTCAATAAATATAATAAAGGGAATATGAAGCTTTTTGTTGAAAGAATGAGAGAATACATTTACACTAATGAATGATATAATTTAAATCAAGAATATGATAATAACATAAAATATAATATATTTTTATTCTTTAAAATAAATCAAAAATCTAACTAAAACGGTCAATTTTCATATAATGAATTGAATTATGGCTAGCCACATTATGACTAAATAGCATCATTTTTAACTTTTTTCGACTTTTTCCGAGTTACATTTTTTCTTTTTTCCTAATAATAAATTTCACCCGATCGATCATTCTGCAATCTTTACTTTGAAAAATGGCATGTCAGGGAGTTACATATTGGCATCCTTTTATTTGACCATTTTCAAAATTCAGTTATTTACGCATAGAAAAAGATGAAACCATATAGTATTATATATAGAAATAATGAAAAGTGTACACTTAGAAATGTCAATCTAGACCATTTTCAAAAAAAAGAAAGAAAAAAAAAAGAAATGTCAATTTAGACCGAAATTAATGAATTCGCCCAAATAAAACTGAGGATCTAAGCAAAAAGAAAATCTAATTAACTAAAATCCGCATTTTTGGGTCGAAATTGAGGAAGTTCATTCAAGACATTCTAAAATACAGTTGACCCAATATGTAATATTTATTCGGAAATGATTTGTAGACACCAAATGTCCAAGTGTCTGACATTTTTGTAAATAAATTGCCATTATATTGCCAATTAAATTTATTAATTTCCAGAATTATGCGGTTATTTAAAAGAGCTAATCTAGATTTTACCACAAAATTAGAAACCAAGGTTGAAAATTAATTCAAATTCCGAATTCAAATTTGAATATAATTTCGGAATGTATTTTTGATTAGAATAAAGATATCCGGCCACACGCGTAAAAAAAAGGAAAGTTGACTATAAAAATGGAAATAATCATATTTCCTCTTTAGGGTTTATGCTTCTCAATTAGGGTATATTTCCATTTTAAAAATATATATTACTATTTTTAGCTCGTGTGACTGGCCACAGTGTGGCCGAATATCATTACCCTTTTGATTAATAATTATCCATACTTAATTAATGAGCTTTTTTCCCCATAATTAGTGGTATAGGAAAATTTCTTCGAAACTTAGTATATTGTGGTCAACATTTAATGTATTTTATTTTTTAATATTATACAAGCGATTTGAATATTAAAAACACAATTAATATATTAATTGAGAAAAATGAATGTTCAAACCTAAAAAATCTACAATTTAATTTATTTTATTGTTTAGATATTATACTAGATATTTGCATATTATAAAATCGAATTTCAATTGGGGTACATATTAATGGAAAGAAGGTAAATTCCTACTATAATCTATCTATCTATATCATCATCATTATATTACTAAAATTAAAATGATTCTTACTTTGAAAAAATCTTACGTGGCACCCCTAATATTCCTCCATTCATATTTATCTAAATTCTCATATTTTTAAAATTTTAAATGTAAAATAATAGATTTTAAATATCTATACTAAAATCTTGTATCCCACATCGGTTTCTCAATGAAACTTCACCTATTGAAAAACCTATAAATACCTAGAATCAATGTGTCTTTTCTCATCTTTTGATCCACCAGTTTTATTTGGCCAATTTATTTATTAATCGGCCGAATAAATAACTATATTTTATAGTTTAATTTAATTTAATTTGGTCAATTTATTAATTGGTCGAATAGAAAATTATTTTTTGTAGGAGTTTTATTTGGCCAATTTATTTATTAATCGGGCGAATAAATAACTACTATATTTTTATAGTTTAATTTAATTTAATTTACTCAATTTATTAATTGGTGAATAGATAATTATTTTTATTAGGGAATCAATTTATTAGTTGCCAGAATAAATGGTTCCAAAATAGTTTGGATAATTTATTGGTTGACCGAATTAAATTTGGAAATAGTATAATATTTTTTATTTAATTTGATAAAAAAATAAGTAATTTCTAATTTCTCAATTAATCAGGTAGACGGGCCAATTCCCAACTGACGAGTACCTCAAATCGGGATCCCACGTGACACATTTTCATTTTTTATTCTTATTAATTTTAAAATTTTCATTTTATTCATTTTTTTCATGTATTTTCTAAAATTTAGAATCGTCATAAATTATGCATTCATAAATTAAAATCGAGGTCAACGGGTCAATTCTGACCCGGAACCGTGGCGGTAGACGAGCCAATTCCCAACCGACACTCGAGAAAGTTTTCATTTTATGCTTTTTTCCCATATATTTTCTAAAATCTATAATCGTCATCCATGAAATAATTTTTACGTTATTTGTAGTTGGGTTTCCAGCTTTGCATAATTTAGAATTTTAATTAACGAATATTAGTATACGATTAAGAACGATAACGAATAGTACAATCATTATTTTTATTAATTTTTTTGATTTACGTTGCTGGGAAATTTATTAAAGTTTTAATTGATTCCAAAACCAATTGACCCCGACCGAGTAGATGTTGCCAGATCCTAATGTTAGTAGTTAGGCTCGCTGTTTGAGCAATGTTAAGATTTTATCTTTACAGGTCTCCAGCTGAAGATGACAACAAGGCTTCACTCGGATAGAACATCAGTTGTAAGAAAGACAACTGAGCGTTCAAAGGGAAAGATGTAAGAGAACATCAAATGGAAGAAAGTCATCTGAGCGTTCGAGCCGACTGATCAGATTCAGAACACAAGAAAGACAACTGAGCGTTCAAGAGATAGAACATCAGTTCAAGAAAGACAACTGAGCGTTCAAGAGATAGAACATCAGATACAAGAAAGACAATTGAGCGTTCAAGATACAGAACATCAGTTGAAGGACTCGAACTGAGAAGATCGACAACATGAAGTTCAAGACAGCTGAGAGTTCAACTGTTCCTATTCAGACAGAAGGTCAGATGAAGATATCGATCAGATGGAACATCAACTGAAGACCACTCAGATGAAGACCAAAACTTCTCAACCAACTGAACAAGGTCGGTAGTCAAAGGTTGAAGATTTGAATTTCAAAAAGGAAGTCACGTGAAGGTTTGACGGTCTGTCATTACCTCATTTGGCCCAACAGAAGGCTGTCTCAGATGGAAAGCAGAAGTTCACAGTTGCCAAATCCGGAAAGTCTACAGAGATGAGAGACAAGCCATCGCTTTCACAAGAACAGAGATCAACGGCTCTTCCAACGGCTAGTTGATTCTCTCCGCCTATAAATAGAGGCCTTCATTCATTCACCAAGACTAACTTAGAAGATAGACAAACGAGAACACGAGACAGACAAGTGCAAAGAGTTAGACGAGCGAACATCACCAGTTGAGAGTTCATATCGCAAACGAGCTAAACTGAATTCAATCTTTAAGAACATCAGTAGTTGAGAGTTCATAGAGTGTTAGATTCTGTCTTGGTGTTTTTGATCTATTTCTTGAGAACATCACTAGCCGAGAGTTCATAGCTTAGATCCTAGCTCACTTCTTGTTCGAGCTATTAGTTGGAAACTCACTCTTTTACACATCATCTCAAAAGGATTGTTAGGACCCTACTCTTCCCGGAATTGAGTAGATAGGTTGATAAGTACCCATAAACTTATCTGTAAGGTTGATAAGTACCCGTAAACTTATCTTAACGGTTGCAAAGCCCGCGTAAGCTTTGTGGTTTTGTCCAGAAGAACTTGGACTGAGTTGTATGGACTTACAACTCCCTGTGGACGTAGGAATTCTCTCCAAACCACGTAAATCTTTGTGTGTTTGTGTTTATTATTCAGTTATTTATTGCATATTCAATTGACAGACTAACGAGCACTCAAACTGCATTTTCAACATTCTCAACTGACTTGGTTTTTGACCGACCTTGCATATCAAGCGTGAGTTATTTTTACGAGTTATTATTTCCACCACATTCCGCACAGCACCACTCTCACAGCTGAGTTTTCTTACTCAGTTGTGATTCCAACTGAGTCTGCTTACTCGGTTGTGATATTTCAGGGGATTGTTTTTAAAATTACTAACTGGTGTATTCCCCTCCCTCCATACACCAGAACTCGTATCGGGACCATCAAGTGGTATCAGAGCAGTGGTTTAAAAGACTGCTGACTCTGTTTCACGAGGTGTGAATCGAGGTGTTTTTATTCAGTGGTCAACTGAACAGATCTTTTTCACGCTAGTGCATATCTGCTTGCATCTGTTGTCCTTTTGTTGTGTGCAGATGGATATTAAAGACAAGATCGTTGTCATATTCTCGGTTGTGAACTATACATCCTGGAGAACTCGGATGAAGAAGATTCTACTGTCAAAGCATCATCGAATGCAAGAAGTACTTACATCTGGACCGATCATCATCAGAGAAAAGGTCACTCGCAGTCCTACAAATCCCAATGATGAGGATGCAACTGAGGTGATGGGTGAGAAGAAGCCAGAAGACTTCACTCCAGAGGAAGCTAAAGTGAGCCAGCTGGATATCTGGGCTCAGAGCACTATCATGTCCACAGTTGGACAAGACTATCTTCCTTGGATAGAAGAGTGCGACACCGCTAAGAAGATGTGGGATATTTTGGCATCTCTTAGCGAGGGGAGTGATGAAACCAAGGAGAACAAATTCTCCCATGCTTGTCAAGATTTTGACAACTTCTGTCTACGAGCTGATGAAACCATTGATCAGTTAGAGCTTCGGTTCATGGATATTATCAGAAGGATTCAATCTATCCGACGAGGGAAATATACTTTGAAAGAAATCAACCTCAAAGTATTACAAGCTCTACCAGCTGAGTGGGACACCTTCACCAACATCCATGAGAGCCGAGCTGATCTTGGAGAAATGGGAACTGACAGGCTGTTCTCAATCCTAAAAGGAAATGAATACAAGGTGAACCGACGAAGATCAACTCAGTCCTCGGGGCAGACGAGTCGACATGAGGATGTTGGTTCAGCAACAAAAACAGTAGCACTTCGAGCTGATTACTCCAAGCCGCGAACATCAAGGCCAACACGATCTGCGGACACAACTACGAAGGAGCCTAGAAGAGAAGAGCTGCAACAGAGTATCGCCACCCTATTAAAGAAGCTAGCTGATATGAATACTCGGTTCGGAAAATACAAACGGTTCTATAAATCCAACCGAACTCGAGATAACTCAAAGCCTGTGACCAACAGTTGCTTTGAATGCGGCAAAGGGGGACATTTTAAAGCTGGCTGTCCAGATCTTTCGAAGAAAGAAAGAGAAGCGTTGAGGGCCAAACAAAATGCAAAGAACAAGGCCATGGTTGCAGAAGAAGCAGCTGATGACATGGACATCTTCACTGACACCGAAGATGAGGATGAGCTGACTTCCACCAACAACGCTATCGGTCAGGATTAATGTCTCATGGCATTTGGAACCGACCAGGATGATGCTGAGGTACATTCTAGTCCTGCTAATTTAAATTCTTCCAATATTTCTAACATGCAGGAAACATTGAATGAAGAGTTGGAACTCTCCTGGGATGACTTCCTAGCACTCAATGAGGAAGTGCAACAACAATCGGTTGAGTTTAAGAGTCTTCAAGATCAGTCTGCCAGACTTGAAGAATCCTTAACCGAAAAGTACGATCTGATTAAAAGTCAAACCGAAGAGATTGATAATTTCAAAAATCAACTGAATGAGGCCAACCGAACTAAGGCTCCAACCGATGAGGAGTTGAAAAGGCAGATCAAGGAGCAGCATGATCAGTTGAACAAGCAAGAGGCACAGATCGACCAGCTGACGAAGAAGTCAGACGCACAGACCAAGCATATAGCTGTTCTCCTCAAAGAGTTGCAAACTGAGAAGGACAACCTGATAAAGCTATATCAATCATCCAAAATCATCGAGAATCTTATCAGTTATCAAAGACAAATGGATGACGTGTTTGGACTCGGTTACGACATGGTCAAGGACTCTGAAATCCCACCCGCAATCTTTGTCAAGGCTGTGGAGGTCACGATTGCCAAACCAGATCCGGTTGAGTCTGCAACTCCCCAAATTAATCCAACCTCCACGTCACAGCAAGCACAACCAGCTAAGGAAATTGCAGCTGACAAAGGAAAATGAGCTGTGGTTGGAGAACTGAAGAATTCATCAGTTGGGACTACAACCGAGGGGGAATGTTCCAAGACTCGGAAGAGGAATCAGAGACGTCGGAGATACAATCAGAACCGACCTCAGAACCAACATCAGAAGAGATGGAATCAACCGAATCAACAGGGATTCAACCATCAGAATCAACATCGGTTCCATCATCAGAACAACCAGAGGTTTAATCACTGTCAACAAATGTGGAACAGGTCCAACAGCTGGAGATATTCATGCCACAACATGAATCAACAACAGGGCATGAACAATTGTCGTCAACAGTCAGGAAGATAGAATCAGACTCAGCTACACAGATTCCAACATGGCGTCCGACCTCATCGACAAAATCAACAGGATAAGAATCGCCATCAAAATAGGGGGAAAGCCTCTCCTCCGAAAGCCCACAATGGGAGAAATCCATCTCCTCCCAAGAAATAGAACATCACTACTAACAACAAGCCTAAGGATAACCGATGTGTTGTTATAGTTGATGGAGAAGGAAAAGTGATTTGGAATGATAAATCTATCCGAGTATACAGGGAAAAACGACCCACAGTTCAAGGGGGAACTGGTTCTAACCCTCCAGGACTCAACTAAAATTGGAGACCTAAGGGTGTTTCTCTGTGCAGGAGCAGGAGGAACAGCTGAGGAAGAATAAAGCATCACACACCAGGTGGGTATGGATAGTGGATGCTCGAAACACATGACAAATCTGAAGGATTTGCTTGGAAGTTTTGTGGAGAAGGAAGGACCATCAGTTACCTTTGGTGACAACTCAAAAGGTCACACCAAAGGCTACGGTACCCTTGAAACCAATCACGTATCTATTTCTAATGTTTCATATGTTGATGGATTGAAGCATAACTTGCTCTCCATCAGCCAATTCTGTGATAATGGTTTCTCTGTCAAGTTTGATGCACAGGGCTGCAGGGTTAAAAATGTCGGAACAAAGCAGGTCATATTGTTGGGAAATCGATCCCAACCGGGAATGTCTACTATGCTGAATGGAATAGTAGTCCTCCTGATACCTGTCTGTTATCAAAGAGCAGTTCAGATGTGAGCTGGCTGTGGCACAAAAGGCTCAACCATCTGAATTTCAAGACTATGAACCGACTTGCAAGACATGAACATGCAAAGGGTATTCCAAACCGAGTGTTTTCAACAACACATATCTGCAGTGCATGTCAGTTGGGAAAGCTCGCTAGATCCTCCTTTCGGTTGAAAACAACTCCCTCAACCGACCGAGTATTGCAGCTGATCCATATGGATCTCTTCGGGCCGGTTACACCAAAGAGCATGAATGGTAATGAGTATACGCTTGTTGTTACTGATGATTATTCTAGGTACACGTGGACCATTTTCATGCGTCACAAGAGTGAAACCCGAGATGAGCTACCCAAGCTGATGGATCGGATATCGAACCAACAAGAGATGAAAATCATTTCCATCAGATCAGATCGTGGAACCGAGTTCCTAAATGAAACCATCATTGAGTACTGCAAGAAGCACGGAATTAATCATCAAACATCAGCTGCGCGTACTCCACAACAGAATGGAGTAGCCGAGCGAAGGAACCGAACGCTGAAGGATGCAGTTACATCCATGTTGACAAGCTCAGCTCTGCCAAAGAGATTTTAGGCTGAGGCAATCAACACAGCTTGCTACACCCAGAACCGGTCTCTTCTAACCAAGCGGTTGGGAAAGACTCCATATGAGCTATGGAGACGCAGGAAGCCAGATATTTCATATTTTCGCATTTTTGGTTCTAAGTGTTATATTCACAACAATGGGAAGACTCAGTTGAAAACTTTTGACGCCAAGGCTTCGAAAGGCATATTTCTCGGATATGCCGCTCGGATCAAGGCTTATAGAGTTTTCAACAACAGCTCTCGTGTTGTGGAGATAACACCTCATGTTAGTTTTGATGAATCTACTTTTGAGTATAGGGAACAGGCTAAAGGACAACAAGCTGATTCACATGTTCCACCAGTTCTCACCAGATCGCAGATTCTAAGGCAAAAGAATCTAGCTGAACCATTGGTATGGGCAATTGAGGATGATGATCCTTATTCCTCTGAAGATGAATGTGAGGACCCCAGCTCATCTCAAGGAGGAACTTCAGCTGATGTCACTCCAACTGCATCAGCATCCGAAGCCCAACCGAGCCCGATTTAAAATATTGCCATGTTGAGGATCCAGACTCCACAACTGATAAATCACCAGTTCGGAAGATCCCAGCATCTCCCACAGCTCAGGATATCCCATCGGTTGAAATCCTAGAACAACCACTGTTAGAAGAAGAAGGAAGACGCAACAAGAGATGGTACGAAGATCACTCCAAGAACAACATCATTGGAGATCCAACCGAAGGTGTGCGTACAAGGAGTAGAGTTGCAAATCCAGATTCAACCGAGGAAGATTCCAACACTTATGCTCAATTTGCTGAGGAGTTGGCAGTTCTTGAGGAGTTCGAACAAGCTGGAGATGTTGCCATGATCTCATGTTTCGTAGTTGATGTGCCAGAACTGAAGAATGTTGTGGAAGCTCTCAACTGTGTTCATTGGACAACAGCTATGCAAGAAGAGCTGAATGAATTTCTACGCAACTGTGTATAAGAGTTGGTAGAAAGACCAAATGGTGTCAAAGTCATTGGATTAAAGTGGATTTTCAAGAACAAGAGAGACGACGCCATTGGATTCATCGTGAGGAATAAGGCAAGGTTGGTAGCTCAGGGATATTGCCAACAAGAAGGAACGAGGACTCCTTCGCGCCAGTTGCAAGGTTGGAAGCCATCTGAATTTTTCTAGCCTATGCCGTATTTCACAAATTCAAGGTCTATCAGATGGATGTGAAGTGTGCCTTCCTCAACGGTGACATTAAGGAAGATGTTTATGTTGAACAGCCTCCTGGTTTTGAAACTGGAGATGGAAGAGTGTATAAGTTGAAGAAAGCTATCTATGGCTTGAAGCAAGCACCTAGGGCTTGGTATGACACTCTTTGTGGTTTTCTTCTGAACTCGGGGTTCAAACGAGGGTCAGTTGACAAATTAAAGTTGGAGAAGATATACTTGTTGTGCAAATCTATGTTGACAACATCATATTCGGTTCCAAGTTGGAGGAGCTGTGCGAGAAATTCTCAACTCTCATGAAGGAGAAATTCGAGATGTCGATGATGGGCGAGATGAATATTTTCTTGGGCTACAGGTGAAGCAGTCACCAAAAGAGATTTTTATCAATCAGTCCAAATATACAAAGGAGCTCATCACAAAGTTCGGTTTGCAGTCAAGTAAAACCATTAGGATCCCGATGAATACTAACTGGAAGATTGAACCTGGAACTGAGGGAAAACCCGTGGATGCCAGTAAGTATAGAGGGATTATCGGTTCTTTGCTATATCTAACCGCCAGTCGGCCAGACATATCTTATGCGGTTGGAGTGTATGCTCGGTTTCAAGTTCAACCGAGGGAAGCACACATGTTGGCAGCAAAGAACATCATTAAGTATCTGAAGGGCACTGTTAATGTTGGGCTGTGGTATCCAACTGACGATAATATCCAACTGACCGGATACTCAGATGCAGATCTAGCCGGAGATCGATTGGACATGAAGTCCACATCTGGACATTGTCAGTTCATGGAAAGCAAGTTAGTCTCATGGTTCTCCAAGAAACAAGCATGTGTTGCCACTTCTACAACCGAGTTAGAATATATGGTTGTCGGTAGTTGTTGCATGCAAGTGTTGTGGCTCAAGCAACAGCTGAGAGATTATGAAGTTGCAACTGGACAGGTTCCCATTCATTGTGATAGCTCAAGTGCCATTGCTATCTCTTTGAATCATGTTCACCATTCTCGGACGAAGCACATTGACATCCGACATCATTTTATCCGAGATCATATTGAGAAGAAGGACGTATCCATGGAGAAAATTCCAACTGAGATTCAGAGAGCTGATATCTTCACCAAACCTCTAGCTGAAGCGCGGTTCAAGATGTTATGTGATCTACTTGGATTGTTGGATCCATCAGATGAGGAACCAGCTGAGGTGAAGAGATAGATATCCATCTGAGGGGGAAGCTCAGATGAAGGGGGAATCTCAGATGCGGATAGCCAACTGATGACATCAGACGTCAACTGAACAGACGAACTCGAGTCAGCTGATGGTATGCCGCAACATTGGATCAGACGTCAGCTGAACAGACAAACTCGAGTCAGCTGATGGTATGCCGCAACATTGGAACACAGCTGATTCCGACATCAGCTGGGAGGTATTACACAGCTGATTCCGACATCAGCTGGCAGGTAACATTTATGGCTGAAGGTGTTTGTGTCTTAAATGAGAATGTTTGAAATAAATTCAAACATTTCGAGCATGTCAGTTAGACTAAAATAGCCATCATAGCGCATTTAATGTAAAGTGTGGCTGAACATCAATAGCATACTTTATAGTGCGACTGGGCTGACATGAAAAACAGTTCACCTTCTCACGTGCTGGTTGGAACTCGGTTTGTGACGTCAAGTCAAAGCTAGTCAACAGTCGCGAGATCTCAGCCGTTGATGGATTCATGCCATTCAACCCTAGCCGTCGATTTCAACCGAGCCACTAACCTATAAAAGGCGGAAAATCAGGAAGTGATCTCTTACCTTCTACATTTGCGTTTATCTGCAGTAACTGTTCATTTTCGTCTCCGATTTTTCTCACCATTTTCTGCAAGTTTCTCTGTATATATATATATATCTTCACAGAACTCTAAATGGCACCTAAAGCTTCACAAGTAAGGAAGATGGCTTCTTCAGGACCTTCTCTTGTTCCGTCATCATACTACGAGTCCTTTGATATGCTGCTCTCCAAGATCCACTTCGAGCAGATTCTATCAGAGGATGAACTGGAATCACCAGTATTGTCTCCCCTCGTCGAAACTCTCATGGAGAACGGCCTCCTGGACTGGGCGACGCTATTCCTGTCCCACCTTCTCAGGCGACAGGTCGGGGAGTTCTACTTGAACTTGCAATCACCCATCGACAGCCGAGATGGCCTCGTCACAGAAGTTTCTTGTTGATAACGAGATGTTCCTGTCAGAACGATCCGCCGTGTCACCATCCCCATTCCAGTTTCCGACATTCTACACCAAATCATTCCACCGAACCAGACAGCCACAGACACCATCGACAACATCATCGATGCGGAAGCCGATAAATTGCTGGAGAGTGCTCTCATCACTCCAGAAAAATTAAGGAGCAATATGCAGCGAACAAAGTTGAAGCCAGAACATCGACTTCTGTTCGATGTTGTGTCCAAAGTTGTCTTCGGCTACAGCGGGGCCTTTGGAGACATCAGCCAACCGAAGCTCAAGCAATTGATTGCTTTGGAGCACAAACACAAACATAACATCAACTGGTCCTAGTATTTTGAACACCAGTTGACTCTGGAGAAGCAGAAGATCTCCGAATCCACAACCGAATCCGGAGAGAAGTTGTTGAGTGTCAAGGGAACTCTCAACTTCGGTTGTAAAATTTCTGCTCTGATCCTGTTCGCAACAAAGGATCAAAACATGGTCTGGGACGACTGTGAGGAGACCCCTGTGAAGAGGCTGATGCTGTTCCCAACAACTAAGAAGGCTCAGGATGTGATCAAGAGCGTTTACACTCCCGAGGACAAGAGGGAAGCTGTAAAAGATACAACTGAGGAGCCACCTCCAGCTGCCACCCGCCCATCAAAATCCACAGCTGGACGCCGACACAGAGCTGAGTCGGAGAAGGAGAAGGAGGAAGAACCAGCTAAGAAGAAGCTGAGGGTTCGGATCAAGAAGTCAGTTACCAAGCCAGCTGAGGAGTTGCCAGCTGAGGAGACACCAGCTGAGGAAATACCTGCTGAGGAGCCATCTGAGTCGAGTCACTCAGTTGACGCGACTGCCTTCGAGGTTGTTCCTCACAGAGATGAGATTGAAGGGATGGAAACTGAACCAGCTGACGAGCCGACTATCTCCTCGGATGCATCTTCTTCATCTGAGGAAATCGAAGATATTCCAACCTCCCCCACGGCAGGAGCTGATGCCGTACAGCCCGAACAAGTTATTCCAACCGACTCACAGCCAAATATTCTGAGCTCTTCGCTCGATGCCAACATTGAGACCATCTCTTCGGCCAATGTTGATGAACATGTTGATACCAACCTCCCCATACTGTCAGATATTCCGAGCTCCCAGCTCGATGCCAACGTTGAGACCACTTCTTTGGCCAACGTTGATGAAACCATTGAACCGATTCCTTACGAGAATCTATCTCCCTCCCCCATCGATGATGAAGCTGATCGTCAAGCGGTCGCGTTGGAGCATGAAGGCAAGGTGGCCTACTGCTTCCAGAAGCTGATCAGGATGTTCCCTGAAGCGCGCGACATGCCGATCTTTGCCACGCTTGGAACCGAGCTACTGTACCAGTTCATTTAATCTTCAGCCACTGGTATGTGAAGGAAGATACCATAAGGGTACACAGCTGGAACCAGCTAAAGGCAGATGAGTCGCGCATCAGAGATTACTTCAACTACACCAACCTTGAGGTTGCCTACAACAACAAGGTTGCGCTGCTGACGCGTCGTCTGGACCTCAGCAAGGCTGAAGGAAGAGACACCAGGGAGACAGCCGAGCAAGACTGCATTGCCTTCCTCGATAACATGCTCGTCAAGTCTGCCGATTTTGTTAATGACCTGGACGCTGCCGCTGCCGCAGCAAAAGAAGAAGAAGAAGAACTCAAACAGTACATGGCCAACCGCCAAGCCATGGTCACTGTTGAACCGCCAACATCATCTGACCAACCAGCTCCAACTGATCAGCCAGCATCCTCAACTGATGAAATATGTGAGCTGATCGCGGAGAGGGTTAATCAGCTCAGGAAGGAGATGCTTGTCAACTTCCAGCACAACAAAGAAGTCAGCTGAGGATGTTGGAAGCTCAGGCGGAGAAGAACAGGAAGCTGCAGGAAGAGAATGCGGCGCTGAAGATGAAGCTGGATGAATTCTCAACATCTACCAGCCAAGACCTCAATGCCCTGAAGACAACCGTTCATGGACTCAAATCAGATCTGAACGTCTTCAAGTCCATATCCGACTCCAACCTGGCCAAATCTCAACAAACTCAACAACAAGAATGGGAGTCGCGTTTCAAGTCAAGATGAGCTGAGTTCGTCGCTTTCCAGACCGAAGTCAATGAAAACTTCGCTGCACTGAAGAAAGCCGAGCAAGAGCGCCATGACTCTGAACTGGCAAAGAAGGTTGAGGTGGAGTGCGCTGTTGAAGAACTCTTCAACCGAGTCCAACAAGCTGAACAGAAGCTCACCTCTCTTGATGGCTCAGTCGCAAGCCTTGTTGCTGATGCCAAAAAGGGGGAAGATGAGAAGCAGGGGGAAGTTGAGACTGGTGAAGATGTGCAGCAGGAAGATGAGACTCAAGAAGAATCTCAGCTGAAGAAGGCCCAACCGAAGAAGACTCAGAAAAAGAAGTTCACTCCTAAGCCAACCGACGTCGGCGGAGCTGAAATGGCGAAGGACCTGGAACGAGCAGAGGAGTATGGAGTATCTTACAACTCCATAGCCGAGATCGTAGCCGAGCTTGATGCGGAACTTGACGGTATCTCAACCGAAGAGTGTATTGCTGCTGCCAAGGCTATGGATGTTGCTGAGAAAGACTACATGAACTCGGAATGGGTGAAGAAATTTGCTGCCAGCCAAGCTAGAAGAGTCAACCAGTTTGAAGAGGAGCTTACCAAGATCACAAATAACCTGGACAGAAATGTTGCATCCCACAGCCGACGTCGAATTGAAAAACATCAGGTTAAGGCTGAAGTACGGTTGAAGCAGCAGAGATTGCCTGGAAAAATCAAGATACAGTCACGATTCAGGCATGTGGATAAGTGGATGCCAGCCGAGTGGAATGAAGACTGGGAGTCGTTCAAGCAAGAGTTTGTGAATGACTTCTATTATAGGAAGGTATTCACAACTGACGATCCGAGGAAAGCTTTCAAAGAAGCGCTGACCGAGCTACACTCTGGGGACTCGGGCATGTTCAGCCAGTTCAGGCGAGCAATGATAGATGCAAAACTGGATATGAACACAGTCCCGGTCCCTCAGAAGGTCACTTATCTCCCTCCCTTCCTTCCGGACTCAAGAAACCCCAACCATCAGAAGATAGCAGCTGAGGCAAGACAAGTTTGTCGAGAGCATGGAGTTGACATCTCAAAGGAGTCAGAGGCGAAAAGAGAAATTTTTGTTAGAATTTTTGGGAAGTATGGGCTAAAGCATTAGCCAAGTTAAAGTTTTTGAGAAACTGATGTAATTTTGATTTTTGTGCATTTTGTTGTAACCATCAGTTGTAATGAAAACTTTCTTCAGTTATACGATTCAACTTGACGTACAATATCTCGTTGTCCAAGCTCTGAATCGCAAAGTTATTTCAATACCATGTTATAACTGTGCTAACCCTTTGATGTTTTAATCTTATAGACTGTCTAGAATTTCAGCTGAGATTTTAGATAGGTCAGTAGGGTTCACATCAGTTTGATCTGTAAGGGTTTTGGCATCATCAAAAAGGGGAAATTGTTGGGAAATTTATTAAAGTTTTGATTGATTCCAAAACCAACTTACCCCAACCGAGTAGATGTTGCCAGATCCTAATGTTAGTAGTTAGGCTCGCTGTTTGAGCAATGTTAAGATTTTATCTTTACAGGTCTCCAGCTGAAGATGACAACAAGGCTTCACTCGGATAGAACATCAGTTGTAAGAAAGACAACTGAGCGTTCAAAGGGAAAGATGTAAGAGAACATCAAATGGAAGAAAGTCATCTGAGCGTTCGAGCCGACTGATCAGATTCAGAACACAAGAAAGACAACTGAGCGTTCAAGAGATAGAACATCAGTTCAAGAAAGACAACTGAGCGTTCAAGAGATAGAACATCAGATACAAGAAAGACAATTGAGCGTTCAAGATACAGAACATCAGTTGAAGGACTCGAACTGAGAAGATCGACAACATGAAGTTCAAGACAGCTGAGAGTTCAACAGTTCCTATTCAGACAGAAGGTCAGATGAAGATATCAATCAGATGGAACATCAGCTGAAGACCACTCAGATGAAGACCAAAACTTCTCAACCAACTGAACAAGGTTGAAAGTCAAAGGTTGAAGATTTGAATTTCAAAAAGGAAGTCACGTGAAGGTTTGACGGTCTGTCATTACCTCATTTGGCCCAACAGAAGGCTATCTCAGATGGAAAGCAGAAGTTCACAGTTGCCAAATCCGGAAAGTCTGCAGAGATGAGAGACAAGCCATCGCTTTCAAAAGAATAGAGATCAACGGCTCTTCCAATAGCTAGTTGATTCTCTCCGCCTATAAATAGAGGCCTTTATTCATTCACCAAGACTAACTTAGAAGATAGACAAACGAGAACACGAGACAGACAAGTGCAAAGAGTTAGACGAGCGAACATCACCAGTTGAGAGTTCATATCGCAAACGAGCTAAACTGAATTCAATCTCTAAGAACATCAGTAGTTGAGAGTTCATAGAGTGTTAGATTCTGTCTTGGTGTTTTTGATCTATTCTTGAGAACATCACTAGCTGAGAGTTCATAACTTAGATCCTAGCTCACTTCTTGTTCGAGCTATTAGTTGGAAACCCACTCTTTCACACATCCTCTCAAAAGGATTGTTAGGACCTTACTCTTCCCGGAATTGAGTAGATAGGTTGATAAGTACCCGTAAACTTATCTGTAAGGTTGATAAGTACCCGTAAACTTATCTTAATGGTTGCAAAGCCCGCGTAAGCTTTGTGGTTTTTGTCTAGAAGAACTTAGACTGAGTTGTGTGGACTCACAACTCCCCGTGGACGTAGGAGTTCTCTCCGAACCACGTAAATCTTTGTGTGTTTGTGTTTATTATTCAGTTATTTATTGCATATTCAACTGACCAACTAACCAGCACTCAAACTGCATTTTCAACATTCTCAACTGACTTGTTTTTTGACCGACCTTGCATATCAAGCGTGAGTTATTTTTACGAGTTATTATTTCCACCACATTCCGCACAGCACCACTCTCACAGCTGAGTTTTCTTACTCAGTTGTGATTCCAACTGAGTCTGCTTACTCGGTTGTGATATTTCAGGGGGCTGTTTTTAAAATTACTAACCGGTGTATTCCTCCCCCCCATACACCAGAACTCGTATCGGGACCATCAAGTGGTATCAGAGCAGTGGTTCAAAAGACTGCTGACTCTGTTTCACGAGGTGTGAATCGAGGTGTTTTTATTCAGTGGTCAACTGAACAGATCTTTTTCACGCTAGTGCATATCTGCTTCCATCTGTTGTCTTTTTGTTGTGTACAGATGGATGTTAAAGACAAGATCGTTGTCATGTTCTCGGTTGTGAACTATACATCCTGGAGAACTTGGATGAAGAAGATTCTACTGTCAAAGCATCATCGAATGCAAGAAGTACTTACATCTGGACCGATCATCATCAGAGAAAAGGTCACTCGCAGTCCTACAAATCCCAATGATGGGGATGCAACTGAGGTGATGGGTGAGAAGAAGCCAGAAGACTTCACTCCAGAGGAAGCTAAAGTGAGCCAGCTGGATATCTGGGCTCAGAGCACTATCATGTCCACAGTTGGACAAGACTATCTTCCTTGGATAGAAGAGTGCGACACCGCTAAGAAGATGTGGGATATTTTGGCATCTCTAATAAGGAATTAACTTATCTTAATCGTCTAGCAATTTTCTCAAATTGCAAACAACTCTTAACGGTTCTTAGCTTATCTTAACCATCTCAACTTATCCTTACCGTCTTAACGTACACTTAATCGTCTTAGCTTAGACTTCTTAGCTTTCTTGAAGAGAAACTCTTAACGGTTCTTCAATATCAAAACAAGTCAACTCCAACGAGACTTGTTCATGTCACTTATACTTATGTGACATTCGTTTATAAAAGACTTGTCGTTCTCGTCACCTAATACTCGTATTCGTCGTATTCTTCGTTCAATTACGAAGTATGAAAATAAATTCCATAAGAAATGGAATTATAACTTAAGAATAACTTGTGGAACACAAGTTCGAGTCGTCGTCGAAATCTATCGATCGTTGAAATTTAATTAAGATTCGTACTCGATCTTAGTAAATAAAACAAATTTCCTATTGGAGTTTTAACGGAGCGAACTCCAGTTGAAAGACGACTTCATTCGTGTTACTTGTACGGAAGTAACACTCGTTTCTTCACTCTCTTTGATTCCCTTTATTCTCTCATCTTCATCCCGATAGTATCGTTCTGGTTTCGAAGCCAACGCTTCTGAAACATCAAATCGTTTCTTTCGTTCACTTAATACGGAATTAAATTACCTTATCATTACTTATACTATTTTCTCGAAGAAAATTCTCGTCGGCTCTTAATTATAAAAGAGCGTTTGACTCCGCCGAGTCTTTGCTCATGTCACTACAAGCACGCGACATTCGTCTTTAAAAGTCCTTCTCGTTTCACGATCTCCTTTCGAAATCATTTGGAACCAACGCTTCTTAAAACGTCTATGTTCTCAGGGAGTCTTAGAGCAACAGTCCAAGTTCTCATATCAACAAAACATCTTAATCGAAGAAATTTTAACTCACATAATTTCACATATTGCAACAAAGTATATCACTCATACTTTTATAAAGTTCGTACTTGACAAACTTGGTTCTCTCAACAAAAGTATATCTAATACTTCAAACTTTTAAAATAAAACACTTTTTTACCTTTCTTTTCCTCTTTGGTTGAGTCGACATAGCGGGAGGTTGAGTCGTTTACTACATTCATAAGTTTAGTGATACAAACTAAACTTTACTTCCTCAAAAGAAGACTCAAGTATAGAGTATATACAGATACTCTATCTTACTACTTGAAAGAAATTCATATACAGAGCAGAAACGATTGCTCTGTTATTACTCTATGGTAACGCTAGAAAAATAACTCAAGGTCAGAGCAGGAACGAATGCTCTGATACCATTCTGTCACAGCCCGACTTCTCGAAGGACGGCCAAGCCGGGGTGCGACTAGGAGTTGGAATAAAGAAACGGAAAAGAAGGGGAATAAATGAATAAAAATCTATTAACTTAACACTAAATACGATGAACTTGAATAAAAGAGAGTCGATCTTGAAGGATCGCTCGTCAAACTGTATACAGGGAAAACTAGGTTTAAAGTAATAGCAACTTAAACCGAAAGGATTTACATAAATAAGGGAACTGACTATAATTAATGAAAGAAAGAGTTGATCTCGAAGGATCACTCGACATAACTGTTCTTAGAAGAGACTAAGTTCAAGGAATGAAACTTAGTTCTAAAGTTATATACTAACTGAAACTAGTTTACAGAATTGGCAGCGGAAAACATAGAAATGATATCACATATCGAATGTGATTTCGAGGCTCAACTAAACTTCTTTCCTGAGAAAAGACCTTTACTCAACCTCCTCCGCCGTCGTCTCTCAACCTGCACATTCAAAAAACAAACATGCAGGGCTAAGTACAAAAGTACTTAGTGGGCACATTGCCGAAAACATTTTATATGTAACGCAACGGGGTTTTTCTTTAAAAGGCCCGTGCTTACCCAATTAAATCAAATCATGCATCTTTTCATAAATACTCGCATAAAACGTTTACTGATATGTATACATTTAATTTCCGAATGACACACTGTGGGTTTTAAACTCACATCTGATCGTTTAGTTAGCGCCCTTTTGGCTAACTTAACAAGTCTGGAAAGCACCCTTTTGGCTACCACAGAGTCCGATCGTTTAGTTAGCACCCTTTTGGCTAACTTTTAATTCTGGAAAGCACCCTTTTGGCTATCTCAGAAAGGCATAAGAGAGTTCTCATAAAACAATTCATTATGCACTGATATATACTTTAATACTCATTTATTAAAGCAACATGTAAACACTTTCGAGCAACGCTCGCATATAAATAAACACCTTCGAGCAACGCTCGCATAAAATCACTTCACAAGTAACGGCATTCAACGAAGTTTTGGTTTTAGAAAGCCCACCTCGTTTGTTTACAGAACTATTACTCGTACTTCCGTCTTCCGTCCTGTCTTCTATTCTCGTTCTCCTCCTTGGAACGCAAATAATAAAACAACGATAAGTTGTCGAGTTGATAGAAGAAAAATGGAAATCGAAACTGAAATCGAATTAATCTTTTAAGTTCTTAAGCTTTAGGCATTTGCACGTTAAACTAACTTCTTTAATTAAACGGGAACGAGACTCGAACATATCTCGTTAGCATTTGCTCAGTTTCTTACTCGACACTGAGGTCGGTTAATAATGATAGTCGATAGCTTATATCGACTTAAAGGATCAAAAGGGATTAAGTTGAAAAAGATTTCAACTTAAGAAACTAAGCTTCGGAACAAACTGTACAGATCAGTAAGTCCACCCAGAACAGGGGATTTCGAAACAGGGGACGAACCCTGTACCAAAAGAAAGCCACGGATGTTTAGTTTACTCTCCAATTTGCAGATCTTGATTTCGTTAAGCGAGCTAGGAGATATTGCAGTTTCCGTGGAACGTCTCAGAAATGCCCGAACTAGCTCTAGAGCTCGTATATTTCGACGTATGACTTCCTCGGTTCGTTTTATGCTATCGCACTTAAAATCTTACGAAATTTATGCCTCAAGGCAGTTAACACTTAACCTCATACGCGACGAACTCCTTCTCATTTCTCGGTTACTAGTACAACGATTAAAACCTCGTCTTTCAAAACTAATTGATTACTATACCAAATCAATTTCACTTCTCGTCTCTACTCCTCGTTTGCAACTATCACTTAACATTTAATAACTCGAATCCGAATATCGTCAACTACAAAGTTGTTCATTAATCATTAATAGTCATTAATATCCGATCACTTTCCTTAATCGTCCTTTCTACCATTACTTAAGCTCGTGTCTTCGTCTCTTATGAAATTTCCAACGTCATTAGAACTTGATCAAATTTTACACTATTGTTCATTATCTATCGAGAATCATTATTACGCAAATCATAACCTCATATCCTCATTTATTCCCAACTTATCGACCGTCGTTTGTCTCCTACGTAAAATTCTCCATTCTCCGTTTTCATTCAAACTTTACGACAACGATTATCATCTAACGATCATTACTAATATATAAATCATATTATCAAAAAGTTTATCGAGCCTCGACTTATCACCACATCTTCGTCTCTTACATTCCTCGTTTTATATTTAGAAAAATCTCAATTTAATATATATTCATCCTCATGCATCGTATATCCCATTTCCATTAAACAAACGAGTATATCCTAACATTTACTAACCTAAATCGAGCCTTGTTCGTCTCTTAGGTTTTGAATTTTATTTTTAGAAAAATCTAAAACAATTCATACGATCACTTAACGACATAAGGAACACTAATCTATCATCAATTTGACGAAGAAATCGAACACAAATGAAAAGCCCTAAACCAGAAAATTTTCGGTAATAATAGGGCTTGGAGTTCTTGATTTTTCCTTCATGATTCGATCCGTAGAACTCGATTCTAAGCATCCTAGAACATGATTCGATCAAAGACACATGCTATCTTACTCTCCAAATTTTCGAACAAAAATAAAAATGGGGGAAAAGAGATTTGTTCGGTTCAATTAATAGACGAAGTTCTTACCTTTCGTATTATAAACTCGGAAATGAAAATGATCGGTAGATGGAGGAGTTGTGGATCTTGGAAGAGCTTGGACTTGTATCTCCAATGGAGGATGATGAAGAAGAAAAAAGGGTGAATGGAGGAGGTGGGGTGGCGGTTTTGGAGTGATAAGGGAGAGAGATGATGACTCACCTTTGGTGAGTCATAAAGTAAGTAAAATATCCTACAACAATGGTGAGTCGTTAAGTCATGTTTGGCGAGGGATTTTATACGAAAAATCTCGATTCCGGCTCTTCAACGCCGTTTTAAAAGTCGAGAAACACTTTTCTAATTAGTTACGGAATTGACGAAATCTAATTCGTCCGTTAGATTAGAAATATTTTACGTACTCGGAAAACCTAAATCGCTTTTCAAAATCCGAGAAAAAGTCGGGACGTCACAGTCCAAAATTCGTCCGGAAAATCACAAAAATTAATTTTCTCGGGTGAACTCCTCTCGAAGAAAAAGTGAATGTAAATTCTCACGGAATTCGATTCCGAGTTTCCCGGCGAAAAACTTAACGGACGCGAAAAACCCTAATACAGTAGTCGTTCGTCTGATTTCTGAAAATTATTTTTGGAAACGGATTTCACCGTTAGTCTTAGAATTGAAAATCGGGAGCTTAGGCGTGCAAAGCCATAATTAATATTAACTTTAAATTTTTAACGCAGAAGAAATTTTCCGGGGTATTACACAATAGGTCGGTTCCAGATCGGAACCGTCGGGGTAGACGGGATGATTGTGAAGCGATGGTTTAACTTTTTATTTTCTTAATCTTGTGTTGAATTCATAATGTGGGGTATTTAGGGTCACTTTCATCTTATAGACAATCTTAACATCTATAGTAATATTCGCTATCTATATATTTCTTCTATCTCTCTCTCACTACCCGATCCTTCCTTTGCCTCTTTTTCTTCATAAAAAACTTAATTATTCAGTTTAAGAGTCGCTTTCCTTTGGAGAGAAATATATTTTTGCCCACATCGATTTTGTAGAAAAATAAAACTTTAACAATTATCGAAAGTAATGACAATATATTAGTTATAATTTTTAACAAACATAACTATATGGGTTTGAGACGTAAACATGTGGTAAAATTACTTTTTAATTGAATTTGAGATGTGTTCAAAGGATATAAATTCTAAGCGAGTTTAGTAGATTGCATAATCGAATTATTTAACGCTAAAATAATTAACAAATAATATTTTTTTAATCTATCACATGTTAGTACTATTTAATAATTTTATTAATTTTTATAATTTTCCGTCGATTTTTGACGGGTTATAGGCTAGTTTATCTAAATTTTGAAAACGACTCTATTTAAAAAAAATCTTATGCGGCACCCTTCATATTCCTCCATTCCTATTTAGCTAAATTCTCAAATTTTTTGAATTATTAAATACTACTTTCCTAAAAAAAATGGACCATATTTATGTAGTATATATAAACCAAATCTAAATAACTAATAGTAATTCACGTCCTTTTCAATTACGGATCTTCACTTTCATATATAAACTAAGAGACATATTTTGAAATAGCCATAATGACCATTAAAATATAAATTTTGGCCCACCTTCTTCAAAAATATAAATTTTGGCCATTTTTTTCAATTTGGGTCGAAAATACTCTTAATGAAACGCGGAACGGGTCGGGTCGGACGCGGGCAGGCACGGGTCGGGTCGGGCCGGGTATGAGGCAGTTGGTACTTCTGGTACAAATTTAGTCATATTAGTACCAACTGTTCTAGTACTTCTGGTACAAATTTAGCCTTATTAGTGCCAATTGTTCCAGATTTGGTACAATTGGGACGAATTGTCGAATTAGTTCTAAATGTTCCAAGTTATGACATGGTACTCTTGGGACAAACACTCCAATTATTTCATGTTATATTGCGCCGATTTTGCGGCTCCGCTTTCGCTTCGATTACTAATATAAAGATAATCGTCGGGCAACAATTTAGATTTCTTCGGCTCGCTCCGAGGCCTTCGACTCCCCTCGCTCGAATCTTGATCGAAGAAGAAGCGGCAAACAAAAAAACGAAGAGACAAACAAAAAATTGGAAATTAAAAAAAATCTGAAAAAAAAAACAGAAAAAAAGAAAAAAAATCTGAAAAATAAGATAAAAAAGAAATCTGAAAAATAAAAAATAAAACAGAAAAAAAGAAAAAGAAATCTGGAAAATACGAAAAAAAAATTAAAAAAAAAGAAAAAGAAATCTGGAAAATACGAAAAAAAAAATGAAAAAAAAAAAGAAAAAGAAATCTGGAAAATAAGAAAAAAAAAACAGAAAAAAAGAAAAAAACCGGAAAATTAAAAAAAACAACAAAAAAAGAGAAAGAAAAAATTTGAAAAGGGAATTAAGTGTCAATAAAATAAGTCAAGAAGTGATGGATCACAAATAAAAGAGGGAAAAGGGCATTTAGGTCCTAAGTTCAAAAAAATGGCCATAATTTATATTTATGAAGAGGGTGGACTATAATTTATATTTCAATGCTCATATTAGATATATCACATGATATTCTCATCAACTAATGTAATATTTATTAATTTACTTCTTCTAAGTATATTTAATTATTAATCCTATCTATATATTACATTATTTTATAATTATAATTCTTCTATCCACATCGCTTTTTAAATCAAATTTCAGTTACTGAAAAACTTATAAATATATAGAATCAATATTTATTTTTTACATTCCTTACAGTGTGCACTATGCATTAATTTAATTTTTCCAATTAATTAATTGGACAATCGAATAACGGGTACATAATTTACCATAAAATATTTTAATTTTAAGTATTATCATTAATTTTTTTATCTCACATCATTTTTTGATGTAAAATTCACCAATTAGAAAGTCCATAAATACATATAATCAACATGCATTTTCTCAAACATAAAATTCTATTGTAATATTATTAATTTGATCTATTAGAATTCAAGTATTATTAATTTGATCTATGAGAATTGAGAACGAACGCTCTATAACCTCTGTAATGTATGAATGAAAACCGATCTGATTACTAAGATTTAGAACAAATATAATAATTTGTTCCATTAAAACTTAATGTTCGACCTTTTCAATCAAACATATAGATTTGTACATAATTATTTTGTCATTTTAATTTTCATCTTTTCATCCCACAACGATCGTCAATGAAAAATCCTATAAATACTTAAAATTAATGCATATTTTCTCATCCTTTTTGCACCACCAAATTAATTTGGTTAATTAATTATTGGCCAAAAAAAAGTTTTCTATTTATTGAAAATTTTAATTTCGCCAATTATCTTATACAAATTTAAGACAATAAAGTAATCAGATTCTACGACTGAAGGCCCTATAAAAAGATTAGACATGATATGTATTTTATTTATATATTCTATTATTAAATATTTAAAATATTGAATCTCACATCGAATATTTAGTCGTGTTCAACCATTGAAGACCATATAAATGGTTAGATATGATGTGTATTTTTTTTTCGGTCAAAATAATTTATTATTTAATTTAATTTATAGGTGTACACAAAAATCATATCGTGATCAACGAGTTAGTACAATCATTTTTTAATTAAATTCTAATCTATATAAATGTTGAACGAATTCCATAAATTATGCATTCCTATTTGAAATTTATTTTTTTTCTCTTTTATATTATAGGGCAGTTCTGACTTAGAACCGTGGGGTAGACGGGCCCATTCCGACGAAAATCATGGTGAACAGGTCAGTTCAGACACAGAATCGTGGGGTTAGACGGGTCAATTACTAATCAACAGTTCGAGTTGTATTTTTTAATTTATATTAAATACATTATGTAGGATATTTTGGGTCACCTTGACAATTTTTAAAATAATTTTACTTCTCTAAATCAATGTGAGATAAAAAGGATATTTGCTACCAATAGGATCCGTCTAATTTTTCGAAAGCCTTTACTCTACATTGATTTTGAGAACAATTTATGGAATAATAATTCCACATCGATTTTCGACGGGCTACTCACTAGTTTTATTATATAAACAAAAATGACTCTACGTAAAAAAAAATCCTATGTACCACCCCTCATATTCCTCCATTCCTATTTATCTAAATTCTCAATTTTTTTGAATTTAAAATCAATATTTATCATATTTATTTATATTCTTTATTATATACGACATGGAAATAAAATCTAAACAAGATCAAATCTTCAAAATCAATATCTATAAATAAAAAATGTATAAAATATAGACATAAGATAAATAAGAATTTGTTTCCATCTTTTCATAGAAGCGAGAGACTTCCCACGATATCAAAAGAAAAAAAAAGCCGTTAGATTAATGGCGTCTTTTATTTATGACATTATATTTATGATTTGTTCTTTAATAGTCGTTCCTTTTCAATTTTTTGTCCTTTTAAAACGTTTTTATCCATCAAATTATTAAATATAATAATAGAATATATGGTAAGGATTATAGATATGATCAAGTAGATACCGAATTGGATATATATATATATATATAAACGAAAATGACTTTATCCTATGTGGCACATCTCAAATTCCTCTATTCTCATTTATCTAAATTCTCAAATTTTTGAATTAAAAATTAATATAATATCAATATATTCTAATATATCTAATTCTCAAATCTTAGAACCCATATATATTTAACGTAAGATTTTACTCCAAAATTAGCATCAGATTTGGTATAATTTGATAAAAAGAATAATTAACATTAATTCGGTCAATTTAATTAGTTAGACGGGTCAATTTCCAATCAACGGGTACCTCAACCCGGGATACCACGTGGCATATCTACATTCTGAATTTGAGAAAAAAATAATTAATTTTAATTTGGTCAATTAATTAGGTAGACAGGTCAATTCTTAACCGACGGGTACATAAACTCGGGATACCATGTGACATATCTCCATTCTTTATTCTTATTATATTAAAAAATTTATTTTATGCAATTTTTTCATTATTTTCTAAAATCTAGAATTATCATCAATGAATTAATTTTAACATTATTTGTAGTTGAGTTTCCAACTTCGCTTAATTCATAAATGTAATTAGCGAATATTAGTATACAGTTAAGGACAAGAACGAATAGTACAATCAATTTTTTTGGTTAAATTTTGGGTCTATACAAATTCTGAACGGTTTTCATAATTACGCACTTATAAATCAAAAACCGTGGTCAGCGAGCCGATTTCGACCCAGAAACGTTGTTGTCGACGGGCCAATTCCCAACCGATGACTTTCTTTCTTTTGTTGTTAAATTTTGGGTCTATATTGATTTTAAACGGTTTTCATAAATTACGCACTTATAAATCAAAATCGTGGTCAGCGGGCCGACTTCGACCCGCAAAATGTTGATGTAGACGAGCCAATTCTCAACTCGGAAAATTTTTCATTTATACATCTTTTCATGTAATTTCTAAAATCTAGAATCGTCGGGTTTTCAATTTTACATAATCTATAATTATAATTAACAAATATTACGACAAGAACGAATAATACAATCAATTTTTTTTTATTAAATTTTGTATCCATATAAATTCTATATGAGTTTCATCAATTACACACTTATAAAGCAAAGGCCGAAACCATGGTGGTAGACGGGCCAATTCCCAGCTGACAGGCATTGCTATTCGATTTTTTTATAAAGAAACAAAAATGATTGATTTTTTAATAGGGTTTGAAACAAGTACGAGTATATAAACTTCAAACAAATTTGAATAATCCTAAATATACTGTCTCGAATTGTTTGATTAATTGTCACCATCGGAAAACGTTGATTGTGTAGGAAAATTAGCAGTAAATTTACTAACAATTTATCCACGGGCCAATTCTGACTCAGAATTGTACTCATTGAGGGACCGATTCAGTACTAGCAGAGCAACTTTTTTTTTTTGGTTAATAATTTAGTGAGACAAATTGATATCTGTTATAAAAAATACCATTTCAATTCTCATACAAAATCAACACAAGATAATCTTTTGAGAAGTAAATAATTTTTGTTTCACAACAGTTTTGACAAGAAAGAGAGATCTAAAAATTATCTATATAAATAATAGGTGTGAATTAGGTTTGAACTTTTTAATCGGTATTATTGAAATAAATAAAAAATGATTAACAAACAATATCTTTCTTATATTATTAAATATTAAATTTTATTAATTTTAATAAATAATAATTTTCCGTCGATTTCGACGGGCTACACATTAATTATATTAATTCTATGATTTGGAAGAAAAAAATAGGCATGGGAAAATAAGTGGAGGGAAATAGTCAACCGCCAAAAATAAAAATAAGGAGAAAATTAGGATTAGGGACATAATTGACACACAATAAATGTTACTCCCTCTGTCCAGGAGAATTATGATCAGATTTTCATTTTGGTCCGTCAATAAAAATTATAATTTTTTTATTTAAGGAAATAACTTTACATATTATTTACTTTTCTAACTTTATTCAATTCCAATATTTACATAAAAACCAACCTCTTTCCACAACTTTATTACATCACTCAAAACATCTGCTATCTATTCTCAACACAAAATTGAGATGTATAATAATCTAGCCCACACATTTATTTAACTTTTTTTTAAAATTCGCACCACAATCTAAACACTATAATTATCATGGGTAGAGGAAGTAAAAAACTGACCTAAAATCTAATCCAAACCGTCCGGTGAGAAAACCGGTGGAAACCTGGCCACTCGGCGTCCAAAAATCACCACCCATATTCATTGTGATTTAAATTTCTGGTTGTAATTGTACGATAAGTGCGTATTAATTTTTTTTTTTGGTAAGGTCAATCAGAAAATAATATGAAAATAACAGTTGGTTTTACTTAAAAATGTAAAACAATAAGCGAAAAAAAAAAACAAAACTTTAAAAAATGGTCAAGAATTTACAGAGAATCATTTATCATGAACAAAAGGGGCCAAATTTATGGGGAAAAGTAATAGTTGCTTAACCATCATTTAAGTGTTCACTATTTAATGCTTTTGCAAATCAGTCCTCAGCTTTTCTGTTTCTATCATGGTCTCATAGACATATCTCATCAACGTTTCCCAATTGTTTTGCTAAAAGCGCGTCGTTGATTAGACAAATCCTAAAGCAAAAAAGCGAATGATGTAATTTAACCATTTTTAGACATAACATTAAAAGTTAGGCTAAATTGTCTGTAAATTCACAATTTTTCACCGCTTTTTAGAACTGCACAAAATTTTAAAAATCAATATCAAAATACATGACCTTTTATATTTTCGCGAATTTTGTCCGATAGTCGGGATCCCCCAAATCGAAGCTCACGTGGCACTCGGAATTGCCATGCTGGAATAATCGAACGGTGAACCAATACGACGACGTATTGTAATGACCCAAACGACGTCGCTTCTTCTCTTTCTTTGGTTTATTATGATTTCCCCTCTTTCCCTCTAATTTACTTTTAGGGTTTTAAGACAAAATAAGAGAGTGGCAGCAGGAGAGTGTTAAATCCAAATCGATACAACAAAGAGAGGGGCAATCTTTGAAGAGTGAAATCGATACAACAAGAGAGAGTGAAATCGAGGAAGCCAAAGGTTGCCTCAGAGATATGGAAGATATGTTAGTGTTTTGATTCCTCTTAGATTCCTATCTTAGATTTCATTTGTGTTTTGATTCTTATATTAGATTTCGTTTTTCATTTGCAGTGATGTATTCAGTATTTTCATTCACTATGAAGGCTATCTTAGTAAGTATGAAGGGCTGGATGCTTATCTCAGGGGATTCTATGCCGTCTTCTATGACTTGAACCGAAGTTCCTTTAATCTAGGTAAGTTGCATACACTGATGAAGGCTTTGGGGTATGCTTCTTGGGCTAAAATATGGTATAGAATACCTAGGACTCATGTGTTCAAGTGGATTGAAGGTGATGAGGAACTAGGACATATGATTAATATTCTGTCTGAATATAACATTTCTGTTATGCATGTATATCTTGAGGGAGGGGTGGATGATAACTCTGGCACACTTCAGACACACATGAATTATACTACAACTGAAAGGACACTTAATCTAAATAATGTGACTGACAATCAGTATGTAGTTAGAGAAAATGAGCAGCCTATTGGTGTTGACGTGGATGGTATTGTTTCTAATGTGGAGGCTGATAAAGGTAGAGATACATGAGTAGAATTTGATCAACATTGGGGTTTAGAGAATGATGATGAAAATGATGGGCAAAATGAGGAAGAAAATGATGGAGAAAATAATGAAAGTGATTATGACTTAGGTGAGGGTCAGAATGATGATGAATATAGAGAAGCTAGGAGAAACCTTATAGAGTCTAAGGATGAGGAATTAAATAGGCTTCTGAGAGAATATGTACCTCCAGACATGAATGAAGAAGAACAACTTGTAGAGGAATATATAGATTGTGATGAGGATTTTCATTCTGAAGACTCTGATGAGGATGATGGTGGGTTGATATCTCGTAGGAGTAAGGTGGTTGACCGTAAGTGTGATCATAAAAACTTAGAGTTGGTGATTGAGATGAGGTTTCAAGATGGTTGGGAATGTAAGAGAGCTCTAACTACATATTCCATTGAGAATGGAAAATTTATTCAGTTTAGGAGAGTGTCTGCAAAGCAGTGTGAAGCCAAGTGTCAACCGCTTTGCCCATGGAAGGTGTATACCAGTTATAGAAGGAAGAATCACACTTTCTATCTGAAAACTTATAAGGGTGATCACCAGTGTGCAAGACATACGAGCAACAAACTGCTCACTTCAAAATAGATTGCTATGAGGTATCTGTATGTCTTTAGAACGAGGCCGTTGTGGACAGTGGATGATTTGAGGAAAGATATTATGGACAGGTATGGGTATGAGATCCCAAAAGACAGATTATAAAATGCAAAAGCTTTAGGAAATGCTATGGTAAGGGGTTCAGTTGTGCACCATTATGGATTGGTTAGAAGGTATGTGGCTGAGCTTAGAAGGGTGGATAGAGATGGTAGGTTTGAGTTGCTACTGAGTGAGGATCATGTGTTTAAGACACTGTATATAGGCTTTAGTTCTCTGGTACAAGGGTTCAAAAAGAGCTGTAGATCAATCATTGTCTAGATGGATGTCATTTGAAGACCTACTTAGGTGGGATATTATTGTGTGCGTTTGCCATAGATGGGAATGAGCAAATATTTCCAGTTGCTTGGGCAATTGTAGAGGTAGAGAATGAGGATTGTTGGGCCTGGTTCATCAAGTGTTTGATTGCTCAGCTTGGAATTGGAAATGGTGATGGATACACATTTATTAGTGATCAATAAAAGGTATATCTCGATTTTCTATTTTTCCTGTTTTAATTGAAATATCATAAACAAACTCACTAAACTTTTCAGGGATTAGAAAATGTTGTCAGTTCATTGACACCTTATACATAGCACAGAAATTGTGCAAGACATGTATGGATGAACTGGAAGAAAAATCACCCTATGTTCATGAAGATTGTTAAAAGCACTAATCCCTCTATGTATGTTGCTGCTCTGGATAAAAATGAAGCAAGAAAGTGTTGCTGCCTATCAAGACTTCATAAATAGAGATACACACAGGTTTTTTAAGGCATTTGTTTCCACCTCTTGCAAAAGTGATGCATATACTAACAACATTGCAAAGACTTTTAATGGCTACATTTTAAGAGCAAGAGGAAAGCACTTGATACATATGTGTGAGAAGATTAGAAGACAAGTGGAGCTCAAAGAGGCTATGAGTAAGGTGACTGATAGAATATGTCCTAACATTAGGAAAAAGCTTGAAGAGTCTAGGGCTCAACTTCGTAACTGTTATACAAAGGCTGCTCTATATGGGATGTTTCAAGTTTATCATGGTGCAGATATGTTTTCTGTCTCATTGCCAAACAAAACATGTACATGTAGAGAATGAGAGCTTTGTGGTATCCCATGTTTGCATGCATTAGTTGCGTATAGTTTTAAGGGTGAGGATCCTACCCTGCATGTAGATGACTACTTTACTGTGGAGAGATATATGCTTGCATTTGAACATGGTTTAGTACCTTTGAATGGTGAGAAGATGTGGCCAATAGTTAAAGGGTTCACTATAAAGCCTCCAAGGGTGAGGAAAATGCCAGGAAGGCCTAAGAAAAAGAGGATCAAATCTGATGGAGAGGTGAATCCAAAGAATTCTACTAAGATGAGCCTGAAGGGTATGCCCATGACTTGTACTAATTGTGGAGGTGAAAATCACAACAGTAGAACATGCAAACTACCTCGTGTTGAGCGGCCTGAACAACCAAAGATATAATTCTAATCTCATTAAACTCATCAGTGGTGATAATAGATACACTTTCTAATGCTGATTGTATGCTAATGTTTGATTATTTAGCGCAAGAGGGAAAGACCTAAGAAGGTACAACCACCTGCCCCTCAAGGTGAATCATCATCAGCTGGGGCTACTAGCCAACAAGCTAGAGTTTCAAGAAGTGCAAGCCTTGCTGGCAGAGGTATATACATTGCAAGGGGCAGAGGTGGAGCTGAAGAGGCATTGCAAGGGCCGGAGGTAGAGCTGGAAGAGGAGTTTCAAGACTGCTGCACATCTAGCAGAAGAAAGAAACTTTGCAAGAGGAGGTGTTGGTGTTTTTGTTGGTGAGACAGGAAATATGTACTATCATGACGCACCAAATTCAAGTGTACTCCAACATGTGCATCGAAGTGAATCAACACCACAACAAAGGGAACCTTCAACTCAAGAGAGCATCATATCATCTCAACATGCCCCTTCAACTTAAGCAGTAGACTTTAGTTCCAATTTGTTGTTTTTTGTGGAAACTTTTAGCTTTTTGTAGCTGTTTTTTTGTGGAAACTTGTTGCTATCCTGATGTTGAACAAATTTTGCAGTTTTTTGTGAAAACTTATGATGTTAAACTCAATGTTAAGTAGCAGAATTGTGAACATGTTTTGTCTTGATGGTAATTTACTGTTTGAATTGATGAATTTCATTTTCAAATAAAAAACATTTCCTATTTTTGTTTCTCATTTGGTGTTCAATCTAAAGAATTTGCAAGTAAAATCCAACATGCCATAGTTTCATTTCAAACAACATATGGATTAATACATCCAAGTTATTACAACAAAAATTAGAGCTAATATCATATACATTAGGCTAAGTTCCAATTGTAGGTTGCTATTTACATTGAGCTCATCATTTGTGAACATGCGAAGCTCTTCGGACTCACAATATTTCACTTGCATATCATTCATCAAATCCTTATAGGTAGCAGCCATTCTCTCATGATTTTCCTCCATCATTTTGCAATAGTTGTGCTGCTCGTTTGTGAACAAGTGAAGCCCTTCAATCTCTTCACATTTGACTTCATATTCATTCATCAAATCTTCCTAGCTAGCAGCCATTTTCTGATGCATTTCCTCCATCATTTTGCAATAGTTGTGCTGCTCGTTTGTGAACACGCGAAGCCCTTCAGTCTCTTCACAATTGGCTTGAAATTCATTCATCAACTCCTCGTAGTCAGCTGCTAATCATGTTTCTCATCCATCAATTTGCAATAGGTGAGTTGTTTGTCTCTTGATATGCGAAGCTCCTCACTCTCTGCACATTTAGCTTCAAATTCAATCATCAACTCCTCATACTTACCCAGCATTTGCTCATAATTCAGCTCCTCCTTCAATCTACTTTCCATCTTATTTGAGTTCACCTGGCCTGCGTCGCTATCAACCACTCACCTGGCTACCACTCTGTGTTTCACTCTCTCGATTTTTCTCACCTGGCCTGTTGTCCCTCTGCCCCTCTCTTGTTGTATCGATTCACAACCCTATCCCAATCCCTCGATTTGTCCCTCTCTTGTTGTATCGATTTCGGTTCACACTATTCTTTTTCACTTCACTACCACTCTCTGTGTTTCACTCTCTCAATTTCTCTCTCTAGAATTCTCTAAAACCCCTATGTAAATTAGGGGAAATCATAATAAATCAGAGAAAGAGAAGAAATGACGTCGTTTGGGTCATTACAATACGTCGTCGTATTGCTTCACCGTCCGATTATTCCAGCGTGGCAATTTCGAGTACCACGTGAGCTTCGATTTGGGGGATCCCGACTATCGGACAAAATTCGCGAAAATATAAAAGGTTATGTATTCTGATATTGATTTTTAAAATTCTGTGCAATTCCATAAAGCGCTGAAACGTTGTGAATTTACAGACAATTTGGCCTAAAACTTACTACTACTTTAATAAATAAAGATCGATAATAATTAATAACTTACGGCATAACAACTCATAATGTTGTGTGTGACGACATATTTGATTTTTTGTAACTGCGAAAATGTTCAATGTTATTTTTATTAGTCACATTCGTCGTGACGCTATTACGACGGCTCACGAAATTAGCCGTTTTTGCAAAGTCTTCGGCCACCACTGTTGTGTGGCGTGATAGGTGGCTTAGGTGGCTCATAAATATTACTATTTCTCTTGATTCTTATTGATTAATGAAACTACATTTGAGCTAAAAAAAGAACTGAAGAAATAAAAAACATAATCTATTGCGGTCGATTATATTTTGCTTAGTATAGTTTAGAAATTTATATTGATTTAATTTGTTCTATGATAATTTATTATATCGACATGTAAAAAGGATTTTAATTAAAATGTAAACTTACTTAGTTATTAAATTTGGACATACAATAATAAACTTCTTTTATCGATGCGTATTGTACATTTTGGAAGGTCAAAATACAAATCATAATAAATAGGAGTACGATTTACAATTGATAATTCTTTATTTATTAAAGGAAGTAACGATCATATAAAATTTTGAGAGTTGTGTGTGGTAGTCTAGTGGTAGAGTGGTTAATATCCGGATCAAAGGTTACTGGTTCGAATCCACCGTCACACGGCCTTTAAATTTATTGTAAAAATTGAGAGCTTGCCAAACAATTAATTAAAATCCTTAAGGTAATTAAAAGTAACCAATAATAATACTATGATAAATGTAAAAAGTCATTTTTTTTTCTGAACAATATATTACAAGGAATATTTAAATACCGCGTAATGATGGACTCGAACCCGTGAAGACATTAACCACACAACCACTACACTTACACACACTTTTTTAGTTTTTTTTTTTAAACAACATTACAAGGAAATTTAAATACCGCGTATCGGATGACTCGAGCCCGTGACCTTTGGCCCGAACATTAACCTCACTACCACTAGGCTAACACATACCCACCTTTTTTAGTTTTGGATTAATTGCCTATAAAGGCACAACCTTTTCACAAATTTGCAATTTTAGCATGACCCTTTTTCCTTGGCAATTCTAGGCATGACCTTTCAACTCATTGCAATTCGGAGCATATTTTCAACTTCCGGTGATCGGAAAGATGACGTGTAACTTTTTAGTGACATGACATTTAACTATTTTTTATGTGACATTTGACTCATTGCTGATGTGGCATTTTTATTTATTTTTACTAAATAATTTTTTTCTTATATTATACCCTTTTTCTCAATAATCCAAATTTAAACTCAATTTAAATAAATTCAAGGCGCCATAAACTCAGTTTATGGCTATTGGCTATGGCAATGCCTCGAGTATAATTTCTTATCATTATTTGACACTTGAATTTATTTAAATTGAGTTTAAATTTGGATTATTGAGAAAATGGTATAATATAAGAAAAAAATTATTTAGTAAAAATAAATAAAATGCCACATCAGCAATAAGTAAATGCCACATCAAAAATAGTTAAATGCCATGTCACTAAAAAGTTACACGTCATCTTTCCGAACACCGGAAATTGAAAATATGCTCCGAATTGCAATGAGTTGCAAAGTCATGCTTAGAATTGCCTATGAAAAAAATCATGCTAAAATTGCAAATTTGTGAAAAGGTTGTGTATTTATAAGCAATTAACCCTTTAGTTTTTTATGATGTCGAAGTATCTTTAGGTATTTATTATTGGTAAATGATAATTAAATATTTTATTGATTATCCACCTACCGCATTGAAAAATAAAAGTATACTGTTTCCACACTCTGTCTAATTTTGTACACTTATCTCAACCGACAAGTTGTTGACTACTGTTGATTCATTAATTAGTTCTCTAACTGCTGCTAATTATTAATACTTTCTTTATTTGCACTTAAAATATGATTTGAAGAAGGGTAATGATAAATGGACAACTGTTGTTCGGATAACTAATTGGTTTTAAGTTTGAAATCGGTCCAACCAATATTATTTAATAATTGTCGGTTTTTTTAATTTATTGTTTTACTATTGTATTCCTTAATTAAGCTCGAACGAAAGGTTATACTAAAATCGATTAAAATATAGTAATTTATAATCAATTAATAAAATTATTTACAAAAGAAAATGATGGGTGTAAGGAATTGGTTGAATCGATTTTCAAGAAAAAAAACCGACGGTTTTAAATAATATTAGTTAGATCGATTTTCAAGCCTAAAACCGTTCCCGGACAACAGTTGTCCGTTTGTCATTATTGTTTGAAGAAATATGTTAAAAATAAGTGTGTGTCGACATGTGTAGCAGGTATCCCTGTCTTGAAAATTACTCTTTGTTCTTACAAAACTATTCAAACTTTAAGCCAAAATACATTGCATCAAGGTCAAATAATTCAGTTTTTTTTCTATGCTTTTATGAGCATGACAGAAAAAATAAAAAAGAACACAATTAAATTATGTAGTACTTAAAAAACAATATCATTTTCTAACAAAAATCATTAATTCCATTACCATTACCATTACCATTACCATGACAAAGTTTGGTGAAGACAAATGATTGAGTTTTAGTCGGACTTATTAAGACCTTTTCTCTTTATTAAGTCAAGTGTTCAAAGTTTAACGAAGAGAAATGATAGTCCGATCTAAGAAAAAATCGTTCTTTCTTTATTTCAAATGTTATTTTAAATTTTTTTAGCAAGTTAATTACTCTCATGCACATTCCTCTAGTTTAATTACTCTCTTCGCCGATTGATTTCCTTTTTCCACACGTTTTACTATCACAAATAAGGCCTATTAGGGAAAAATTATACTCTTGATGGATGTGTTTGAGTTTAGGATGACAAATAATTAGAATAGGAGAGATTAAAGATAGGTACCCTACAAATTGTATAAATAAATTAGAAATTCAACGAGTCCCTCCCTTATTTCAACTGTGGGGAAAGGAATAAAGAAAAAAGTGCAACATGTTATCAATTAAAAAAAAGTAGGGAATGATGAAAAATGATTTGCGTTGAACATGCTGCTGCCTTCCTTTATCCCACCTCAACCTCAAGGAATAGAAAAATCTTTTTTTACTATCCCTCGCTCTCGCTGTGGCTGTGGCTCTGTCTATATATATAAGACATGTGTAGCATAGTATAAGCATCAATGTTAGCAATCAGAAGCAAAAAATATGCAAAATCTCCTGACCATAGCGTTGTATGCCTCTGTCTTCCATTTCCTTGGAATTTCAAGAAGCCAAAACCAACCAAATTATTATAATTATTACAACCAAGAAAAGAAGTATGAAGGATCTTCAGAGCTGATAGACCTCAAATATCACATGGGACCAGTTCTTGCATCCCCAATCAAGCTCTACATCATCTGGTATGGCAGATGGGATTCCAACCATCAATCCACCATCACCGACTTCATCTTCTCTATCTCGTCTCCGGCCCCGTACCCCTCAGTCGCAGACTGGTGGCGTACGGTCAGCCTCTACACCGATCAAACAAGCTCAAACATAACTCGAAATGTGGCCATTTCGGGCCAGTTTCATGACACTGCCTACTCCCACGGTCGATCTCTGACGCGCTTATCCATGCAATCCATCATCAACAACGCCGTTACGTCCCGTGCATTGCCTCTTGACTACCGTAACGGTCTGTATCTGGTGCTGACGGCGCATGACGTGCAGGTTCAAGAATTCTGTAGGGCCGTTTGTGGGTTCCACTACTTTACATTCCCATCCGTGGTGGGCGTCACCATGCCCTACGCGTGGATAGGCCACAGCGGGAGCCAGTGCCCCGGGATGTGTGCGTATCCATTCGCTTGGCCCGGGGGCGGCCCACCCCAGGGAGGGAGCGGGGTCATGGGCCCCCCCAATGGTGATCCCGGGACGGACGGGATGATAAGCGTGATCGCGCACGAGCTTGCAGAGGTGTCGAGCAATCCCTTGATCAACGCGTGGTATGCAGGGGACGACCCGATCGCGCCCACCGAGATAGCTGACTTGTGTTTGGGTGTGTATGGGAGTGGTGGTGGTGGAGGCTATGTGGGGGCTGTCAGTAAGGACTCATGGGGGAATGGGTACAATTTGAATGGGGTGAAGGGGAGGAAGTACCTTGTGCAGTGGGTGTGGAACCCTGTGAGGAGAAGGTGCTTTGGGCCTAATGCATTGGATTAGAGGACTTAATTTGGTTTTGTACAACTTTGGGGAATCAGTTAATGGATCTTGCTCATTTTGTTGGTGTTTATGTTGATTGATAAGTGTTTGTGAAAGAGGTTTGTATATCGATTTAATTTTAAGTAGACCTAAAATTTTCTTTTCTTTTCTTGACTTCAATGAAAGTCGTATGTATCTAGACCGGATGGGGGACGAAACATGTGAAGGTGAAAGCATCAATCAACTTAAGTTGGGGGGTTTAGATATGACTAAGAAAAGAATAAAAAGCAGTCCAATTGAGGAAGCAAAATAAGAGTTGCAAAGAATAGATAGAGAAGATCATTATTTTTATTACTTGGTAGTAAAGAGAAATATTGAACTAAATTAATATGTACACTGCATATAGATGTATGATACAGGGAGAGATTCCTCAAGAAATAGGTAGTGTGACCAATAGCTATGTTGAATCTCTCTGATAACAAGCTGACAGGATACATACCTACAACCACCATCGTTGGGTTACCGAAGCTTCAGGAACTATACTTACGCAACACAAGATCACAGGCTTTATGCCATTGGAATTCTGCAGCTTGTCAAATCTAGGAGCTCTAGATTTAAGCCACAACCAAATTTCAGGCTCCGTGCCAACTTTGTATAGGATATGGCATCTCTGAGATATCTTTACATGGATTCGAACAGATTAAATTCCACATTACCATCAGGAATTTGGAGCCTCAACGATCTTCTAGAGTTCACTGCATCCTTAAAGATGTTATATGGCAACTTACCTCAGGAAATCGGAAATGTGAAGGCTGCGGCATCGATTGATCTGTCAACAAACAACTTCACAAGCAGCATTCCTACAACTGTTGGTGGCCTAGAAAGTTTGATCAATCATTCTTTGGCGAACAACAGATTAGAAGGGCCTGTGTCAGATTCATTAGGTAGAATTATGAGCTTAAAAAGTTTGGATCTTTCTCACAACTATCTAACTGGAGAGATATCCCAAGTCATTAGAGGCTCTCATTTACCTCAGATTCCTGAATGTTTCATTCAACAAACTAAGCGGACAAATCCCGGATGGCGGCCCTTTTGTAAACTTCACACAATAGTCTCTCATGCCTAATGAAGCATTCGGTGGGGATTCACGGTTTCAGGTTCCAAACCGCAGATCCCATTTACCTAACAGGCCAAGGAGAAAAATAGCATTACACATTGCATAATATCTTTATTTATGGTTTTCGAATAATAACTATTGCCTTGATTAGATGAGATTGAATTTGCCCTGGATTAGATGAGATTATTTTGTTATAGGGGTGAGCCAAGACTCATTATTCATGACTAATCCTACGTAGCAACTGTCACAAGACTAAGTACCAGGCCGTATCTATCCAACCGAACACACCATTGATGTATCACATCCAAGAACATCATAGGACGAGCTACATGAAGCTACTGATGGATTCAGCCAAAGCAACGTGCTTGGCATGGGGCATTTCAGCTCTGCTTACAAAGGGAGGTTGAAGGATGGAAATGTAGTCGCGGTGAAGGTATTCAACTTGGAATCAGAGGGTGCATTCAAGAGCTTCGATGTGGAATGCGAGGCACTGCGCAGTCTTCACTCTTCACCATAGGAATCTAGCAAAAGTCAAAAATGGTTGCATCTCACAACTATTGCCTCAACATTTTACGAAAGCTCAATATAGTGAATTACTAATAGATGTGGCATGTGCACTAGATTACCTCCATAATTTGTTTGTCATCCCTGTTGTGCACTGTGATCTGAAGCCAAGCAATGTTTTGCTTGATGAGGAACTTGTCGTGATTTCGGCATCTTAAAGATGCTGGGTGCAGGAGAGAATACAGTGCAAATTAGAACACTGGCCACCATTGGCTACATTGCACCAGGTGACAATTTTTGAACTCAATTTTTGAATCCAATATGAACATAAGACAGTGTTTTGAATCTCGATTTTGCTACAGAATATGGAGTCAGAGGCTTAGTATCAACAAAGAGAGATGCTTACAGTTATGGCACATAGACATTTTCAAGGAGAAAGACTAGTGATGACATGTTTGCTGGAGAGCTGAACTCGAGGGGATGGATAAAGGATTCAATGCCAAGTCAGATTGTTCACATCAGAGATCAAAATCTGCAAAGTGAAGGAAATTTTGATGCAAAGGTGCAGTGTGTGTTAAAAAGTGATGGAACTGGCAGTCAAGTGTAGGGAAGACTTGCCTGAGATAAGGATGAGTATGAAGGATGCCACGGCAATGATGGACAAGATACAACTTCAGTTTCTTGCAAGCTGTGGGAGAAGTAGAGAGAGAAAGTATACATTCAAATGCACGCTTGCTGCCTACGGTCATGCTTTTTAGCTGCAACCTTTTCCAAACTGGCTTGAAGAACTATCGCAGAATTAGTTATTCCTCATATGTAATCAACAAACTACTCGGTAACATTTATAAAATAGGTGTTATCTGATATCATGCAAAAAAACCAAGAAACGACAGTACCACCCTACAACAGAAAATTTACAAGCATCCAAAAAAGATGTAAGAAGAAATGTACACTGTACATAGCTATATCATGAAAAATGATATTCATATTCAAAGTTGGAACAGATAAAAACTCAACTAGTTTTTGCATCTTTGCCGCAATGCTAAATAAAAGATTCCAAAATTGTTTAGGGTCTTAAATATATACAGACAGCAATAGGCCAATAACTGGCCAAAAGACGTGCTCTGCTACAATAAACATCATAATGCATCAGTACAATGGATACAATGTTGATTAAGCAGCCTCAAAACAAGGCTCTCAGACTCTGGAATCAGAGCAGATGTCACACTGTTCCAAAGATGAACGGTGACTGACTGATACATGACTTTGTCAAAGAGACGATCTTGGTCGTGTTTTTCAATCTCTGTTTGCGGAGCAGTGAAGTATCTGAGAAAAGGTTTCAAGATATTAAGAGTGGAGCCAAAAGAGGAAAACAGAAGTGAAAAAAACAGAAGCAAAGCATAACGAAAAACTCCATATAGCTACTGTAACAGCCAAAAGCTCAAACTAAAGGATAGTATTTTCACATCTGGCTGAAATGCAAAATAGAATATTCTAATTAGCATCATTCTGCAATTTGCAAGAAAACGTCATCTCATTTTGGGATGACCAAAGGAAAATATAAAACACCTAAATCTATTCAGAAGACACATTACAAAAAGATCATAAGAAGTAAACTCATATTTTCAGTTCAGGAATAAATGATTTAAAGCAAACAGCTTTAGGCAAGTTGACAATACAATAGTTTTCCTATCAGGTTATTCACATTTCACAAATAGAATAAAGTTTGAAGTAAAAGCTCTATCATAAGAACTAAGAAGTATGCAGATCCCTATGGTAGCAAAGAAGTAAGCGTGATAATGCATACCTTGAGATTACATTATGGTCGAAGGGGAAAAAGAAAGAAGCTGGTTGCAACAGGAGATCAGCCTTCGCATCAGCAATGCCTTTGTTACTCAAAAATTGGTTGGCTACTCTTGTTAGAAGATCAGCTCCATTCCACCGCAACTGGGCATCATCATATGATGCATAAAACTCCTCCAAGCACGATAAAATAAAAGGACTGCACAAAAATTAAAAACTAAAATTCATCTAAGAATATATACACATGCAGGAAAGTTTTAATCTGGGGCATTTGTCCAATCTAGTATTGAACATAAGTCAGTTCCTTTGCTCTGCTATATTAGAAGCACTATTAATATACAATGATGCCAATACATTTAACGTGAAATGGACAATGCTGCACCGTGACAGTCTTCCATAAGGAGCAAGATGACAACTTACAAAACACAGAAGCAGAAAGCAAATTTCTAGATTACCTATGCTTTCTGAACACCATCACTGCACCATTCAAAGTTTTCCCACCAAGCTCATCCTCATATCCAACAGTGTTATTGAGTTCAGACAGAGGCTTCAACACTAAAATATCTGAATCAAGATAGATTCCACCATATCTAAAGTTCATACAAAAAAAAGTGAAAAGATTACAGAGACATCATGCTTATATCAATTCGGGCATAGTTGACATGTTATTTATGTCTCTGTTGTCTAACATTATGAGAATATGTGTGAACTATTTATACAAAAACATCGGCATACGCTGGAAGAAAGAAAAGTAAGTGAACTACAACTTCAAGATAAAGAATCAAACCATACACTTTGGGAAAAATAACTCCCATCATTCCAGCATGTAATTAGTAGGACCCACTAAATAATGCTGATACAGTGATACTTAAGGTTAAAACGAGATAGGGCTAAACACTTTCCTCTGGAAAAATCTCCACTTCATCTCTCTTTAATCAACAATCACCGTAAACGAATTAAAGATCTCTAGCTTTCTTCATATGCATGTTTAATTTAAGCAACGTTTTCTTCATTGAAGCGAAAATTCAACATAAGTCCTCATCCTAGCATTTCAGTCGACCTAATAAACTTAGTATGCATCAACTCAATTAAGTTAGTTGAGTACAAAGGTAACACTCACACAGGCAAATATACAGAAATAGACAGGCACCTAAAAAGCAATTCAATTGCTTACTTGTAGAGAGAGGCGAGCCTGATTAGTTCACTGTAGTGAATAGGATAATATTTTGTCTTCTTCCACTCATGCCAGACTGAGGCAAATATGTGTGTTGGTGTATCTATCAGCAGCTCGTCGAGATTTGGCATCACAACAGCCACTTTATACCTTCAAAGATTGATCAATGAGAGTTTAAATTATGCTTGCTTTTGTAGCCCGAAAGCATGCATCGCAACATATAAGACACGCATATATTAGCAAAAAAAAGGAAATGCTTGAAAATGTTTAAATATTTTACCCATCCTTCACAAATCTACTGAAGAAATTCAGTTCTATTGTTTCAGAGAACACAGTGACACATGCATCTGGGTGATGATGTAGAAGACTCTCCAGACCCCTCTGTTGCCGAATACCAAACATCCATGGAGGTGAATTCCACACCATGAAGACTCTGATATTGCATCTCCCTCTTCTGAAAAATGCATCCATAAAATTCTCAAATGATAGCCTTTCATCCAAACCTGGATAATAACCCCACCTCTTGCCATCTGCGTAGTATTCTCTCTCTAACCCCCCATTCCTCTTCACCAAGCGAATATTCAAAGCCCTTCTCTCCACTCTACTGACCTCCTTATCATGCTCAGTGCCTTTTTTGCCTACAATAAGGTCTTTTGATTCAGAGACAGCCAATGGCTTCTTAGCCAAGAACGGAGTTCGCCTAAATTCATGCAGAAGACCCTTCAAGAAAATCTTATCGCCTCTAGTTAATCCAGTTACACCTGTTCCATCAGGATCCTGCAAAATTGGGTTATTCAGAGGATTCAGAATCTCAATGTTCGACTTGAACATCCGGTCCCTCCTCAAAAAATCAGCCTTCTTCTCGAACCACTCACCCCACCCTTCTCTTAATACAGACCCCTTCAACAACAATGCATCCTCAATTTTCCTTACTTGACTCAATTTTGTTCTCAATTTATCGTCCACTAAAACATCGTCCGATCCAAACACGGGTTTAGAGTCATCAATGCCAAACCCTAACTCCCGCTTATGTTTCAAATTGAAAGGAACATAGTCTTCCCATTCCTCAATAGAACGCCGATTGAAAGATCTCCGAACGACGCCGTCCACATGGTCAAAAAAGTAGCTAGACGTACCGGCGGCGCCCTGATTCTGCGCGGCGTCCTCATCTTCTTCGTCGGCGAGGATCTCCTCGTTACTGTTGCCGCTGCCTTCGTCCAAAACGGCATCGTCGAGCTCGTCAATGCGATCGTCGTTGGGGTTGGTGGTGGTGAGGGCTTCGGAGTCGAGATCGTCGAGGAGAGGGTTGAAGGAGTCGTCGAGTGAGTGATGGCGGGGGTGTTGGGGTTGCGAAGTGAAGAAAGATAAGCGGCTGTAGAGGAGAGACACCGAGAAGAGGAGGAGCACCGCCGCAATTAGGGCGCAGATGTGCGCGCCGTAGCGGGGGCGCCGCCGCGTGCGGAGTTGACGGAGCATGTGATGCGGGCAGCGCCGGCGGTTCGGTGGTGCACGGCGAGTAGAGAGAGAGAGAGTGAGTGATGTGTAAGTTATACGAATAAATTTTACTGCTAAATAGTTTAATATTTCATTCGTCACAGTAGCAAGGTTCGAGTGGCTTTGGGCATCGTTATTAACAAATAAGAGTAAATCAAGAAATTTTTGTGTGGGTCTATATGCGCTATACTCATCCCTCACATGATAATATTTTAATAATATAAATTATAATATTAAAATATTATTATGTTTCTTTTTCTAAAGTCTCTGTCCATAAAAATACGCACTCTATTTTTGGCAAAATGCAGAATACGCATCACTTTGAAATTAAATAAAAAATTCACACACATGAATTGTTTGATTATAATATGCGGTCAAGTTATCCGTTTTATTTCACATTTCTTACACGTGTGTAAGTGATGTAAAATACGAGGTAGTGCGTGTACTTTCACTTATGATTAATTGTATTGTGAAAATCATTACATGATGAAATACAATCATTATCTAATAATTGTATTTTCTTTTGTGAACCGTGTTTAATAATTAAGCATCGTATGGCAGAAAAGTTGGTCATTGGTATTATGATGATGGCTAACGGTGTATGACATGAATTACTTATAAATATAGACACAAGACCTAGCTAAAACTGATTTTATTGCATGTACAAATTCACCACATGGAAAAATGTACAATTTTCACGTGAAATGCAGACCAATTTGATATTTCATCTCTTTAGTAGGCGCTATATATTTCACCATTCACCAATCCCTTTTACACACCTTCAAGAAACAACAAAATTCACTTACTAAAATTCATTTTATATTCGAAGAAGTGGGCAAGAAGATTGTTACATCAACATCAATTGATGTATTTTTTGAGCCTTATAATTTTCTTTTCTTATTTACACACTTTTTTATTGACCATAACAAATCAGGATGGGTGACTTAAGTGTGTGTAATTAATGATATATAAATTACATTTTAAGACTAGATTATATTCGACACATTTAAATGTATTATTTCTTGCTCGATGTTTTAACTATTTCCCGCTCTTATTAGTGAAATGGCGAGAGGGATTTGTTATTTATGTATCACTATTATGTCTAACGATTATAATCCGCTTTTATTTTTCTATAAAAGAAAATAATTTCCTCTCATTTTCATATGGAGTAGTTTTATTGTACATAATAAATTGGAATTAGTGATTTCAGTGTGTTTAATGAAATATAAGTGTAGAACTAAAATAATTCTACTCATTCAATTGTATTGTTTCCCGCTCGCATTTAGCTATTTTCCGCTCGAATCGTGTAATCCCACTCGAGAGGGGATTCTTAAGTTGGCGAGCGAGATTTATTATTTTTGTATTGTAATTATTTTATTAATTGTTATCTGTTTTTACTTTGTATAGGTGGATTAGTGGAGGTATTTCACTATTAAATTCGGAGGAAAGTGGTCCGATTGTACGTACGTGGACGGGTCTAAAATGATTTCTCTCGAAACAAATCCATACTCCATTTGAGATACACCATCGATGCTTTGATAAACGCAAATTCGATGAGCACACAATATGAGTTGCATTATTTGTCGAAGAATCTTAGAGGACGCACTATAAAGTGCCCATTAAGCACCGATTATGAATTCGATCAGTTGTGCACGACAAAGCCATACCCAACTGTGTACGTGACTCACTGATTCACGGACGTATACGTTCCTACTTTTGAAGAACCGCGACCGTCTTCATTCGAATACGACTTTGATGGCTTATATTCTGAAGAAATGGATCATATCCAAAGACATATGCTTTCCTCCACTTGTAGTGATGATGCGTATCCCGCTAAGGTAATTATGGATCGACATCCACACATTATTACAGATCCACGTCCATGTAAGTTCCCGAAAGAGAACCTACTCTTAACGATGATCAAGATGCCGAGAATTCTGAAAAGGAAGTTATGTGCTGGAGTGATGCATCAAAAGAAAAGACAAAGGACATCATGATAGAATCGACTATGTTGGAGCGTGATTCATGGATTCGCGGTGAAGCAGTGGCCTAATCCATTGATCTAGCCAGTTGGTTAGTTTCGGTGATTCCGATGAATGCAACGAATTCAGTCGTTGTATGAAAATGGCCTGCTAGACGATGTTGATTTATGCGTTGGTTCTATTTTTGAAAGTGAAAATGATCTAAATATTGCAGCCGATATGTGGCATATGGAGATTGGAGTAGAATACGAATGTGCTGACTCTGATAAAAGACGTCTCAAATGGATTTGCAAGTGTATGAAAACTTGTCCATTCGAGCTACGAGCATCAGATGCGGTACTTGGAGAGTGCACACGTTTAATAGTGATCACGCATGCACATGCCAAGTTCAAATGAATGTGATCGCAGCGTATTTTGCTCGGAAAATACGAAGGGAGTGTAAAATAAAGAGCAAAAGTCATTATGGAAGAGGTGCAAGGCAAATTTGGTATCACCATTCTTTATGATTTCGCCCTGCGAGCACGACATGCAGCGAAACAAAAGATTTACGGGGGGGAGGGAGGGTATGCTGATTCCTTCCAGATAGCCCTATGTGCTTAAAGAATGTAATCCAGGTACAATTGCTGATTTGTAAGTTAGGATTGATGGGAAGTTCGAACATTTGTTTGTAGTTTTTGTCGCTTGTAGACTTGCTTATCCACCGAATATGAGGCATGTGATTGTGGTTGATGGCACTCATCTGAAGGGCAAGAATAGAGGTATCTTGTTTGTCGATGTCACTAATGATGCCAATGAGCATACCTTTTCCCTGGCGATGGTTATTGGCCCTATCAAGAATGATATCTCTTAGAAGTTGTTCCTCAGCTGATTTAAAGTTGCGTATAGGGAATTGAATGATACATTAATTGTATCTGATGCCCATCTCTTGATAGCTAACTCTATCAATGAAGTTTTTTCGAATATAGTTAATGGTTTATGTTATTATCACTTGTTGCAGAAGCTTAAGCACTAGGGGAAAGTGGTCGTCACCTATTTTGAAAAAACTGCATATGCATATCGCCAATCAGTTTATGAAAGGGCAATAAACATTGTCCACCAAGAGAGCGAAACTGCTTACTAGAAAGTAATCAGTGTAGGATCTGAGAAATGGTCTCGAGTTCACTGTCCTTTGCCACATTATAGTTAGCTCACATCAAATGTAGTCGAGAATTGGAATGAGCACGACGACTTCCAATATGCTCAATGCTTGATGCAATCAGACATGTCATCGAGAGTTGGTTCGAAGAGATACGTGAAGAAGCTTACGACGATGAAGAAGCTATACGCTTTGGTGTGCACATTGCCCTAAGGAATAGAAGGTGAGCCATAAATAAAACGCTCAACAGTCATAAGTGCATATAGCCCACAACTAGTACTATCCATTTGCTTGATCTACCGCTGGAACGACTTTGAGTTGCAGTGGCCTTTCGTCGAATTTTCTACCAATTCTGTTATGCTTCCAATAATACAAGAATGTGAGAACCTGAGTCCATAATTTGAGAAGTGGCTCTAATTGTCTTTTTCTCCTCATTTGCACCTTCTTATTAGCCTTGTAGAAAAGTCGGTCGTAGAGCTTAGCAGTCCACTTCGACATATCAATTCGGAGTACTACGAAATGGGCGTCAATGTGACACACTATAATCATCTACATTAAATGTAATATTGCTCATTAATTGACAAATAATTCTCAAATAGTTATTAATAATTCATTAAATGAACTTACATGATGGGCGTTAAAATAAGACGATTGTTGGCTAGAACATCCTACTCCATGTGCTCCAAATAATATACTCTTTGGAGGTTCATAATGTTGATATGTTGGGTAAGTTCCTAAAAACTCTTTCTTGATCTACATATTCATAATCTTGTTACCTCTAAGATGGACTTGTTTAAAATTCATAACCTGTAGATAAAATTCGTCGAAAACTGAAAGGTGTCAAATCTTGCCAAGCTCTTCTTATTTTCCGCTCGAGCGGCATATTGAAAATCCTCAAGCAGGAAATGATAGTAGTCGAGCGAGATTTATACTATAATCTGGAAAAAATTATTAAATACACAAAATTAACTTACTAAGACATCACTGTCCAATAACACATTGGTTTGCCATGTCAAAATGGGCAAAACATGCTCCCAGTCTCTAATTCATCTCCTCAAGTAAATCAAATACAAATCCAACACCTACAATGAAAAATCAATTTCATGTGTTATTCAAAAATATATAACAAAACTGTATTTTGAAAAAAAAAAATATTTGAATTTACCTAAATTCAATGTCAGCATTTGTATTTTCTAGTAACTTCCACCACTTGTGCGTCCAAGACGCACAACTAGCATTGACAACTATGAATTCCTTCGGATCATCTTGCAACCACAATTCATATGATTGAACCAATTCAAGTGAAAGTGGTGGTCACTACTACAATTTCGCTCATACATAACGGAGATTCTCCGTTATCTATGCACCAAAATATCCGTCAAGTATAGTGGTGTTATGTATGATGCGCTCATACATAATGGAGAAAATTCGTTATCTATGAGCTTATGCATAACGGTTTTTTTAGTATACATAACGGTGAAATTTACGTTATCTTTACATGTTATATATAACGTTTTTCTTCTTTATGAAAGACTATCTTACTCCGTGATCTATTATTGTGTTATACATAACGGTTCGTTCAGTATTAATAACGATTTTTTTGGGTTATTATGATCATCAAACATAACGTATTTTACTGTTATGAAAGCTCATCCTCTCCGTTATGAAATTTATATCTAATGAATTTTTTTTCCATACATAACATTCTTTTATTGTTAGATAACGTTTCGATTACGTTATCTATTTTATTATACATAACAGTTTATGACCATTATAAATAAAATAATTCTATAACCAAATTATCAAAACCATGCATCCATAACATTATATCATATATCATTCAAAATATTCATACAATCATCATCTGAATATAGTCTAAATTTCACAGTGTTCTAAAATATATCTTAAAAAGAAAGATAACAATGCAACTACGCTCCATTCAGCTTAACAACTCATCCATTTGCATCGGACCAACTCAAAAGAGAGTAAATCCTCTTCTATGACCCCTGTCAGATTAAGAGATTGAAATCAAACTTTCTTATCCACTCATAATAAGATTCAACACTAGGAATCAACGAAAGCCAACACATAAGTTCATGGATAGTATATAGGTGATTATAAGAAGAGATCAAATGAACCAAGTAAAAAAGTAAGACAAATTGCCTAACATCTTTCAATAAATTCCTTGGCTTTTTCACCATTCATATTGGTCCAGTCCATTGAAATAATTTCAAGTTAAGCACCACAAACACAACGGAAATAAGATTCACCATCAGCACATAAACAGAGATAATTTTGGGCAATTCAATTCAAAATAACTTGGTAAAGTTTGTGTGTGAAATATATAAGAAAAATGGCAGATTAATGAGTTAACGAATTAGGGTTTACTGTCGAGTGAAAATGGGGGAAATTGTAGACTGAGAAATCTTGGCTGCTGTAGTCAACGGGGGAAGAAACGACGACCTCGGGGGGGGGGGGGGGAGGTAGCATACGAAATTGAGTAGATCTCACAGCAGTGGCTGGCTGAAGTCCAGCGGCTTGAAAAATAGTAAGAAAATCTTACCCAGATCTACAGAATCCAACGACACAATTTTTCAGCAACAACGATTCAACGACAATATGAAAAGAAAGAAATACAAAATTCAAGACTTGGTATAGGAAAAAATGATTGGTGAGATGAATTTAGGCTGGGCCGATGAATGAATATTGAGAGAGAGAGAGAGAGAGAGAGAGAGAGAGAGACTGATTTGGGGGTTTTTAGATGAGAGCATTGTGAGAGGAAATTTTTTGGGAATTTTGAGATTTTAGGGTTCTACTTCTTCATCTTTGAGTTTAAATTGCGGTATGTGGTGGCGTAGGAACCCCATCATACAAACAAAATGAACGTTATCATCTTCAACCTCTTCAGGGACGTGCAGTGAAATAGAGGCTGCACTTATGGGTGTCGTCATCTCACGAAGACGAGATTCAAAATTCCGTCCAATCTCCTAAACAAACAAAATGAATTTTTACATAAATATAAATTGCACACACTAAAACCAAAATATCAAGATTGATACAATATTAAGAGTTATCGTATCAAGGTTAGACCACATTTCTTCCATGGAATGCCACCCTGGATCGTGAAGGAAATTACCGTACTGATCGAACATTGGATTCGAAGATCCAAACACGTGTATGGAATGACGAGTCGGACTCTGGGGCAGCACAAACTATTCTTCTGGTATACGAGGGGCGTCCTTGGCTTCGCACGTGTTCTGCGGAGGCTCTTGCACAGAGGGACGGTGTGGGGTAGGCATAGGCATTTGACCAGGGATGGACCGATATGCGGGGTTGCGACGTGTAGATCCATATTTGGCTTTCTCAAACAAGCCCTCGATCCAAGATTTGATTTTGGGCAATAGTCTTTGTTCCATTTTTTCTACCAAGCGAGCCTCTAATTTCTCAATCTCTGCTTGAATCCAATGACGATCACTCTTTTCTAGGATGCGATCTCTCCCACCACTCGACGATGAAGATCTTCTCTAACGAGTACTCTTTTCCTTGTCTCAACGGAGAGGTGCCTCTCGTTCCTCATCTGAAACATCTGGCTCGACATAGTTAGCATGCTCTCTTTGTCCTCCTCTCCGTGGTGGAACTTTCTCCTCATCATCAATATTGTTCCCCTTCACGTAGCAGATTGCGCGGAACTGCAAAGTCCACTGCTAGTGCATTTGTATTTTGTGAGGATTGCCAATAGTAACTCTAAACTTCATTCTCATATGGACCAAACTTGGTGAATCGACCATCCTACAATTTATAAAAAAATATCACATACAATTATAGAGATAATTCACTAATTTATTAAATTAATAAATCAATACATACCTGTAAGAAAATGAAGGCTCAAGCTCTATTCCAGTTTTACTCTTAAACTTTCATCTAATGCATCTGGGTTCCTGTATTCGGGTTATCAAATTTCCCAACTGAAGCTGCTAAATCTGGCATCAGTTCCAATGACCAAACATGGAGAGCCCACACTGCACCGTGGAAGTGGTACTTCGGCGTGTGCTTGATATTGTCGACGTAGTGCTTGAGATTCAAGTACGTGTACGCACCCCAAGAAAATCTAAAAATACCTCCAGATCATCAACCAACATCCACACCCAATCAACAACATACTTCTTTGTTTCATAATCAAGTAACAACATATAAACACTAACACGTGCGCGACAGCGAGATACATATCACTAGTTTGATCAGTAACACGTGCGTTGTGAAATCGATCCAGTAGGTCCGGCACACTAATTTGCATGTCACTACAAAAGCACCGATACACGCGCATATCCCGTAAGTCGTGGTTGTTTGAAGGTCTAAAATCAAACAAGCCGAATGATAATCCGGTGATAAGGGCATACTCCGGACGAGAAAAATGAAGGTTTGCCCCATTGATATTGAACCACATGTTGTGACCCTCACCGAACGGATAATTAATCTTCCGTGACAACATGTGATGCACAGCCATACCGCACTTCTGCCTCGGCTGCCAGTAGGTAAAGTGGCCAAAGCACCCTACAATCCACCTATCAAGTAGATCCTACCCCCCAACCTTTAACAATGTCGACTGAACTTCTTCTAAAACATTGTGCATGTAGGCCGTGCTAACTGTCATCTGCCGATTAATAGTCTCGGGCCTCTAAAATATAATCTGAAACAATAAAAATGACAATCAATCAAAATAAATGGCAATCAATCAATATTAATATAAAAATATTTTGAAAATATAAAATATTTAACTAAAGCTTATATTTAAAAAAATAAAAATTAGATTCACACAATTTACAATATTTTCCACTTAAAAAAATAATTTCCTTTAGAAATATTAGATCCCGCTCGAGCGGAATTTCGAGCAACACATGAGGAACTCGAGCGTGATCTTGAAAAAATAACAACTAAAAATTCAAAAAAAATTAAATAACAAAATCCCGCTCGGATTACCAATATGCCGCTCGAGCGAAATTTACTGTATCATAGATTTATCGAGCGGGATATTACGTAATTGACAAGTAAATATTAAATAAAATTATGAACAACTTTGACATTCAGAATATTCACCATTATGAAAATCCAAGTTATTAGTATTAATTAATCACCAAACAATCGAAAATTTTACCATTCACCAATTTAGGGATCTTGGGCAAGTGTAGAAGCTAAATCTACAATTGATGATGACGTCAGGCACGTCCAGATCAATCGGACACTAGCAACCTGTCAACACAAAAATACGTAAGAGCCCTAGGTTGAGCACCGGCGGGGGTGTCGACCGTAGAGCCTCCGATGCTCAAGTTAGTAAACGAATAACGTGTAGAAATGATAAATAAGACAATTGAGAGAGAAAGGCAGGTTGGAAGCAATGTCTATTCCAAGTTTCCGACTGCGTTCGAAGGTTGAAAACGGTGACAATGAGTAAGTAATAATGGCAAGCTGGTGGCGGAGTAACCCAAGTTGGCTAGATCTGGTGTGTGAAAGCGAGTTGGAAAGGTAGCGGAAGTAGAGAGAATTCTTGACAGACTATGACATATTTGCGAGTTGGATTGATCGTAGGCCGTATGACAGCCTGTGTGGTGTATGGATAGTTAAAGATTGATCGTAGGCGAATGATGGAGACAAACCGGATGGCAGCTGGCTACAAGCTGTAATACCCCAAACTTTACTAAGTTCTTAAGTGCGTATTAATTAAGTTAATATGCTTATATGATGAGTTTTGAGTGCTAATTTCGCGAAAATAAATTTTCTTGTGAAATGACGAAAATGCCCTTATGTGCCCTAATGTGATTTTTCTCGTTTCGATTATTCGAATCGAGTATGTGATGCATTGTTTGAATATTACTATATGAGATTGAGCTTGAGTATGAATTTCGTAATTTTCTGAGAACTTTTATTTTTAGATGAATAGTAACGTAAACCGAGAAATCACTATTCATGTAATACCCCAGATATTTTCTTCTGACGAGAAATGAATATTTTCTAATTAATTAAGGCTTTGCACGCCTAAGTTAAGGATTTTCAATTCTAAGACTGACGGTGAAATCTGTTTCTGAAAAAAAATTCCAGAAGTCGGTGGAACAACTACTGTATTAGGGTTTTCGCGTCCGATAAAATTTTCACCCGAAAACTCAGATCGAAAAACCGTCAGATTTTACATTCACTTTTTCTTCGATACGAGTTCACCGGAGAAAGTCAGTTTTTATTATTTTTCCGGGCGAATTTTGGACTGTCTTATCCCGACTTTTTATCGGATTTCGGAAATCGAAATACGCTTTCCGAGTATGTGATTTATTTCTAATCTAACGGTCGAATTAGATTTCGTCAAAAACGTAACCGACTAGGGTTTTAATTTCTCGATTTTATAACGTCGTATTAGACCCGTAAAACGCGATATTTTTGAACAAAATATCCCTTCCAACCGCCTATGTGTGTGTGACTCACCACCTTGTTAGTTTATTTTCTACTTTATGGAATAGTATCATAACACCTCACCATATTTCCCTCTCTCCTTCCCCTCCATTACCGCCAACACCCTCTCCCTCTCTTCTCTCTCACTTTCTTCCATTGTTAGTCATTCTTCAAGCTTTCAAAGCTCCACAAGTCACTCGTCTACCGATCAATCTTAGTTCCGATTCCATAATCGACAAGGTAAGAGCTTCCTCTCGAGATTGAACCGAACAAAATCCTTTTTCATCAATTTGTTCTTTTTTCGAAAAATTGGAGATGAAGTAGGATGATGAATCTATGATTAATATATGTTATAGTATGCTTAGAAATGGTTTTATGGATTGAAATCATGAAGAAATCATCCCTCATAATATTATTGTTATTACCGAAAAAAATAGAAGGATTAGGGGTTTGATGTTGGTTCGATTTTTAGAATGATTGATTAGTGGATTCGTGTTCTATATGATGATAGATTGATGCATGAATTATTTTAGAATTTTCTAAAAATAAAAATAAAAGTGTAAGAGAGAAAGAAGTGATGATTTGATGTAGAAAATGATATGATTTGCATGAGATGATGATAGAAATGAGATGTAGTATGTTTGAGGATGATTATATAATTTATTGAAATTATTCTAAAAATAAAATAAAAATCGCAAGAGACGAAAACTCGTCGATAAGTTGAGACTCGTTAATAATTTGAATATGTGATTTACGTCTTAGTGAATCTTGATAGATAATGAACGATATTGGAAAGTTTGAACAAAATCGGAGAACGTCGAAATTTTGTTAAGAGACGAAGAATCGTTGATAAGTCGAGATTAGATAATGATTTAGGTTTGTGATTTGAATATATGTTAATCTTGTTAGTTAATGATCGTAACCGGAAAATTTGAGCGAATTCTAAGAAGGTTGAATTTTTAATAAAAGACGAAGAAACGAGATTAAATGCCGATAGAAAAATCGAATAAGAAAAACCAATTTGATAATAATGATTATTGTCGTTTGATGAACGATATTGTAGTTGACGATATTTCCATCCGAGATACGAGATGATTTGAGTTTTAGTTAATAAACGAGAAGTCGAAATAGAAATGGAATTTGAAATGGAATTGGTTTAGTAAATGATTAGTTGAAAAAGACGAGTAATTATACGTCGAGTTTTTAATCGAGAAATGTGAAGGAGTCCATGATGAATGATTGTTCGTATTTACTGCCTTGAAACAGAAATTTCGTGAGTATATAAGTGGTTTAACATAAACCGAACCTAGAAAGTCGTGCGTCGAGTTAACGAGCACTAGGGTTCCACGCGGACTGTTTTGCGATGCGTTACGGAAACTGTCATAACTTTTAGCTCGCTTAACGAAATCGAGATCCGTAAATTGGAGAGTAAACTAGACATCTGTGGCTTTCTTTTGGTACAGAGAACATCACCTGTTTCGAAGGGACCTGTTCTGTACAAACTCCAGAACCTCTGCTTTATGCAGAAACTTTCTTAAGTCTAAATTCTTAAGTTGAATTCTTCTTAACTTCGTTCCTTGTGAACTTTTAAGTTGTTATGAGTTATCAACTTCCATTTTATTTACTAACCTAAGTGTCGAGTAATGAGCCGAGTCAGTTTATAAACGAGAATTGATCGAGTCTCGTTTATTTGATAATCAAAAGAAAGTAGTAAAGTGCAAAGTCCTAAAAGACTTAACCGATTCCGAATTTCTATTTTCTTTTTAACATCTCGACCAAATACTAAAGTGTGATTATTTACGTTCAAAGAAGGAGGACGTCGAGATTAGAAGACAGGACGGAAGACAGAAGGTTAAAGTTTGTTCTGTAATCGTTGAGGTGGGCTTTCTATCAAAATAAACTGAGCGTTGCTCAAAAGTGTTTACTTACTGCTTTAATAAGTGTGTATTAAAGTAACTATCAGTGCATAATGAATTGTTTATGTGAATTTCTCTTGTGCCTCTCTGAGTTAGCCCACAGAGTGCTATCCAGAGTATTGGATTCTGAGTTAGCCCACAGAGTGCTATCCAGAGATTCCAACTAAACGATCAGATTCTGAGATAGCCCACAGAGTGCTATCCAGAGGGACATATTCTGAGTTACCCCACAGAGTGCTATCCAGACGATCGGATTCTGAGTTAACCTACAGTGTGTTATCCAGAATTAAGTGTACTGCTGTATAAGTCTTACGAATGTTTATGAAAAGATGCATGATTAATCTATACTCTTGTGAGTTGTTTTCGGCAATGTGCCCACTAAGTGCTTTATGTACTTAGCCTTGCATGTTTGTTTTTAAATGTGCAGGTTGAGTGACGAAGGTGGAGGAGGTTGAGTAAAGGTTGTTTATAAGAAAGAAGATTTGTGTTATCATTCTACGTTTTCCGCTGCAAATAACTCTCTTATTGTTGTTAATCTTTTCGGTTTAAGTTGTTCATACTTTAAACCTAGTCTTCTCTGATCACAACTTTGTCGAGCAATCTTTCGAGATTGACTCTCTTTTGTCTAATAAGAATCAGTTCATAGTATATTATCTTGGTTATAGATGTTAAATTATTCATTTATTCAATAATTCCCCTTTCTTCCCCGCCTCTTTAATCCAACCCCTAGTCACACCCAGGCTTGGCCATCCCTCGGGATTTGGGGCTGTGACAGAGTGGTATCAGAGCAATCGTTTCTACTCTGCATACAAGTTTCTTTCGAGTAGTAAGATAGAGTATTTGTATATACTCTACACCTGAGTGTTCTTTCAAGTAAAGTTAAGTCGTAACACTAAGATTAAGAGTGTAGACGACAACTCAACCTCTCGCTACGTCGACTCAACCAAAGAAGAAAAGTAAAGAAAGAATTTCAAAAGTATGATTTCTTTTAAGAAGAAATTTTTGAATAAGCATGCAAGAACTTGTGAATAAAGTATGCAAGTATGATTGAGAATAAGTTTGCCAAGTATGATTGGATTAAAGTATAAAGATTATACTTTGTGATATTACGTGAACTATGTGAAAACATGAGTACTATACTTTGTGAAACTATGTGAAATTATTTGAGCTATAATTTCTGTTAATTTGAGAAGTATGTTGGTTTGAGAACCTAGACTACTTACTCTAAGATTCTTCCCGATTCATTGAGAATATAGACGTTTTAAGAAGCGTTGGTTTCAAAAATAAGTGAGAGACAATCGGAACATGAAGGACAGAATAAAGGGAATCAAAGCGAATAAGAGACGAATGTTACTTTCGTATAAGTAACGTGAACAAAGTAGAGTCGTTACTTTATTTTAATGATTAAGAACCGATTAAAAGTTTTCTTCAAGAAAAACTAAGAAGTCTAAGTTAAGATGATTAAGGTAAGATGAGATGGTTAAGGTAAGCTAAGAACCGTTAAGAGTTTGGTTGCAATTTGAGAAATTGCTAGATGATTAAGATAAGTTAATTCCTTATTGAATGGGTGAGTGCTTAAAGCATGGAGTTGATGAGAATTCTTGATTTCTTTAGTTTCAAAATGCCGCCAAGAGTAGCGAATGATAGAAGAAGAGGACTCGGTAGGCCTAGAGGACCGGGAAGAGGTCATAGAAAACATGAGAGGGAGGAAGATCAAGAACGTCAGGAAACCCCTCCACCTCCACCACCACTACGTCGTGACATAGAGGATCTGTTCCTCAAAAGAAATCCACCTGTCTTTAATGGATCAGGAAACCCGAACGATGCTGAGCTTTGGGTAAGAGCTACAGAAAGAATTTTTAAACTTCTCAGATGTACTGATGAGGAGCGTCTTTCGTGTGTCGCGTTTCAACTCACCGGACCAGCTGATTTCTGGTGGGCAGCTAGGCAGAAGGTTATTCCGACAGAGCATCTGGCTCAGTTTACTTGGGATGAGTTTAAGAAAGCATTTTACGACAAGTACATCCTTAAAACCTATAGAGCAAAGAAGGAAGCAGAGTTCTACAGTCTGAAACAAGGAAAGATGACAGTGACTGAATACGATGCAACCTTTTGTGAATTGTCAAGGTATGCACCCGAGCAGGTAGATACCGACGAGAAGATAGCAAAGAAGTTCCGTGGGGGACTTAGACACGAACTAGGAATGGCATTAGCCAGCCATGGAGGACTGAGCTATACAGACATATTAGGACGAGCCTTAGACATGGAGGCAGTTGTGCCGGATGAACAAAAGATTGTAGCACCCGTACCAGCACCAACCCAGGCTCCAACTCAAGACCATTCCAACAACAATAACAACAACTTTAACGGAAAAAGGAAATGGGAAGGAGGAAATCAGGGTGGAAATCAGCGTGGCTTTAAATAGCCGAATCAGAATAATCAATTAGGACAATGGAGGGAAAATAACCAACAAGGACAGTGGCAGGGACAACATGCACACAATAACCAAGGAAGAATCACTGTTCCTACCTGCCCTAAGTGTAACAGAATGCATTTTGGTAATTGTTTGGAAAGCATTGACAGTTGTTATAACTGTGGTCAGAAGGGACACATGAGAAGAAATTGTCCGAAACCATTGCAACCAGTAGGATCGAATCAGTATAGTCAGCCCCAACCCTTGAGAGCTAATCAAGCTCAGCCACATCCGCAACAACAAGAGCAGCATGCATGGACATTTGTGAATGGGCCAGAAGCACATGACAAGGGCAAGGGTCACTAGGCAAGTAATTGGCGTAACTCAGACTAGTAGTAGTCTAGTTTTGTATAAGTCCTCGTTGGAGGCAAAACAGTACTCGTCCGACGTATATGTATATATGACCCTGTGAGTGGGCTTTGACTTCGTGAAAATTTCTTCTAATCGTGTTAGTTCAACTTGTTTAACTTGGGAAGTTAAAAAGTTTATAGAACTAGTATCAGAGTTATTACCTGTTTCAGTTTTGTGAACTTTTTAAGTAGAAAAAAAAAGGGTTTAAAGTAAGTGAACGCTTAAAGTAAAGAGTTAATGAAAATGTTTGATATGGATATAATCCATGGAATGGAAGGATTATGATTGTGGTATCAATTACCATCCAGGAAAAGCTAACGTCGTAACAGACGCGCTGAGTCGCAAGACTCCAACTAAAGTAGGGTGTCTCTTAATCGAAAAAGAAACACTTGTACATAAATTGAGATGATAGATTTGGAAGTGCTAGATACACCTGAGACAATAACTAAACGAATAGCAGCACTAGTAGCTACACCAGACTTACGAGAGAAAATTTTAAGTGAATCTGAGAGAACGATTCAAGTATTAGAAGAAATGTTAAGAACGATAGTGTTAGATCAAAGTCTAATAGTTATCAGGCTACGATAAGTATTATGCCTTACGAGGCCTTGTATGAAAGAGAAAAATCTAGAACTAGATTCGCTAGGTGAAGTAATAGATCAATTCTTTCGACAGATTCGAACCAAAGAGAAGAAGTCTAGAAGTGACGAAAGTCTTAAAGCGATGTATGACAATCTGACTTAGATTTAGAGAATGAGGACAAGTTTTCCTCATGATTTTCCTTCTAATGATGATAATTATTTTCATATCAAGTATAAGCTGAGACAAATATTTATATGATTAGTAGATATCTCGAAAAAGATAGGTTCCAATGTTATATAGATTGGCCGTGTCGCCAAGTCTATGAAATGTTTATTATGTTTATGTATCTCGTATGAGAAAGTACGTGTTCAATTCTAAAGCGCGTAATTCATCAGCAAGACGTTGTTCTTGATTAAGTTATAAGTTGTGAAGAAAGACCGCAATTGATCTTGGATCGAAAAGTGCGAGAGTTAAGAAGTAAGTCGATACGATTAGTAAAGTGTTCTGGAATTACCACGACCAAGAGAAAGCTACGTGGAAACATTTGCGAAGGAGGTAAGCAAATTTCGGGACGAAATTTTTCGTTAGAGGGGTAGAATGTAATACCCCAGATATTTACTTCTGACGAGAAATGAAAATTTTCTAATTAATTAAGGCTTTGCACGCCTAAGTTAAGGACTGTCTTATTTTTCCGGGCAAATTTTGGACTGTCTTATCCCGACTTTTTATCGGATTTCGGAAATCGAAATACGCTTTCCGAGTATGTGATTTATTTCTAATCTAACGGTCGAATTAGATTTCATCAAAAACGTAACCGACTAGGGTTTTAATTTCTCAATTTTATAACGTCGTATTAGACCCGTAAAACGCGATATTTTTGAACAAAATATCCCCTCCAACCGCCTATGTATGTGTGACTCACCACCTTGTTAGTTTATTTTCTACTTTATGGAATAGTATCATAACACCTCACCATATTTCCCTCTCTCCTTCCCCTCCATTACCACCAACACCCTCTCCCTCTCTTCTCTCTCACTTTCTTCCATTGTTAGTCATTCTTCAAGCTTTCAAAGCTCCACAAGTCACTCGTCTACCGATCAATCTTAGTTCCGATTCCATAATCGACAAGGTAAGAGCTTCCTCTCGAGATTGAACCGAACAAAAATCCTTTTCCATCAATTTGTTTTTTTTTTCGAAAAATTAGAAATGAAGTAGGATGATGAATCTATGTTTAATATATGTTATAGTATGCTTAGGAATGGTTTTATGGTTTGAAATCATGAAGAAATCATCCCTCCTAATATTATTGTTATTACCGAAAAAAATAGAAGGATTAAGGGTTTGATGTTGGTTCGATTTTTAGAATGATTGATTAGTGGATTCGTGTTCTATATGATGATAGATTGATGCATGAATTATTTTAGAATTTTCTAGAAATAAAAATAAAAGTGTAAGAGAGAAAGAAGTGATGATTTGATGTAGAAAATGATATGATTTGCATGAGATGATGATAGAAATGAGATGTAGTATGTTTGAGGATGATTATATAATTTATTGGAATTTTTCTAAAAATAAAATAAAAATAGTAAGAGACGAAAACTCGTCGATAAGTTGAGACTCGTTAATAATTTGAATATGTGATTTACGTCTTAGTGAATCTTGATAGATAATGAACGATATTGGAAAGTTTGAACAAAATCGGAGAACGTCGAAATTTTGTTAAGAGACGAAGAATCGTCGATAAGTCGAGATTAGATAATGATTCAGGTTTGTGATTTGAATATATGTTAATCTTGTTAGTTAATGATCGTAACCGGAAAATTTGAGCGAATTCTAAGAAGGTTGGATTTTTAATAAGAGACGAAGAAACGAGATTAAATGCGGATAGAAAAGTCGAATAAGGAAAACCAATTTGATAATAATGATTATTGTCGTTTGATGAACGATATTGTAGTTGACGATATTTCCATCCGAGATACGAGATGACTTGAGTTTTAGTTAATAAACGAGAAGTCGAAATAGAAATGGAATTTGAAATGGAATTGGTTTAGTAAATGATTAGTTGAAAAAGACGAGTAATTATACGTCGAGTTTTTAATCGAGAAATGTGAAGGAGTTCATGATGAATGATTGTTCGTATTTACTGCCTTGAAACAGAAATTTTGTGAGTATATAAGTGGTTTAACATAAACCGAACCTAGAAAGTCGTGTGTCAAGTTAACGAGCACTAGGGTTCCATGCGGACTGTTTTGCGATGCGTTACGAAAACTGTCATAACTTTTAGCTCGCTTAACAAAATCGAGATCCGTAAATTGGAGAGTAAACTAGACATCTGTGGCTTTATTTTGGTACAGATAACATCCCCAGTTTCGAAGGGACCTGTTCTGTACAAACTCCAGAACCTCTGCTTTGTGCAGAAACTTTCTTAAGTCTAAATTCTTAAGTTGAATTCTTTTTAACTTCGTTCCTTGTGAACTTTTAAGTTGTTATGAGTTATCGACTTCCATTTTATTTACTAACCTAAGTGTCGAGTAATGAGTCGAGACAGTTTATAAACGAGAATTGACCGAGTCTCGTTTATTTGATAATCAAAAGAAAGTAGTAAAGTGCAAAGTCCTAAAAGACTTAACCGATTCCGAATTTCTGTTTTCTTTTTAACATCTCGACCAAATACTAAAGTGTGATTATTTGCGTTCAAAGAAGGAGGACGTCGAGATTAGAAGATAGGATGGAAGACAGAAGGTTAAAGTTTGTTCTGTAATCGTTGAGGTGGGCTTTTCTATCAAAATAAAATGAGTGTTGATCAATAAGTGTGTATTAAAGTAACTATCAGTGCATAATGAATTGTTTATGTGAATTTCTCTTGTGCCTCTCTGAGTTAGCCCACAGAGTGCTATCCAGAGTATTGGATTCTGAGTTAGCCCACAGAGTGCTATCCAGAGATTCCAACTAAACGATCAGATTCTGAGATAGCCCACAGAGTGGTATCCAGAGGGACAGATTCTGAGTTACCCCACAGAGTGCTATCCAGACGATCGGATTCTGAGTTAACCTACAGTGTGTTATCCAGAATTAAGTGTACAGTAGTATAAGTCTTACGAATGTTTATGAAAAGATGCATGATTAATCTATACTCTTGTGAGTTGTTTTCGGCAATGTGCCCACTAAGTGCTTTATATACTTAGCCCTGCATGTTTGTTTTTAAATGTGCAGGTTGAGTGAAGAAGGTGGAGGAGGTTGAGTAAAGGTCGTTTATAAAAAAGAAGATTTGTGTTATCATTCTACGTTTTTCCGCTGCAAATAACTCTCTTATTGTTGTTAATCTTTTCGGTTTAAGTTGTTCATACTTTAAACCTAGTCTTCTCTGATCACAACTTTGTCGAGCAATCTTTCGAGATTCACTCTCTTTTGTCTAATAAGAATCAGTTCATAGTATATTATCTTGGTTATAGATGTTAAATTATTCATTTATTTAGTAATTCCTCTTTTTTCCCCGCCTCTTTAATCCAACCCCTAGTCACACCCCAGCTTGACCGTCCCTCGGGATTTGGGGCTGTGACAATTCATCGACCGACTCCGAATTTAGTTTAATTAGTTTCATTTGAATCTAGAATTTATTTTAAGACCTTTGAGATAAGTCGGAGAATTTTCCGAGATTATTTGAAGAAGTTTTAAAAATAATCGTTTAACGACACATTTTATCGAGCAGTTTTTATGATTTTCTTCGTTAGACGGAATCTTGATATCCTTAATTTATTTTAGGAGATATAATATGAATTAAAGAGAATTTCGACGTCGGGAAAGAGTCGAGAAGGGTTATTAGATGTTTGAGGGATAAAATAAAATAATAGAGATATTTTCTACTAGAAAACAAATTAAACTGGGCGTATTTAGCAGCCATAATCTGCATGTTTATCCCTAATAGTATCCTAAACCCTATTTCACTCTCACTTGAGAGAGTGGGAGCTACTCTCCTTCTCCTTCACCCAAGTGTCTTGACCCCTCTCTCTCTAAATCTCTCTCTCTCTCTCTAATCTTTCCATATCTTTTTACAAGTTAGATTCATCTCCCTATTCCACAAGTTCATCAACCTTTCATCTCTCATCTCACCTCTCTCTCTCTCTCGGCTAAAATCAAAAAGCAACAGCAGCCCTCCCTTCTCTCCATTTTTGCCGAGAAGCAACAACCCACAGCCCTCTCTTTCGTCTCCATCTCAGCTGTGAAGCACAAGAGAGCAGCCCTCTCTTGCTCCTCCTTTCACTACCGAAGAGAGCAGCATCAACTCTTCTTTTCCATCTTTTTCATCATCGAAGCATATATACATATATACATACAAAACTCCTCCATGGATCCATGCATGATGCTTGAGGATTTATTGATGTAGATCATCACCTTCACCTTCAAGATCATCTAAAGAAGTAAGCCATCATCTTTATCATTCTTTTTCAAGTTTGAAACAAGCTTAACAATCTCCCTATATCCATCGATTTTTCTTGGATATCAAGTAAGGGTTTGATCCTTATTTTTCAAGCCATGATCTTGATGCCTTGTATATATATTTTCATACAAGGAAATGAGTGAAAAATCCATCATCTTCCCATCCTCCAAGCTGTCGAAATCATCAAGCCAAGAAGGAGTTTAAGTTTTATATTTTTAAGTATGATTTCATCCATTTAATTGTATATATGTATATGTAAGTGATGAAAATAAGGAAAATATGCATGATTTACTTTATGCTTAGGCAAACCTTAGGTTTATGAGGATGAGATGATGATCAAAATAAAGTTTAAAGGATGATCTAGGGTATAAAAAGATAAAGGAAATAAGATAGACTAAAACCCCAAAAAATCGATAAAAAAGAAAAATAGAAGAAAATAATTTCTTGATGAGTTTTTGATGATTATTTGATGATATGATGATGATATATGTTTTTGGTGATTATTTGAGTGATTTATATGCAAATATGTGAAGATGAGAATTTTTAGTGAATTATTTGCATTTTTTTATCGATTTATTTGGATTAAAAATGAAGAAAATATGCTTAAATATTTATTTATGGATTTAATAATTGTTTATGATGAATATGAGCATGATGAAGCATGAAAATATGATTAAGATGTGATTTAAAGTCATTATATGAATTTTGTGATTTTTTGTGAAAAATTCGAATTATATGTTAATATGAAGAAAATGAATTTTTGATAATTTTGATGAAGTATGATGATATTGATGATGATGATGATGATGTTAAGATGTTATAGATGAATGTTTGAGTGAGTTTACAAGCATAAAAATTGAGAAAATAAGAAAATATGATTTTCTATTAATTTTTATGGAATTTCTAAAAAAAAATCAAAGAAATAAGAATAAAAATAAATATGAGTGTTTTGATGTTCTTGAGTCTAATATGAAGATATGAAGATATGTTCTTCATGTTCTTGAAGAAATTATGAAGATTTGAAGATGATATAAAATAATTAGAAATTAATTATTTTTAATATTTGAAATCAAAAATATATTTATATATATATATATATATATATATATATATATATATATATATATATATATAAATGATGCATTTCATTAAATAACAATGAAATTAAGAAGTAAATGAGATATTGAGTATGTTTTGAGTGAATTGAGTAGGAAATAAAATTTTATGAATTTTATGGATGGGAATCAAGATATATACATATATAATAAAGAGTAATGATGTTCGGCCACACTGTGGCCGACCACACAAGCTAAAAATGGTAATATAGATTTTGAAAATAGAAATATATCCTAATTGGGAAGCATAAACCCTAAGAGGGAAATGTGATTATTTCTATTTTTACAGTCAACTTTCTATTTTTTACGCGTGTGGCTGGCCACAGTGTGACCGAATATCATTACCCTATAATAAAATAAAAAGAAATAAGAAAGAAGAAATAATAATGAGAAAAAATTATGAGTTTAATTAAACAAAAAAAGCATTTCTTTGTTGATGATGATGTTAGGATTTTTATAAGTGAAGATATGATATGAGTTTGATGCTACTTATTAAAAGAAATAGAATATTAATATTAATATTAATATTTATTAAGAAATAAAAAGAAGAATAAAATGAAAGAAAATAAAATTTTCAATGAGGAAATGTATTAGAATTCAAGTATATGAGTTAAGAGATAAGTTGTTCGTATTTGAGTTCGTTTGTTTTAAACGAGAAATTAAATAAGAGGTATTATTGAGGAAATAATAATAATAAAATACTCAATTTAATGGAATATTTCCATTACAAACTAAAAAGTTTGAATAATGTGAATTCTAAGTTGATGTTTATGTTTTAAGCATGCTTGAATGTTTAATTAATATGATGAAATGTTAATTGAGTAAAAAAAATGATAGAAGTTTGAAAAATAAATAAGAAAATAAATAAGTTATATGAGAAAAACGATGGTAATAATTTTAAAATATTTTGATGTTGAGTTCTTGATGAAATATGATGTGTTAAGTGATTTAATGATAATGCTTGAGTAGAAATAATCAAGTTTGCATTTTGAATCGCTTAAAAATAAGTTAAAACGTAGAAGTTATCGAGTAACGAAGTTTCAAAATAAAAGGTCGAGTTTTTGTTAAATAAAACGAAAATTGAGTTTTAAAATAAGGAAAAAGATTAAACAATGATTATTTAATATTGTGTATTGAGTTGAGATTGTGTAAGAGTATGAGTACGTATTTTGAGAAAAATGATGACGTATTTTAGAGTCAAGAAATACAAAATAGAAGTTTGAATATTAAATTCAAAATGATTATTATCATTCAAGTTATTAAGTATCTAACGAAGTTATTTCGTTAAAAATCCAGAGTTATAAGTTCTTATAAGTTAAAAAGTCGAACAATAATAAGTTATTGTGTGACTATGTTTAAGATATGAATTATTTATGAAATTTCAATACTTGATTGTGATTATGTGACTAAGTAAGATTTTATTAACTTCCTTACTTGAGAGGTTAATCACTAATTTAATATAAGTGTTTGATTATTGATGTCGATGCTTGATTATTATGAAAATGTTTAAATATTGATGTGAATACATGTTTGTGATGTGAATGATTTGAGATAATAATAGTCGAGAATTAATGTTATGAATTGCCGAGATCATATAACTTGAGTGCATGAGAAGTTTGAGACAATTTGATTAGTAACTTCTCGATTTGCATGAAGATTGAAATATTATTTTCTAGAAACAGGAATTCGAGTTGAGAATTAATTAGAAACCGAGTAAAGACGATGATCCGAGTACGAGAAATCGAGAAAATTATCGATGTAGAGAAGTTTAAATAAGTTAAGGAAAACCTGAGTTAAGTAGAAGTCCTTCAGCCGAGCCCTAAATCTACTATACGTTTTTCGAGTCGATTAAACTCGATCTTATTCGATGTTATGATTGAAGGGCCGAGCGGGACTGCAAAGTAGTCGGAAAGCGTAAAGTAAGCAACCTCAACTCTAATATACTAGAAGTCAGGTGGGCTTTTCTAAAACCAAAACTCCGATGAATGCTATTACTTATTGAGTAATATTATGTGAGCTTTTAAAAGTAATTGACTTGTCATTTATCTGAGTTTGGTATGCTTTATCATCTACATGAGTATTATATCCTGTGTAAGGCAGGAACCCACGTGTGGTTAATTGATTGATGATGGTGACTGTGAGCTTTACTTCAGTTTAACCGGTCACAGTGTTTGAGAAGGAGGCCTACTTCTCGACACAATGTTGATGTGGTAGATGATTCATACCTTTATATATATGTTTTGACTGCACAGTCGATTTGAAAAAGATAAAATGATTTATGCATTCACAAGTAAAATGTTTTCTAATGTTCTAACGCGTGTGATGCAGTGGCAAGGCAAGTTCAATTATATAGCTCTAAGAGCAAGCTTTTAAAATTGTTTTTGGCAATGTGTTCTTCGTACTCAGCCCTGCATGTATTTCTAAACGTGTAGGTTAGCTATGGATGTGGATGGTGCAGATGGTTCTTGGTGGTGTGTTTTTGTTGAGTCGAAAGTTTAAACTGGCAAATGCATGTCTTCATACATGTATTTGTTGGGTTTGAGTCGATGTCTCCGCTGTAAGAAAAACAATCTCTTTTGATATGTTAATATTTTTGGATTAGCTCTGTGGTGATGATGATACCATGAGCTGTTTGCTCGACACAATTCTCTAAATTCTGTTTGCTTTACCTATTTCTGCACGACGTGAAGTCGATACACTTACTATTATTTTTGGGAAACAGATGTAAATTAATTATGCCGTTTCTTGTTGAGTTCGATTGAAAGTATTTTCATATTCGTTATTGATTTCAAACCTTATTTTCTTATTGATTCATTTCGAGTCAAGTTTTATTTAATGGCCTCTCATTGCTAATTCATTGAAGATAGTTTTTGGTTACATCTCGAGTTGATTTGTGACATAAGTGGTATGTTTATTTGATGGTTTCACCTTCACACGCCAATGGAGTCTGGTTGTTCCTACACACCGGATTTCGGGCTGTGACACAAGCAGAAAGGATGAAATGTGTGCAAGTCGGATCAACGTAGGTCGATGAAGGCGGTCGTAGCCGGCTAGGCCAATGTTGATGTATAAGTAAACGGAGTCGGATGTAAGCCGACGTAGTTAGATGAAGACCGAATGATTGATGAAAGATTTATTATAAATGTAAGCGGATGTAAGTCGATGTAGTCGGATTAAGGCCGTAGCCAAATGGCAACTATGGTTGGATAGGCCGTAGCCGAGTAAACGTCATAGCCGGATGGATCGTAGCCGGATCGGCCGTAGCCGAGTGGCAGTCGTAGCTGGATAGCATCTGTAGCCAGATTGGCCGAAGCCAGATGTCAAATGTAGCCGGAAAGGTTGTAGCCGTATATGGAATTGGGCACATGCTAAGGTAAACGGATGTGGGCGGAAGAATTATCTAAATAATTGTAGGTGAAGGAAGAGTACAAGAAAGTGGCAGTCGATGAAAGCGAAGTAGCTGAATAGGCCGCTATCGATATGTAAGTAAATGTAGTCAGAAATAAACCGACATAGCCGAATGTAAGCGGAGTTGAGAAGGAGAATGAGTAGTAAATGGATGAATGTAAGCCAGTTCCCCCCGAATGAAGTCTAGACGTTTGCTATATAAGGACGGATAGTAGCTGCTTAGGATTTAGGGTTTCCGTCTTTATTCCTTCTTAGTCGGTTGCAAAGCATGTGGGTTGTTGACGGCCGATATAATCTGTCTATTACGACTGAGATACATCCATTTGACTAGGTCAAATCGTTCGACTAGCTGTTGACAACCCTTGAGCTTAAGCGAGGAGTCGGGCTAGGTTATCAAGTAGCTTATCGGGCTAGAATGTGACTAGTTATTGGGCCGAGTAGGCTATCGGACTAGACTTTTGGATCCTTCTAGTCAATTGAGCCAACTTATGAGGCTTGTCGGGCTTGGGCCGAGTAAATAGATTACGCTTAGTCATTCAATGTCAATTTATGATTTATCGGACTAGACAAATGATACCGCCTAGCTAATTGGGCCGAGTAAAGGTGTTTGTCTGATTAGTCCGGCTAGACAGTTGAATTCGCCTAGCTATTCAATATCAATATATGGCTTATCAGACTAGACGGTTGCTTCCGCCTAGCTGATTGGCCGATTAAAGATGCTTATCGGGCTCAGACTAGATAGACGGATTTTGCCCACTACAGCAAGTAATACACTATTAGCACCTGTCACAGCCCCAAATCCCGAGGGACGGTAGAAGCCGGGGTGCGATTGGGGTTGGATTAAAGAAGCGGGGAAGAAGGAGGATGAAAGAATAAACATACATACATAACATCTTATCTTCTATGAACAAAACTTTATTGACGAAAGGAAAGAGTTAATTTCGAAAGATTACTCGAGCAAGATACATCAAAAGCTTCGAAGTTATATTACAGAACTTAGTCTACAGTGATCATTACACAACATCAAAAAGAGTTTAGAGTCTAGCAGCGGAATTGTGAACTATATACAAGGTCTTCCTTAATTCTTATTCAACTCTAACTCAACCGACGCTGCTTCGTCGCTTCAACCTGCACATTTAGAAAATATATGCAGGGCTAAGTACAAAAGTACTCAGTGGGCACGTTGCCGAAAACATAATCATAAGTATAGATAATCAGGCATCTCATTTTATAGCGCATCGGGGTTTTCATTTAAAAGAGCCCGTGCCTATTAAACATTTGCATTTCATTCATAAAGTAGCTTGATCAAGCATTTTTCATAGATGTTACGTTCCAATCTTGACCAGTCATAATTCACCATGGCTGGCTACCCCTCAACAGGATACCACATACACCACAGGCTACAAGTGCACTAACTTTGGAAAGCCCCTTTTGACTAACTCAAAGTCGATCGTTAGTTAACCCCTTTTGATTAACTCATAAGGTACAAGAGAACTCACATAAAACACAAAACAGTTCATGCCATGATTATCACTTTGAAAACACGATTATCAAAGCAATAAAGAAAAGGTTTTCGAGCATTGCTCGTTTTATTTGTATATAGGAAAGCCCACCTTATAGATTACAGAACAAAGACACGTGCTTCCGTCTTCTGATCTGCGTCCTATCTCTGGTGTCGACTTCCTCCTTCATCGTAAAAATCATACTTTAAAGCTCGGTCGCATACGATAAACGAATACAAAAAATCGGATTAAGTTTTTTTTTATTCTTTAGACGATTTAGGCATTTGCACGCTAACTAAACTCTTTTAGTTAAAAAGAAACGAGACACGAATGCATCTCATTTGACGCTCACTCGGTTCTTTACTCGACACTTTAGGTCGGTAGAAAGAAGGTAGTCGATAACTTGAAACGACTAAAAAGACCGAAAGAGTTCAAGTTGAGAAGAATTCAACTTAAGAAACTACATTTTGAACATACACTGCACGAGGCCAGTAAGTCTGCCCAGAACAGGGGATTGCAAAACAGGGGTCGAATCTTATACCAAAAGAAAGGTACGGGTATCTAGTTTACTCTCCATTTCGCGGATCTCAATTCCGATTGACGAGCTAGGAGATATCGCAGTTTCCGTGGAAGGTCGCAAGAACTACCGAGTGAACCCTAATGCTCGATAAAATCGACACACGGTTTTCTAGGTTCGTTCTATGTTATCGAACCTAAACTCTCACGAATTTACTGACTCAAAACATGTACTCGTATTATTATACGTGATAGACCCCTTTTCATTTCTTGATTAAAAACACGACGATCAAAACCTCGTCGTTTAACTATACAATTACTAAACCAATTCAAGTTCTCGCTCAAAATTCCTAACTTCTTGTTTCTACTTCTCGATTATAACTACAACTCATCCTTTCAATACTCGGACGAACATGTCATCAACTACAAACTCGTTCCTTAATCATTAATAATCATTAACATCCAATTATTTCCTTGGTTCGTCTTTTCTATAAATACTTATTCTCATTTGCTCGTCTCTTAAGAGAAATCCAACATCATTAGAATTCGTTCTAAATTTACAACATTATTCATCATCTATCAAGAATTATAAATACGCGATTCACATCCTCACATCATCATCTATTCTCGACTTATCGACCGTCGTTCGTCTCTTACGTAAAATTCTACATTCTCCTTTTTCATTCAAATTTTACGACAACGATTATCATCTAACGAGCATTACTAACATGAAAATCATATTATCAAAACATTATCGAGCCTCGACTTATCAACACATCTTCGTCTCTTACATTTCTCGTTTTATTTTTAGAAAAATCTCAATTTAATATATATATTCATCCTCATGCATTGTATATCTCATTTCCATCAAACAATCGAGCATTTCATAACATTTACTAACCTAAATCGAGCCTTCTTTGTCTCTTAGGTTTTGGATTTTATTTTTAGAAAAATCTAAAATAATTCATACGATCAATTAACAACATAAGAAACACTAATCTAACATTCAATCGACAAAGGAATCGAGCACGAATCAAAAGCCCAAAATCTGAAAAATTTCGGTAATGACTAGAGGTTAGGGTTCTTGATTTTTCTTCATAATTTGATCCGTAGAACTCGATTCTAAACATCCTAGAACAAGTATCGAACAAGAAATCACATGCTAATCCAATCCCCTAATTTTCGAGAAAATAAAAGATGGGAAAGACAATGTTGGGAAATTTAAGTAAAAGTTTTGATTGATACCAAAACCAACTGACCCTAACCGAGTAGATATTGCCAGATCCTAAGGTCAGTAGTTAGGCTCGCTGTTTGAGCGTTGTTAAGATTTTATCTTTACAGGTCTCCAGCTGAAGACGGCAACAAGGCTTCACTCGGATAGAACATCAGTTGTGAGGAACATAACTGAGCGTTCATCATATTAAAAAGGGGGAAGTTACGTTCAAGTGTCACTTCGATAGTTGATCATACAGATGCAAAAATCGACTAAGTATTCAAAGGAAGAAGTCTCAAGAGATAGAACATCAGTTGTAAGGAAAACAACTGAGCGTTCATCAGATGAGAAGCAGTATAGAGGAAGAGAACATCAGATGAAAGGAAATCATCTAAGCGTTCAAACCCAACTGAGAAGATATAAGGAAGACAACTGAGCGTTCAGCTTCCGAACATCAGTTGTATATTTCAACCCAGAAGATTAACAACTTGAAGTTGAAGTCAGCTGAGAGTTCAACTGTTAGTAGTCAGTTAGAACATCAGCTGAAGAACAAGTTAGTTGAAGATCGAAAGTCTTAACCGACCACTCCTTGCTGGAAGTCTGTTGTTAAGATTTGAATTTCAAAAAGGAAGTCACGTGAGGGTTTGACCGTTCAGTCATTACCCCATTTGGCCCAATACAAGGCTATCTCAGATGGAAAGCAGAAGAGCACAGATGCCATATCGGGAAAGTCTGCAGAGATGAGAGACAAGCCATCGCTTTCAAAGAACAGAGATCAACGGCTCCTCCAACGGCTAGTTGACTCTCTCCGCCTATATATAGAGGCCTTCATTCATTCGAAAAGGATACAAGACACACACGCGAGAAGAAACCAGAGAGCGAAAGAAAGAGCAAAATTCTTCACAAGCTGAACTGCATTTAATCCTTTAGAACATCACTTGTTGAGAGTTCTAGAGTTAGTTTCTGTGTCTTTAGATCGAACCTTGAGAACATCACTTGGTGAGAGTTCGTAGAGTGTTAGATCAAAGCTCACCTCATGTTCGGGCTCTTAGTTGGAACCCCATTTTCTTTCACCTGAAAAGGTTTAGGATCCTACTCTTCCTGCAACTGAGTAGATAGGTTGTTTAGTACCCGAAAACTAAACTGTAAGGTTGATAAGTACCCGCAAACTTATCCTTAACGGTTGTTCAGCCCGCGTAAGCTGAGTGGTTTGTCCAGTAGAACCTGGACAGAGTTGTGTGGACTCACAACTCCCCGTGGACGTAGGAGGTTTCTCCGAACCACGTAATTTCTGTGTGCCTGAGTTTAATTTTCAGTTATTTCCTGCATATTCAACTGACAAACTAACCGCATACAAACTGCATCGTTGCATCAACTGTCTTGGTTTTTGACCGACCTTGCACAAAAGCGTGAATTGTTTTACGAGCTGTTAATTTCCACCACATTCCGCACAACACCACTCTTCCAGTTGAGGTTGCTTACTCAGCTATGAGATTCCAACTGAGTCCTTTTACTCAGTTGAAGTTATTTTCAGGAGTTCTGTTTTAAAATCCTAACTGGTGTATTCCCCCCCCCCCCCCATACACCAGTAACTCGTATCGGGACCATCAAGTGGTATCAGAGCAGTGGTTCAAAAGACTACTGACTCTGTTTCACAAGGTGTGAATTCGAGGTATTTTTTTTTCAGTGGTCAACTGAACAGATCTAATTTTTCACGCTAGTGCATATTTGCTCGCATATTTGTTCTGTTATTATGTGCAGATGGACGTCAAGGACAAGATCGTGGTCATGTTTCCGGTAGTAAATTATACATCCTGGAGGACGCGGATGAAGAAGATCCTACTATCAAAGCATCATAGGATGCAACAAGTACTCTCGTCCGGACCGATCATCATCAAAGAGAGAATCGCCCGCACTCTTACAAATCCCAACGATGGGGATACAGTTGTGGAGTTTGTGGAGAAGCAGTTGGAAGACTACACTCCAGAGGAAGCCAAGGTGAGCCAGTTGGATATCTGGGCTCAAAGCACGATTATGTCCACTGTTGGACAAGATTATCTCCCTTGGATTGAAGAGTGTGAGACTGCCAAAGAAATGTGGGATATCTTGGCATCGCTGAGTGAAGGAAGCAATGAGACGAAGGAGAACAAGTTCTCACATGCACGCCAAGACTTCGACAACTTTTGTCTGAGAACAGATGAAACAATTGATCAGCTAGAGCTCCGATTTATGGACATCCTCAGAAGAATCCAGTCCATCCGAAGAGAAAAATACACACTAAGAGAAATCAATCTCAAAGTGTTGCAAGCTCTACCGGCTGAGTGGGATACCTTCACCAATATCCACGAGAGCCGAGCTGACCTTGGTGAAATGGGAACTGAAAGATTGTTCTCAATTTTAAAGGGAAATGAGTATAAGTTGAACCGAAGAAGATCTCAGTCCTCGGTTCAGATGAGTCGACTTAAGGATGTTGGTTCAGCCTCAAAGTCAGTTGCTCTTCGAGCTGACTACTCCAAATCGAGAACATCGAGGCCAACAAGATCTGCAGACACAGCTGCAAAGGAGCCAAGCAGAGAGGAACTGCAACAGAACATTGCCGCCCTGTCAAAGAAACTAGCTGACATGGACACTCGGGACAGTTCAAAGCCTGTGACCAACGGTTGCTTTGAATGCGGCAAGGAGGGACATTTCAAAGCTGACTGTCCAGACCTCTCAAAGAAAGAGAGAGAAGCGTTGAGGGCCAAGCAAGCTGGAAAGAACAAGGCCATGGTAGCAGAAGAAGTAGTTGACGACATGGACATCTTCACTGACACTGAAGATGAGGATGAGCTGACTTCTACAAACAACGCCATCAGTCAGGATCAATACCTCATGGCACTTGGAACCGACCAAGATGATACTGAGGTACACTCCAATCCTGATAAGTTAAATTCTTCCAATATTTCTAACATGCAGGAATCACTGGATGAAGAGTTGGAACTCTCCTGGAGTGACTTTCAAGAACTCAGTGAGGAACTTTATCAGCAATCGGTTGAGTTTAAGAGTCTTCAAGAACAGTTCTCAAAACTTGAAGAATCCTTAACCGTGAAGGACGATCTGATCAAGAGTCAAACAGAGGAGATTGAGAATCTCAAGAGTCAATTGAATGCGGTCAACCGAACTAATGCTCCAACCAACGAGGAGTTGACAAAGCAGATCAAGGAGCAGGAAGAACAGTTGAAAAATCAAGAGACTCAGATCGACCAGCTGATAAAGAAGTTAGATGGACAAACCGAGCAGATAACTGTCCTCCTCAAGGAGTTGCAAACTGAGAAAGACAATCTAATCAAGCTGTATCAGTTATCCAAGATCATCGAGAATCTTATCAGTTACAGTAGACAGATCGATGACGTGTCAGGACTCGGTTATGATGTGATTAAAGATAGTGGAATTCCTCCAGCAACCTTCATCAAAGCTGTTGAGGCCAAGGTTGTCGAACCTAATCCAGCTGAGTCTGAACCTCCCCAAAGTAATCCAACTTTCACTTCACAGCAAGCTCAACCGACCAAGGCAACTACAACTGAGAAGGGAAAAGAAGTAGTTGATGGAGAACAGAATGTTCCATCGGTTGGGATATCAACTGAGGGGGAATGTTCCAAAAGTCAGAAGAGAAATCAGAGGCGTCGAAGACATAATCGCAACCGAACTCAGAATCAGAACAGACCTCTGCATCAACCTCAGAGTCAACATCAGAAAGAATGTAACCGACCGCAGAACCGACAAGGGTTCAATCATCTGAATCAACAGTGGTTCCAACATCAGTTCAACCAAAGGTTCCAACCGAGTCAACCAACAAGGAACAGGTCGAACAGCTAGAAATATTCATGCCACAATATGAACCACCAACAGGGCATGAACAGCTATAGACAACACTCAGGGAGTTGGAATCAGAATCAGCCACAAAGATTCCAACAAGGCGTCCGACCTCACAGACAAATTCAACAGGATAAAAATCGCCATCAAAACAGGGGGAAAGCCTCTCCTCCGAAAGCTCAGAATGGGAGAAATCCAACTCCTCCCAAGAAACAGAACATCACTACTAACAACAAGTCTAAGGATAACCGAGGTGTTGTTATAGTTGATGATGAAGGGAGAGTGATCTGGAATGATAAATCCATCCGAGTTTATAGGGAAAAGCGACGCACAGTTCCAGAGGGAACTGGTTCTAACCCTCCAGGACCCAACTGAAATTGGGGACCTAAGCGAGTTTCTCTTTGCAGGTACAGGAGAAACAGCTGAGGAAGAATAAAGCGTCTGCAACAATGTGGGTGATGGACAGTGGATGCTCGAAACACATGACGAATCTGAAGAATTTGCTTGGAAGTTTCGTGGAGAAAGAAGGTCCATCAGTTACTTTTGGTGACAACTCAAAAGGTTACACCAGAGGTTACGGTACACTTGAAACCAATCATGTTTCAATCTCTAATGTTTCTTATGTTGATGAATTGAAGCATAACTTGCACTCCATCAGCCAATTCTGTGATAATGGTTTCTCTATCAAGTTTGATGCACAGGGTTGCAGGGTTAAAAATATCGGATCAAAGCAGGTGATATTGTTGGGAAATCGATCACCAACCGAGAATGTCTACTACGCTGACTGGAATAGCAGCCTTCCTGACACCTGCCTGTTATCAAAGAATAGTTCAGATGTGAGTTGGCTGTGGCACAAAAGGCTCAACCATCTGAACTTCAAAACAATGAACCGACTTGCCAAACAAGAACATGCAAAAGGCATACCAAACCGAGTGTTTTCAACAACACATATCTGCAGTGCATGCCAGTTGGGAAAGCTCGCTAGATCTTCCTTCCGGTTGAAGACAACTCCCTCAACCGACCGAGTGTTACAGCTGATCCACATGGATCTCTTCGGGCCAGTTACACCAAAGAGCATAAATGGCAACGAATACACCCTGGTTGTAACTGATGACTACTCAAGATATACGTGGACCATCTTCATGCGCCACAAGAGTGAAACCCGAGATGAGCTACCCAAGCTGATGGATCGGATATCGAACCAACAAGAGATGGAGATCATTTCTATCCGATCAGATCGTGGAACTGAGTTTCTAAATGAAACCATCATCGAGTACTGCGAGAAGCATGGAATTACACATCAAACATCAGCAGCGCGTACTCCGCAACAGAATGGAGTAGCTGAGCGAAGAAACCGAACACTGAAAGATGCAGCTACATCCATGCTGACAAGCTCAGCTTTGCCAAAGAGATTTTGGACTGAGGCCATCAATACTGCATGCTACACTCAGAACCGGTCTCTTTTGACCAAGTAGTTGGGAAAGACACCATACGAGCTATGGAGACGCAGGAAGCCAGATATTTCTTATTTTCGCATTTTTGGTTCTAAGTGTTATATTCACAACAATGGGAAGACTCAGTTAAAAACTTTTGATGCCAAAGCTTCGAAGGGCATATTTCTTGGATATGCCGCTCGAATCAAGGCTTATAGAGTTTTCAACAACAGCTCTCGTGTTGTGGAGATAACACCTCATGTTAGTTTTGATGAATCTACTTTTGAGTGCAGGGAACAGGCTAAAGGACAACAGGGTGATCCACAAGTTCCACCTGTTCTCACCAGATCACAATCTCTAAGGGAAAAGAATCTAGCTGAACCACTGGTATGGGCAACCGAGGATGAGGATCCATACTCCTCTGAAGATGAATGCGAAGACCCTAGCTCATCTCAAGGGGGAACTTCAGCTGATGCCTCTCCAACTGTATCGGCATCCGAAGCCCAACCGAGCCCGGTTCGAAATGTTATCAATGTTGAGGATCCAGACTCAACAGCTGCTCAATCACAAGTTCAGAAGACTCCAGCTCAGATCACGGAACAACCACAGTTGGAAGAAGAAGGAAGACGCAACAGAAGATGGTATGAAGATCATTCCATTGACAACATTATTGGAGATCCAACCGAAGGTGTGCGTACAAGAAGCAGAGTTGCAATTCCAGATTCAACTGAGGAAGACTCCAACACTTATGCCCAATATGTTGAGGAGTTGGCAGTGCTTGAGGAATTCGAGCAAGCTGGAGATGTTTCCATGATATCTTGCTTTGTAGCTGATGTGCCAGAACCGAAGAATGTTGGGGAAGCTCTCAACAGTGTTCACTGGACAACAGTCATGCAAGAGGAACTGAATGAATTTCTACGCAACTGTGTGTGGGATTTGGTAGAAAGACCAAATGGTGTCAAAGTCATTGGATTAAAATGGATTTTCAAGAACAAAAGAGACGCCATTGGATTCATAGTGAGGAATAAGGCAAGGTTGGTAGCTCAAGGATATTGCCAACAAGAAGGAATCGATTTCGAGGACTCCTTCGCGCCGGTTGCAAGGCTGGAAGCCATCCGAATCTTTCTAGCCTATGCCGCACATCACAAGTTCAAGGTATATCAGATGGATGTGAAGTGTGCATTCCTCAACGGAGATATCAAGGAAGATGTATATGTTGAACAGCCTCCCGGTTTTGAAACTGGAGATGGAAGAGTGTACAAGTTGAAGAAAGCTATCTATGGACTAAAGCAAGCACCAAGGGCTTGGTATGACACTCTTTGTGGTTTTCTTCTGAACTCGGGTTTCAAACGAGGGTCAGTTGACAAAACCCTGTTCACCATCAAAGTTGGAGATGACATTCTTGTTGTGCAAATCTATGTTGATGACATCATATTCAGTTCTAAGTCGGAGGAACCGTGTGAAAAATTTTCAAATCTCATGAAGGAGAAGTTCGAGATGTCGATGATGGGCAAGATGAATTATTTTCTTGGGCTACAAGTGAAGCAGTCAGAAAAGGGCATCTTCATCAATCAGTCCAAATATACAAAAGAGCTCATCACCAAATTCGGATTGCAGACAAGTCAGACAACAAGGATCCCGATGAATACTAACTGGAAGATTGAACCTGGAACTGAGAGAAAGCTCGTGGATGCCAGTAAGTATAGAGGGATCATCGGTTCTTTGCTCTATCTAACCGCCAGTAGGCCAGATATATCTTACGCGGTTGGAGTGTGTGCCCGGTTCCAAGTTCAACCAAGGGAAGCACACATGTTGGCAGCAAAGAACATCATCAAGTATCTGAAGGGTACAGTCAATGTTGGACTGTGGTATCCAACTGACGACAATATTCAGCTGACTGGATACTCAGATGCAGATCTAGCCGGAGATCGATTGGACAGGAAGTCTACTTCTGGACACTGTCAGTTCATGGGAAGCAAGCTGGTTTCATGGTTCTCCAAGAAACAAGCATGTGTTGCCACTTCTACAACCGAGTCAGAGTATATGGCTGCCGGAAGCTGTTGCATGCAAGTGTTATGGCTCAAGCAACAGCTGAGAGATTATGAAGTTTCAACTGGATAGGTTCCCATTCATTGTGATAGCTCAAGTGCCATTGCTATCTCTCTGAATCCTGTTCACCACTCTCTGACAAAGCATATCGACATCCGTCATCATTTTATCCGAGATCATATTGAGAAGAAGGATGTATCCATGGAGAAGATTCCAACTGAGATTCAGAGAGCTGATATCTTCACCAAACCTCTAGCTAAAGCACGGTTCAAGATGCTATGTGACCTCCTTGGACTGTTGGATCCATCAGATGAGGAGTCAACTGAGGTAAAGAGATAGATATCCATCTGAGGGGGAAGTTCAGATGAAGGGGGAATCTCAGATGCGGATCTCCAACTGAAGACATCTAACGTCAGCTGAACAGACGAACTTAAGTCAGTTGATGGTATTCCGGTCAGATGCAGATTGCCAACCTAAGGAATCAGACGTCAGCTGAACAGACGAACTCGAGTCAGCTGATGGTATGCCGCAACATGGGAACTCAGCTGATTCCAACATCAGCCGGCAGGTAACATTTATGGCTGAAGGTGTTATGTTCTTAAATGAGAATGTTTAAAATAAATTCAAACATTCCTGAACTAGTCAGTTACATTAAAAATAGTCATCATGTCGCATTAAATGTAAAGTACGGCTGAACATCCATAGCCTACTTTATAGTGCAACTGGGCTGACATGAAAACTGTACACCTTCTCACGCGCGGGTTGGAACTCGGTGCATGACGTCAAGTCAAAGGTAGTCAACAGTCGCCGGCGTCGAAGATCCATTTCGAAGATCCATTTCGAACAGATCCTCTCCGACGAGGATTTGGAGTCGCCGGCGTTGGCCCCCCTCGCCAATACTCTCAGAGAAAATGGTTTCCTCGATTGGGCCAAGCTTTGCCTGTCCCACTTGCTCAGGCGACAAGTCGGGGAATTCTATGTCAACCTGCAAGCATCCATCGACAGTAGGGAAGGAGTGACTACAGAGGTCTCCTGCCGCCAGCGCGACGTTCCGGCTAGGACCATTCGTCGTGTCACCTTCCCCATCGATATTTCCGATGCCCTTCGCTACATCATCCCGGTGAACCACACTGCCACAGAACTTCTGGAGAATATATCCGACGAGCATGCAGACGAGTTCCAGAAGAAGGCTCTAATCACTCCAGAGAGGTTCAGGAGTAATATGCAACAAACAAAGCTGAAGCCAGAACATCGATTATTGTTCGATGTTGTGTCCAAGGTGGTGTTCGGATACAGTGGTGCCTTCGGCGACAGCAGCCGACCCAAGTTGAAGCAATTGGTGGCTTTGGAGCACCAACACCAGATCAACTGGTATTAATACTTCCTGAACCAGTTGATGGTGGAGAAATCGAAGATCTCTGAGATGACTACTGACTCGGGAGAGAAGCTGCTAAGTGTCAAGGGGACACTTAACTTCGGCTGCAAGATCTCAGCCCTGATCCTGCTTGCGACCAAGGATCGCAACATGGTCTGGGAGGACTGTGAAGAGATGCCGTTCAAGAAGTTGTTGTTGTTCCCAACAGCTAAGAAGGCACAAGAGGTGCTCAGGAGTGTATACACTCCGAAGGAGAAGAAGGAGCTTGGGAAGACTGCGAAGTCTACAACTGAGGGGGAACCAGCTGCTGCTCGCCCCGCAAAATCCAAAGCTGCACGCCGACGAGCTGAGTCGGAGAAGGAGTCAGCTGAGGAGCCCTCCAAGAAAAAGTTGAGGGTGAAAATCAAGAAGAAGGTTGTGGTCGAAGAGCCAACTGTTGAGCCAGTTGAGGAGCAAGCTCCAGCTGAGGAGGAGGCACCGGTCGAGTCTGCGCCAGCTGAGGAGGGAATGCCAACTGAGGAGCAAGCACCAGTTGAGTCGGCACATGCTGAAGAGCCATCTGTGTCGAGCCGCTCAGCTGAGGATGCCACTTTTGAAATCGCCCCTCGCGCAACCAGAGCTGACGAGGCTGAGGGCATAGAGACGGATGTGACATCCGACGCTTCTTCCTCATCTGAGGACCTTGTCGACGCCCCAACCTCCCCCACGGCAGGAGTTGATGCCGTACCGCCCCCAGAGCCTCTTGCTCGTTCAACCCTTCTACAACTAAATGTTCCGAGCACCTTGCTCGATGCCAACATTGTGACTGCTCCTTCGGCCAATGTTGAGGAAACAATTGAAACCCCCCTTCAAACCGAATCCAATATTCCGAGCTCCCAACTCGATGCCGATGTTGTGACTGACTCTTTGGCCAACATCGATGAAACTTTTCATCCTCTGCCATATGATATTTCTCCCTCCCCAATAAATGAAGCAGAGGACCTTCAGGCAGTTGCTCTGGAGCACGAGGGCAGGGTGGCCTACTGCTTCCAAAAGCTGCTAGGCATGTTTCCTGAGGCTCACAACATGCCAGTCTTCGCCACTCTGGGAACCGAGCTCTTGTACCAGTTCCACCTGATCTTCAGCCATTGGTACGTCAAAGAAGATACGATCAGGGTGCAGAGCTAGGATAGGCTGAAGTCAGATGAGTCCCGCATCCGAGCCTACTTCAAATACTCCAACCTGGAGGTGGCTTACAACAACCGGATTGCGTTGCTCACTCGTCGGCTGGACCAGAGCAGAGTTGAAGGGACGGACACAAGGAAAGCAGCTGGACAGGAGTGCATTGACTTCCTTGACAGCATGCTAATCAAGTCAGCTGACTTCCTTGAGGATGTGGATGCAGCCGCCGCAGCAGCGAAGGAAGAAGAAGAAGAACTGAAGATGTACCTGGCCAACCGACAAGCCATGGTCACAGTTGAGCCTCTAGCTCTGATTGTACAAGACCCTCCAGCGGATCAGCCAGCTCCCTCCTCTGACGAAATCTGTGAGCTGATTGCTGAGAGGGTGAACCAACTGAGGACCGAACTGCTTGCCAACCTCCAGCAACAAAAAGATGACCAGCTGAGGGTGTTGAAAGCGCAAGAAGTGAAGAACCAGCAACTGGTGGAGGAGAATGTTGCAATGAAGACCAAACTGGAAGAATTCTCCTCCTCCACCAGTCAAGAAATGTCGGAGTTGAAGTCCACTCTGTTGGGATTGAAGTCGGAACTGAACGTCTTCAAATCCTTGGCCGACTCCAATCTTGCCAAGTCCCAACAGACACAAGATGCTGAATGGGAGTCTCGCTTCGAGTCGCGATGGGCTGAGTTCGTGGCTTTTCAAACTGAGGTCATCGAGAACCTCTCTGCCTTGAAGAAAGCCGAACAAGAGCGCCAGGACTCGGATCTGGCGAAGAAGGTGGAGCTCGAATGCGCGGTCGATGAACTCTTCAACCGCATCAAACTTGCCGAACAACAACTCACCTCTCTGGATGGTTCAGTAGCAAGCCTTGTTGCTGATGCCAAAAAGGGAGAAGAGAAGGAGACGGAGGTTGAGGTGCAGGAAGAATAAGAGACGCCAGCTGCTCAATCAAAATCCCAGCTGAGGAAGAGGAAGTCTGCTGCTCCCAAGTCAACCGAAGTCGGTGGAGCCCAAATGTCTAAGACTTGGAGCAGGCAGAAAAATTTGGAGTTTCCTACAGCTCCATAGCCAAGATCGCTGTCGAGCTGGATTCTGAACTCGACGGTATCACAACCGAAGAGTGCATCGCAGCTGCTAGGCTATGGATGTAGAGGAGAAGAATTATATGAACCCGAGCTGGATAAGGAAGTTCGCCGCCAGCCAGGCGAGGAGGGTGAACCAGTTCGAAGAAGAGTTGAAGAAAATGTCTCAGAATTTGGACCGCAATGTTGCCTCCCGCAGCCGACGCCGCATCAACAAACATCAATCAAAGGCGGAAGCTCGGTTGAAGCAACAAAGGTTGCCAACAAAGTCCAAAGTCGAGAGTCGGTTTAGGCATGTTGACAAGTAGATGCCGACCGAGTGGAATGAAGAGTGGAAGTTGTTCAAGCAGGAGTTCGTGAACGACTTCTACTATAGGAAGGTTTACGCAACTGATGACCCGAGGAAAGCGTTCAAGGAAGCGCTGACCGAGTTGCACTCAGGAGACCCGGGCATGTTCAGCCAATTCAGGTGGGCTATGATTGACGCCAACCTGGACTTGAACACAGTTCCGGTTCCCCAAAAGGTTACTTACCGGCCTCCCTTTCTCCCAGACTCTCGCAACCCGAACCACACGAAGATCGCAGCTGAGGCGAGGCAGGTTTGCAAGGAGCATGGAGTGGACATTTCCAAGGAGTCACCTGCTAAGAGGGAAATTTTTGTTAGGATTTTTAGTAAGTATGGGCTACAATCTTAGCTCAGTTAGTTTTTGAACAACTATTGTAATTTTTGTCTTTTGCGTTCATCTTTGTAACAATGAGTTGTAATGAAAACTACTCAGTTATAAGATTCAACTTGACGTACAATCCCTCATTGTCCAAGCTCTGAATCGCAAAGTTATTTCAATACCATGTTATAACTGTGCTAACCCTTTGATATTTTCATCTTATAGACAGTCTAGAATTTCAGCTGAGATTTTAGATAAGTCAGTTAGATCTAGATCAGTTGTGATCTGTAAGGGTTTTAGACTTCTTATAAGGGGTTTTGGCATCATCAAAAAGGGGGAAATTGTTGGGAAATTTAAGTAAAAGTTTTGATTGATTCCAAAACCAACTGACCCCAACCGAGTAGATGTTGCCAGATCCTAAGGTCAGTAGTTAGGCTCGCTGTTTGAGCGTTGTTAAAATTTTATCTTTACAGGTCTCCAGCTGAAGACGGCAACAAGGCTTCACTCAGATAGAACATCAGTTGTGAGGAACACAACTGAGCGTTCATCATATTAAAAAGGGGAAAGTTACATTCAAGTGTCAGTTCGATAGTTGAGCATACAGATGCAAAAATCGACTAAGTATTCAAAGGAAGAAGTCTCAAGAGATAGAACATCAGTTGTAAGGAAAACAACTGAGCGTTCATCATATGAGAAGCAGTATGGGGGAAGAGAACATCAGATGAAAGGAAATCATCTAAGCATTCAAACCCAACTGAGAAGATACAAGGAAGACAACTGAGCGTTCAGCTTCCGAACATCAGTTGTATATTTCAACCCAGAAGATTAACAGCTTGAAGTTGAAGTCAGCTGAGAGTTCAACTGTTAGTAGTCAGTTAGAACATCAGCTGAAGAACAAGTTAGTTGAAGATCGAAAGTCTTAACCGACCACTCCTTGCTGGAAGTCTGTTGTTAAGATTTGAATTTCAAAAAGGAAGTCACGTGAGGGTTTGACCGTTCAGTCATTACCCCATTTGGCCCAATACAAGGCTATCTCAGATGGAAAGCAGAAGAGCACAGATGCCATATCGGGAAAGTCTGCAGAGATGAGAGATAAGCCATCGCTTTCAAAGAACAGAGATCAACGGCTCCTCCAACGGCTAGTTGACTCTCTCCGCCTATATATAGAGGCCTTCATTCATTCGAAAAGGATACAAGACACACACGCGAGAAGAAACCAGAGAGCGAAAGAAAGAGCAAAATTCTTCACAAGCTGAACTGCATTTAATCCTTTAGAACATCACTTGTTGAGAGTTCTAGAGTTAGTTTCTGTGTCTTTAGATCGAACCTTGAGAACATCACTTGGTGAGAGTTCGTAGAGTGTTAGATCAAAGCTCACCTCATGTTCGGGCTCTTAATTGGAACCCCATTTTCTTTCACCTGAAAAGGTTTAGAATCCTACTCTTCCTGCAACTGAGTAGATAGGTTGTTTAGTACCCAAAAACTAAACTGTAACGTTGATAAGTACCCGCAAACTTATCCTTAACGGTTGTTCAGCCCGTGTAAGCTGAGTGGTTTGTCTAGAAGAACTTGGACAGAGTTGTGTGGACTCACAACTCCCCGTGGATGTAGGAGGTTTCTCCGAACCACGTAAATTTCTGTGTGCCTGAGTTTAATTTTCAGTTATTTCCTGCATATTCAACTGACAAACTAACCGCATACAAACTGCATCGTTGCATCAACTGTCTTGGTTTTTGACCGACCTTGCACAAAAGCGTGAATTGTTTTACGAGCTGTTAATTTCCACCACATTCCGCACAACACCACTCTTCCAGCTGAGGTTGCTTACTCAGCTGTGAGATTCCAACTGAGTCCTTTTACTCAGTTGAAGTTATTTTCAGGAGTTCTGTTTTAAAATCCTAACTGGTGTATTCCCCCCCCCCCCCCCCCCATACACCAGTAACTCGTATCGGGACCATCAGACAAGGTTTGTTCGGTTCAAAAGGAAGGCGAATCTCTTACCTTTCGTCTTATGAACTCGGATTTGGATTTGATCGGTAGACGGAAGAGTATTGATCTTGGGAGGAGCTTGAGAGGTGCTTCAATGGAGGAAAAATGGAGAAGAAAATGAGAGTGAGGGAAGGGATGGGGGTGGCGGACAAGAGGAGATAAGGGGGAGGGTGATGACTCACCTATGTTGAGTCATAAAGCTAATGTAAATATCTAGCAAACATAGTGAATCGTTAAGGAAGCGTTTGGCGAGGGAAATTTTAATGTAATAACTGCTCTTAAACGTCGTTTTAAAAGTCGAGAAATATTTTCCTAGTTAGTTACGGAATTTACGAAATCTAATTCGTCCGTTAGATTGGAAATAATTTACGTACTCGGAAAACCTAATTCGTTTTTCAAAATCCGAGAAAAAGTCGGGACGTCACAGTCCAAAATTCGTCCGGAAAATCACAAAAATTAACTTTCTCCGATGAACTCGTCTCGAAGAAAAAGTGAATGTAAATTCTGACGGAATTTGATTCCGAGTTTTCGGGCGAAAAACTTAACGGACGCGAAAACCCTAATACAGTAGTCGTTCGTCCGATTTCTGGAAATTATTTTCGGAAACGGATTTCACCGTAAATCTTAGAATTTAATTTCATGATCTTAGGCGTGCAAAGCCATAATTATTAATAACTTTCATATTTTAAAGACTGTAGAAAAAGTCTGGGGTAGAATGAGAATGGCTGGATTTAGAACACCTTAGGTAATGGCTGGTACGCTGGAATAGAATGAGAATGTAATGATCATTACTACTTCTATTCTTAATTCCACGGTAGGTATATTTTTGTCGTAAGGAATGACTAATCCCGTGAGTATAGGTTTAGTCATTCCTTCCCTCCCTCTAGTATTAGCTATTCCACATCTTTAGTTATTATTATTATTATTATTATTATTATTATTATTATTATTATTATTATTATTATTATTATTATTATTATTATTATTATTATTATTATTATTACAAAATAATTGTAATAATTATAATTAAATAATATTCAATAATAATATTATTATACTAGTAATTAACTATTAAGGTTATTATAATAGTATTAAATTAATATTAAATAATATTTATTATTCTTCTTATTATTATATATTATTGTAGTTAGTATAAAAATTATTATTATTACTATTATTAATATTATTATAATTGATATTATTATACATATCAATTATTAAAATAATAAATAATATTAAAATAATAATTTATTATTATTATTTAATATTACAATTAACTATTAAAATAATTATATTAATTATGAAAATAATAATTTGTAATGCCCCGGAAATTCATTACGATCTCAAAATTTAAAGTTAATAAAATAAATGGCTTTGCACGCCTAAGTTTACGATTTTGAATTTTAAGACTAATGGTCGATTCCGTTTCCGAAAATAAATTACGGAAGTCAGCTAGACGACTACTGTATTTAGGGTTAGCGCGTATGAAAAATTTTTAGTTCGTGAACTCAAAACGGAAAACCGTCTGATTTTTACATTCACGAAATCGCGATACGAACTCGCCCGAGAAAGTTCGTTTTTATGATTTTTCGGACGAAACTCGGACTGTGTCGTCCCGAGTTTTTGTCGGAATTAATTTTATAAATTTTATTTTCCGATTAAGTTTTATACGTTAGAATTTTGGACGAATCGGATCGTGACGATTTTGTGCCGAGCTATTTTTTCGTCATTCGATTTCCGTAACGTCGTATCGCGTCGGAAAAGTGCGTATTTTCCCTCTCTTCCCTCTCATAACCGATCTCTCTCTCTCTTTAGCAAGATATTTCATCTTTTATATAGTTTTTACTTTTTACCTACTACTATTACTAACACTATTCACTTTACACCTATTTAACCTAAAGTATATAACCTTGTTATATCAACTAAATCACATCTCCTCCCTCCCTCAAAATTTTCGGCTGCCCTCTCCCTCTCTCCCATCTTCATTTCTTTTCTCCATTGTTGAACCTCCAAGTTCTTGAAGAAGAAATCACACAAGTCCTCATTCATCCATCAAAAACCTATTACTTCCTTTAGTAAAGATCAAGGTATTCACCTCCTCTATGTTTCTATCCATCCAACGTCCTTTTCTTTTTATTTTCTTTTATCGAAATTATAGGGATGAAGAACTAGATGTTTTGATCTTCGATTAGTGAAATTAGTTGTGATTAGATGTAAATTCTAGGATAGAAATTGAAGAAAAATCATAAGCCCTAAGTCTTGCATAATACCGAAATTTTAGGGCTTTTGTGTAGGTTGATGGAATTCTTCAATTGATGTTAAATTCATGCTTAGGAAGTGTTTAATTAGTGATTAGAACCAAGAGAAACCGAAAGCCCTTTGTTTGTTTGAAATCGATTTAGGGTTTAGGGTTTGAAATTGGGGGTTTTTGCTTTTTAATGTGTAATTGGACTTGAATTGATTAATTGATGTTATAATATGATGATTAAGAGTTAAATGATGTTAATTGATGAAGAAAAACACCCTCTTAATCTATGTATTAAAACCGAAAATAAGTAGAAAATTAGGGGTTTTCATGTGTTTGATTTAGATGATGTTTGGTTGATGGAATAAGGTTGTAATTAGTATTAATTGTTGATAGAAATTTATTTGAGAATTTTTAAAAATTATTTTGTGGGATGTAAGAGACGAAGAACTCGTCGTAAGTTGAAATATAGTGTTGATGTGAAGTGATTATATGCATGAAAGTGATTCTAGTTAGATGTTGTTTAATGACGTAAAATTTGAACGAAATCCGACAACTTTGAAAATTGTGTAAGAGACGAACAATTAGTCGTAACTAATAACCGAGAAGTTGAATGAGAATTCTAACTTGATATTATTGTTTATGATGGACTTGAGAATAACTTTGTAGTTAACGTCATGAGCTTTCGAGCTACTATAATATGAGTTATAGTGATAGTCGAGGACTAGAACGGGAAATTGATAACTTGTTGGTTTAGTACATGTTAGTTGAAAGCCGACGTTTAGAACGTCGTGCTATTGGACGAGTTTTGAGAAGGAGTTCATCACGTACGGGGGTATGTGTTGACTGCCTTGAGGGTCAAGTCTCATAAGAAGTCGAATACGAGAACTTAGAACGAACCTAAGAAGCTATACGTCGATTCTATCGAGCAACTAGGGTTAGCGCGGCAGTTTTGCGACCCTCGCCGGAAATTGTAATAACTTCTAACTCGTTTATCGGATTTGCGATCCGTAAATTGGAGCGTAAACTAGACATCCCAAACTTTCAAACGGTACAGGGCTCATCCCCTTTTTCCAGACCCCCTGTTCTGGGCAGTCCCCAGAGTTTCTGTAATGCGCAGTGAAATTTCAGTTTTCATTCTTCTAAGTTGTTTCGTTCGCAACTTAGTTTTCTTTCGATCGTTTAAGCCGTAATAACTAACGACTATCTTCCTACTGACCCTAGAGTCAAGAAAGGAGCCTTGAGTGCTAAATGAGACGAGACCTTACCTCTTATCCGTTCAAGTAAAGAAGTTTAGTTAAGCGAGAAATTGTTTAAGTCGTATAATGAACTAAAACGTAATTTTCCTAAGTCGATTCTTTCCAACTTAGTTCCTTATGATCTTTTAAGTTGTATCAAGCTATCGACTACCCTCTCTACTGACCTAAGAGTCGAGTATGAGACCTTTCGAGTTCTAAATGGGATTTGTATGAGTCTCGTTCCCGTTTAAGTAAAATGAATCTAGTAAGCGTGCAAATGCCTAAAGAATGAAACGACTAAAACCTATTTCGATTTTCTTTGATCGATTATCTTTTACGAATCGATTTTAAGTGTTATTATTTTACGTTGAAGGAGGAAGCCAGCAGTAAAGAAAGGACGAAAGATCCGAAGATTGGAAGCTAGTACTTCTTAGTTCTGTATTACGAGGTGGGCTTTTATATACAAAATAAAACGAGCAATGCTCGGAAAATCTTTCTTTATCGCTTTGATATCTGCGTTTTTAAAGTGATATTATGGCATGAACTGTTTTACGTTTTATGTGAGTTCTCTTGTACCTATCTGAGTTAACATTCGTGTTTTCCAGATTTAGAGTTAATCTAACTAGGTTAACTAACGATCGGCTCTGAGTTAGCTGCTAAGTGCTTTCCAGAGTTAGTGCAATTTGTAACCTGTGGTGTATGTGATATCCTGTTGAGGGGTATCAGCCACGGTGAATGAGTTTTGGTCAAGATTGAACGCAACATACCAGAAAAATGCTTGCAAGCTAATTTGAGAAAAGAGTCAGAAAATGTTTAGTAGACACGGGCCTCCTCAATAAAACCCCGATGTGCTACCTTTATGAAATGCCATATTTATCTATACTTATCATTATGATTTCGGCATCGTGCCCACTAAGTACTTTTGTACTTAGCCCTGCATTGTTTTCTAAATGTGCAGGTTGAAGCGACGTGAGCGGCAACGGTTGAAGTTGAGTTGAAAAGATAGGATGCTTTAGTTAGGACTCTTCCGCTGCCAAACTCTAAGTCTTTTGAGAACTTGTCTATTGAACAAAACTCTGTAGTATAAGTCTATAAACTTGAACTTAGTTACTATCATGTACTTTTGTCGAGTAATCACTCGTGATCAACTCTTTCTTCGTTATATTCAAGTCTTGTTCATTGAGTATTTGATGCCTTTTATGTATGCTTAGTCAGTTAGCCCCCTTCTTCCCTGCTTCTTTAATCCAACCCCAGTCGCACCCCGGCTTCGGCCGTCCCTCGGGATTTAGGGATGTGACATAATTAAAAAAATTTCATTCCCTTCCTTGTGTATACTAGCCATAGAAATATCATTTTTCATTTCATTCCATACCCATCTTTATTCCATTACCAAAGTCATTCAATTATCACTTCATTCCATTCATGAATACCAACCATCACCTTAGGGTTTCTTGAGCGGAATTTGTGGTAGATAACAATTAAAATAAATAAATAACTAAGTGATGATATCATACATTATAAAATAGAAGGCAAATATATTTATCTAATGCAATTCATAGCAAATACATAATAATACTAACCTCTCCAAAATAATTCACTAAAACAATTAATAACATTATCGAATATAATACTAACCTCTCCATAATTTGCCATGTTGTGAAAAAATCAAGATCCCGCTGCCGATGTAGTGCTTGTGATGAATTAGTTGGTTGGAGTGGGATTTGTGATGGATGAGTGAAAGTGAGAGATGAGGAAAAGGTGTGGGCCAGATTTGATTTTGAGGGAGAGTGTAGCTGGATTTGAGAGGATGGGGTTATTTATTGAATTGAATGGATTGAATAAAGGGAAGGTGGGGTAGTCGACAAAACTTAAGTCAAAAGGTGGTTGGAGAATCTCACTTGGCCTCAATATTTGAGCCAAATAAATATCGGTTCTAAACCCAAAAAATTGATATCAGCCGATATTGACAAGTTTTTGACAAAAAGGTGTTGATGTTTGACAACCGGTGGGCCCATGTGGAAAATATATTGATTTCTAGGGAGGTGTGAATTTTTCATTTTGCACGTTTACTTTTGTGGATAATGATTTTTTTTCCCTTTTGCTAAATTTGATTATTTAAGCAATTAAAATTTAAAATAATATCCTAAGTCATTAATAAGACTACCTGCAGTGGTAGTGTCTCTAAGGATTTTTTGGAGATAGAGACAGTGAGCTGCAGTGGGGCTGTCTCTAAGGGCTGTCTCTAAGGATTTTCTGAATTTCTATTTTGTATTAATTTTAATAAGATAAATAGAAAATTTGAAAATTTCATTAATTTAAATTAAAATACATTACCACAAATTAAGAAAAATACATTACTAGAAATTAAATATTACATTACTAGAAATGATAAAAAAAAAAAACAGTACTACAATATTTAAAAAACATAGCCATTGGAAAAAAAAAATAACTAAGCCCATCCGCGGCGCTGCTTGACGTCGTTGAGCAACATCATATGGAACTGCAGCTGCTCCGGCGTGTAGTTTGACGTGTCCGTGTTGATGATCTTCAAATCGGCGAGGTCTTGTTTCGCCCGAGCACGTTCCCTCATTGCCTCGGCGAGGTTGTTCTTCGCCGCGGCGAGGACAGTTATCCGATCATTTGTTGAGGAGACCATCGACCCGAACTCCTCCTCCTCGTTTTGCTTCTTCTTTTCCTTTCCTTTCGCCGCCCTCGCCGCCGCCTTTGCCGCGTCTCGTCCCTGTGGGCGGGGGCGAGCCGAGCTTTCCTCTTCTTCTGTTGGCTCGCTCGACCCGTGCGGCGTTCCAGATGAGGTGTAGGCACCTTCTGCCGTATTCTTCGTCCACTTCATGGACGGAACGTCGGGAAATTCTTGGTGGAGGAATTTGGGGTAGTCCGCCAAAATTTCCCAGGCACCAAAATGCTTGAAGTAGGTCCCTTCATGGGCGTGGTATAACTCCTGGGCTTGGTCCTTGACCATGTCGTCGGAGGCGCCGCTCTGTCTTTTCCTGTCCGCCTTGTCGTAAGCTATCATCCACTCCTTCACCCAGTGGGAGATCCGGCCGAAGAAGCTCTTCACCGTCTTTGTGTTGAGGTCGTCGTTGAACATGGCGTTGTACCTGTCCGCCACACGCCCTCAGTACTTGTCACCGCTCTGATCTCGTCCGATGATGAAATTGCACGTCTCCTCTTTCCAGATTTGGGCGACAGCGGTGCCTTGTTCCACCGTGTAAGCGCGCCTCTTTGGTTTGGCGTCGGCGTCCGGACGAGAAGGTGGAGGGACGTTTGTGAGGGCCTTTCCCTTATTTTTGCCGCGTTGCTTCCCCTTGGCTTTGGCCGGTGCCGGCTCCGATGAGGGACTATCCTCGTCGCCGCCCATCACGTTTTGGAAGGACTCGCCGACGAACGAGTTGAGGTTGATGGAATCGAGCCCCGCGCCGGTGTATTCGCCGTATTGCCCGTCGTCCGCCATTTCAGGGGGACACCACGACGACGAGAAAGGATTGTTGGGATCCATTTCCGAGATGTAGCGAAATTGATTCGAAAAAAAATTGAATTGTAAGAGGAGAATTGGAAATTGTATGTGTGAGGATGGTGTGAGTGGTGTGATAGAATGTAGTAGTATTTATAGAAGAAAATATGAGAATAAAAAAAAAATTAAAATCGGCATTTAGCCGTTATAGAACCGTTTGAAAACATATCCGTTGAACTAATTTTTCTTTTTTTTTATGTCTGGCGCGTGCACGCGCCGATTAAAAAAAAAAAAAAAAAAAAAAAAAAAAAAAAAAAAAACTCGCGCGCGTGTAATACACGCGCTGTCTCGTCGGCTCGGGACAGTCTCGAGACGATGGCCTCTGCACCGGCGTGTTTCGTCGCCGGCGCTGTCTCGAGACGCCGCTCAAGACACCCGGTGCAGGTAGTCTAATATACTATATCGATAAGTAAAGACTATTTCTTTTCTCTCCATTGCCTAATATATTTCAATATTTGCATGGATGTTTATTGTTAAATATCATGCGTAATTCATTAATTTCTTTTGATAAAAAGAAGTGTATTTCACCAAGGAGCTTTAAAGTACATATTACAACTAAAAAAAAGGCATCGCAAAGTAGCAATTACCTGGCATTGTTTGGTCACAACGTCCTCACTCGTCACAACATCATTTCCTTCTATTTCTTTCCTTCCAAACCTCATACACCACAATTACCAACAACATTCGATACATCTTCTGCATTCTTGTCTTTGAGCCACACTGTAAAGTCAAAAACCTCTTCTCTTCATTCCACGGTTTAGCTGGTCTAGCTATACTTCCCCACATAGTAACTGCTATCCAAACCGTAGAAGAAAATCCACATGTAAAAAACAAAGGATTGATACTCTCAGCTTCTTTCTCACAAAAGATAACAAAGGGGATCAACATGAACTCCAAACTTCAACAGATAGTTGTTGCTAATCTTCCCGCCAACATTAGCCACAAGATGAAAACAAAATATGGTGGAGCTGCATTGTATAATTCATTAATTTCAGTTGTACGTTTTATAGAAGTTTCATTCAATACAATCTGCTTCAATTGTTAAAAAAAACTGCAAGAATATAATTTTTCTAAATATGATTCGGTTTAATTTTTAAACTTTTTTAAGGCAAAAACTTGCATACAACCGTTGTATACTATACAACCGATTTGTTTTTTACCCTAATTTGACCCGCAAAATATAAGAATAAACTATTGAAAGACTACTAACAACTATCAGTTGTAGCCTAGTGGCTATCATGGCTGCATAGGACACTTACATTTGCTATGAATGGGGTTCGACTCCTTCAAGCAGCAAATCCTATGTTTCGTTATTTCTGTGGGGTTCGACTCCTTTAAGGAGCAAATCTTTTGTTTCGTTTATTTTGTATTATTATTTTTTTCCTTTCCGTTAATCTCTCTCATTTCTATTTCTTCCCTCCTTTCTATTTCTTAATTTTTTCTTTTTTTTTTTCTTAATTATTCTTTTCTTAATTCCATTACTAGTTTTATTTTCAATTACTTAAGAACATATTGATTTAGGGTTTATTATTTTTCAATTAGGGGTTGAATTAATTCAATCCCTTAAGAACTTATTATTTTCCAATTAGGATTTATTAATCGAGTTTAATTAATTCAATCCCCATTGGATTTATTATTTTCCAATTAGGGTTTAATTAATTCAATCCCCTTAGGGTTTATTATTTTCCAATTAGGATTTATTAATCCTCAATTAGCGAATGCACAAATAAACATTTGTCGTGGTTGAAAAGTATAAATAATTCAAAGTAATGATTGTCGTAAGAAAAATTGATAATTGATATAACGAAATGTAATGTTTCACAGATATTACTTTTCTTAATAACAATATTTACTTTATTTATGACAACTTGTACTTTTGATTAGTAATTCGGTCAAGTAATTATTGTCGTGAAAAAAGGAAATGTTTCACAATCATTACTTTTCCTAATGACAATGTTTACTTTTATTTACGATAACTTGCACTTTTAATTATTTGGTCAAGTAGTTATTATCGTAATAAAAAGTAATCATTGATATTAATAAATGTAATGTTTCAAAAATATTATGTTTATTCATGACAATGTTTACTTTTGTTCACGACAACGTGTATTTTTAGTTATTTGGTCAAACAATTGTTGTGATAAAAGTAATTATTGATACGAAGAAAAATAATATTTTTGAAACGTTACATTTCTTCATGTCAATGATTACTTTTTATTACGACAATAATTACTTGACCGAATTACTAAAAGGACAAGTTGTCGTGAATAAAAACAACAATTATCGTGAAGAAAAGTAATGATTATGAAATATTACCTTTCTTCATATCAATAATTATTTTTTTACGGCAATAATTACTTGAATTATTTTTACATTTTTATTATTCTTCTGATTACTTAATTAACCAAATAAGTAAAAGTACAAATTTTTGGTGAAGAAAAATAATTAATTCATGAGAAAATTCTATATATATATATATATTTCTCGTGAATAAAAATTGAAAAAGAATGAAAAGAAGGAAACTAAACTATAAAAATAAAAAGAGAAAACTAAAATAAAAATGAAAAAACCAAACAAAAAGGAAAAAAACCTGAAAATAAGAAAAATGAAAAACTGAAAAAAGTTAAAAAAAGAAAAAAGAAAATGTAAAAGAAAACTAAAAAAGGAGGAAAAAAAGAAAATGTAAAAGAAGAAAGAAAAAAAACTGAAAATAGAAAAAGAAAAAAAAATTATGAGCGTTGCATGGGAATCGAACACGAGATGAACAAGTAGATAGATGCATGTTTTTAAAAGGGAGCGGGTGACCACTGAGCTGTCGCCCAACGTGTTTTATTTCATGTAATATAAGCATTTATACGTTACATATGCCGTTTTTTTTAATTTGTGCTCAGGTCGCTGTTTAAAACCCGACCCATGTGACCCGGTTGTATACTATACAACCGATGCACCCAAGTATACCTCAATTTTAATAATGTATAAGCCTGTAAACAACTAATAAAATGCCACTTCTAGCATGCCTACACTTTTAAAAAATGTTCAAAAGTTTTTTTTTTAGTCAAGCAACTTAAGTCGATATCTACTACACAGTTTGCAGAACTTGAAAATTCATTTCCGATCAAAGTTTGCAGAACTTGAAAATTCATTTCCGATCAAAGTTTGCAGAACTTGAAAATTCATTTCCGATCAATGCAGCTGATCCAATCTCTTCAAAACCGTTCAATCTGACACCGATAATTAACAGGAATGGACGAGAAAATCAAAAAAGTCGGAACCAGAAGAACACCGGGAAAAAAGGGAAAAAAATGCAAAAAGAGAAAGAAAGAAGAGGTGGAATGAATTTGTAAGAGATCTTGAAGCTGATACAAGAAATGATGAAATCAACCGGAATCGAGCAAGTAATCAGTCGAAGGTGACTAAATCGTCGATAGATGGGAATAATCTTGAGGGCAAGTTTACGGAGGTCAGCCAGAACAAGGAAGAGGTACGAATTGCAAACTCTAGAAAAATAGCTGAAAGGGATTTATCTTATGGAGAAAAATTGGGATTGGTATGTTTGGGTTGTATATTTACTACCGTGAAATCTCATGATCCAAAACCTAGAACTGCTGCGATCAACATGAGAAATGTAAAGAGAAAAAAAATACGGAACACACACAATTTTACGTGGTTCGGCAAGGTGCCTACATCCACGGAGAATAAAGAACGGATCTTTATTATTTCACCGGAAGAGCTTACAACAGCGACTACAAGCGCTTTTCTCTCTCTCTCTCTCAACTTCCCTCTCTACTGCTATACAGATTACACTCTCTAACTTGGAATGAAAATCACGTATGTAACAATAGCTTAGAAGTCAGCTAATATACTAGCTACAAGATTACACCACACAATCTAACGGCTATGATTAAACCTTGATCACCTAGCTAACTAACAAGATGACTAACTCATTAGTTAATTGCTGCCAAGTCCTCATTGCCATATAGGATTGTGAAACTACCCCTCCAGCTCCCATGCAAGCAAAAAGTTAAAGACTCTGGAAGTGAAGTTAAGAGAATGGAGTTCGAGGACTTTAGGAATTTAGAGTCCAAGATTAAGGACATGACAGAGCTTGTGAATTTGGATGACGAGAAGAGAGATGTTCAAGTGTCCCGACATGACCAGCGATGAACTTGTTGAAAGAAAGGAAAATTGGCTTGAACTCCAAAGGCTGCTTAAATTAAGAGAGTCTCTTGAAGCTCAAAAGGCAAGATCAAAATGGATCAAGCAAGGAGATGCGAATACCGATTTCTTCCATGCTTGTATTAATAGGAATAGAAAGAAAATTGGCTTTGCTGGATTGAATATCAATGGAATCTGGAAAGACGATGTTCGTGAGGTGAAACAAGGTATCAAAGATTTTTTTGCTAAACAATTCTCGTCTACAGATTGGTGCAGACCAATTTTATCAATCTCCACAAAAAAGAGATTGGGTGTGGCTGAGAACAACTAACAGCAACTTTCACCGAGGAATAAATAAGGAAAGCGGTTTGGAATTGTGAAGGATCGAAAAGCCCAGGGCCAGATGGATTCAAATTCATCCAAAATTTTTGGGATACCTTGAAAGGAGATTTCATTGCTTTTGTTGAAGAATTCCACCAGAACGGGAAAATAGTGGGAGGCTCTAACCCTTCTTTCATTGTCTTGATTCTGAAAGTTCCGAATCCAGTAAAGATTGAGGATTTTAGACTCATTTCTCTTATTGGCTGCATGTACAAAGTTCTAGCTAAGGTAGTGGCTAGTAGAATAAGCAAAGTCGTGGAGAGCATAATTTCGATCAATAAGTCTGCTTTTATAAGTGGAAGACAAATATTGGATAACGCACTATTAGCAAATGAAACTGTGGATGAGGCGATGAGAGTGAATAGTTATTGTCTTCTGTTGAAACTTCATTTTGAGAAAGCATACGACTCATTTTGTTGGAGCTACTTGTTGTATATGATGAAACTACTGGGGTTCAATGATAAAAGGTGTTTGTGGGTACAAGGATGCATTTCTACAGCATCGGCATCAGTTTTAGTCAACGAAAGCCCGAGTGGAGAATTCAAACTACAAAAGAGTTTGCGCCAAGGTGATCCGCTCTCTCCATTTCTTTTCCTAATTGCAGCTGAAGGCTTCGGTCTATTAGTGGAAAAGGCAAGAGAAGACAATACTTTTTCAAGAGTTAAAGTGGGGAATGATTAAGTGGAAGTTTCGCATCTTCAATTTGCTGACGATACTTTAATTTTGGAGAAGCCTCAAAAGAAAATATTCACAGTATCAAAGGTATAATACGGAGCTTTGAATTAGTTTCTAGTTTGAAAGTGAACTTCCGTAAAAGCACGCTGGTGGGAATAAACGTCATAGAGGGAAAAATTGATGAGTTTGCGAGGGAGTTAAATTGCAAAGTGGGGACTATACCTTTCAAATACCTAGGTGTTCCGATAGGCGCGAATCCAAGAATAGCAACAATGTGGCAGTTGTTGGCACCATTCGTAAAAGGCTGAAGAGGTGGGAAAACAAATATCTGTCTTTTGGTGGAAGAATTGTGTTACTCAAATCTGTGTTGTCCAATCTACTTATTTATTATTTTTCTCTGTTCCGTGCTCCATCGTGTGTGATAAAGAAAATCACTCAACTTCAAAGGGATTTTTTATAGGGTATGGAGGTTAGGGGGAGGGGAATAAAAGAATAGCATGGGTGGCATGGGAAAAGGTCTGTTCTTCAAAAGAGGATGGGAGTTTAGGGATGAGACGGGTTGAGTGGTTTAATAAGGCTTTGCTCGAAAAATGGGGTTGGAGATTAAAAGAAGAAAAGAAGTCTCTCTGGTGCAAAGTGCTAGTGTCTAAATATGGGGTGAGAGAAGGGAATGTGAGGAGTTTAGAAGAGATTGGGAATCAAGAGATGGGTAGAGGTTCAATATGGTGGAGAGATTTGTGTAAACATGTCATCACTACTGATTGGTTTAAGGAAAACAGTATCAAGGAAGTTAGGGAAGGAGACAAGACGAGATTTTGGCACAAAAAATGGATAGGTGACCGTTGCTTAGCTGATTGTTTTAACAGATTATTCAAAATAAGTCTGGATAAAGATGTCTGGGTCAAAGACAAAGGAGAATGGGTAGGGAATAGCTGGGAATGGAGGTGGAGTTGGATGAGGGATCTATTTGAGTGGGAAAAAGAATTATTTTCTTCTCTACTTTCTTTTATTTTATTTTTTTTTATCAGGCAAAAGAAATTTTATAAATTAATAAGAAAGTACAGGGGGTACCAACCCTATAGAATTCAGATTACATATTTTTCCAAGTATCATAGAGCTTACTTTCCGACCACTCTAGAAAACAACTTTCTCTAATTGGGGTTTACTAGCCTCACACCACCCCCAAAATCTGCTTTTAATTTCTTCCTCTATTTTCTTGAAGTCCCAGTCTTTCACTTCAAAGATTCAAGAGTTTCTCCATCTCCACACAACCCAAACCACACAAATCCACAACCCTCCGAGTCTCTTTTTCATCTTCCCCCCTCCGAGAATCCATGAGAATGAAACAAAGTGATCCTCCAAAAGTTGGGGGCCCGCCCATTCCACTCCAATCCGGGCTATAATCCTTCCCCAAAGTTTGATCACCTTTTTACATAAGAGGAAGAGGTGAGAGGCTGATTCCGGAAAGGACCGGCAACATCTACACTCGCCATCCATAATCAGCAACCTTAATCTGGATATGAGGTTGTCAAGAGTTGGTAGCCGATTCCAAAGGATCCTCCACACTGTTAATTGAGATTTGAACGGCACTATTGTATTCCAAATCAAGGTGGCTCTGATTACAGGCCTTGACTCCGGTGACGAAGGGAAGAAGTTCATCGCGAGCTCCTAGTATGCTTCCTTGACCGTATAAGCTCTCGACGGTCCATTTTCCCATCTCCAAGAGTCTGTAACTTCTTTCCTTAGAGTCGAGTTTTGGAGAATAGCAATCAGATCAGCCACCGAGGCCTCTTTTCTTTGAAAAAAAGGCCTTCTTCACCTTAGTTTCCAATCCCATTCATTGTTCGACCATTCCGCCATATCGGATACTAGCCCATTTTTGTTTAGACTAAGATTAAAAAGCCTCAGGAAGACTTCAGCAAGAGATCTTTCGCCCGCCAATTTTCCTTTCCAGAAGCTCGTCAATACCCCATCACCTAATTCCAAACTCAACTTCTCCCAAAACCACTTGTCATCCACTCCCCCGAGTAAAGAGAGCAATTTTCTCCACCAACCAAGGCTGCCTGAGCCTCTTCCTTCGGCCTGAATCCCTTCAATGTCACAGATAATGCCCCTATGCCTTGACTTGATGATCCGAGCCCAAAGGTTTCTTTTCAATTAGAAATCTCTATAACCACTTACCCAGCAATGCGAGATTAAACCATTTGAGATTTTTTACCCCTAATCCACCTTCCGTCATTGGATTACAAATTGATTCCCACTTTATCCACGCCGTTTTCCTTACTTCTTCCCTACCTCCCCAAAGGAAATTACGTTGCAAGTATGTGAAAACTTTAATGATTGCCGCTGGCAGCGGGGAAAAAGATAGACGATAGAGGGGGATTGCTAAGAGAACTGATTTGATTAAGGTGGTTCTCCCTCCCATGGAGATCTTCTTGGCATTCCAACTGTTGAGCCGCTTTTTAACCTTATCGACTGCATCCATCCAGTCAGCCACCCCTTTCACCGAACTTCCCACTTTCATTCCTAAGTAACGGATTGACAGCGAACCTACTTGGAAACCGAAAAGATTAGCCATACCTTCCATTTCTTCCGTCTCCAAGTTCACCTCGTACACTGTGCATTTCCCAGAGTTCACCGAGAGTCCTGAGTGTAGCTCGAAATTTTTCAGAATCCATCTAATAGCTAATGCGTTCCTCTCGCTTCCTTCAATCGTGAATATTGTGTCGTCGGCATATTGCAAATGAGAGACTTTAATCTTTTCTCTTCCAATCACAGCCGCCTCCAACAGATTTTCGGAGACCGCCCGGTTGATTAAAAGATTGAGTCCTTCAGCCATAATGAGGAAGAGGAAGGGGGAGAGAGGGTCTCCTTGGCAGATTCCTCTCTCAAGATTGAATTCTCCTGTATGGCTCCCGTTAACCAAGACATTAGTTGCTGCAGTGGTGAGACATTCCTTCATCCATCGACACCTTTTTGAAGGGAAGAGTAGGCGTTTCATCATCTCATCTAGGAAGTTCCAGTCGATAAAGTCGAAAGCCTTTGCAAAATCAATTTTAAAAAATAAGTCTTCTGATTTTTTTTTCTCCTAGCTTCCTCAATGATTTCATTAAGCGCCACTACCCTATCGAGAATGTTTCTACCTTTGATGAATGCGGATTGAGACTCCCCGATTAACTTATCCATAACTTTTTTTATTTTGCACGCCAAGACCTTTGCAATGATTTTATATAGGCTCCCGATGCGGGAGATCGGACGAAACTGATTAAGAGTGCTTGCTCCGTCCTTCTTGGGAATAAGCACGACGAATGAGGTATTGCAGCCTCTTGCAAGTTTTCCATTCAAGTAAAATTCCTCAAAAACCCGCAGAAGATCGGATTGATCACCTCCCAGCTTGATTTGTAAAAGGAGAAGTTAAAACCATCCGGCCCGGGGCTCTTGGAGCTCTCGCAATCCCACATTGCTTTCTTGATTTCTTCCTCCGTGAAAGGCATGACCAGTCTCTCTGCATCTTCATTTTCCAGAACTTTTGAAACGAAGTTGTGGGGTAAATTTAGTTCAATCGCCGAATTTCTTTTTGAAAATTGTTATCTGAAATGATCTCTGACTGCTGCCTTCACTTTAGATGGATCTTAAGACCACTCCCCATCAATTTCGAGGCCAGCAATCGCGTTACCGTTTCTCCGAGCATCTATTGCTCTATGGAAATACCTACTGTTGATGTCGCGCTCTTTCAACCACTTTAGCTTGGCTTTTTGAGAGATGAGGCTCTTTCTATTTTTCAGATGGAAGAACAGCTTTGCTGAAGTTTCGCTTCTTCTTGATTTTTCTCCCTCAGTGAGTCCAGTGAGTTTGTCACGCAAATCCAAAGAGTGTAGCTCATTTTTTAGATCAGAAATATTGGAATCAATGAGTCCAAAAACATTTTTATTCCACGTTTTAAGCTTCTCCTTGAGTCTCTTTAATTTTTCCTTGAAAACGTAGCTCCCCCAGCCATCTACTCCATCCTCCTTCTAAGAATCGTCTACATGTTTCATGAAATCAGGGTGGAAAGACCACGCGTTTATGAAGTGGAATGGTTTGGGTCCCCAATTCATTGAGCAAGTCAAGAGAGTTAAAGCGCAGTTATCTGAAACGGTACGTGGCAGCCCTTTGAGCACTGAGTTCGGCCAAATTTCCAACCAGCGATTATTAACCAAGGCTCTATCAAGCCTACTTTTGCATGATCCGTTGCTGCGGTACCAGGTGAAATGCCGCCCATATAATTTCAGGTCCGTCAGGCTTCCTTTTTCAATGAATTCTTTAAAATCTCTTTTTTCTCCTTCACTCGTGTTCCATCCCAAACCAACTCTCTCATTCTCTTCTACAATTGAATTGAAGTCTCCCATGATGCAGATAGAAGCTTCTTCGTTTTGAATTTTGATCAATCACCAAACCAATTCTATCCCATAGTTCCATTTTTTCATTTCTATTACACGGTGCATAGATGTTGATGAGACATAGATCCTCTCCACTTTAACGCCAACGCCCGTTCACCACCACCGCTCCACCTAGACTCCAGTGACTTGAACATGCAAAAGAACTTTCATTCTAAGCAGAAAGAATACCTCATAACCTTCCCACCGAGCCTTCCGCAAACCATCGTACATCATTGTTTTGCCAAATACATCTACCAACAAAATCACTTAAGACTTCTATTTTCGTCTCTTGAATGCAACAGAAATCTAGATTGTTTTTCCAGAAGAAGGATCGCACCTCATTCTTTTTTACACTACTCCCCAGCCCACGGATGTTAAATTTACCTATCTTCATTTAAACTTGTTGGAGAAATCCCCCTGTCTCAATCCTCTAATTTCTTCGCAAATAAATTCATCTGCTACTGCTTCGTCGCTAGCTGCACTTGATAGCTCCAACTTCTTCCCAAAGTCCCAGCATTCCTTTCCTTGAGATCTCAAATTTACCGTTGCAGATCGGTGTGTCGCTGCTCTTTTCATTTTTTTCTTTTTATTCTTCTTTACCTTAGTCGCCATCGTTCCCAACTCCTCTCCCGGAGCTAAATCACCGATGAATTCACTCCACAAGGGTTGATTGGATGTGGATTGAGTCAAATTTTCCTGAAGTTTCCTCTCCCCTTCTTTCTGAAGACTGGAATCGGTGTTGTTCTAGAAAGAGAAGGAAACTCAGAATTACTTGGGTTGGGTTCTAAATGTTGATTTTCCAATATTTCACCATCACAATCAGGCCCAAAAATGGGAATTAGTCCGTTAGTTGGTAAGTGGCCTTCTGGGTCAAGAAGACTTGGGGGATTTGGTTCGGTTATTGGATGAGGCCCATCCTCGAAATTAGGCCCAAACTCAGGTTCTTTTGTTGGGAAATCCGCTGCCAGCGCCGCCATCTTCTCCAAATCCACTTCAGCAGTAATTTCCTCGATTGCAGGATCCAACTCATGCCTTGTCATAATGGGACTAAAGTGGTTCTGGAGGGTGGGGACGCCATCAATATCCACCGTCGACGATTGGGATTTCGATGCATCAAAACCCGGCTCCTCTTCTCCCAAGGCTGATTTGTCACCCACTCCGCCGATGATCGATTTTTCCCCTTCAATGTAATCGTCCGGCGAGGTTTTGATGGTTGCTGCTACAGAGTCGACGTCGTCCTCAACATCTCAATCGGTGCTTACTGATTCCGATTCCCATTCCGATTCCTCAAGTTTCTAATCATGGAGCACTCCATTCATACACTTAATGACAGGTTCAACTGATTCAAAACAAGGAAGATGGCTGAAAATGGAATGCAGAAAGTAATAGGAAATACTCTTCAAAGTCAACATATAAAGAGATTGAAAAGAGAGCAAATCAAGGAAGCATTGTACATGGATTTTGAAGATTATCTGGTGCAATCTTGCTCCAAGAAAAGTATCAGCATTTTGCTGGAAACTCCTACAAAATGGAATCTCGACTCGACAAAATCTTTCGAAAAGAGGTGTGCTTTGCAAGGTTGTTGATGACAGGTGCCTTTTTGTTTAATTCATTGTGAAACGATTGAACACCTCTCTTTCTCTTGCTCGCTTTCTCACAAAGTATGGGTTGGTTGCTACAATTGGTTTGGAATCAATTATATTGGACATTTGAATCTGCTATGTCATTTTGAGCAGCACCTAGGATTTGCAAGGAATAAAAAATCAACTGAGTGGTGGAAAGCTTTATGGATTTGTATTATATGGAATATTTGGAATAATCGTAACGAGATGGTGTTCAAAAAAAATGCGAGTTGCTGCAATAAGTTAATCGAAATGATTAGAGTTCGGTTTTGGTTCTGGATTTCAAATATTTCCCGTCTTAGTGTCTGCTTTAGTTTGGAAGATTGGATTTGGAATCCATCACTTTGTCTCGAGCTTTAGTGTTTTTTGTTGTTGTTTATTAGCTGTTGTTGAACTATGTATCTCGTCCTCGTGCGTATTTGAATAAATTTTATTTGCCTAAAAAAACTTAAGTCAATATCTCACATGGGAATTGAACCAGCGCAATAGCGTGATTAGAAGTACAAATTAGCACTATCCGTAAAAAAAAATTGAGATATGGAAATATATATATATATAATCCTAAAGAAATTGATTCTATTTAAATCATCATTTAATTAATTATAATTAAAGGAAGAAAAAGTAACAAAAGAAAGAATACATGACAATGCCGCATATCATTCGGAAATGTGATTATACACAAAGAAGAAGATCTAGTATGAACAATAAGAGGTCATCAAATAACCAAGGACGAGCTTGCTTACAAAAACAAAACACAACATCCAAAATTATTGGATGTCATGTAGGCAAGTCATCCTTGGCTAACCAAATAACCTCCTACATGTTCATGCAAGACCTCTCTTCTTCTGGGGACCATCCATGCTAGCTCAAGATCGTAACTACATATATTTATAAAAAAATATGTTCACTGCTAACACAACTATAACACATGGGCGCTCGAACAATGTGAGAAAAAGATCGAGCACGAGCGATACAACCAAGAATGAACTCGCCTAGCACACAACATCCAATGTCGTGGCGAGGATGCTATAGGCAAGACATTCTTGGCTGTCCAATGAGCCTCGATATCGTCATGCTAGATCTCTCGATGCTCTTGTATCCTATGAAACCTGTCCTATTTATAGTAGAGAGGTCATGTATTATGGCATTGACATTCGGCCATGTGAAGAAGGATCTTGTATGGAATCACATTCCATTAAATCTTGTTTGTGAAAAGTCATGGCGTGTCGATGGATTATTAGCAAGACTTATTTGGGACTAGTACCACGATCGTTGTTTTACTTGGTGTTGCAAATCAGAGGGGTTGGAATCCATCCCCAATTGGAGTTGCCCTTTTTACTTCTAGATACCATGAATGAAGAATGGTCAATTTTATTTTTTATTTTTTGGCTTTTGAATTCATGAGGCAAAACTGAAGGAACGTAGAAAAAGTCATTAGCGGGAGCTGTATTTTTTGAGAAGAAAATTCTCTACAATTAGTATAAAATGTTGTGAAAATATAAAAAGATTATTGGTGGGGGTCCCTAGATCTTCTTGTGTCCGTCCGTCAATGGGTAAGACGGAGTGGTAACTACGATGACAACGAGATCCTTTAGGGTGACTTAATTGATGGAGTATGCAATCTAGTGATTCATAGATAGCAAATTAGCAACATCTTCACTCTTCAAGATCTCAAACTCCATTCAGCAGTCGTTTTTAGCTTAAAACAAAGATAAGATATAAAAGGATCATGTCGAATGTTTATGACATTATCTAATTACTGTCTTGATGGGAATTGAAATATTCTAATTCTAGTAGAATGTTATCCACTCATATTGTCAGTACAAGCACATAGGTTAGAGCCAACTGTATTTTCTAGAGGGAATGTACTTCCGCCTCAATGAGTGGCTATTGGCTTAGAATAGTGTTACTTAAGAAAAGCAATGGGATACCAAGCTTCTCATTTACCCTTCTCTTTCTATCTAGGATTTTCTATTAATTCATACTTCTGCGAGCGTTACTCGAGATATATCACATATACTTATGGAAACAAGGAAAGGAAAAGAGAGTATGCATGATGGATCATGATTTCATGCCAAGCCAAATCTCTAAATTTTCACTGACAAAACTTGGTGAAATGAAGTAGATAAGAAAATCTTATGGTGAAATGAAGGAAAACAAATTTTTGTGCATTCACAGCCAATTCTGGCAATTCACTGGTAGCAGGAGATACGTGACAAGATGATGATAGCGAGGGGTCAGACAAAAGGCGCATACAATCATCCCCATCATGTCATCCTAAGCCCAATTATTAAAAAAAAAAAAAAAAAAAAAAAAAAAAAAAAAAAAAAAAAAAACGAGAGAGAAAGAGAGAGAGCAAACTATCCTGCAAGGCAAGACGAGCGTGGCAGTAGACGCTTGACCAAAAACAGCCCCAACTTATAGTAATTAGCTGCCGTGTCTGGAAACAAAAGCCATGTCTAATCTGAGAGCCAAAGGGGGCTGAATGACAAAATCACAGCATAGCCATATCCAAAGCATATTTACTACATCAGGGGCAAACCATGTAATGACCCTAGAAAATAGAGGCAAAAAAGATAATCTGTCCAAAGATTCAAAAAGCTATATCCAAGAAACGTGCACAGCTTCATTGAGAAGAAGCCTTCACATCTTTCTCTTGAGTTAGTATAATTTTCATTTTCTTCAAATGTTTATCCTCAGTAACGTTGTTCCTGCAACCAACATCATGTCCAAACCCTTCCAACCATGGTTCCAGCAGGTTCAAGCTGGTGCCAGTAGCATCAGTACCGTTGGCTAAAACGCCCACAACAGAAGTTTGAATAGCGGAAATCTTCTGTTGAGATGTTTCATTCAGAACATCTGAGCTAATGATATCATCATTTCCGCGTTCATGTCCTTTAAGGCCAACGCTTGCAGATGGCAATACATGAACTACTGCATCTTTTTGCTCCTCAGGATACAAGGGTTCTTTGTTACAATCCATCTCTTGTCGAATCTGTGAAGTCAACACACTGAGAAAAGTGGTAGTAGCATCAGCATCTTTAGCTAAAACACCATCAACAGAACTTTGAATAGAAGAAGTCGTCAGTTGAGATGTTTCCTGGAGGTTGCTTTTTCCGTGTTCATGCCCTTTGAGGTGAATGCTTGTAGATGGCGATACATGAACTACTACATCTTTTTGCTCCTCCAGATACGAGCGCTCTTTGTTACAATCCATTGCTTGACAAGTCTGTGAAGCCAACACATTGTTAAATGCAGTACCATCATTGGGAATCTCAGATTCATGTAAGCTAGTGGCCGTCTCGCAACTCTGTTTATCATCCTTGTCGAGGATCGGAGCAGGAGTCTGTAATGTTTCATTACCGCGTGTAGCATTGCCAGCAACATCAGTATTACTAAAAGTAGGTCTAATGAGCTTTTTGCGTCTCAAAGTTGAATTTATGGAACTTTTTGCCTCTTCGTTAGCACCAGTGGAATAAAAATGAGAAGCAGAACCAGCAGTAATCCCAACCATGTTCTTCTTTCTTTCATTGCGACGCTTGAAATCCAAAGTTCGAGTCTCTTTAGGGATTTCATCCATGCTATCTATAGTAGCTTGACTTGCATTACTCGGCCTTTTCTTCTCGATTGCTGAGTGGTCGGTCTCCAAATGAAACTGGGTTTTCTTTTCATTGCCTGCACTTTCCCTTGGATTTCCAGCAACTTCACATTTCCTCAGATTTGTTGGTGACAGATTATTATCATGCTTCAACATCTCCATAACTTCATCAGCTGTAGCACCCATATAGCAGTCTTGAAAATTAACATCCATGTCATTTCTCTCTTCACCAAACCGAGATGACTCTTTAGAAGACAAACGAGTAAAAACACTTTTCCTGTTAAAAGTGGACTTAGCTCCAGATATATTGTGGAGCTCCCTGGGATTCGTATTACTAGAGAGTCTGATATACTGATTCTCATGTATTGCCGATTTTGTTTCTAGCCGACGACCATCCATGCCTAGATCTTTTGATTCAGAACCAAAATAGTTGCCAGCCGACATGGCTAGCCCATGCCGAGAAACATGCTTACTCTGATTTTCTGATGCCTCATCAAAAGCAATATGATGGTCTTTCGATTTGGAGTAATAATGCAACAATCCTTTATTGCCTTCAAAGTTTTCAATGCAGGGTGGAGAAAGCTTTGAAGACAATGAACCTTTGTAAGGCGCAGAGATATTCAGATCCATGTCCGATGTGCAGGTCGCAAAATCATTATCTCCAAATTCAAGTGACATATCTAAAGGCCTGCTATCAGATTTCAAACAGTTCTGATGCAACCTATTACTAGATAGAGGATAGAAATTACCAAAAGAACCATCATGAGGATGGTTTTTTTGCATTGGAGAGGAATTTTGGTTAGCTTTGTTTGATAGAGAGTATCCATGAGCAAGGTTAGGATGATCAGGTAGGTAAGGAACAGTCCTTGTAATAGTTGAGTCATCAAAACTGGAGCGCGAGAGGTCAAAATTACAAGATGAGGTGAACGGAGGGAACTGTTTCTCCGGAAACTTGTCCGAGAAGGAAGATAAATTTCGCTCTAACTGAGGATAAGAAGGGTACCTCATTGACATGACAGGACTAGTATGTGTATGACTAGCCTCTTGATCATCTATTCGCTCCCTCTTCCCAATCCTTGCATCATCAAGTGTTTGCCTGTCTGCATTTGCAAAATATCCACCATCATTTGTGGCCATTATAGGTGGAACTTTGTCAACCATATTTTCAGTCGATCTTCCTTCCACAATGGGGTACTTCCTACCCTCAATGATGCTGTAACCACAACGCCAAGGACTTTTGAAATTTTCAGAAGAGAAGCCTTCAACAGAACAGGTTCCATAATTAGGCCCGTTGTTCTCATCAATTTGAAACCTCCGAACTGCAGTTGGTTTTCTTATATTATATAGAAGGCTGGCAGAAGGATCAGATGCACTAATAGTGCTACCATCACAGTCCAAGTTACGTCTATTTTCCAACTTCCTATTCATCAACCATTCTTGATACTCTACCGTCTCTCTTGCTTGCCTGGAAAAAATCAGGTTGTCATCACTATTAGATTTAACGGAGTTACTAATGCAGTCTCTTTTCACACAATCATCTAACGAGAACCTATCATCATCAATCACATGTTTACTTCGACCCACAAGATTCCAATAGCTATTGCTTGCAAATGTCTTTTGGCAGTCATCAGGCGATGTACTCCACCACATGGTAGTATAATCATCATGGGCTCTCACGTTCAATGGATCCAGAAAATCTTCAGATGATTGGACACTGTGTCGAATATTACCTCGATCTTCATTTGCCATTTCAGATGCCAATAACCTTCCAGCATAGGCTAAGGAATCTAAGGAATCTTCATCTAAGGAATCTTTTGGAGAATCAGTGCAAAAGGCCCTTCGATAAAAAAGACTACGTAATCCACTTTCTGCCATAGTATTAGTTGTTAACCTGTCTTCTTTACTTATTCTTCTCTTTTTAGCCAGAAAATCATCCTGAAGAAAAGGATATACTTTCCCTTCAGTAGGTACCACGTATCCTCTCTCACTATATTCATGTCTGTCTTCACCTACCAGTCTTCTGTCCTTAATAGCTTCTGATCGTGGCTGAGGAAGAATCTTCTTTTTCGAACTGAACAAATAAAGAAGCCTGCGAACCTAAATTAACAAAATAAAACGAAATTGAAAACAATAACATTCAGCTGCTTTGATTTCCCTGAAAAGGTTAATATGATGTAGGATAGTAGTTTGCCGAACCTGATCTTTAGACAGGCCAAAGTTGAACTTCTTTGCAGAAAAGTAATTCTCTATGATAGCATCTTTAAATTCTTTCTCAAAGATTGGATCACATTGCCATATTTGTCGAAAACAGACCTGGACAAAAAAACATAATGGTACTGACTGGATGAAGAATAGCACACACATTCAAGTACAATAGGATTCATGTATGTAGAAAAACTATTTCACATTGAAGAATGATTTGACATCTACAATGAAAAGAAAACTGCAGAAATGACTTCCCCATACTTGTGCAGGAAAACGCTGGCCTGAATAATTAAATGCATGGGGAACAATATCCATTGTGCCATCAGAGGATGCCTGAAAAACTCCAAAGAGTTCTCTTTTTCTAAATTCAAACAGGAACAAAACCATTCCAACTTTAATACGTGACACAAATTCAGCATGGGCAGATGAAAGTGCAAATACATTCCGTTTCAAGCATTCTTTCTTGGTCTGAATGTTTGACATAAAGATTGCACCAAACTCAGGAATACATCCAGAAGCCCCATTATCTTGCTTATCGTACCCCATCTCTGAACCTGCAAGTGTATTCATAGTTAAATGTAAAAATTAGCACATAAGGAAGTGAGTATTCAAAGTAAGGTTGAAAAGCCGAGAAACCTACAGAGATGAAGAAATTGGCAATGATCAAGTTTGGCAAAGAGATTGTTTCAAATAATTCTCACTATTAATGGATATGAATATCAATCGATTGAATGGACTTTATGTAAAGCACGCAAACCAGACTTTATAATCTTCTCAAATTTAGAGCATCATACCATATTTGACCTACTTTTATCTTCTCCAATTTCTTTTCAATAATAATGTTTTCCTTATAAATTCCAATTAAAATCACTAGTTAAAACTCTAGCCTGTAGATACAAGGAAGAAAATCACTATGTTCCCTGTTCTGAACCACCAACCATAGGGATCCACAGGGAATAAAGCAAACAGGCAGTAGCAGAAATGTAGCAATATCCACCATTTTACCCACACACCATTACAGAACATCAAACCAATCAACAAAACAAAATTGAACAAAACACCTTCCCGAAAAGATTTCCAATACAAATCAAACTCCCTCCAGTAGATACAAGGGAAAAAAAATCACTATGTTCCCTGTTCTAAACCACCAACCATAGGAAATAAAACAACATAATACTATGGGTGCTATAAAATTACGAACATCTTCAGGCTTTCTCTAACTGAAAACAATAAATATAATCCTCCAAATCAAACAGGAAGGGGCAGAAATGGAACAAAACACATTCCCAAAAAGATTTCCGATACAAATCAAACTTTCACCAACTTCATAGCTGCGATGATACAAATTCGCAGAATGACGATCAAACCATACTACTGAACATCAATAAACATCAACACAGTGGCAAAACGAGAAAATAAAATCCCAATGCATATAAAACTTCAGGCATTTCACAACTACTATAATGCATATTGCATGTGATGATAAAAAAAACACTATTTTACGCACACACCAAAACAAAAAGCATCACCACAACGCTTACTCAAACTAGGTTTTCTTCACTCTTTTAACCAGAAAAACAAATAAGAAGGTATTTATTACCAACTTGCTAGGGTTATTGTGATAACGAAAAAACCGGTAAATATAGGATTTCGTCACAGGTGCTCCTTAGTTCCAGCGAGCCGAGGCCAAATCGTTAATTTTGTAGCAAATCCTTTATTTTTCCGATCATGTTATTAGCAAACGTAAATCAGAGCATTGCAATTTCCGAGATAGAGTAATCGTAAAGGAAAAGAGGCGAGAATTGTGTCGCCGCTAAGATGTATACCTATATATGTATAGGTCGCTGCGGTGCGGATGAGATATTGAGAATGAGGAGGAAATAATAATAGGTGGCGGCGGTTTTCTGTAGTGGGGTGGGGGGCCGTTTGGAGAACACAAATTGATTTCCTTTTTTCTCGGTAAAATAAAATGGATTAACATAATATTTTATTTTATTTTATTAACTTATGAAAAGAGGAATTGTAGGGTTTGATTATTTCGCAAAAACTTGTATGCAAATTAGATTTTTATTTTTTCGCGTGCCGAATTTTTTCTTTTAGATTTTGTTTGCCACTTCTTTTTTTATTTTGTTTGTTCTCTCTCCTTTTCTTTTTCTTTTTTTTTTATAATTCATGGGCTGCAGAAGCTATCTTTGGTGTGCACGGGTAAACCTCCGTCCTTGTGCAGTAGCCTCTAAACCATATAAGGCAGGTAAATCACACCTTTCAAATACAGGTATGACAGACTCGATCTATAGAAGCGTCAGTGGGGATTAAACCTGAGACATCTCAGTCTCTTCTCCTTTTGTCAAGAGATCGAGCAAGGGGCCGAATTTTTTTTGTTAGATTATTTTTGCTGCTTTTTTTTTTATTTGTCTCTTCTCCTTTTGTCAAGAGATCGAGCAAGGGGGGCCGAAGGCCTCGGAACGAGCTGAACGATCCAAATTATTGTCGCTACGATCATCTGTAGATTGAAATCGAAGCTGAAGGCAAAGCCGAAAAGAGGAAAAAAAATGTAGGATTGACGTGGTTAATCCGCGTTACATAGGAGATCACCTCGTATTATTTATTTGTCCATGTGAAGAAAATTATTCTCTCCTAGTTTGGTAGGATATAGTAATAATATTGTGATAAATAATATAGAGATAAATAATATGGATATGATATGATAAATTATTGTATTTGTGTGTTTGGTAGAAAATATAACAATTGTGTTAGTCAAAATTTGTTGTTTGGTACACCATATTAAAATCAAGATTAACTCATACTTTTCCCATGTTATCCCTATCCTAACTTAGAAATTACACACAATGTATATCCCCATCTCTCTCTCTCCTCTTCCACACTCAGCCGCCTCCTCTCTCTCTCTTTCGCCACCGCCACCAACATCACCGACGTTAAAGGCGGTATGGTAGCCTTCGGATCCGGCGTCCCGGGCTCGCCGCTCGACTAAGTTGCTGATATCTCGAGGGATTTGATCGGATCAGCGACGAGCGAGATGGCGTTGCCGATGAAGGGAAGAACCAGTGACGGACCGGGGAGGAATCTCTTCTTTTTGAGGTAGGAGAGCTGCTCGAGAAGAAGAAGGAGAGCTACAATGGAGATTATTTGGGGGAAGTAGGGCGTTATCATGCTCCACCTTAGCTCCATTTCTCTCTTTAGCTTTCTCGCTCTAGAAAGTCTCAAGTTTGAATTGAATTTGTTGGGGAGTTTGGGAGGAAAAGAGGAGAGGCCAAATCCAAATAAATTTGTAGGAGGCTAGATTTATAGTGTTTGGAATGTTTGAATGACACCCAGATGAGATTGGTGTAGTTGGCGATAGCTTGGGTAGAGGAAGAGGAGAGATTAGGGAGAATTGAGGGTAAAGTATTCTTTTGTGAGATTAATACATGTTACTATTGTAGATGGTATAAATAATACCAAGGGTCTGGTGGTATTATTTAAATGGAGATCTTTGTATTACAAAAACGGACTTTGACCTAAACAAGGGCTTTAGTATTAATAATATTTCCTACCAAACAATACATAATAAACCTATATAAATAATATAATATGGGTTAATACTATTACATGGAAGAATACGAGATTCGTACATGTTTGTTGCAAAGTAAGTGAGCTGCATCCCTTAATGTCATTCAAATGGACGAGGACGAGACTATGAGATTGTATGAAGTTCCTTTATTGAATCAAATTTCAATTGCATCAAATTATTTTTTATATCAATTCCAAATCGGTTTATGGACGTCTACTCCAATCATTTTTGTGTTTGATTTCTCTATTAGACCTTTTTTTTTCTTTTGTTAATCTTGTTAGTCGTTACGCCAATTGAGTGACATAGTAAGCTCTTGCGTTTTGATCGAACCGCCCTATTTATGAATTCATATATAATTTCAAAATTTTAATTTTTCACACGAATTATGAAATTAGTGAACTTGGATTTTTTCTAACATTTTTCTTTGTGATCAGATCCGGAAAAATCGAAACTAACATAAAGCCAAGAAAGCGATGTGATGAGTGGGTGAAATTTTCAGAAAATTTTCGAGTGCAAATATTCAGAAAAACTGATATTTTGATAGGTGCACCTGTCTTCTTCTTGGGATATTTTAAAGGTAACCAACCGCACCGCACGATTATTATCTCCTACTCACATATATCATCAACTATCGCTTCTCTCTATCCATAAATATTTCATACATAATAATGTATATAGAATTCTCTCACATCACAGAATTACTCCTGCAAAGTCAAGTGGCCTAATATTTTTGCGTATTCATGTAAGAATTTTTTTTCCCACTTTCTTGCATTTCTACAGTTCTCTAAGCTGTTTCTTCTTTTTCTTCCTTTTTTATTTTTTCTATATCCGTAATGTTTTGTTGAATTGGTAAATTGTTTCTTGACATTTATGCATGCAAAGCGTTTATGGGCTTGTGTGATTTCTGCCATTAAAGAACTGTGCAGGTTCAGTTGCTTCTTTTTTATCGAATATATCAAGAAATTGCAGTTTCAAGAAACGTTACATATTCTTATCCGACAAATGGGAGTTTAATTTAAAATTTCAAAATATCCCGATGTTTGATAATATTTTCACAACTATGTAGTTGGTATGATATTTCCGTCACTTAAATTTCAAGTGGCACGTCGGAGTCTATCATCAAAACATATGCTTAAATACATAATCTTACATTGGTACACCTGATCATTGTATATAGCTCAGATGCGTGGGATGGACCAAAAAAGCATGCTAACATTATCTAATTTCTTGAACATAACTGCGTAAGTTAAGCACAATTCAAATTGAAATGTAATAGGAAGTAGTAGGAAATATTTCATATCATTTGATGCAGAATTTTTGTTTCCTAACAAAGATCATTTTTCTCTGCGTGTGAAGGTTATCTGTCAAATACCCTGCAAACTGTATCATCTCTGAACGAAGGCATTGTGAATGTGGATCCAACTTGAAAGCCAGAGGTGCTCGTGTTGAACCTACTGAGAAGTGGAAGAAAGACAGCCTTTTCATCGACAAACGGGGAAAATTGAGACATTTCGACCATAAAAAGGTTTCAAGGAAAAAAGGTTAGAACAACTTTCTTGTCACATGTACACAATTGATCGGTTTTTCTGTTGTTTGTTACTGTATCTTTCACTTCCATGTAGGTGGTTCGTTGAGAGGTCAGGGATGGAAATACGGCTCTGGATTTGTCGATGGAGTTTTCCCAGTTTTGAGTCCAATAGCACAAGAAATACTCAACTTTGTGCAGAAAGAAGAGGATATTAGCAGGATTTGGTATTCATTAGACACTTTGCCTCCTACTAACACCACTTGGGATGACTTGATTAGCATTGCAGTTCGACTCCGTTTGAACAAAAAATGGGATCCAATCATAGTGGTATACTCTATATATACCTTTGTAGCCTACGTAGTATTTTCCATTTTATTTGATAGTCGAGATAGGAAATGTGAAGTCTGAGAATAACATATATAGTGAGAAATGAATATGTCTTATCTCGTATATTGAGTATGTTGAGAATAACGTATATAGTGAATCTAATCTGGTCATTTTAGAATTGAGTTTTCCAGATTATACTTGAGATAGGAAATGGAAAGTTTGACATCAAATTTCTAGGCAACGAGTACAATTGTTATTGTGTAATCCTATTGAGTATGTTGTGAATAATGTTTTTCTAAATACATCAGTTTATGATGATGATGATGATGATGAGTATATAGAGTCTAAATTTCATCATTTTATGATCATATCTTGAGAGAGAATCAATTATGAACATATCAGCTTACACAAGTTAATGGGCTTTAGAGTGTAACATATATAAAGCATTCTTTCACTTTTTTCTCATGTCATATTTGAATTTTATTCAATTTCTGACATTGGAAGAATATTTTGTTTCAGATGTGTGAATGGATGTCAGAAAGGAGCACATTCAAGCCTGATGCTATTTGTTACAATCTACTTATAGAGGCTTATGGACAGAAATTAAGCTTTAAAAAGGCGGAATCCGTTTACTTCAACCTCCTTGAAGCTCGTTGCATCCCTACTCAGGATACTTACGCCCTTCTTGTCAAGGCGTACTGTAAGTGTGGGAAGCTGGAACATGCTGAGGCCGTCTTTGCTGAGATGCGAAAAAACGGCTTTCCACCAAGTATGTCGTCGTGTAATTTCTAACATCTAATGCTGATCTTTTGGCCAACACAAGTTGTTATTAAGAGTCTTTGGCCTTTTTATTCGACGTTTTTAGGCACCGTTGTTTACAATGCCTATATCGACGGGCTTGCAAAAGCAAGAGATTCTCAGCGTGCTATTGCTGTCTTCCAGAAGATGAAGAGAGAGAACTGTGAACCAAATAATGAGACTTACACTATGGTGATCAACTTATATGGGAAGGTACAAATTTGTTGATTTTTCTTTATTTTTTAGTATAATACAAACTTTCTACATATATATACATTTTTTTGCAGGAAAATAAATCTTATATGGCATTAGAGGTGTTTCAAGAGATGAAGATTAAGAAATATAAGCCGAATATTTGCACATACACTGCTTTGGTGAATGCCTGTGCGAGAGATGGACTGTGTGAGAAAGCAGAAGAGATTTTCGAGCAACTGCAGGAAGCAGGGCTGGAGCCGGATGTCTATGCTTATAATGCTCTCATGGAAGCCTACAGGTAATTAATTTGCATTTTGGTGTGGTCGCTCCTATATGTATCCTGCCTAAGCCTAAAGAGGTGGATGTCGACAGTCGTGCAGGTTACCCTTATGGTGCCGCAGAAATCTTTTCCCTCATGCAACAAATGGGGTGCGATCCAGACCGAGCTTCGTATAATATAATGTTGGATGCTTATGGTAGAGCTGGTCTTCATAAAGGTATTTTCCGTGAATCCTTTTTTTTGCTGTTTGTTTGAGTCTTGAATTGAATTTGTTTAAAAATAGGTGAGATGATAGATTTGAAAAGAAATTGCAAAGGTCGAGTACTAGTATTTGAGAAAGGTGATGAGAGAGGCAATATATATTAGTATTGTTTAAAACTTTGTTCGATTTTAGGCGCGCAAGCGGTCTTTGATGAAATGCATCGGCTCGGGATAGAGCCGAGTCGGAAATCCCACATGCTGCTCATATCGGCCTATTCGAGGACAGGCGACGTCCTCAAGTGTGAAGAGATTGTGAGGCGGATGCAGGAATCGGGGATCAAACCAGACACATTCGTGTTGAACGCTATGATGAACTTGTACGGGCATTTAGGGATGTTGGAGAAGATGGAGGAGGTGCTGTCTGCAATGGAGAACGGGGGAGAAGGAGGGTGTAAGCCCGATATAAGCACGTATAACATCCTCATCAACGTGTACGGACGTGCAGGCTTCGTGGACAGGATGGAGGACATTTTCGTGTCGCTTGCATCCAAGAATTTGACGCCCGACGTCAGGACTTGGACCACTAGACTTGGACCATACTCTAGGAACAAACTGTATCACAGGTGTATTCACATTTTTGAAGAAATGATCGATAGTGGATGTTATCCAGATGCTGGAACTGCTAAAGTGCTGCTCAATTCTTGCTCTAATCATCACCAGATTGAGCAACTTACTACTCTCATTACAACTATGCACACACACAAACTGTAAAGGCTTGATTCACATCTCTCTCTCTCTCTCTCTCTCTCTCTCTCTCTCTTGTATTTGAGGAAATAATATATTATATTATATTATATAGAAAGAAAATAAATAAATGGATGACCACGTGGCATTACAGGTAGAATAGAACCGTCTAAAATTGGCTCAATTGGTTACGACACCACCAATTTTCGGATCGGCCCGATTTGTGCCCCAAGTTTGAGAACTGTGTAATAATCATAGCAATTGGGACAAAAGTTGTCATCACGATCAATTCACCAACCTTATGTTTGCTTTGCTGACACATGAACCACCACCATCTTATTATCAATTTATCACTCTTATTTTTGTTTCAAACTGTATTCTATTTATTTAAATTTGTGATTATAAAGTAAGTGATTAAATTAACTGGCCATCGTGCTTCAGTTTTAGGTAGTAGGGTCCTGTTTTGGAGGCAATTGCACTTAGGCCCTCTTAGATTCTTGAAATCATTCCCTACCCCATACTTTCTCACCTCTCTCACTTTGTGGTATGTTTTGTATTATATATATACAATAAATACAAGAATGTAATGGTATTTTGATTATATGACGATTCCAAGACGAGTAACACCTATATAAGAATAGTTTAATTTCACTATTTTTATCTAAAAATATTGCATAACTTATTTTATACTAATGATTTTGAGAATATGATACACATTCAATATTTAAGATTATTATGAGATAATCGATTGTAAGACGTAGTAATACATTAGTCAAATTTGTGCTAAATGCACAGAAAATATATAATCATTTGATTTCTGTATTAAGTAACACGTCGATATATACAAGAGAAATCAACTAATTAATTGATAATTGAAAAATAAACGGTGCTCCGTTCTGATATTATAAAATAAATTAAATTACATCAGTTGCATATCACTAGAAATTTATCATCTACGTACTAATACGAATAGATCTGTTTTATCAATAATCTCATAGCAAAGAAAAAAAAAAGAATCTATTTGTCCAACACCAAAACAGAATTTGTTTCTAAATAAAAAATAAAATAAAATAAAATGATAAAATGACTTAATCTAAACTCTCAAAAATAGTAAGGTCCAGAAATTATAATTATATTATCGGCGGGGGCCGGCGATTGATAAATTTAGTTTTATATAAACAGAAATAGAGCTTGATTTACCCTACCAACCTCCTTTTAATTAGAGTGCCGTTTTCCAACTTTTTATTTTTATAGGAAAAAAAACGAAATATTATTCGACAGAAAAACACAGACACACAGGGAGTGCGAAGCGGTGGTTTCAGGTGGTTGTGTTAAACATGGCGGCGATGTTCGCAGTAAGGGCTGCTTCGTTCCTCAAGATCTCTGTTCCTTGCAGAGGTTTTGCTACCGGTAAGTGTAGTGTATGTGATTTTGCTTTTTGATTGCATTAATGCTGTACAGCTTTTGTGTTCGATATTTGAATGATTGATCTGATTTTTCATTATGGGGATTTTGGTGTTATGTTGCTACGGATCGTTTCTGCTTTCATTTCAGGTTGTTTGTGTGCATTGAGAAACGCTTGCTCTCTAGAATATATTACAAATTCAAAACGATCCGTGTTTCTCTCTCTCTCTCTTGAATATTTTGATATGCTTGATTAATGATTGTAAATTAGTTTGAGCTGTCTTGAATTGTTGATAAATGTGATTTGGTTTTGGACTTTTTCTTTATCGTCAAGCACTGACGAAGGGGTTATTACTGGCGTTAATGAAGTCAGATATCCTTGCAATTTATGCTGATTTTTTTTTTTTCCATTTATTTAGTGATTGCTGTGACATTCGATGGCTGCAAGTTTTTCAATTATAGATGTAAAAATGTTTTGTTTCAACTAATGCAGTTCTCAAGGATCTAAAGTATGCCGACTCTCACGAATGGGTGAAAGTGGAAGGTAAATCGGCTATTATAGGTATAACTGACCATGCTCAAGACCACCTCGGTGAAGTTGTATATGTCGAACTACCAGAGGAGGGGAGTAAGGTAGAGCAAGGTGCAAGCTTTGGTGCTGTTGAAAGTGTCAAAGCAACCAGCGACGTTAACTCGCCTATTTCAGGGAAAGTGGTGGAAGTTAACAAAAAGCTCAGTGATTCTCCTGGTTTGGTGAGTCTTCTCTGAGATCAAATTCTTTTTTTTTTTTTTTTTTCCTAACTCAATTTTACAAAATTATTCTCATGACTGCATATTATTCATAAATTGCTCCCGCTCTCCCAAGTCTATTGGGAGGTACTGCTCATAAGATGATATGAAATGAAACACTATACTTATAGATACGGGGAACTGATAGGTTATCGGCTACAACTTTTTCTTTTATCCTATTATTACATCCCTCAAAATTGTTGTTCAAGCCTTCAAGGTGTCCTTGGGAGCTTCAACATTTTTCTTGCTAGTTTGATTATTATCATTTTTTTCCTTCTATGCCAAAACTTCTGGATTTGAAAAATGAGGGCTAAAGAAAGAAATAAATCATGTAGCTAAGGAGAAAAGAATGAGAGACCCTGAAGTGGATTTTGCAGTCTCATTACTCTCAGTTCCACCTAGCATATTTGATGTAGCACTGAGAGATTCTTTCTACGTTCGCCCTTGGTCTGTCCAATATACTTGAGTACTTGACTGCCCCCTCCCCCCCCCCCCCCCCCCCACCCAATTCCTGGCTTGTGCATAGATGTTTATGAGCTCGGGATTTTGTTTAACAGTTTATTCTTCAAAGATGGTGTTGCTTTTCGGTTACTTAAAACTTTTCAGTCCAATTTTTGGGAAGATCAAATCTCTCATTGTGGTATAATATTAAGTAAATGAACGTATCATTAAGAAGAAAAGTAGCTTTACGATAAACACATTTTGTTTGGAAGAGTAACTCACAGTCTCGCATCACTATGGAGAGATTTCTGATTAGTTACTCGTGTGAAGGCTACTTTCAGAGTTGATTGATAATATAATTGTATCTCTTTCTCCTTACTTCTTTCTTCTATTTCCCCATTATTATTTATCAGCTCTTTTCATATTGATTTGAATTCAATCGTAAATTGAGAACTAAGCTCCCATATTTCTATGAAGAGGCCCACGGTAATTTTAATCCAAAATACAGATTGCAGTTTCCAATGTTCACAGCTAAATGGGCTGATTGCTTTGGATACATATTAGAAACACTGATGGATAAGTGACAGTAATATGACTGGTTGGTTACAATTGATAACCTTGTACCACGACCCCTTTTGAGTAAAATAGGGATATCATGCTAATGTTTCTTAATTCCACCAACTGAAAAGGAAATAATATGATGGTTATGCATATCAGCCATAGTCCTCCCACATCCGAGAAAGCATGCGTCTTTCCATGCCAATTCAGACACTTCTGGTTGGACCTATTATTTTGCAACTTGTTCATCAATCATCATTCCCATGTAGTGCAACTTTGTTTTGTGTTCCTGCATCATCCATATGTTCCTTTCTTTGCCACACTATCTTTCTGGAAGTTCTTTTACCTTGATAGTATTAGTATCACCATTGCTGAAATGCAACATATTGGTTCACTTGCTTTTGAAAAAATATATCATTATCATGTCTTGGTTATGATGTGATGTTAGTTTATATGTTGACTCTGATCTTTGTTTAGGTAAATTCAAGTCCTTACAAGGATGGATGGATCATGAAAGTAGAGCTGGAAAACGATGGCGAACTCCTCTGCTTGATGGACCCTGATGCCTACACCAAGTTCTGTGAGGAAGAAGATGCTAGCCACTGAGAAATTTCACTTAAAAATAATCTCTTTTGAAGATGATTATGGATTACATTTATATTACCTCTTCTTGTGTTATTATGTTTGAACATTAGGATGATGGTGATAAATCATTGCAACTATTCTCCTTTTGTTATGCAAAATATTTCGTGGCCGAATGCTGGTTAGTTTCAAAATAATTTTGATGAGTTGCCTTTATTATTATTATATGTTATATTTATGTTACAATTTGATTGTGTTACCGCTAGACATCTCCAACCCGGCTGCAAAATGAAGTTTAACTCCAAAATGCAGCAGCAATAATTTGCTTATGCCCTGCTGCAAATTCTGCTTCATTTTGGAGTTTTGAACAGTGTTGCAATAAGTTTGCATCAACACTATTCATTGCTGCATCACTATTCACTATTCATCGTGTTTGGTATATCAGTTTATGGATATCAAATTGATATCTCTAATATACTTAATATCTTAATTTTCAATATTTTCATATACCAATTTTTGTTAGTATATGACTCATCTCTCTACTTGATATCAATAGACGTTTTCAACATATCAAAATATCAATCTCATGCATATACCTGATACTCATATTTGATATTTGATATTGTTTAGTTCATTTGTGTGTGCTTTTCGTATTATTAATTGTGCGTGTGTTGCATGTTATTGTTCATTTTTGGCCACGAGTCGTGGTCCTATATGTGGTTTTTGGTGTGTTTGGTGTGTGTAGGTATGTAGGTGGTAATGATGCATTTTCGGATAAAAAAAAAGGATGGAAAAAGAAGTGCAAACGGTGAAGGAAGGAGTAAGCAAGGTTTCCAACCGAAGCTGGAAATAGTTTCCCACCGAAGCGGGAGATTATTGCGGCCGCCGGTGTTGGCATTTCCCACCGAAGCGGGAAGGCGGTTTTCTCCACGGATATAAATACTTTGTGTCGGTTTTTGGATGGGGAACTCGATTTCTTTCCAGTTTTTAGCGTAGGAAAATATGAAAAACTTTGTAGAATCTTATTTTTATGTTAACACCTTTTAGAATTGGTTTAGTTTTAGTTTTGTTGATCGTTCAAGATTTCCGAGTACTTTGTAAGATTTCTATTTCGTTTATGCAATGTTTGTTTCCAGATTTTGCTTTATTTTCATTTCCTGCAGTATGAACTAATTTATTAATCTAAGATTTAGTTCTTCGACTCAGAATTGTTATCTACTTGTGAAATGTGAATGCTCGTTTTTCTACTTCAATCGTTTGTTGACTCTTTTGAACAATTGATCACTGTTTGAATGTTTTAGTATCGAATGAGATCGAGAGATGAATTCGTTATGGAATGTGATTAAAGTAGAGTTAATCTTGACCAGAAACGTATAAGTTAACTATTGAGAATGTTTGTGTAATATCATTGGTGAAGTTCTTGTCGATGAATACGAAAGTTAGTAGATATGAATCTTTGTTAATGTTATTAAAATGAACTAATCGACTGAGCATTGCAAATCACTTGTCTTTAGTAATTCCGAGAATAAGGATTTAAATCCTAGACGCTTTCATTGATTGAATTTTCGTTTAATTTAAGTTGTTAAGTATTTTAGCTATAAGAACTCAACCAAAAGCTTGATTAGAATGTTTAGGAATGTCGTTTTATTTCGTGTTAGCTCGATTACATTGCCCTGCTAAGTCTTCCTTGAGAATACGACTTGGGTTAGCTTATTGTACTACTTAGCACCCCGTTCTCTTAAGAGCAACTAATAGTAGATACATTTTAATTGATTCAAAATTTTGGCGTCGTTGCCGGGGAGGCCTTTAGGCATTTGTTTTCGTGCTTATGTTTTTGTGATTTCGTGTTGTAAATATTTTGTTGTTTGTGTGCTTATTGTTTTTGTTTTTGTTTGTTTCTCCCTCAGGTGCATTTGATCATTTTTCTTGTCTGTGTGTTTGTGTATGCTAGGCCGACGAAGTCTAAAAAGGAATTTGGCCCAAGTATACGATAACATTCATCGACCAAAGGAGATTATTTTGCCAAATCTGGAGGAGAATAGGGAGTCGAGTTCTAGTCAGTCAACAACTTCTCAAGAAGAAGGGGACGAGTTTAGTTCTAGTGAGGAATATCACCAAGAAGAAATGGCAGCACAAAGACCGGGTATGCAGGCTCAATAGGCTCAGCGAGCAGCGCCTCCGCCTCAGTTGAATATGCGAGATTATGCCCGACCAGTCATTGGGGAAACAATTTCGTGTATAGTCCTTGGAGAAGCAACTCGGAATTATGAATTGAAGAATATTCATTTCAACCAGTTGCCTTCGTTTTATGGGATGCCGACTGAGGATGCGTTGAACTTCATTAGAGAGTTCTATTCGGCTATTCATACCTTTCCACTACAAGGTTTGAATGAAGATCAGCTGAAGATGAGGTGTTTTCCTTACACCTTGAAAGATAAAGCCAAGGCGTGGCTAATGTCTCTTCAATCGAATTCTCTTCAGAATTGGAATGAAGTGTATGAGAAGTTTATGGACAAGTACTATTCGAATAAGAAAACTCAAGACTTGAGAGCTCAAATTGTTACATTCACTCAAGGACAGGGAGAACCGTTTCACGAGGCTTGGGATCGGTTTAAGAGTTTTCAGCAGCAATGCCCACACCATCATCTTCCTTTGGCATTGTTGAATCAGTTTTTCTACGATTGCTTTCGCAAAATTTCCAATATATGGTAGATAATGCTGCTGGAGGAGATGTTGGGAATCAAACGGCTGAGAGAATTACGGAGATTTTTGAGAGTTTGGCCACAAATTCTCAACAGAAAGTGCAAGGGGGAAGAAAGTTTCAGCAAGTGAGGCAACTCCGAACTATGATGTGACTAAGCAGTTGGCGGAGTTGACAAGGCAAGTGCAAATTGTTGAGAACTTCTGATGGACCATCTCATCAAGTTATGACTGTCGAGACTTGTGGGATGTATGGTGAGTATGAGCATGGAGCTAACGTTTGTCAAAGACTTAGCGAGCCTATTATGGAAGAAGACGCACAAGTGAACGCTCTTCAAGGATTTCAGCCAAGGCCAAAGTACGATCCTTTCTCTCAGACGTACAATCTGGGATGGAGAGATCATCCAAATTTTTCTTGGAGGCAGAATAATCCACAAGGACTGAGCCAAGTATCTGCATATCAACAACCACAACAGCAGATGCAAGTTCAACTTAGGCCACAGCAATATCCGAGTCAACCGACTCAACCTAGGAGACCATCTTTGGAGGAGACACTAAATGCTTTTATCCAATCAAGCAACCAACGCCATGAGTCTGTGGAAGCTTCAGTGAAGCGTATTGAAACTCAAGTTGGTCAGCTGTCAAGTACGGTTGGAGAGTTAGTGCAACAGAATAACAGGGACAAGTCGTCAAGCCAACCTAAGCAAGCTCATGTTGTCACTATTCTCCGAAGTGGCAAGGTGGTAGACAACAAGGTGAAAATGCCAATTGAAATAGAAGAAGGTTCAAGTGAAGAGATCGAAGCTGGGAGTTCGGCAAATGAGAAGGCTAAGGGAGTGGTTTTAGAGAAAGATTCAGCACTTCATAAAGCTAAGAATCCCTATAATCCTCCTATTCTATTTCTGAGTAGGATGCGGAATGAGAAGCAAGATCACTAGTTCCAAGAGTTTTATAAGCTTAAGTCGAAGGTGAATGTAAATCTTCCTTTGCTTGACATCATTCGGAATGTACCAGCATATGTGAAGTTTTTCAAGGAGTTGACATCAAAGAAGAGAAAGTTTGTGGAGGACGAGAAGATCGTAGTCTCCATGGTGGCAAATGCAATTCTGCAACACCAATTACCTCCAAAGCTTTGTGATCCAGGAAGTTTTAAGATTAAAATTGCTTTAGGTAATGGTAAGGAAGCTTCTGGTATGCTAGACTTAGGTGTTGGAATTAACTTGATGCCCTATTCTATCTTTAAGCAATTAGAGTTAGGAGGATTGAAGCCTACTAGGATGTGTTTGCAATTAGCTGATAGATCTATTCGTTATCCTAAGGGAATAATCGAGGATATATTAGTAAAAGTAGGTGGATTTATAATTCCTGTTGATTTTGTTGTTTTGGATGTTGGGGATGTGAAAGAAACTGGAAAAGAGCATACTTTATTGCTAGGTAGGCTTCTTATGGCAACCACTAACACTTTGATTGATGTGAAAAATGGAAGTTTGAAAATGTCTGTGTTAGGAGAGATAGTTTCTTTCTCTGTTCGAGATAATAGTGTTATTCCATCATCTGAGCTTGTTGAGAATTGTTCCTATATAGATACTATTGATGTTTTGGCCGAGAAGGTTATGTTGCAAGAAAACAGGTTAGAAGAGATACTTGAAGATGTGGAGGATGTTGTTGAAAAGAACGACTTGTGTATCAACGAAGTTGATGTTTTGGATAGTAGTGGAGTGATGGAACTACTCAAAATTGAGGGGGAAAAAGAGAAGCCGGTTCTCAAGTTGGAGCTGAAAGATTTACCAAAGCATCTTAAATATGTTTTCCTAGAAGAAGGGGAGCAGAAACCAGTGATCATATATGCCGAGTTGTCTAAAGAAGAGGAGGAAGCTTTGGTAAAGATATTGAAGAAGAACCAGAAAGCTATTGGATGGAGTTTGTCTGATATCAAGGGAATCAGTCCTTCCACTTGCATGCATCGGATCATTCTCGAAGATAATGCAAAGTCTGTTCGAGAAGGACAAAGGAGGTTGAACCCGATTTTGATGGAAGTGGTTAAAAAGGAAATCTTGAAGCTTCTTAAGGAATGAATTATCTACTCAGTGGCTGAGAGTGAATGGGTGAGCCCGGTTCATGTGGTACCGAAGAAAGGTGGAATCACTGTTGTTACAAATGACAAAGGAGAGATGGTACCAACTCGAGTGACAACCGGGTGGAGGATGTGTATAGAATACAGAAAGTTGAATGCTGCAACCAGGAAAGATCATTTCCCACTACCGCGTTTATCGATCAAATGTTGGATAAGTTAGCTGGGCACAAGTTTTATTGCTTTTTGGATGGGTTGTATGGGTATTACCAAATCGCCATTGATCCAGAAGATCAGATCAAGACAACATTCACGTGCCCTTTGGGAACATATGCGTGTAGAAAGATGCCGTTCGGATTGTGCAATGCGCCTGGGACGTTTCAACGATGCATGTTTTCCATTTTCTCCGACATGATTGGAAAGTTTATTGAGGTATGTATGGATGACTTTTCTGTTTTTGGTTCTTCATTTGATGATTGCTTGCATAAATTAGACCTTGTTCTTGAAAGATGCATTGAAAGTAATCTTACTTTGAGTTGGGAGAAAAGTCATTTCATGGTAACTAGTGGGATTGTTCTAGGGCATGTTGTTTCTAGTAAGGGCATAGAAGTTGATAAGGCTAAAATAGATGTAATTGAACGATTGCCTCCACCTGTGAATATTAAGGGAATTAGAAGTTTTATTGGGCATGCTGGGTTTATCGTAGATTTATCAAGGATTTTTCCAAGATAAGTCAACCTTTGTGTCATTTGCTTGCTCAGGATGTTCCTTTCGTGTTTGATGATGATTGCTTGAATGCTTTTAATACCTTGAAAGCAAAGTTGATATCTACTCCAGTTGTTGTTGCTCCTAATTGGTCATTACCTTTTGAGATTATGTGTGATGCGTCGAACTCTGCTGTAGGAGCTGTCTTAGGGCAGCGAGTTGATAGGATGTTGTGTGTGATTTACTATGCTAACTTAACCTTGAATGTTGCTCAAGTAAATTATACAACCATCGAAAAAGAGTTGCTTGTTGTTGTGTTTTCATTAGACAAGTTTAGATCTTACATCATTGGGTCTAAAATTATTGTGCACAGTGATCATGCAGCTCTTAGGCATTTGTTAACCAAGTCTCAAGCAAAGCCTAGATTGATTAGGTGGATTTTGTTGTTGCAAGAGTTTGATGTCGAAATTAAAGATAGGAATGGTAGTGAGAATGTAGCTGCAGATCATTTATCTCGTTTGCCTAGCATTGATGATAGTACGATAGTGCAAGAGCATGATAGTATAGTCGACTCATTCCCTTATGAGCATGTGCTGCAAGTCGCTATTGTGCCTTGGTATGCAGATATTGTTAATTATCTTGCTAGTGGATATTTGCATCCTAACCTTTCTTCCCAAGAAAAGAAGAGATTTTTCTCGTTTTGCAGGAATTACTATTGAGATGATCCATATCTCTTTAGATTGGGGAAGGACGAGGTGATTAGGAGATGTATTCCGGAGGAGGAGTAACGAGATGTGATGGCGTGGTGCCATGAGTTTCATTGTGAAGGACATTTTGGAGGTCGAAAGACCGCTTTCAAGGTACTCCAATCTGGTTTTTATTGGCCGTCTATCTTTAAAGATGCCCATAATTTTTGTCTTGCATGTGATAAATGCCAAATGCTAAGGAACATTAGTAAAAGGAATGAAATGCCATTGAACAATAATCTTGTTGTTGAGATTTTTGATGTTTGGGGCATTGATTTCATAGGACCCTTCCCTAAATCTGCAGGTTTTGAATATATCCTTGTTGCCGTTGATTATGGGTCCAAGTGGGTTGAGGCTATCCCCACAAGGACAAATGATGCTCATGTTGTTATCAAGTTTGTGCAGGAAAATATTCTTTGCAGGTTTGGTTTTCCTCGAGCTATTATTAGTGATGGGGGAACACATTTTTGCAACAAGCTTTTGGATAAGTTAATGGCAAAGAATGGCATCGTACATAAGGTGGCAACTCCATACCATCCTCAGACATCTGGGCAAGTTGAAACGAGTAATAGGCAGATCAAAGGAATTCTGGAGAAGACCGTGAAACCGTCTAGGAAGGATTGGTCTTCCAAAGTGAATGATGCCTTGTGGGCTTATCGTACTACTTATAAAAGTGTTTTGGGGATGACTCCGTTTCGAATGGTGTATGGAAAATCATGTCATTTACCAGTGGAGATTGAACATAAGGCGTACTGGGCAATCAAGTCTATGAACTATCACTTGGTTCAAGCTGGTCAAGAGAGAGCTTTGCAAATTTCGGAACTTGATGAACTTCGAAATGAAGCTTATGAAAGTGCAAGGATTTATAAGGATAAGGTGAAGAGGTTCCATAACAAGCGGATTGTGAACAAAGATCTTAAGTCGGGTATGAAGGTGCTTCTTTTCAACTCACGTTTGAGATTATTTCCGGGAAAATTGAGGTCAAGATGGAGTGGACCATTTGAAGTGGAAGAAGTGTATCCTTGTGGAGCGGTCAAGTTATTCAATCCGTTGAAAAATGAGTCTTTTTAGGTTAATGGGCACCGGGTGAAGCCATATGTAGAAGGAATGTCAAGATTGGTTGGAGTCGAGTCTCTTAGACTCAACGAGGTTATATATTGAAGATGAAGTATGGGGTCGAGCTCGAGACCTAAAACAAGCGTTTCATGGGAGGCAACCCATGGTATTAGTATTTAGTTGTTCGTTAATTCCTGATTCTTCAGAGTTTATAAAAGAAATGAGAGTTCAGTTGATTTGAACTGAGGATGGAAAGCAGTGGGCAAGAGCAGCCAGAGCTGGAGATTCCCGCCGAAGTGGGAGGTTTTTTCAGCAGCTGGCATTGGCAGGTCCCGCCGAAGCGAGAGATTTTCTCGCCACAGCCGTCCCACTGGCGCTGGATATTCCCGCCAAAGCGGGAGGTTTTTTCGACAGCCGGCGTTGGCAGGTCCCGCCGAAGCGGATCTCGCCACTTATAAAAGGGGCAATCTCGTGCCCTAATTCTTGTCCGCCCTCCTTTTTCAATTTTCCCAACTTTTTCTCTCAATTTCACTTTCCTTCTTCGTTTTCACCCTCCTTCTTCAGCATTAGCCACCATAATCACCGCCCCATTCCACCATAATTACCATAACTCTTCCACGTCACCACCGCCGCTCCAATCCCATTGCCATTTTTCTTCTTTCTCATATACAAGTTTTCTGTTCTACACCCATCTCCATCATACTCGCCATTTTCAACTCATCGTACCGCCTAAGTCCCCCGACTTCGCTTCTACCGGTGTTATTCCTCACGACGAGTTGTTTGCTGTTTCCACCCCACCATTTACTGTCACTTTTTCCCGTCGAAGTGGGAACAACTACTGAAACAGGAACCTTATACCCACGCCGCTCCCACCGAAGCGGGAGCACCCTCCCCACGTCGCTTCCACCGGAGCAACTTCTTAACCAAAAATGGTAGTCTGATTTTCAGATTCTATTACCATGCCTCGTACCAAGAATGTTGCACCTGCAGCAAATGATGAGGAGGACGATCATATGAGTGATGCCGAGGAAGAAGAGGAGGCGGAGGAGGAACGAGATTTTACAAGGTTCTATGGCACTAAATTTTTGATTGAATCTGATTTTGAGGGTCACCTCGCACAAAGGCTCGGTAAGTCTTACATTACTCATCCTCGTTCCTTTGATTGGGAGTTATTGGAGTCTCTTAAGGTGAAAAAAAGAGTTGTCAATTACTTGAAAGTCTTGGGGTTAGAGAATTTTGCTCAAAATGAATACGTGGGTTATGATCCATTGACATATGAGTTTTTGACTTCTATGAGTTTGGGTGCGGATAAGAGACGGATTTCTGCTAGAATGTTGGAGAAGGAATATTCCGTTACTTTGGCTAAGATGAAACAGGTTTTTGGTTTTCCTACTACTGGGGAAACGAAGAAGCCTGCAGGGTTTAATGTTAATGAGCAATGAAAAGCACTTACTGGGTTTGATAACTGGGATAATAGTGGTATGCCTAATGAATTTATACGGGATCCTGCCCTCGCTATAGTTCACAAATTCATAGCATTTAATGTGTCGGGCAAAGAACAGGCTAACAAGGTGAATTTGAAAGTGGTGTTCCTGTTGTCGTGCGCTGCAACTAATGTAGGGGTTTGCATTACAAGTTTCATTTGGGAAGCTATGCTTAAAGTCAAAACTCGCCCTAAGGCCCATGCATCTTTTTGTCCAATCATTATCGGTTTGGCGATACACTTTAAATTGGTGGGTGCCGATGGAGGTATGATTGCAGGTCAAAGAAGGATTCCTACTTACTACATTGATTATCCCGACTTTCGTGGTGCTCCGTTTATGTCCGACCAAAACACCCTTGTTCCTCAAGCTGAGCGGCATTGTGTCCAAGAGTATATCAACAAGGAGATTGCTAGAGGGCGCCGGCCTCCACTTCCTTCTACTGAAGCAGGACCTTCTGGTGTAGCTATTGAGGGTCGTGACGCCGATCAATCCACACAACATGCTCCTCTCTTTTCCTTAGCTTTAGCTTATCAGCAGTTCCAAAATGATTTCCAGCAATTCAGTATTTCATTTTGATACCTCTTTTGGAGAGTTTCGCTAGGACATGCATGCGAGGTATGATGCATATGATTCATCTTTGGGGAAGTTTAGGCAAGAGGTTGGCCACCGTTTGGATGCTCAAGATCAGCAACATGCTTCCATGCAAGCACAATGGGATGCCTGGACCGCCTTTTATCCACCACCACCACCACCTGCGCCGGATCAGTAGTGCCTTCTCACTACTGTTGTGTTTGTTTTCTTGTTTTTTGTCTTATTAGTGTGTGTGGTTCTTTATTTTTGGATTTGTTGTTTTCTTTTCTATTTTTAGATTGCTTACTGTTTTTCAGATCTTTGTTTTGCTTTTAGTTTGTCGTTCTTGCCATTGCCGGCTATTATTTCAGGGAAGTCATATATTCCTTTTCTTTACTTTTCTTGAGCTTTGAGGACATAGCTCATTTTAGGTGTGGGGGAGGTCTTTTAGCAATGATATGAGTTTTGTTATGTGTTTTTGGAGTCTAGCATTTTGATTGTCTCAAGTATGACTAATGAATGTTTGTGTGAATCACTCGAGAATACGAGATTTTCCTTGAATCGTGAGAACCTAGTTATTTGGTGTCGATTTAAGTGTGATTGTTTGATAATCATTGTTGTGGGGCATGTCATTGATGAATTTGATTGACGCGATAATTGTGACCCTATTGATAAATATGTTTCGTTGGTTGCCTAAATGATTGTCTTTGTTGTAAAAAAAAAAGTGTGAGTAGTGTGGATTATGCTCTTCTTAGTTGTTGTCTTTTTAAGACATGGTTAATGAGCATGGGAAACCACACGAGGAAGCTTTGAAGAATCTTCGAAGATTAAACCTCGTGAAATATCCTAATCTATTCGTTAAAAAAAAAGGTTATAAATAAGGTGAATTTGAGATTTTACTTCTCTCATTTGGAGAAATTCAAATGATGTGTATGGGAAACCACATTAGGAGACTCGGATTGAAATTTCGATGGCTTAAACCTAATAATCATGTCTCGTTGATTCATCCTTATATTCCTCGTTTGTTATTAAATGTTTGTTATTATGAGGACTTTCTGGTAAAGGCGGTTGATGAAGTAAATTTTTTAAAGGGTGGGTCATATTTTGATCGAATTGATAATTCTATTTGACGGGCAACATATGTGGTTAGATTTCATTGTATTAGAGTTGGCATTGGTTGACTTTGGTATTGTACAATGGAAAGAAAGTCTTGTCTTGATTATTTAGTGAATATGTGTATCGATTCATATTACGTGTCTTTGGTTTGCTTGAGGACAAGCAAAATGCTAAGCGTGGGGGAGTTGTTTAGTTCATTTGTGTGTGCTTTTCGTATTATTAATTGTGCGTGTGTTGCATGTTATTGTTCGTTTTTGGCCACGAGTCGTGGTCCTATATGTGGTTTTTGGTGTGTTTGGTGTGTTTGGTGTGTGTAGGTATGTAGGTGGTAGTGATGTATTTTCGAATAAAAAAAAAGAAGGATGGAAAAAGAAGTGCAAACGGTGAAGGAAGGAGTAAGCAAGGTTTCCAATCGGAGCTGGAATTTCCAACTGAAGCTGGAAATAGTTTCCCACCGAAGCGGGAGATTATTGCGGCCGCCGGCGTTGGCATTTCCCACCGAAGTGGGAAAACGGTTTTCTCCACGAATATAAATACTTTGTGTCGATTTTTGGATGGAGAACTCGATTTCTTTCCAGTTTTTAGCGTAGGAAAATATGAAAAACTTTGTAGAATCTTATTTTTATGTTAACACGTTTTAGAATTGGTTTAGTTTTAATTTTGTTGATCGTTTAAGACTTCCGAGCACTTTGTAAGATTTCTATTTCGTTTATGCAATGTTTGTTTCCAAATTTTGCTTTATTTTCATTTCCTGCAGTATGAACTAATTTATTAATCTAGGATTTAGTTCTTCAACTCGGAATTGTTATCTACTTGTGAAATGTGAATGCTCGTGTTTCTACTTCAATCGTTTGTTGACTCTTTTGAACAATTGATCACTGTTTGAATGTTTTAGTATCGAATGAGATCGAGAGATGAATTCGTTATGGAATGTGATTAAAGTACAGTTAATCTTGACCGGAAACGTATAGGTTAACTGTTGAGCATGTTTTTATAATATCATTGGTGAAGTTCTTGTCTAAAAGTTAGTAGATAGGAATCTTTGTTAATGTTATTAAAATGAACTAATCGACTGAGCATTGCAAATTACTTGTCTTTAGTAATTCTGAGAAGAAGGATTTAAATCCTAGACGCTTTCATTGATTGAATTTCCGTTTAATTTAAGTTGTTAAGTATTTTAGCTATAAGAACTCAACGAAAAGCTTGATTAGAATGTTTAAGAATGTCGTTTTATTTCGTGTTAGCTCGATTACATTGCCCTTCTAAGCCTTCCTTGAGAATACGACTTGGGTTAGCTTATTGTACTTCTTAGGACCTCGTTCTCTTGCGAGCAACTAATAGTAGATACAATTTAGTTGATTCAGATATGCTATCCATATACGTATATTAGGTATGAGTATCAATATGGCTCATACCGATACCTTTTGTTTGGTATATCAGTATATGAGTATCAAATTGATATACTTAATTTACTAATTTTCAATATTTTCATATACCAATTTTTATCAGTATATGACTCATATCTCTACTTTTCTTCCCACTTGATATCAATCAATATCTTCAACATATCAAACACGAATATCAAATATCAATTTGATACTCATACCTGATATGTGATACACATACCAATACTTGATATCTGATATACTACTATATGAATACCAGACGGGCAACTATATGAAATACTTAAATATTGAATCACACTTTACACAAACAAGAAATTTATATAAACTTGCTTAGAAAATAGAATTACATAAAATTTAAAAAAAAATATTGTAGATTTAAACTATTATTTCACACTACTCACTTTACACTTTGTGTTATTATTTATTAGTTGAAATAAATTAATTATATTTTTAAGATTAAACAAAATAAATTAAAATATTTTAGAATATTACATTTTGTTGGGAAAATTAGTAAATATTTTTATTTATCCCAAAACCCAAGTGACTCCAACCGAGTAGATGAAAGTCTTAGTCTGAACTTAGCTAGAGCTCACTATTTGAGCGTAAGGATTTTTATCTTAACAGGATTCAAGCAGAAGAAGATAACCAAACTGAAGACGGCAGTTCGTGAGGAACTCAGGGTTCTTCGTGAGGAACTCAGTTGAAGCAAGAACTCAGTTGGACCACGAATTCAGTTGGCTAACAACTCAGTTGACTCCTCAACTGAACCATGCAGCTCAAGCGTGAAGAGAAGTTGTGTCGAAGTCAGACGTCACGAAGCTGAGAAGAGAAGACTTACTAGACGTTGAAGGGAGAAGAGTTGAAGTCCAAATTCAAATCTACTCGGAAGCTTAAGTCAGCTAAAGAACTTACTATAAATGGCTCGACAACAGAGACGCGCAAAAAGTAAATGTCACAGTTGTCATTTTAGAAAAGTTTGCAGTAAAGTAGGTGGAGTGTCATGCTTTTGGCAGAGATCAAACGACTATTTCCAATGGCTAATTAGATCTCCCTCTATAAATAGGGGTCTCCACATCAAAGCTCATGGGTGAGCAGAGAGAGTGAGAAGAGAGCAAGACGCAGAGTGAATCGCACTGAGTGAAGTAGTACACCACCTCTATCTCCAGCAAGAACAACTCAGTCGAAGAACAAGTAGATGTAGAGTGTCCACACCTCCTCCTGTTCTTTCATCTAGCCTCTCAAAAAGTTCTTTCTTTGATCGAGTCTAGAATTTAGGTTCTTGCTTATTTATTTCTAAGCAGACTCTCTCTCAAAAGATCGAGTCTCTAAGCCTTAGGAAGAAGCCTCCACTTCTCTCAGTATAGAAGGCTTCATAGTTGGAAAACCCCCAACCCCCAAACCTCAGATATGTCTTTGAACCCGTAATCAAAGACATTAGGTCCCTTAGAACCCACAATCTAAGACTAGGTCCCTTAGAACCAGTAATCTAAGACCAGGCTGTACACTTGCCCGCAAAAGTGTTATAAGGTTTTGTTCGAACTCGTAATTGAACTTATTAGGTTGATTGGTGCCTGTAAACCAAGTGGAATGTTTGATAAGCACGCATAAGCTTATCTAGTGGATTACTTCCCCGTAAAAGAAGTCATGGATGTAGGAGGTCAATCTTTGAACCACATAAAAATACTGTGTCATTTACATTTCTGTATTTACATTTAGTATTTACTTTGAGTTACCTAACCAACTGAATCTGTATACAAACTGCACTAAGTTTTGGGAACTTAACCTTCCCCGTTTTCATAAAGGTTTCAATTTAAGTAACGAGCTTTAATTTTCACCAACTTCCGCATAGCTTAACTCTTTGAAACCTCAGTTAGATCACACAGCTGACCCTCAACCAAAGAAATCAGTTGTGCATCTGACTATGTGATCAGCTCCAACTGACTTTCTCAGTTGAGCGAACTGATCTGAGCAGTTAACTCAGTGAAGAAATTTTAAAAGCAAAAATCGCTATTGGTGTATTCCTCCATACACCAGATACTTGTATCTGGGACCATCACATTTTTTGTAAAATCTAGAGCATATTGTTAAAGATGATTTGCAGATTTTGATGCATTTTGGTGTTATTTCTACTGCAAAATGCAAACTACTGGAGATGCTCTCTAGTAACATTTGGTTAGATATCCTTAAAAAAAACATTAGGTTTGATAGATACCAACATTTTTTTTTGAAGGGATTTTACATGAGGATGACATTATTTTTGTGTCAATTGTAATGATGTTGAATAATTGATAGGTATCATTGTATTATTAAAAGGAAAATGATTCTTACTTTGAAAAAATCCTACGTGACACCTCTCTTAATCCTTCATTCGTATTTATCTAATTCTCAAATTTTTGAATTTTTAAATGTAAAATAATAGATTTTAGATAACTACTAAAATCTTATGTCCCGTATCGGTTTTTGAATGAAACTTCACGTGTTGAAAAACCTATAAATACCTAGAATCAGCAATGTATATTTTCTTATCTTTGTTCCACCAGTTTTATTTGGTCAATTTATTCATTAGTCGGCCGAATAAATAACTATATTTTTGTAATTTATTTGAATTTATTTGGCAAAAATATTAATTAACCAAATAAATAATTATTTTTTAGGGAACTAATTTATTAGTTGACCGAATAGATGGTTTCAAAATAATTTGATTAATTTATTAGTTGGCCAAATTAAATTTTGTAATAGTCTAATAATTAACTTGGTAAAAAAATTAATTTTTAATTTGTAAATTAATTAGGATGACATGCCAATTCCTAACTGATGGGTACCATCGACTCGAAATCTCACGTGACACATTTCCATTCTTTATTCTTATTTATTTTAAAATTTTCATTTTATTCATTTGTTTTATTATTTTCTAAAATCCATAATCGTCATCTATAAATTTATTTTTACGTTATTTGTAGTTGAGTGTCCAATTTTGCATAATTTATAATGAGAGGATTTTAAGACTAGCACTTTCTAAATAGTTTTTTTTTTTTTAATTTTAGCACTTACTTTAATTCTTCTAAATTTCAACATTTTTTGACATTTTTGCCCTTCCACCACCTCTCTAGTAACAAAAACATTTTGTGACTCAACAAAAAAAACATTGCGACTCAACCAAAAAAAACATTCTACCACCACTTTTCAGCTACCGCCGCCGCTGGGCCACCACCTTCGTCGTCGTCGTCGTGCCGCCGCCACTGTCACCGTCGGTCAAAAAAAAAAATTTATGACTCAACAAAAAAAAACATTTCACCACCACTTTTCCGCGTCGCTGGCGGTAAAAAAAATTGTGACTTAACAAAAAAAAATACATTCCACCACAATTTTTTCGCCACTGTCGCCGCCATCATGCCACCACCGTCGCCATCACTGTCGTCGGTGGTCACAAAAAAAAATTTGTTAGTGACCAAAAAAAATGGGAAAAAATAAAAATTTCAGTGTGAATCACAGTTGGCGGTAACAAAAATTTATTTGCGACACACAACAAAAAAATTAACAAAATTAATACAAAGGTACTTAAACAAAATTATGATGAGTAACACACAAAATTTTGATCAGTAACAATATATAATACAAATGTACCAAAACAAAAATCTGAGCAGTAACAAAATTTTGATCACTAATAAAATTTTGATCAATATAAAAAACTTAATTGTGCAATCACAAAAAATTAAACATTCCAAATCTTTCAGTGCTATTTTTTTTTGCGAATTCCGGCCACGACACTTTGAATCGATGGCTGAGACCACGACCATTGGCTTCGCCTCATCGTTTCCTGCTTGTAGGTGGTGGTGATGAGGGCCAAATCTGCTGGAAGTTATAGATCAGATAGAGAGAGAGAGAGAGAGAGAGAGAGAGAGAGAGAGAGATTACATCATAATTCATAAACACAAGAAAATATAATATGATGAAACATATACATTTATACCATCAAAAGAAAGGGCGATTCAATATTTCAACTTCCTTACCAAAAATCATCACAAAACCTAAAGAAATTTTATCAAATGGAATTTCAATACAAAATAACAGAAAATTAGTTTTGGAGGTGGAGGCGGCGGCGGGCCACCAGAAGGTGATGATGGTGCCGTCGTCTATGTCTATGTCTATCCTTTGAGAGGAGAGACCGGCGGCGGAGAGGCAGCGGAAAAGAGATGAAGAGAGGAAAAAATGAAAAAAAAAAAGAACGGACATAAATAAGAGAGGAGAAAATAAGGAATAAAAAGGTAAAGTAAGGGCACAAATGTCATAAATTACTAAATTTTTAAAGATTTATAAGGAGTGCTAAAATTTAAAAAAAGAATGAAAGAAGTACTAGAATCATGTATATTCTCATTTATAATCGTAATTAGTAAATATTATTGTAATATCCCGGATATTTCTTCCGTCGCTAAAATAAAAAGTTATTAATTAATTAAGGCTTTGCACGCCTAAGTTAAGGAAATTCAATTCTAAGACTAACGGTGAAATCCGTTTATGAAAATAAATTCCAGAAGTCGTTCAACCGACTACTGTATTAGGGTTTTTGCGTCCGATAAAATTTTCATTCGAGAACTCAGATCGAAAAACTGTCTGACTTTACATTCACTTATTTTACGATACGAGTCTACTGGAGAAAGACAGTTTTTATTATTTTTCCGGGCGAATTTTGGACTGTCATGTCCCGACTTTTCTTTGGATTTCGGAAATCGAATTATGCTTCCCGACTAAGTAAATTATTTCCAATCTAATGATCGAATTAGTTTTCACCGGAAATGTAACCCTCTAAAAAAATAATTAATCGATTTCTAAACGCCGTATTAGACCCGTAAACGAGATATTATGAATTTTCCTCCACTCACAAATCGCCACCTACACCCCCTTAGTCATCCTACACCTTATTTAACTAAATTACACCTATTAGTCATCACACTCTCTCTCCAAAACCCTCCCCATTATCCTACCCCCCTTCTCTCTCTCTTCTCTCTCTTGTTCTTCATCTATCTTCAAATCTTCATCAAAGTTCTTCAAGTTCTTTAAGTGTTCAAGTCCCATAACTTTTTCATCTACTGATCGATTTCTAATCCGAGTTCATATTCAGAAAGGTGAGAGCCTCCTCTTCACTTCTATCCGAACAAAATCTCTTTCCTTTAAACTTGAAAATTTCGAAAATTTGTAAGAGGAAGAAGATGATGTTCTAAATGTAAGACTTGATTATGTATGCTTAGGAATAGATTTCCATGGTTAGAATCAAGTGAAAATCATCCCCCTCCCCCCCCCCTTATTCTTGTTCAATACCGAAATTTTAGGGTATTAGGGTTTGATGTTTTAATTTCATGTTTTAAGGTGGTTGGTTGGTAGATTATCACTCTAGGTATTAGTATATTGATGCATGAATTGTTTTAGAATTTTCTAAAAATAAAAATGAAAGTGTAAGAGATGAAGAAGCATGAGTTTGAATGAGTAAATGTTATGATATTGATGATATGATTTGATATTTATGATATAGGAAGCATGTAGTTCAACATAGATTTAATTTAGATTTTTTTAAAAATAAAAACGAAATCGTTGGAGACGAAGAATCGTAGATAGAATTAGTTTTGATGATGATATGGATTGATGGTTTGCATATTAGTTAATCTATGTGGTTAATGAAGATAATTGGAAAGTTTGAACGAAATCTAAGAACGTCGAACTTTTCGTAAGAGACGAAGAGTCAATCATAATCGTCGATAGAAAAATCGAACGAGAAAACTAATCGACTATTAGTAATTGTTAGTATGGTAGGTTAGTTGTTGAATTAATTGAGAATTAACTAACAACTTTAGAAAATTGAGTTCTTAGACCGATATAAATGACGTGGATTAGTTAAGTAATGATTTATGTTGATGTTAACGCATTAAGATGTTCATTACTAAGTAGGATGATGATAGAAACTAATTTGATTTGAATTGAATTAGTAAAACCTCAAGAAACGAAGAAAGTAAGTGAGTACGTAAAAGAAGAAATAAGGAATCGAGACCTTATATGTTGATTGATTTGAGTTCATAGTTGATTAATAAGTAGGAACGAAGTTAATGAAGATGTCATATAGGTTATGAAGTAGAAAATAGAAGTTGAATATTGAAATTGAATTGAAATTGATTTGGATTTTCTAAGTATAAGTGATTGTTGAAAAGACGAGAAGTAATCGTCGTAGTTTTAATCGAGGAACGAGAAAGTATTCACGATAGATAAATATGAGACTTAACTGTAAATTGATGGAAAATTCATGCTCATAAAGGTTGTATAGCATTGATCGAACCTAGGGAATCGTGCGTCGATTGATGGAAAATTCATACTGATTAATCTATACTCTTATGATATGTTTTCGGCAATGTGCCCACTAAGTATGTTTATACTTAGCCCTGCATATATTTATAAATGTGCAGGTTGAGCGACCGGTGGAGGTTGAGTTGAGTTGTACTTAGGAAAGAAGAACAATGTTTCAGTTTACGTTATTCCACTGCAAAACTATTTCATTTGATGTATAACCTTTTGTCTAAGTTTCGTACTTTAAACTTAGTCTACTCTGATAACAAAACTTCATCGAGTGATCCTTCTAGATCAACTCTCTCTTTTGCTAATGAAATCGGTTCATAAATATCATCGTGTTTAATATTATCAGTTAATGCATTTATTTAGTTAGTTATTCCTCCTTCTTCCCCGCTTTTTTAATCCAACCCCTAGTCGCACCCCGAATTTGCCGTCCTTCGGGATTTAGGGCTGTGACAGAGTGGTATCAGAGCAATTGTTTTTTCTTTGCATCCAAAATTCCTTCAAGTTAGTCCGACAGAGCATTTGTTTATGCTCTGCACCCGAGTTTTCGTTCAAGTAAAGTTTAGTTCGTATCACTAAACTTAAGAAAGTAGTTAACAACTCAACTTCCCGCTACGTCGACTCAACCGAAGAAGAAAAGAAAGGAAAGTAACGGAAGTGTTGTTTCTTTATTATAGAAAGTTTATGAAAAAGTATGCAAGTATGTTGTGAAAAGTATGCAAGTATGTTGTGAATGAATATGCCAAGTATGAATTGATTAAAGTATAAATGTTATACTTTGTGATGTTATGTGAAATTATTTGAGTTATATCTTTGATTGAGATGTATGTCGGCTTGAGAACCTAAACTATTGCTTTAAGACTTTTCCCGATTTCTTGAGAACATAGAATTGATAAGAAGCATTGGTTCCAAAATTATTCGAAAAACGATCATGAAACAAGAAGAACCGAACCTATTATAGACGAATGTCACATGCGAATAAGTGACATGAACAAAGTCTCTTTGGAGTCAACTTTGTTTTAATAAATTAAAAGAATCGTTAAGTTAAAAGTTGAAAGAAAAATCTCGGATTTTTTTTTTTTTTTTTAGTGTTTGAGTGCAATTTCTTAAAATTGCTAGATGTTTAAGATAAGTTGTTGATTAAGTGGTTAAAGTATTGCAATCTGAATAATGGAATATTCTAATTGTAATTTAAGAATTTCTTAAGATATGTTATTATCCTACCAGTTACTGATGCGTATTCTCTTAAAATCTTTGTAGAATGCCTGCTAGACGTGTTACGGCTCGGAAGAGCCAACCCTTGAGACAGCGTACCATGATAGACGTGATCTTGGATGAGTACCATGACTACGAGGTAGACCCGAACCATGATATAGGATAGATAGTTAGTGACTTCACTGCACGTTTCCATGCAGTTCCGCACTTTGTTACTGAGCGTCAGGCTATAGCTGACTTGATCGGACGACTTCCCAACGAGTGGCATGGGTGGGCACACGACATCGCCTGGTACTATCTTACTTTGGTCGGTGACGACACCGAGCCGACAGGTGACTTTTCTGGATTCGCTCTAGCCGTACACGGGCGTTTCTTTGAGAGTAGGTTCATGATGTCTGTTCCTATTCTCGAGCACTACCCCTACGTCCACATCTCAGCTCCTCTTGAGCCTGAGCCGTTTGTCTTGGATCCGGAGTTAGCTGCACTGTTAGAGTTGCCACAGGTTCTTACACCCGTCGAGGATCTGTTTCCAGAGGCAAGGTACCTGGAGATCGACGTAGAGTTTGCTGCAATGTTAGAGCTTCCTTCCCCACTTGCACCACGTGAGGAGGTTCCTACAGAGACAACTTTACTAGTAGGAGACGGGGGTTCGACCTCTGACCTACCCTAGTCTTGGACGAGGATCCGAGGACAGTTTGAGGCGAGAACATCCAGGGCTCGTTCTGCATACATGCCTAGTCCACCCCCTGAGCACCTGCTTCCCCCAAAGAAGCGGACAATAGTGACTAGCTTCGACGACCTAGTTCCCTGCTTAGAGAGGACCATTTCGGAGGTGCCTCAGCCACCACCTCTAGTGCTTTGGGACGGCACCACACTCAGGGTTGACGAGGCGCTTCAGCTAGTCTTTGGTACAGACTCGGAGGAGGATCCAGAGGAGGATCCGGAGGAGGCTCTGGAGAAGGATCCGGAGGAGGACCCTGAGGAGGACCCCGAGGAGTTTCAGGCCGTAGAGGGCAGCACAGACTCGACTGTAGCCTTTTGAGCAGAGAGTCTTAGACGTATAGTAGTTTTTGGGTAGAAACGTCTTGTACATAGTTCGGATCAGTAGACTTATTTTGTAGTACTCTAAACGGATACAAAATTTTATGAATCGTTCCCGTTCTAGTACTTTCGGTAGATACAGAGATGCAACCTGTTAGTGCACTCGGTACATAGATAGGCAGTTAGCCTAGCTTAGACTAATTGTAATCTAGCTTTTTGGTATAAGTCCTCGTGGAGGCAAAATTAGTACTCTTTTTGAAGTGTATATATATATATATAACCCTGTGAGAGGGCTTTGATCCAGTGAACGTTTGTTCTTACCATGTTTTTGATGGTTGCTCGTAATTAACTTGCGAAGTTAAAAGTTTCATAGAAGTAGTGCAGATGATATTATCTTTTCATTTCCGTGAACCCGTTTAAAGTTGGGGGAATCTTACTAAGTGGGTGAATTTTTTTTTTATTAAAACAAAAGTGCTAATAAGAAATTCTTGATGTCTACAGTTTCAAAAATGCTGCCAAGAGTAGTAAATAATAGAAGAGGACTTGGTAGGCCTAGAGGACCAGGTAGGCGACAAGCAAGATGTGAAAGGGAAGAGGAACAAGAACGTCAGGAAACCCCTCTACCTTCACCACCACCATCTCCACCAACACTCCGTCGTGATATTGAGGACCTATTCCTCAAACGAAACCCACCTGTGTTTGATGGATCTAGTAACCCGAGCGATGCTGAGCTTTGGGTACGGTCCATCGAGAGAATCTTTAAACTCCTCAGATGTTCTGATGAGAAACATCTTTCGTGTATCGCATTTCAACTCTCCGGACCAGCTGACTACTGGTGGGAGGCTAGGCAGAAGGTTATACCAGCTGAGCACTTGGCTCATTTCACTTGGGACGAATTTAAGGAGGCATTGTATGATAAATACGTGCCTAAGACTTATAGAGCACAGAAAGAGGCTGAGTTTTACAATCTGAAACAAGGGAAGATGACTGTCACGGAATATGATGCGAAGTTCTGTGAGTTATCAAGATATGCGCCGAAGCAAGTAGATACCGAGGATAAGATATCAAAGAAGTTCCGTTGGGGACTTAAGCACGAATTAGGTGTAGCACTGGCCAGTCACGGAGGACTAAGCTACACAAAAAATACTAGGACGAGCCCTAGAGATGGAGGCCGTAGTGCCTGATGAAAGGAAAGCCATAATACCTGCACCAACCCCAAACCAGACTCAGAATCGAGGCCAATTCGGCAACAACAACACCAATAACTACCAGGGAAAAAGGAAATGGGAAGCAGGAAACAACAGTGGCTACTATCAGCACTCCAACAATCAGGGAAATCAGAATGGGAATCAGCGAGATTATCAGCAGCCTAACCAGAATAACAATTATGGCAAGAAGCCATGGCAAGGGAACAATCAATCAGGACTGTATATACAAGGGAATAATCAAGCAGGACCATGGAAAGGAAACGGCCAGCAGGGTCAGTCACAGGGGCAGCTGATGAACAACAACCGAGGAGGGAATAACCAAGGAAGGACCACCGTTCCTCCCTGTCCGAAGTGTAATAGGGTACACTACGGTGTCTGTCAAGCAAGCTCTGGTGGTTGCTTCAACTGTGGACATAAGGGACATTTTAAGAAGGATTGCCCGAAACCATTGCGAACAGTAGGGCAAAACCAGTATGGTCAGCCCCAACCTTTAAGAGCAATTCAGGCACAGCCGCAGTAGCAGATGACGCAGCAGCAGTATCAACAACACGCCCAACAGCAACATAATGCCAGGGCATTCACGATCAAGCAGAATGCGCAGCATAAGGGCAAGGGAAACCTGGCAGGTATAGGTAAACTTCATAATACCCCTATTAAGATATTGTTTGATACTGGCGCATCACATTCTTTCATTGTTGGCTCATGTGCTGATAAATTAGATATCAGACCTGAACGAGCTAATCGCGCTATGAGAGTAGCTACACCCCCAGGAGAAATCACGACTTCTACACATGTTTGCTCTAACCTAGAACTAGAAATTGGATTTCTTAAGGTTAAGGCGAACAACTTAAATGTTATGATAATGTGGGATGTAGATATAATCTTAGGAATGGACTGGTTGTCTGAGAATTATGCCACGATTCTCTGCAACGAGAGAAAATTTTCTTTCTAACCCCCGGGAAAAGAGCCAACAGAATTCCATGGGATTTCGATGGGCAAGAGAATACCGATAATATCTGCGCTACAAGCCAAGAAGTTGATGAAGAAGAAGAATTGCAAAGCTTATCTTGTGTACCTAAGTGAAGAACCAGGAACCGAAAAGACCATACAAGATGTGAAAATTGTTAACGAATATGAAGACGTCTTTCCAGAAGTATTACCAGGTTTACCACCAGATCGTCACGTAGACTTCACAATCGACTTAGAACCAGGATCGGCCCCCAAATCAAAAGCCCCATATAGGATGGCACCCAAGGAGTTAGAAGAGCTTAAAATCCAATTGCAGGAATTGTTAGATCTTGGTTTCATTAGACCGAGTGTTTCACCATGGGGAGCTCCTGTTTTGTTCGTTAGAAAGAAGGATGGTTCTATGAGAATGTGCATAGACTATCGAGAGCTGAATAAGATCACCCTCAAGAATAAATATCCTTTGCCTAGGATAGAAGACCTCTTTGATTAGCTTAAGGGCGCAGGTATATTTTCAAAAATAGACTTAAGATCCGGTTACCACCAATTGAAAATCAAACCTGAAGACGTACCTAAGACTGCTTTCCGAACCAGATATGGCCATTACGAATTCCTAGTTATGCCATTTGGTTTGACTAACGCCCCCGCAGTATTCGTGGATCTCATGAATAGAGTTTTCCACCCGTACTTAGACAAATTCATCTTAGTTTTCATCGACGACATTCTCATTTACTCCAAAAATGAGAAGGAGCACGAAGAACACTTGCGAATAGTTTTAGAAACGCTTAGAACTGAGAAGCTTTACGCCAAATTCAGTAAGTGCGAGTTTTGGCTGAAAGAAGTGATGTTTCTTGGACACATAGTATCAGTAGAAGGCATCAAGGTAGACCCTGCCAAGATAGAGGCAGTGCGCAATCGGAAATCACCAACAAGTCCAAACGAAATTAGGAGTTTCTTAAGTTTAGCCGGCTATTATAGAAGGTTCATCGAGGGATTTTCTACAATTGCTAGACCTATGATGCAACTACTACGGAAGGAAAACAAGTACAAATGGACTGACGAATGCGAGACAAGTTTTCAGACACTCAAGGAAAAGTTAACCACATCACCAGTATTAGCGCTTCCAGAAGCGAATAAGGAATACGTGGTTTATACAGATGCTTCAAAGAACGGATTAGGATGCGTTTTGATGCAAGAATGAAAGGTGATAGCTTATGCTTCAAGACAACTTTGACCCCATGAAGTCGGTTATCCAACCCACGATTTAGAACTGGCAGCCTTTGTGCATGTGTTGAAAATTTGGAGACATCACCTCTACGGTGTAAGGGTTGAAATTTTTACAGATCACAAGAGTTTGAAGTACTTTTTCGAGCAAAAGGAATTGAATATGAGACAAAGAAGATGGCTCGAATTAGTCAAGGATTATGATTGTGGTATCAACTACCATCCAGGAAAAGCAAACGTAGTAGCAGACTCGTTGAGTCCCAAGACTCCAACCAAATTAGGGTGTTTCTTTATCGATGAAGAAACACTTGTGCAAGAATTTGAGAAGATGGATTTAGAAGTGCTCGATACACCTGAAACGATAACGATCCCAATAGCAGCACTCGTAGCTACACCAGACTTACGAGAGAGAATCATAAGTGCTCAGAGAAAGGACGAGACGATCGAGAAGCTACGACTAAGGATAAGAACGGATAAACCGGACGGTTTTTTCGAAGCACCAGATAATGCAATTTTATTTGAAGGTAGACTTTGTATCCCTGATGACGATGAATTGAAAAACGATATCATGAGTGAGGCTCACGATACGCCTTATACAGCACACCCAGGGAGTACGAAGATGTATCAAGATTTAAAAAGGAATTTCTGGTGGAATGGATTAAAACGAGATGTAGCCTCGTTTGTAGAACGATGTTTGACTTGTCAACAAGTGAAAGCTTTACACTAACGACCACAAGGGATGTTGCAGCCATTAAGTATTCCAACATGGAAATGGGAAGATATAGCCATGGATTTTGTGACAGGTTTACCCAAGTCTAGAAGAGGAAATACTGTCATCTGGGTAGTTATTGATAGGCTCAAAAAATCAGCTCACTTTCTACCAATTCAAATTACCTATGGATCAGAGAAACTAGCACAGTTGTATGTCCGTGAGATTGTACGTCTTCACGGAATACCAAAGTCAATAACGTCCGATAGAGATGCCAAATTTACTTCAAGATTTTGGATCACTATGCAGAAGGAGCTAGGTACTAGACTAAATTTTAGTACTGCTTTTCACCCCCAGACGGATGGACAATCTGAGAGAACAATCCAAATACTCGTAGATATGTTGAGAACGGTAATATTAGATCAAAGTGCGATCTGGGAAAATATCTTACCATTGGTCGAATTTGCTTACAACAATAGTTATCAAGCGACGATAGGAATGGCGCCTTACGAGGCACTGTATGGAAGGAAATGTAGGTCACCACTTTATTGGGATGAAGTAGGTGAAAGGAAAAATCTAGGACCGGATTCAGTCGGTGAAATGATCGAGATCATTCGACAATTCGAGTCCGAATGAAAGAAGCCCAGAGCCGACAAAAGTCTTACGCCGATGTTCGTCGAACAGATCTTAGCTTTGAAATTAGGGATAAGGTTTTCCTCAAGATTTCTCCATCCAAGGGAATCATTAGATTTGGTGTCAAGGGTAAACTCAGACCAAGGTTTATAGGACCTTATGAGATTCTGAAAAAATTAGGACCTGTCACTTATAGATTGGTCTTACCTCCAAGTCTAGGAAGTGTCCATAATGTCTTCCACATATCTCAATTGGGAAAGTATGTTTTCGACCCTAAGCACGTAATTAACCAGCAAGACGTTGTTCTTGAATCCGACTTAAGTTATGAAGAAAAACCACTATCGATCTTGGATCGAAAAGTGCAAGAATTAAGAAACAAGTCGATTCCACTAGTGAAAGTGTTGTGGAGTCACCACGGGCAAGAAGAAGCCACGTGGGAACTCGAAGAAAAGATGAAAGAGAAATACCTTTACCTATTCGAAGAAGGTATGCAAATTTCGGGACGAAATTTCTTGTTAGAGGGGTAGGATGTAGTATCCCGGATATTTCTTCCGTCGCTAAATTAAAAAGTTATTAATTAATTAAAGCTTTGCAGGCCTAAGTTAAGGAAATTCAATTCTAAGACTAACGGTGAAATCCGTTTCTGAAAATAAATTCCAGAAGTCGTTCAACCGACTATTGTATTAGGGTTTTCACGTCCGATAAAATTTTCATTCGAGAACTCAGATCGAAAAACCGTCTGACTTTACATTCACTTATTTTACGATACGAGTCTACTGGAGAAAGTCAGTTTTTACTATTTTTCCAAGCGAATTTTGGACTGTCATGTCCCGACTTTTCTTTGGATTTCAGAAATCGAATTATGCTTCCCGACTAAGTAAATTATTTCCAATCTAATGATTGAATTAGTTTTCGCCGGAAACGTAACGTCTAAAAAAATAATTAATCGATTTTTAAACGCCATATTAGACCCATAAACGAGATATTATGAATTTTCCTCCACTCACAAATCGCCACCTACACCCCTTTAGTCATCCTACACCTTATTTAACTAAATAACACCTATTAGTCATCACACTCTCTCTCCAAAACCCTCCCCATTACTGCCACCCCCCTCCCCTCTCTCTCTCTTCTCTCTCTTGTTCTTCATCTATCTTCAAATCTTCATCAAAGTTCTTCAAGTTCTTCAAGTGTTCAAGTCCCGTAACTTTTTCATCTACCGATCGATTTCTAATCTGAGTTCATATTCGGAAAGATGAGAGCCTTCTCTTCACTTCTATCCGAACAAATTCTCTTTCCTTTAAACTTGAAAATTTCAAAAATTTGTAAGAGGAAGAAGATGATGTTCTAAATGTAAGACTTGATTATGTATGCTTAGGAATAGATTTCCATGGTTAGAATCAAGTGAAAATCATCCCCCCCCCCCCCTTATTCTTGTTCAATACCGAAATTTTAGGGTATTAAGGTTTGATGTTTTAATTTCATGGTTTAAGATGCTTGGTTGGTAGATTATCACTCTAGGTATTAGTATATTGATGCATGAATTGTTTTAGAATTTTCTAAAAATAAAAATGAAAGTGTAAGAGACGAAGAAGCATGAGTTTGAATGAGTAAATGTTATGATATTGATGATATGATTTGATATTTAAGATATAGGAAGCATGTAGTTCAACATAGATTTAATTTAGATTTTTTTAAAAATAAAAACGAAATCGTTGGAGACGAAGAATCATCGATAGAATTAGTTTTGATGATGATATGGATTGATGGTTTGCATATTAGTTAATCTATGTGGTTAATGAAGATAATTGGAAAGTTTGAACGAAATCTAAGAACGTTGAACTTTTCGTAAGAGACGTAGAGTCAATCGTAATCGTCGATAGGAAAATCGAACGAGAAAACTAATCGAATATTAGTAATTGTTAGTATGGTAGGTTAGTTGTTGAATGAATTGAGAATTAACTAACAACTTTAGAAAATCGAGTTCTTAGACCGATATAAATGACGTGGATTAGTTAAGCAATGGTTTATGATGATGTTAATGCATTAAGATGTTCATTACTAAGTAGGATGATGATATAATTTGATTTGAATTGAATTAGTAAAACTTCAAGAAACGAAGAAAGTAAGTGAGTATGTAAAAGAAGAAATAAGGAATCGAGACCTTATATGTTGATTGATTTGAGTTCATAGTTGATTAATAAGTAGGAACGAAGTTAATGAAGATGTCATATAGGTTATGAAGTAGAAAATAGAAGTTGAATATTGAAATTGAATTGAAATTGATTTGGATTTTCTAAGTATAAGTGATTGTTGAAAAGACGAGAAGTAATCGTCGTAGTTTTAATCGAGAAACGAGAAAGTATTTACGATAGATAAATATGAGACTTAACTGTAAATTGATGGAAAATTCATGCGCTTAAAGGTTGTATAGCATTGATCGAACCTAGGGAATCGTGCGGCGAGTTTTACGAGCGATTAGGGTTTTTCGGCAGTTTTGCGATCCTTCACGGAAACGGCCACAACTTTTAGCTTGTTTAACGAAATTGAGATCCGTAAATTGGATAAGAAATTAGACATCCGTGTCTTTATTTTGGTACCAAGCACATCCCCTGTTTCGCAGAATTCTATTCTATAAAGGCTTCAGACTTACTGTCTTGTGCAGAAACTTTTTGAAACTCATTTTCTTAAGTTGAATTTTTTTCAACTTAATTCCTTAAGAACTTTTAAGTTGTTAAGAGTTATCGACTTCCATTATAATCTAAATGTCGAGTAAAGGAACCGAGTTAGTTCTAAACAAGATGTGTTCGAGTCTCGTTTCTTCATTAATCCAAAGAAATTAGTTAAAGTGCAAATGCCTAAAAGACTTAAACCGAATCCGAATGTCTTTCCTTTAATCGTCTCGATCGATTATTAAAGTTTGTTTATTTACGATAAAAGGAGGAAGTCGGAATCAAGGATAGGACGGAAGACCGAAGACGGAAGCTTTAGTCGTTCTGTATATCGCCTAAGGTGGGCTTTTCTATATCAAACAAAATGAGGGATGCTCGAAAATGTTTACTTACTGCTTTGATAAGTGTGTTTTCAAATTGATTATCAGTGCATAAAAGAATTTGTTTTATGTGAGTTCTTTTGTGCCATTCTGAATTGGTTCGCCAATTAAGTCGATCGGACTCTGAGTTAGTCAAAAGGGACTTTCCAGGTTTAGTGTACACGGTAGCCGTTGTGTGTGGTACTCTGTTGAGGGGTAGCTAGCCACGGTGAATAGAACGTGTGCGGAATAAGTTAACGTTTTCCCGGCGTTGAAACAGAAGTTGGGCAAGTTGAACGTAACATCTGTAAAGGCTTGGCCAAGCTATATTATGAAAAGAAAGAAAATGTTTAGTAAGCACGGGCCTTTAATGAAAAACCCCGACGCGTTACTGTAGGAGATGCCTGATTAATCTATACTCTTATGATATGTTTTCGGCAATGTGCCCACTAAGTATGTTTATACTTAGCCCTGCATATATTTATAAATGTGGAGGTTGAGCGACGGAAGCGGCGGAGGTTGAGTTGAGTTGTACTTAGGAAAGAAGAACAATGTTTCAGTTTACGTTATTCCACTGCAAAACTATTTTATTTGATGTATAACTTTTTGTCTAAGTTTTGTACTTTAAACTTAGTCTACTCTGATAACAAAACTTCATCGAGTGATCCTTCGAGATCGACTCTCTCTTTTGCTAATGAAATCGGTTCATAAATATCATCAGTTAATGCATTTATTCAGTTAGTTATTCCCCCTTCTTCCCCGCTTCTTTAATCCAACCCCTAATCGCACCCCGGCTTTGCCGTCCCTCGGGATTTGGGGCTGTGACAATTATTATACAGGTGAGAAGAGAACAAATAATACAATTAATTTTTTTTATTAAGTTTTGGGTCTTTATAACACTAAACAAATAAAAAAACATTTGACAACGAAATTTCCATCATTGCATATTGAAATTCCGTCACCGTTTACGTATCCTGACAGATTTGCAACAGACAAGATCCGTCGTTATTTTATTGGTCGCCATTCAGATCAACGACGGATTTTATGTCCGTTAGAGAAAACGACGGATCAATGACGGATATTCAGTCGCGGATACTAGCCCCAGATCAGTCGCGGATTGGTGATAGAATAGAGACGTATTCTTCCGTCACCGATTAACAACGGATTGTTTCCGTCACTGTTTTTGAAAGGCTTGGAGACTAATTTTCCATCACCAATCCGTCGGCGATTAACGACAGAACACGTCAGTCATTGTTTTTCGAGAACTTAGCTACTATTCATTCTATCATTAATCCGTCGCGGTTTTCTTTTTAAATATTAATTTTCTGCTTAATTTTGTTATTCCATTTCCAAATTCCTGTTCATATCAGACCAAATCAGAAACACAATTGCTAAAATACAAATATGCAATAAAAATATGAAATTCAAATATCATAAATTATGAACTTATAAATCAAAATAGTGGTCAACGGGAAATTCAAAATATCATAAATTACGAACTTATAAATTAAAACCGTAGTCAACGGGCCAATTCCGACCTGAAACTGTGGCGGTAGACGGGCCAATTCAAATATCATTTTATGCATTTTTTTCATGTATTTTTTAAAATCTATAATCGTCATCCATGAATAAATTTTTATATTATGAGTTTTCAACTTTGCATAATCTATAATTGTAATTAGCGAATATTACATGGTTTAGGACGACAACGAATAGTACAATCAATTTGTTTATATAAAATTTTAGATCTATATAAATTCTAAACGAGTTTTATAAATTACACACTTATAAATCAGAGTCGTGGTCAACGGGCCGATTTCGATGCGGAACCGTAGCTGTAGACGAGTCAATTCCCAATCGACGGCTACTAATATACTGATTTTTTTAAAAGGAACACAGACTAATTTTTTTAATCAGGTTTGGAACAAGTACGAGTATATAAATTTCAACAAGTCTGAATAATCCTAAACACACCGTCTCAAATTATTTTATAAATCGTCTTCGTTGGAAAAGGTCGAATATGTAGGAAAATTGGTAGAAAATTACTAACAATTTGTCAACGAGCCAATTCCGATCAAGAATTGTGCTCGCAAAGTGGCCAATTTAGTACTGGCGGGTGACACGAACCCGTCGTGCGGTACGATCAAAATACCTGTGTTTGCCCTGGACGGACAATACATGCTCCTGAGCCCACTACCGGACTGGCTAGTCTTCGTGGCAAGCTAGGGTCGATCCCACGGAGAGTGATGAACCACCTTACTCTTCAGTGCACAAATCGAGTTGTCACGGTCTCAATCTGTATATCTGCACAAAATAAACTAAACGGAATTCAGATATAAAAGGGGGGTAAGATTTGGGGTAGGTTATGATCATTGTTGATATGTTAATTCGGTCATGGGCACACTGAAGATCCGTCCATGCTTCATATAAACTCAAGGCGTGGCCCAAAGACATTGGGGCATTTCAAGAGTTCATACTCCACACTTGGGATGGTTGAATCCCTTGTTATCGTCTCGGTCCGAAGGTCACGCTTCACCCCGGTCACAAGGCCGTGCTTCACTCTTCCTTAGATAGTAGTCATACCCGATCTCTCCAAGTATGACCCTCACCAACCTTCTCTTCCAAACTTCCCATGTCCGCACCTACAGAATAGACATAACTCGCAGGATATCCATTTCCGGTACTACGTCCAATCGGTCATCGATATGTCTACGATACGCGAGATGAGTCCTTTGGTCGATAACCATGGCTTGATGCCTCGTCACACTTGATGGGTGATTGTTAAAGAAGCCCAAGACTGAAGAAGGATTCAGTATCCCCTTGTCCATTCCTCACCATCCAGATCTACAGCACCATGTCAGGTGCTGCTTAGCTACTCGGTCATGGGCACATCGAACGTTGCCGTCTGTCATGCCCTGCCTTTGCTTGACATGGTACAGCTCCAACCGAACGGTGATCACCCGTTAAGTCAGGACTGCCCATGAGTTCTGCTCCAGTCTTTCCAGAACTACTGGACTCAACCGATGGCACAAGTGCCTCACGAATGTTTCACTTATCAACAGTCAATCATTTCCCATACCCAAATCTCACCAAGTAGATTACTCACACATAATTAAATATATAATGATAAGCGAAATAGAACACATGAATGAAAAGAAATACGAAATACTTGAATTAAAAGTACCTTAGACAAACAACCTTGGATTCGTTCTTCACTACAGAATGTAAATTAAGCGGATAAACTGTTTCGATCATAAAGAAAATATCAAACTGAGATTAAAGGTTGTTTCTTGGACTAAGAACTGTAGAATGGCGAAGTAACCAACATTATGCCAGCCGTTCTGGCTGGACTTTTATAGTAACAATGGCAGCGAGCAACGCCCTAAGCGAGTAGACTGAATCGGCATGATTGGCACTTTTCATGTTGAGCGAGATGCTGATTATTCCTGATTGACTTGATTGGTGACTGGCAATCTCCGATTAGTTGATTGATTTAGGGTGATGCGCTGACTTCAAGATACTTCTTTCCATAAACGCTCGGAAGATATGCTGTGAATCTTTTCCACGCGGCTTTCCTTCTTTAGCTCTGGCGACTGACTGGCAATTGTTGTAGTGGTCAAACTGGTTGCATGCTTCATGATTTGATTCTTCGTAAGCAAGGCAGTTGCAAGATCTTCTTTGTTGTTGGGTGCATTGCGTTAATACCACGAATGCGAATGATGAACAGCAACTTAGCTTCAGGGTTCACATGGAATCCTCCTTTCAACCTCGTCTCTTGCTTCAATTCATCTCCTGCGCTACATACTCCTTTGCGTAGTCCTTGCAACCGACTGAATTCACTCCAGTTATGCTCATTTTGACCACCTTTGCTTCTCCTTCTTTTTCTCCTTCCTTTGCCTTCCCTTTTTCCTCAACTGTAACCCTCCTCACCATGCTCGTAGTACCAACCTTGCCCCCTAATTTGCTCTGTTTGGACTTCTGCGATAAGGGGGGGTTTCGAGGTTTCGAGCTTCCTCTTTGCTCTCACCCCTTTCTCCTTGCTTTGCGGGGTGATATCTTCCTGGGCCCGCACAGGAATACTTTTTTCTGTCTCCTCCTCTCCAACTGGCTCTCCCCCTTGCTCACCTTCTTGTTCCTTCTCTTCGTGGTCAGAAGTGGTCAGACCACCCTTCTTTGATTGAGATTGGGAGCGGGAAGAACTGGGGTCTGGAGTAGGCTCCTTTGGTGGAGGACTAGCTGCTTTCTTTCCGACGGTCTTCTTCTTCGCTGCTACTGCGGTAGTGGTGTCCTTGACCGCAGGCTTCTTCTTCTCTTTCTTCCTAGGCGGTTGAACATCTGGTTCTTCCTCGACCTGTACCTGCTCTTGGTCACCCGCAGCGTCTCTTTCTCCGGTGGGTTGCTTCTCCGACGAGGGAATCTTCTCCTGTTCCTCTTCTTCCACACCCCGAGTAGGTGTGGTCTTTTCTAAACTGTGCACAGGGGTTTCCTCGGAGGTGGTGCTGCGCGTTTTTCTCTTCTCCCCCACCAGTACAGATTTTGTAGCGGCTGGGCCTTTGGTTTAAGTACTGCCGGAGGCGGCGATACTTTTGCTCGTTCTTTTGTGCGCGGCTTTCTTGATTCTGACCATGGTGATGGTTGGAAACTTGGGGTTTTCAGAAAGACGGCGAAGGCTAGTGAAGGTATGTGGAGTGAAAACTGGAACTGAGTGTTTAAATGGTAGGTTTGTGGACGGCGGTTATGGCGAAGTGGAGAGAGTGGCTGAGTGTGTGGCGGTTATGGAGGCTGCGAGGGTTAATGGAGGAGGGTTTTCTCCTTTTAACTGATGGAGTGGTGAGGTGACAGTTATGGGAAGTTGAAATGTTCAAGGGAATAAAATCATTACCAAATTTGAAATTCAAATTTCGTGCGAAATCCCAAGCGCCGCAGTTATTTCTAGTCGTCCTTGTCAGATGCGCCTCCACGTCATTTCCTGGTTAGACCGTCCCCATTCCACACACCGGTCTGCCACCTACACACTTTGCATCGCAAAGTGGGTTCACAATTCACCCTGGACCTCCACCTACACACTTTGCATCGCAAAGTGGGTTCGAATCTCAAAATAGACTCTAAAAACACCTTGGCCCACATTCTCCAGTTCTGACTTAGTCCAATACTCACTTAACTCAAAACAACTCATTAATAACTAATTAAGGAAAAGCGGTTGTGGTCTTACCGATGACCACTCCTGGATTGCCTCCCAGTCAGTGCTCTTGTTTAATGTCTTGAGCTCGACTTCCAGCTTTGGCTCTTACTGATAAATAGGATCCAGTAAAGAACATTTCTCATTGGTCTTCTTCAACTCTGTATAATCGAAGTACGGCTTCAAGCGATGACCGTTCACCACAAAAGTATCTTTTCCATTCAAATCATAAACTTCGACACTTCCATTTGGGAAAAACTCCTTCACGATGTAAGGTCCTCCCCATTTTGATCTAAGCTTCCCACTCATCAACTTAAATCGAGAGTTGAATAACAACACCTTTTGGTCATACCAAAATTCCTTCTTCCTAAGCTTTGCATCGTGGATTCTCCTCGTTCTTTCCTTGTACAAAACTGCATTGTCGTATGACTCCAACCGAAGTTCCTCCGATTCATTCATTTGCAACTTCCTTTCTTCTCCGGCCCTAGTCATACTGAAGTTGATTCTCTTGATCGCCTAGTAAGCTTTGTGTTCCACTTCTACTGGTAAATGGCATCTTTTTCCGAACACAAGCCTGAATGGTGACATGCCAATTGGAGTCTTATAGGCAGTGCGGTATGCCCATAACGCATCTCCCAGTTAATTGCTCCAATCCTTACGATTGGAATGAACCACCTTCTCCAATATGCCCTTGATCTCCCTGTTAGAAATTTCAGCCTGCCCATTGGCCTGGGGGTGATATGCAGTCGTGACTTTATGTTTCACCCCCATTCTTTTGGTGAGTGCTCTAATGGCGGCATTGCAGAAATGAGATCCTTGGTCGCTGATAAGGATTTTGGAACTCCAAATCTATTAAACACCTGCTCTCTCAAAAATTCTGCCACTGTATGAGCATCATTACTGGTTGTAGCCTTTGCTTCGACCCATTTGGATACGTAATCGACTGCCACCAAAATGTATTCATAATTTCCTGACTTAGGGAATGGTCCCATAAAGTCGATTCCCCATACATCGAAGATTTCCACAGGCATAATAGGCATTTGAGGCATTTCATCTTTTGCGGTGATACCCCCTACCATTTGGCACTTCGGGCAGCCCTGTACCCATTTCATGGCATCAGCAAAGATTGTAGGCCAATAGAATCCACTATCCAATATTCTTTGCGCTGTTCTTCTTCCACCGAAATGTCCACTGCATGCTGTGCTATGGCACATCTCCAATATCTAAGCATGTTCAATCTCCGGAATGCACCTCTGTATGATTTGATCTGTGCCAATCTTCCACAAATGCGGTGCTTCCCAAAAATAAGAGCGAGCCTGTGTTACCAATTTCTGTTTCTCGAACTTGGTCTTCCCCGGTGGCACTTTCTTAGTAAAAAGATAATTTGCTATGTCTGCAAACCAGGGCTCCTTCTCGGTCAGGGCATAGAGAGTCTCCATCTCCATATGATCTCGTATGGCGTACCGCCTCTCATCCGGAAAAGCGTCTTCTATTGGTTTGCCATCGTCCCTTCCCATTTGTAGCCTGCTTAGATGATCAACTACTAGGTTGGCGGCTCCCTTCTTATCTCTTATTTCTAAGTCGAACTCTTGGAGCAGCAATATCCACCAGATAAGTCGTGGTTTTGATTCTTTCTTCGCCATGAGGTATTTCAAAGCAGCGTGATCGGTGTAAATGATCGCTTTTGTGCCCAGAAGGTATGATCTGAATTTCTCGAGTGCGAAAACCACTGCCAACAATTCCTTCTCAGTTGTGGTGTAGCTACACTGAGCTGGATTCAAAGTCTTCGAGGCGTAGTATATAACGTGGCTTTCTTTACCTTTCTTCTGCCCCAGTACTGCTCCAACCGGGTAATTGCTGGCATCACACATGATTTCGAATGGTATCTCCCAATCTGGCGGTTGAATAATAGGGGCTGATACCAATCTGTCTCGTAGATTCAGAAATGCCTCCTTACAGTCGTCATCAAAGTCGAACTGTACATCTTGTTGTAACAAACGGGTCATGGGTTGAGCAACCTTTGCGAAATCCTTTATGAATCTGCGGTAGAATCCTGTGTGGCCAAGGAATGCCCGTATGTGCTTGACCATAGTTGGATACGACAACTTGGCGATGGAATCGATTTTTGCCTTGTCCACTTCGATCCCCCTCTCCGATATGACATGGCCCAGTACGATGCCTTCCTTCACCATAAAATGGCATTTTTCATAATTGAGTACCAGGCTTTTCTCCACGTATCTTTTCAATACTAGCTCCAAATGATTAAGGCATGTGTCGAACGAATCACCATACACCGTGAAATCATCCATAAACACCTCTATGCAATTTTCCAATAAATCTGAAAAAATGCTCATCATGCACCGTTGGAAGGTTCCAGGTGCATTACAAAGACCAAATGGCATTCTTCGGTAGGCGAAAGTCCCATACACGCAAGTGAATGTGGTCTTTTCTTTATCTTCTTGAGCTACGAATATTTGCATATATCCTAAATATCCATCCAGGAAACAGTAATAGGCATTACCAGCTAGCCGTTCCAGCATTTGATCGATAAAGGGTAATGGAAAATGGTCCTTCCGTGTGACCATATTCAGCTTCCGGTAGTCTATACAGACTCTCCACCCAGTTTGTAGCCTTGTTGGAACAAGCTCGCCTTTGTCATTCTCCACAACCTGTATCCCAGATTTCTTCGGCACGACGTGAACCGGGCTGACCCATTGGCTGTCGGATATAGGGTAAATTATGCCCAACTCCAAAAGCTTTAGGATCTCCTTAAGTACCACCTCTTTCATGACAGGATTCATTTTCCTCTGCGAATCTCGTACTGGTCGTGCTCCTTCTTCCAAGTATATATGGTGCATACACTCTGTTGGACTGATACCCTTTATATCTGCTAGGGTCCAACCAATGGCTTCCTTGTTCTCTCTCAATACTCTGACAAGTCTTTCTTCCTGCACCATGGTTAGATCAGAACTGATAATCACTGGAAGAGTTTCCTCCAGTCCCAAGTAAGCATATTGCAAGTGTTTTGGCAACTTCTTTAACTCTAAGACTGGAGCTTTCACAATCGATGGCATCAGTTTCTCGTGTTGCCCATACTAAGAGAACAACTCTGGTTTGCCCTGTCCCGATCCTCCGATGGAGTACACTTCCAAGATAATATCTTTAATCTTCCTGTCAACCTCCACTGCTGCTTCCAAAGTGCTTTCCTTTAAAGAGTACAATTCCATGATGGCCTCCTTCATCTCGAGGTCCTCTGTTTGCACGGCATCTCGATCGGTTAGTCCGGCTTGTATCACCCTTTCTGTAGTGTCGCTTGAGCTGAATTCCAGGTTTTGCTCTTGTACCAATGGTTCGAATATGTCAATCATTTCTACAGACTCTAGTTCAGGCTTCCTTCTCATGGCTTCATAAATGTTGAATTCTTCCACCACGCCATCGAATTCACACGATAGAATTCCAGTCTTCATGTCCAGTTTAGTCCCTGCAGTCATCATGAATGGTCTGCCCAGCAGAATGGAGTTCTCCTTTGCTTCTGAACCTGTATCCAGCACGTAGAAGTCAGCAGGAAAAATCAGCTCTCCTACTTTGATCAGCACATCTTCGATAACACCTTCTGGATACGCGTTTGACCTGTCAGCTAATTGTATGACAACTGGGGTGTTCCGTAGTTCCCCCAAGTTGAGCCTGTTGAAAACTGCTAGGGGCATAACGTTTATAGATGCCCCCAAGTCCATCATGGCTTTGTCCATGTTCCTGCCCGCGATGTTGCAAGGGATAGTGAACATCCCCGGATCTTTCTTCTTTGGTGGAAGTTTCTGCTGTATAATGGCTGACACACTCTCTCCCATAATATATCGAACATCTCCATCAATCTTCACCTTCCTCGAGCACAGATCTTTAAGAAACTTGGCATACTTTGGAATTTGCTTAATCGCGTCCAGTAGGGGTAGGCTAAGTTCCAATTTTCGAAAGATCTTCATCATATCATTGGCTTCTTTCTCTCTGGCTTTCTGTCGAAGTCTACCCGGATAAGGGGGTTTAGTCTGCTCATCACCATCTATTTCTCCTGTAATTTTGTTGCTGGTTCCCTCCTCTCTTTGCCGGTTAACTTCTGCCTCCGCCAAAATTTTTTCAGCTTGCTCATCATCAACCTCTGTGATTATCACTTGTGCCTGTTCTTTGTGGTTGATCCCTTGAGGTGGGAGCTTCCCTGTATTCTCTTCTACTTTCGCCAGCGCCTTCGCCAAATGACCAATCTGCACGTTGGTTTGATTCATACCAGCTCGGATTTCATTGCGGAACTTCTCACTTTCCTTAGCCATACTCTCCACGGCCTCTTTCCATGGTGCTCTCCTCTGATGAGGTGGTTGATACACCTGCTGCTGCTGTGGTTGGTAGTGTTGTTGTTGTGGTGGGCCTCCCTGATATTGTCGTTGCTGTTGGTGCTGGGCAAATGATTGAGATGATCCCGGTAGACCTGTACCATTCTGTTGTGGTTGACCATCCTGTTTCCATCTAAAGTTAGGATGATCCCTCCACTCTCTGTTGTACGTATTTGAAAACGGGTCATACTTCCTCTGAAATCCTTCATTTCCTCCCATGGCATTCACGTCCATTATATCTTCACCAAAGTTGGGGCAATTTTCAGATTGATGCCCCACTGCATCGCATAGGCCACACTGTCTAACCTTCTTCTGCACGGTCAGACTACTCAGCAGTGTCTTTATTTCCTTCATCTCCTTTTCCAGATTTGTCAGTATATCTTTTTCCTCTCCTTTCTCTAGTATCTCTCTGCTTCTTTCATGTCCATCATCTCTGGATTCTTCTGCCATTGTTCCCAAGAGTTTGAAAATCTCTTGAGGTGTTTTGCTCAGCAATGATCCATTGCATGCAGCCAATACCAGTCCTCGATCACTCCTCCGCATGCCCTTTACGAAGCTTTCCACTTGATCTTTTGGAGTGATCTGGTGATGAGGACAGTTGCTTAACAACTGTTTGAAGCGAGTCCAGTACTCATAAAAAGTCTCCAGCCCATCCTATTTAATGTTTCGGATGTCCCATCGCATTCTTTCAACTCTTGTGGTTGGGAAAAACTCTTCCAAGAAACTCTGCTGCATTTCTGCCCAAGTGGTAACGCTTCCTTGAGGTAGATTGTACAGCCATCTCCTTGCTCTGTCCACCAATGAGAATAGAAAAAGAACCAGTTTCACATATTTTTGCTGATTCTCATTGGACTGATGTATCACTGTCATTTCGAAGTCCTGGAGATGGGTATGCGGGTCGTCTCCTGGATATCCATTAAATTTCGGTAAGACCTGTATTAATGCAGGTTTCAAGTCAAACCGCTCAGGTGCGAAAGGATTCGTTGGTAAGGTGATCCCGTTCGGCCTGAGATTCAGATTAGTTGGGTAAGCCAACTGCTTGGGGGTCTGCGGCGGCTGTGGTTGTTCACCCATAGCGTCGCGTCTCGCTATTCGTGCAAGTGCGCGTAGTCGTCGTTTAGTTCGTTCAATATTTGGATCAAAGGTTAATGCTCTCTGTACTCGACGAATTCCACTCATACACTAGTAGCGGAAGATGGAATGAGAAGAGTAAAATTGTTGCGCGTCACTCCCCGGCAACGGCGCCAATTTTGACACGCACCCGTCGTGCGGTACGATCAAAATACCTGTGTTTGCCCTGGACGGACAATACACGCTCCTAAGCCCACTACCGGACTGGCTAGTCTTCGTGGCAAGCTAGGGTCGATCCCATGGAGAGTGATGAACCACCTTACTCTTCAGTGCACAAATCGAGTTGTCACGGTCTCAATCTGTATATCTGCACAAAATAAACTAAACGGAATTCAGATATAAAAGGGGGGTAAGATTTGGGGTAGGTTATGATCATTGTTGATATGTTAATTCGGTCATGGGCACGCTGAAAATCCGTCCATGCTTTATATAAACTCAAGGCGTGGTCCAAAGACATTGGGGCGTTTCAAGAGTTCATACTCCACACTTGAGATGGTTGAATCCCTTGTTGTCGTCTCGGTCCGAAGGTCACGCTTCACCCTGGTCACAAGACCGTGCTTCACTCCTCCTTAGATAGTAGTCATACCCGATCTCTCCAAGTATGACCCTCACCAACCTTCTCTTCCAAACTTCCCATGTCCGCACCTACAGAGTAGACATAACTCACGGGATATCCATTACTACGTCCAACCGGTCATCGATATGTCTACGATACGCGAGATGAGTCCTTTGGTCGATAACCATGGCTTGATGCCTCGTAACAGTTGATGGGTGATTGTTAGAGAAGCCCAAGACTGAAGAAGGATTCAGTATCCCCTTGTCCATTCCTCACCATCCAGATCTACAGCACCATGTCAGGTGCTGCTTAGCTACTCGGTCATGGGCACATCGAACGTTGCCGTCTGTCATGCCCTGCCTTTGCTTGACATGGTACAGCTCCAACCGAACGGTGATCACCCGTTAAGTCAGGACTGCCCATGAGTTCTGCTCCAGTCTTTCCAGAACTACTGGACTCAACCGATGGCACAAGTGCCTCACGAATGTTTCACTTATCAACAGTCAATCATTTCCCATACCCAAATCTCACCAAGTAGATTACTCACACATAATTAAATATATAATGATAAGCGAAATAGAACACATGAATGAAAAGAAATACGAAATACTTGAATTAAAAGTACCTAAGGCAAACAGCCTTGGATTCGTTCTTCACTACAGAATGTAAATTAAGCGGATAAACTGTTTCGATCATAAAGAAAATATCAAACTGAGATTAAAGGTTGTTTCTTGGACTAAGAACTGTAGAATGGCGAAGTAACCAACATTGTGCCAGCCGATCTGGCTGGACTTTTATAGTAGCAATGGCAGCGAGCAAAGCCCTAAGCGAGTAGACTGAATCGGCATGATTGGCACTTTTCATGTTGAGCGAGATGCTGATTATTCCTGATTGACTTGATTGGTGACTGGAAATCTCCGATTAGTTGATTGATTTAGGGTGATGCGCTGACTTCAAGATCCTTCTTTCCATAAACGCTCGGAAGATATGCTGTGAATCTTTTCCACGCGGCTTTCCTTCTTTAGCTCTGGCGACTGACTGGCAATTGCTGTAGTGGTCAAACTGGTTGCATGCTTCATGATTTGATTCTTCGTAAGCAAGGCAGTTGCAAGATCTTCTTTGTTGTTGGGTGCATTGCGTTAATACCACGAATGCGAATGATGAACAACAACTTAGCTTCAGGGTTCACATGGAATCCTCCTTTCAACCTCGTCTCTTGCTTCAATTCATCTCCTGCGCTGCATACTCCTTTGCGTAGTCCTTGCAACCGACTGAATTCACTCCAGTTCTGCTCATTTTGACCACCTTTCTTCTGTTTGACTCGGACTGAGCTTCCTTCCTTCGAACAATAACTTCCTTCCCCTGGACAGATACTAACTACACAAAAAGACATGAAAAATAGGGCCAAATGGCCCAAAAGTCGAAGACGCATCAGCGAGACAATTTATATATATATATATATATATATATATATATAAGTTTGAACTTATAAATTAAGGATAATGGTCAACATATATCTTATATCATTGACTAAATAATTTTTCGAATCACAAATACTCAGGTAAAAAATAAAATAAATGTCATCATTAATTTTTCCATGAATATATTTGGAAGATGATTATTTATATAATATAAAATCAGTATTGTAGTCGATGGACCGGTTCCGGATCGGAACCGTTGGGGTAGAATGGATGATTGCGAAGCGGTGGTTCATTTTTTTTTCTTAATCTTATGTTGAACTGATAAGGTAGAGTATTTAGGGCCACTTTCATCTTATTAACAATCTTCAAAATTATTTTCCTTTTCTAAATCAATGTGTAACAAGGAGTATTTGCACTGAAAACGATTCATTTCAATTTTCATACAAATTGACGTGGGACAATCTTTTTGAGAGACAAATATATTTTTGTCTACTTCGGTTTTGTAAAAGAATAGAGATTTAAAATATTATATTAGAACTTTTAACATACATAACTATATAGGTTTAAGACATAAATATGTGGTAAAATTACTCTTTAATTGAAATTTGAGAGATGTTTAAGGACATATAAATTGTAAACGAGTTTAGTAGATTGCATAATCGAATGATTTTACCCTAAATAATTAACAAATAATATTTTTCTTAACATATCACATATTAGTACTATCTAATAATTTTATTAATTTTTATTAATATAATTTCTCGTCGATTTTCGACGAGTTATACGCTAGTTTTCTTTTAAAAAAAGGGTAATACATTTCGTTACAACCAAAATAATGTAACTATATTTTAGTAGGTACTGAAAAATAAGCTCGACTACTTGATTAACTAAATTTGATACTCCATCGCGGTATTGATTGTTTGTTTTCTTTTTCGGAGTGTCTCGCTATTGATGACATGTTTTCTTTTTTTGTATTAAATTATAACCTAATTAAATTTATTTATCATCATGCATCCTTATGTAAACCCTAGACTATTCACTCAGTCACTCTCTCTGCTTACATCCATACATAAAACCACTTTATTGACCTATAAAATACTTTATTAATAAGAATTAAATATTCTATAAAATTACACTAAACATGTGGAACACCACCTTTTCATCCATAATTCTTTTCTCCTTGTCTCTGTGCCGAAATAAGGCGGGTCATATATATCCGGATGGAGGAAGTATCAGATATATCCTTCTTCCTTTTTTTTAAGAAAAGATATATCCTTCTTTACATCTTTTGTTGCTTTTGTTGAATTAATAACACAAGTCAACTTGGAGATATAATTATACTACTAGTTAGGTAAAATAAACAATAAACAATGAAATTAAACAAACATTCCTAAAATATTTTAACTTCATGTTTATAAGACAAGACATGAAGTATTTTTAGGAAAAAACATATTTATTGTTCCAATATTTCATCATTTTTATAGTATGAAAGCACTAAACGAACAATTTGTGCATATAAATTGAATCTAATACTGCAATATTTAACATAGATATTAGCACAAAATATAACATTTAAGCTAAGTAAATGACATACAAAAATGGTTACTCAGTTCGGTTAATCAACCTACATCGGGGGAGCATGTGCCCAAGAGATAATCAATCCACTATTGAGATGATCAATCCACAATAAATACGTCAATTATAATCAAGCAATAATCAAGTAATGAAGGCAGAATAAATTAAGCTTCATCGTTAGCAAAACTAAATAATACGGGGTCGGAGAAACCGAACTACACTGCAAATACAAGATATATAATAACAAAGATGATAAATGAAAGGAAAGCCATGCGGGTTAAGATGAACCGGACTACCACGCTAAACATAGATACCGGAGTCGGATTATCCAACTTGCCAGGTGAGGTTGGTAAAACCATACATCATCACAAGGAGTTGAATAATCAGAGCACAGTCAGAGATAAAGCCACAGAGCCTTTGTCGTCAAATCTAGTCAACCAAAACCAACTCACTCGTGGGGTCGGACAAACCAAACTATGCCACGACGGTCGAGAAGTCAAGCTCAAAGAGGGGCCAACAAGTCTGAAGCATTTATCAGAAAGCAGTAAATAAGCAAACGGGGTCGGAGAACCGTACAACCCGTGCTAAACAATAATTTCAAAAAGAGAGATCCATTTATTTAAAGCATAGAAGCTCAAATACGACACAAATCACTTATTAGAGTATCAATAGAGTAAGGAGGAAGCAATTACACAAAAAGTACAACAGTACAACAACACCCTCTATTCCTCAGCTCCGCCCGAGCACTCCGACTTCTCATCCTGAAAATATTTTGAAAAGAGTTTAGGGGTGAGTACTAATGTACCCAATGAGTAAGATTATATAAACAATTTTAATAAAAACAAAGTAGTTGGTATATCCAATTTTTACTCGTAAGCTTAGAAGGTTTCAAAACATAAAGCCACTTCTAAGATATGTCTAACCTTTTTCATTTGCGCGCCAACAATACCGTTCTAGTGTTATTCCTATCATTTCGTGGTACAGTTACATTTCCCAATTCAACCATAGTCTTAACCCATCGGATCCAAAACATATTTCATTTCTAGAAATGATGGTGATCAATCCAACGAACTTCTAACCACGTGTACACAACCCATTGTTAATGTGTTAGACTAATAAAGGACCCCGATCTGTAATATCCCGGATATTTCTTTCCGTCGCGAAAATAAAAAATTTCGTTTTAATTAAGGCTTTGCACTTCTAAGTTAAAGAAATTCAGTTATAAGAATAACGGCGAAGTCCGTTTCTGAAAATAAGTTGCAGAAGTCGTTCAACCGACTACTATATTAGGATTTTGATGCCCGATAAAATTTTCGTTAGAGACCTCAGATCAGTATGGTATCTGCATTTACATTCACTTATTTTGCGATACGAGTCTATTGGTAAAGGTCAGTTTTATTTATTTTTCCGGGCGAAATTTGGGCTGTCACGTCTCGACTTTTCGATGGATTTCGGAAATTTAATCGTCCTTTCCAACTAAGTAAATTATTTCCAATCTATTGGTCGAATTAGTTTTCACCAAAAATGTAACCGTCTAAGAAATTAATTAATCGATTTTAGTATGCAGTATTAGACCCGTAAAATGAGATATTTTGGAATTAAATCCCTCTCTCAACCGCCTCTCTCTCTCTCTAGTTATCAATTTGATTTTCTCTTCTACTTTATCACTTAATATCTCATCAATTATCACACAACTCTCTCCCTCTCTCACCTCCGCAACCGCCCCCCCCCCCCCCCCCCATATGCTCTCTTCTCTCTCTTGTTCTTCCCATCTTCAAGTTTTCTTCAAGAAGTTCTTCATTTCTTCAAGCTCTTTGAAGCTCATAAGTCTTTCGATTTTCGATTAAAGTCAATTCTGATTGCATATTCGTAAAGGTGAGAGCTTCCTCTATAGTGCAAACCACACAAAAGTTTAATTCCTTTAATTCTTGAAGAAGGCCGAAAATTGTAAGAGGTATAGGATTGATGTTCTAAGTTTATTACGTGATTATTTATGCTTAGAAATGAGTTTCCATGGTTTGAATCAAGTATAAATCATGTTAGAATTTATTTGGTAATTTTCGAAATATATGTTCTTGTTTCTTTCAAAAATTTTGAGTTCATTTAGATGAGGTTTGAGCTTGAATTTAGATGTGTTGTTTGTAGAATATGTTTGCATGCAATGAATGATGATTGTATGAATTCATTAACAATTTTCTAAAAATAAGAACAATTTTGTAAGAGACAAAGAAGTAGGATTTTGATTGAGTGATTGTTATGTTTTTGATGATGTGTTATGATTTATGAGAAGTAGGAAGCATGAGGTTCAATATATATTTTAGTTAGATTTTTCTAAAAATAAAAACGAAATCGTTGGAGGCCAAGAATCATCGAGAAGATAAGTATAGATTTTGATATGAACTTATAGTTTGCATATTAGTTAATCTAAGTACTTAAGGATCATAATTTGAAAGTTTGAATGAATTCTAAGAATGTCGAACTTTTTATAAGAGACGAAGAATCAAGCATAATCATCGATAGAAAAATAGAACGAGAAAACTAATCGAATATTAGTGATTGTGCATATGTTAGGTTTGTTGTTGAATTAATTAAGAATTAACTAACAAACTTTGAAAAATCGAGTTCATGAACCGATAAAAAATGACGTGAATTGATTAAGTGTTAGTTATAATGATGTTAGTGTGTTAATATGATCATTGTTAAGTATAAAGATGATAGAAACTAATTTGGTTTGAATTTGATTAATAGAACTTCAAAAATTAAATAAAGTAAGTAAGTGTAGAAACAAAGAAACGAGAAAACGAGGGTTTGTATGTTTGCGATTGATGATATGGTCGATGTATTGATGATAAGCATGATTATATGTACTTAGTATGAATTTCTTAGATTTTATAAAAATGTTTTGAAAAATCGACAACGATGTTCGTTGCTCGATAAAAACGACGTGTTAAATGATTATGAGTATGTGTTGATTGATTTGAGTTGGTTGATGATTAATAAGCATGAGTGTAGTTGATGATGATTTCATATAAGTTATGAAATAGAAGTTAGAAGTTAGTTATGATTTGAAATTGAAATGAAATTTGCTAAGTGTTTTCATTAATTGAAAAGACGAGAAGTGCTCGTCGTATTTTAATCGAGGAACGTGAAAGTGTTCATGTCAAATGATTGTGTGACTTGACTGTTAAATTGATGGAAATTTTGTGCACATAAAGGTTGTATAGCATTGATCGAACCTAGGGAAACGTGCGTTGAGTTTTCATTATATCTAGGGTTTTATCGGCCAGTTTTGCCACCTTTCACGGAAACGGCCATAACTCTTTACTCGTTTAACGAAATTGAGATCCGTAAATTAGACAGTAAAATAGACATCCGTATCTTTCTTTTAGTACCAAGCACCTCCCCTATTTCTCAGCAGTCGATTCTGCATGAGCTTTTGAATCTTCAGCAGTTGTGCAGATTCTTCTGCAGCTCTATTTCTTAAGTAAAATCTTTTCTTAACTTGAATTCTTTGGAACACCTAAGTCATTTAGAGTTATTGACTTCCGTTATGATGTTCTAAATGTCGAGTAAAGAACCAAGTCAGTTTTTAGCGAGATGTGTTCGAGTCTCGTTTCATTTAGTAAAAGACTAGTTAAAGTGCAAAGGCCTAAAACTTGTTTAATCGTTATCGAGTCTGTTTCTCTTCAACCACCTCGATCATTTACTAAAGTTTGATTATTTGCGATAAAAGGAGGAAGTCGCAACTAGAAGAAAGGACGGAAGACAGAAGATTAAAGTAGTTCTGTAATTAATATAAGGTGGACTTTTCTATATATCAAAATAATGTGGGCTTTTCTATATAACAAATAAAGAATGCGTTGCTCAAAATGTTTATTTATTGCTTTATAAGTATGTTTTGAAAGTGATTATCAGTGCATAAAAGAATTGTTTTTGTGAGTTCTTTTGTGCCATTCTGAGTTGGTTCGCCAACTAATCGATCGGACTGTGAGTTAGTGAGACCGTTAGGTGCTTTCCAGGGTTAGTGTACACGGTAGCCGATGTGTGTGGTACTCTGTTGAGGGGTAGCCAGCCACAGTGAGGAACGTGCGCGTGAGAAGTTAACTCTCCCCCCGGCGTTGAAACAGAAGTTGGGCAAGTTGAACGTAACAACAGAAAAATGCTTGCAAGTTATTTATGAAAAGAAAATGTTTAGTAAGCACGGGCCTTTGATGAAAAACCCCGATGTGTTACTTTAAAGATGCCTGATTAATCTATAAAATCTATGATATGATTTCGGCAAAGTGTCCACTAAGTGCTTTTGTACTTAACCCTGTATGTATTTATAAATGTGCAGGTTGAGGGACGAAGGCGGCGGAGGTTGAGTAGAGGTCGTACTTAAGGAAGTAAAATTTAGTTGAGCCTCGATTTCACACTGGAAATGTGTTATCACTCTACGTTTTATTCCGCTGCAAAATACTTCCTTTTGATGAATAATCTTTTCAGTTTAAGTTTTCATACTTGAAACCTAGTCAACTCAGAAACAACTTTGTTGAGCGATCCTTCGGGATTGTCTCTCTTTTGATTAATCGAATTACTTCATGTTTACCATCTTATCTAAGTTATGTCAGTTCATCATTTATTCAGTAAATTCCCCTTTCTTCCCCGCCTCTTTATTCCAACCCCTAGTCGCACCCCGGCTTTGTCGTCCCTCGAGATTTGGGGCTGTGACACGATCAGTATCGTAGGAACCTTAAACACATAGAGCACACTAAAACATTGCCATGGATAACCATTTTTCTTTTACCTGAAATATCAGAATTTAATAACTCAAAATAATTTTGTAAAATATAACCCACCTGATAATTTAGAACGCGTCGGAATACTTGGTTGTGTCTGGACCTACAATAATAGCCTTAAACTTAGTCGCAAAAAATATACTAACACCTTCTAATTTATTTTCGCAACCTCGGTTTCAAAATAACTTGATAAATATAAACTCTTGGCTAGGGCACCAACAATACCCTTAACTCGTTTTATTATACACAAAATTCATCATATAAAAATAATATATAGAAATCTATATTTAGATATCAAAATAATATTGAGAACAAAGGTATAAGATTGTCTCTAGTGATAGTATCTCTATGGGGTATCTTTAAGGGTTTTATGGAGATAGAGACACTGAGCTGCAGTGTGGATTGTCTCTATAGCGTGTCTCTATCTAATTTAGATTTCTGATTTTGTATTTTGCATTAAGTTTAATAAGAAAAATTGAAAAATTCATTAATTTAAATAGATGAATATTACTTCCCCAACTATTAAAGAAAGTCAAACGAGGAAGAGCTTAGATAAACGTCGTAATATTCATGATCCATCTGAAATAAGAACAAAGGGTTGCGGAAAGAGGTTGCAATCATCTAAGGAGAAATCCATTTCAAAGGTGAGGGTATGTCATGGCTGTGGACTTCGTGGAGTATCACATGACAAACGTAATTGCCCAAATTTGTATGACATGTAAGTAAAACATAATTAAGTTTAATCATTTATGCTATATGATATTCATCAACTAATTTCATTTTTTTTACTATATCAAGTGTGATTTCAGATCACTTGTAGATGATCATAATAATCATGTCGATAGTGCAAATGAAGAAGATTTTGTGTCCCTAGATGGTACTGTGAATGCTTTGTTTTATTTAATATGATGAATTATGTTATATAGTAGTGTTAGTAATGGTTTTTTTTTTGGGGGGGTTAATGGTGTTATGGTTATTGTTATTCAGGTTCTAACAATATATTGTGAGCTTCTATATAATTTGAAATTTGAAGCTGTGTACATGCAAATAAGTAATCGGTAAGAAATTTTACTCGTATAAGCGTTTTTGCTTGATAGCCTTGCATCTTAAATGCCTTACTCTTCATTTATTTATTGTTATTCAAGGTCCGTCAACCTCTAGCAGCTTAATTTGGATTGAAAGAAGTTGTTTAGAATGAAGGAACAATATTTCATTTTGATGAAATGAATAATATCCAATGTAATTGTAGTTGCTACAGTAGTTGCATCAAAGTCTCGGACCTGCTTCTGTTGCTCTTAAGTATACCTCTCAGAATTTACTATTTATTTCTTTTTGAACTTCTCTGCCTATTTGAGAATCTAGAGCATCTCTCTTTTGCAAATTTCTGTACAATTGTAAAAAGATGATGATTATCTGGTTCCAAGGCTTTGGGACCTTGCCTTTTCAGTTGATATAAGGTATACAAAAAATTTATGGTCAATTATTAGTTTATGAATTAAAGTAACATGAAAGTAGGTGAAATCCTCACCAATTTGATATAATAGGATTTCCTGTAGAATTTAAAGTTTGCTACTCTCTTGAGTGTGGAATTCTATTGTAAGGGAATGGTGCTGGTTAGGAGTTACTTCAGGTTACATCCATTACGATAACTATTTATGTTTCTATTGTTGAACTTACAGCTAAAAGTTGATGAGGTGCTACTATTAGTACATGCATGGTGCATAGCTTATCTTTAATAAATTTATGATGAAGTTTCGTTTGGTGGAAATCGAAACAAATTACATTTTTGGAAACCATGTTTCCTGTCATCACTTTTTCAATCTAGCCATTTTCGAACTGCTTTTCATTAGTGACTGATTAAGTAGAAATCATTTTCTTTTTTATTATATGTGTCTCGAACTAGACATGGATGATGGTTAGCCTGCCCATTCTTCATTGTGTAGAGCTGTTATAGCTACATTTATCCTTGGTTTAGAGGAAAAAAAGCAATGATATCTTATATGATTCTCACATGATTATGTAGGGACTTTTCTAGTGTGTTTTGCTGATATTCGCCTGTTGCTCTTGTTTTTTTAGGCTATGTTGAATCGTGATTTTCGGCAAAGGCCTATTGCAGAAGCTGTGTTGAACCATCTATTTGTGGTTGGAGCTTACCTTTAACTCGCAGATACTGCACTTTGCATCGTATCATAGCAGTTGTGTAATCGTGTTACAGGAATTTAGTTTATACGGTTTTAGGCTCAATTTAAAAGATCTTGGGAATCAAATCATGTTGCAGATAACTAATTGGGTGGTATTGTGACGAAACTTTTCCCCTCATTTATCATCTCTTTCTAGTTTTAGCATCATATTTTTGAAATGGTCTCTTTCCTCCATCAATTTATATTTGAACACCATGTACTTGAGTAATAAAATTGCGCAAACCGTAAGAATTGAATCTTCAGGAAAAAATAAAATTCCAGAAAATAAAGAGTGGAAGGTTGGCACACCTAAATCTGAATAAGAGCAGAGAAAGGGAGGAAATAAATCACCTCAAATATGAAAATAATAGACGAAGAAAGAAATTGTGAGAAGACAAGAAGAAAGTGAGACAAGGGAAGAGATGAGAGAGAGAAAGAGGAAGAGAGAGGTGAAGAGAGGGGAAATAAATTAAAAAAAAGAGGCCCACAGAAAAAAAAAATTAAAATCTATTTTCTCTCTCCAAGTAAGGAGGAGTGCCCACAAGGTGCTCACGTTAGTTGATCAACACATCAATACTCTATATACCTATCTTAATTTCCTTTCAATTACGTACACCAATTTACGCAAATAGCAAATTCTTGCATGAGACGAGTCTCACGCGCTCCACGCACGGTGCGTGTTGTGCACGTGCCCTATTTTTTTTTATTTTTTTTTGGTGATAAGCCCATATGCACACCACCATATATTATATGCACACCACTTAATGTCCATATGCACACCGAAGAGTATTGATATGCATCAACTTTTTCTAGTTTTTATCGATTTTTATTTTTCTAAATTTTCAAATTTATTTTGCACTCTTTTTTTTGTTTGTCTCTTCGTTGTTTTGTTTGTCGCTTCTTCTTTGGTCAAGATTCTAGCGAAGGGAGCCGAAGGTCTCGGAGCGAGCTGAAAAATCCAAATTGTTGCCTGAAGATTATCCTTATATTAGTAATCGGAGAGAACGCGGAGCAGTAAAATTGGAGCCGAAGGCTCCGCCGGAAAAAAAAAAAGAAAAAGAAAAAAACTGTAAATAAAAAAAATTGGGAAAAAAATTGAAAAAAGTTGGTGCATATCAATACTGTTCGGTGTGCATATCACATAAAGTGCAGTGCATATGAATATATGGTGAAGTGCATATGGGCTTATTGCAAAAAAAAAAAAAAAATGGACAAAAGTTTTCGGTGTGCATATCAACATAAAGTGCAGTGCATATGAATATATGGTGGTGTGTGCATATGGGTTTATTGCAAAAAGAAAAAAAAAATCGGAAAAAAAAATCGAGCGCGTGCACTACACGCGTCGCGCGTAAGAGGCGCGCATGCGCAGTACACGTGCCACGCGCGGTCTCACGCTGTGAGACGCGTTGCATGGGAGACTAGCTCTATACAAATATATATTCCCTCCGTCCCACCGAATACGGCTTGTTTTCCATTTTGGGACGTTCCACTATACATGGCCTATTTCCTTTAAAGGAAACAATTAGTGTATATTTAGTATTATAAAATGTTGCATTCACACTACATGTGGTCCAACATCCCATCTAAACCCTACTAACCTACTCGCACTATACACTATCCACCATCTCATCTATAACTTTAATAGCATTACAATAATGCATTCGCACTATACTAAACACTCTCTTTATACCCAATACCTTTTTTCTTAGTCTCCGTGCCCATATGAACTAGGCCGTATTCGGCGGAACGGGGGGAGTATAATGTATATGCGGCTAGTATGTCATTAACAAATATAATAAGATAAGATATGTATAAATACATCATTAGTAATATAATATTAATAGTTATTGTAAACCATATATGTATATATATACGTATATTATATATATTATACTATAGGAATAAATATATATCAATATTATAAATTAGTTATATATATTTCAAAATATTCATAAGTAAAAATAAACTAAAATTTCGATTTTTGAAAATATTATTTTATTTTATTTTTTAAATTCGAAAGATTTTTCCGAGGAGTTACTTTCCTTATTTCTAAATCCTACGAAATAACCAACTACAATTATTTCTATTTCTAAAAGACTTTTCTAGACCATTATCTTATTAAGAAATTCAAGAATATTACAATTGTATCCTTTAATAATTTCATGGGTCAAGATAATGTTATCAAATATTACTCTCCCTTTTATGAATGTTGATTGTCACTCACTTATAAGCCTAGGCAACACATCTTGCATTCTATTAACAAGCACTTTAGAGATAACTTTGTACAAGACACTACAATAAGTAATAGGCCTATATTCCTTAACAGTGCATGCTCAAGTAATTATTATCGTGATGAAAAGTAATTATTGAAATGAAGAAAGATAATTTTTCAAAAATATTACTTTTCTTCACGACAATTGTTATTTTTATTCACGAGAACTAGTACTTTTAATTCACTATTGTCGTAAGGAAAAGTAATTGTTGAAATGAAGAAAGGTAATGTTTCAAAATATTACTTTTGTTCACGACGATTGTTAATTTGTTCACCACAACTTGTACATTTATTTATTTAGTAAAATAATTATTGTCCCAATGAAAAGTAATTATTGACATGAACAAACGTAATGTTTCAAAAATAGTACTTTTCTTCACGACAATGTTTATTTTTGTTCACGATAGCGTTGTTAAAAAAAAGGGCATGTAAGATGCACATGCCATGTGCGGGTCGGATCTTTTTGGGTCGAACCCGTCTCATTGAGTGCACCAATCCATCCCAATTTTAAGAGATATGTTGAAAGTGCTCTAACAATAAACAACTTTGACTGAGCTTTATACCCTCTTAATTGTTTAAGAAACTTATTATTATAAGAGAAGGACTCATGTACAGACATTTCTATGGTAGAAATGGACCTGACCCGACCCGACCTGTCCCGTCCATATAAATAAAAAGAACAAAGGCAGCTATACACTCAGCTTAGCTTAGCTGCTCAAATAATTCCCAATTCACAGTGCCCTTGCTTCTCTCAATTCTCAATTACTATGTCGCAGCCATCGCGTTCCAAGAGTCCCGATGATCAAACTGTATGCTTCCGTTTTCTGTTTGCAATCAATCTTTATTTTTATTTATTGATTTTTTTTTTTCAAAAGCCCCAATTTTAGAAGCTACAATTGTAATTCAATTGGATGGAATGAATCTCTTTTTTCGCGACGCATTTACTTGGGGCTCTTGAAATTCCAATGATTTCAGTCTTATCGGCGTCTAATGTAGTATCTCGTTCGACCCATTGAGTGCTTTTTTTTTCAAATTTAATTAGATTTTTATCTTCGTTACTACTTTGTTTGGTTAATTATGGGTTTACAAGCATGGATTATGCAGAATATTTATTTTTCAAAATCTGTAATATTAATATATAAGTATGGGGAATGAGGAATGGTGAAGAGTGTAAGTGCTCTTAAAAGCCTTTTCTGTGGAGATATCTATGTCTTGTGGGAAATTTCTTAGCTACATGAGCAAGATTTTTCAGCACTTATGTGTTAATGTGTATTGTGAAAAGTGAGATTGTTAGGAATTATGCATTGGTAATTTAGTAGCTTTAATGAATTTAGAGAAAATATGGGAGAAGGATGAATAAAAGGATGTGATGAGTTTTTGGTGCTAGAGTTGAGATCTCATATAAGTTTTTAATTCTGTTTTTTCGTATATGTTCTTCTTGGAATCCACTCGTCGTTCTTCTCCTTCTCATCATCGATGTTTGAATCTTCAATGCCACAATCTTTTCACCTCCACCGCCGCCTTTGCCGCCGATTAACATGTCTGTGCCAACACCTCCTCCACCGCGGTTTAAGATGTCACTCCCAACACCACCATTGTTATCAGTTCGAATCATAACAGACAAATCATTTACAACAACACGTGAGTCTATATCGAAATTGTTGGGAAATTTATTAGTATAAGTTTTGATGAATTCCAAAACCGACTGACCCCAACCGAGTAGATGTTGCCAGAACCTAATGTTAGAATTTAGGCTCGCTGTTTGAGCAAAGTTAAGATTTTATCTTTACAGGTCTCCAGCTGAAGATGGCAACAAGGCATCACTCAGACAGAACATCAGTTGTCACAAAATACAACTAAGAGCTCATTGTTCCGATACAATAAGGGGGAAGTCTTCAGAACATCAGTTGTAAAGGCCAACTGAGGATTCGTCAGATGAGAAACAGTAGAGAGGAAGAGAACATCAGTTGAAAAGGAAGTCATCTGAAGTTTCCAACTCAACTGTCTAAATACAAGGAAGACAACTGAGGGTTCAGTTTTAGAACCTCAGTTGTAGAACTCGAACAAGAAGATCAACTGCTTGAAGTTCAAAGTCAGCTGAGAGTTCAACAGATCAGAACATCAGCTGAAGACCACTCAGATGAGGATCAAGATTTTCAACCGACTGACCAAGGTTGACTGTCAGAAAGGTTAAGTTTTGAATTTCAAAAGGAAGTCACATGAGGGTTTGACCGTTCAGTCATTACCCCATCTGGCCCAACACAAGACTGTCTCAGATGGAAAGCAGAAGAGCACAGATGCCATATCGGGAAAGTCTGCAGAAATGAGAGACAAGCCATCGCTTTCATCGATCAGAGATCAACAGCTCCTCCAACGGCTAGTTGATACTCTCCGCCTATAAATAGAGGCATTCTTTCATTCGAGAGGTTTACGACATGCGAGACAAGAGATAGAGAAGTGCAATCACAAGAGAATCAAGCAAAAGAAAATCTGCAAAAATCCTATTCTAAGAACATCAGCAGCTGAGAGTTCAAGAGTGATAGAACATTAGTAGCTGAGGGTTCATAGAGTGAAATTCTATCTTAGATCTTAGTTTGAGTGTTTATTCGTTCATGCCTTAGATCCAGCTCTCATTCGTGATCGAGCTGTAGTTGGAAAACCTACCCACACCCTAAAAAGTGTTTGCTAGGAGCTTACTCTTCCTGTAATTGAGTAGTTAGGTTGTCAAGTACCCGCAAACTTGACATAGGTTGTTAAGTACCCGTAAACTTAACTGTGAAGGTTGATAAGTACCCGTAAACTTATTGCAACGGTTGCACAGCCCGGATAAGCTGTGTGGATCTGTCCAGAAGAACTTGGACTGAGGTGTGAGGATTCACATCTCCCCGTGGACGTAGGAGGGTTATCTCCGAACCACGTTAAATCATGTGTGTCTGTGTTTGTTTTTATTCAGTTGCTTTTGCATTCTTATCTGATCAATCTAACCAGCATACAAACTGCATTTTTGCATATTCAACTGTTTTGGTTTTTGACCAACCCTGCACTAAAAGCGTGAGTTGTTTTTAACGAGTTAATTTTTCCACCATATTCCGCACAGCTACACTCTTCCAGCTGAGGTCGCTTACTCAGCTGTGAGATTCCAACTGAGTCCGTTTTACTCGGTTGAAGTAATTTTAAGGGTTAATTTTTAAAATCCCAACTGGTGTATTCCCCCCCCCATACACCAGTAACTCGTTTCGGGACCATCAAGTGGTATCAGAGCAGTGGTTCAAAAGACTGTTGACTCTGTTTCACAAGGTGTGAATTCGAGAAATTTTCTTCAGTGGTCAACTGAACAGATCTTTTCACGCTAGTGCATTTTTGCTCGCATTTTTGTCCTGTCTTTGTCTGTGCAGATGGACGTCAAGGACAAGATCGTCGTCATGTTCTCAGTAGTCAATTATACATCATGGAGAACTCGAATGAAGAAGATTCTTCTGTCAAAGCATCACAGGATGCAACAAGTTCTCTCTTCCGGACCAATAGTCATTAAAGAAAGAATAGCTCGCACTCCCACAAATCCTCACGATGGAGATACAGTGGTGGAGTATGTGGAGAAACAGCCAGAAGACTACTCTCCAGAGGAGGCCAAGGTGAGCCAGTTGGATATCTGGGCTCAGAGCACAATAATGTCCACGGTTGGACAAGATTATCTGCCCTGGATAGAGGAGTGTGAGACTGCAAAAGAGATGTGGGACGTCCTGGCATCGCTAAGTGAAGGAAGTGACGAGACGAAGGAAAACAAGTTCTCACATGCATGTCAAGATTTCGACAACTTCAGTCTGCGACCTGATGAGACTATCGATCAGCTAGAGCTCCGGTTTATGGACATCATCAGAAGAATCCAGTCTATCCGGAGAGGAAAATACACACTAAGAAAAATCAACCTCAAAGTGTTACAAGCTCTACCGGCCGAGTGGGATACTTTCACAAATATCCACGAGAGCCGAGCTGATCTTGGTGAAATGGGAACTGAAAGATTGTTCTCAATTTTGAAAGGAAATGAGTATAAGGTCAACAGGAGGAGATCGCAGACCTCAGGTCAGACAAGTAGAATTGAGGATGTTGGCTCAGCCTCAAAGTCAGTTGCTCTCCGAGCTGACTACTCAAAGTCGAGATCGTCAAGGCCAACCAGATCGGCTGACATGACTGCAAAGGAGCCGAGCAGAGAGGAACTGCAACAGAACATTGCAGCATTGTCAAAGAAGCTAGCCGACATGGACACTCGGTTCGGCAAATATAAACGTTTCAAAGAAGGAAGGACATTTCAAAGCTGACTGCCCAGACCTCTCAAAGAAGGAAAGAGAAGCATTGAGGGCCAAGCAAACCGCAAAGAACAAGGCCATGGTAGCTGAGGAAGCAGCTGACGACATGGACATCTTCACAGACACAGAAGATGAGGATGAACTGACCTCTACCAACAAAGTCATCAGTCAGGATCAATGCCTCATGGCACTTGGAACCGACCAAGATGATATTGAGGTACAATCTAATCCTGCTCGCTTAAATTCTTCCAATACTTCTAACCTCCAGGAATCTCTGAGCGATGAGTTGGAACCCTCCTGGAATGATTTTCAAGAACTCAGTGAGGAACTGCATCAGCAGTCGGTTGAGTTTAAGAATCTTCAAGCTCAGTTCGCCAAGCTTGAAGATTCCTTAACCGAAAAAGAGGATCTGATTACGAGCCAAACTCAGGAGATTGAGAATCTCAAGAGTCAACTGATCGAGGCTAAGGCTCCAGCTGATGAGGAGTTGACAAAGCAGAACAAAGAACAGCAAGATCAGTTGAAAAATCAAGATGCTCAGATCGAACAGCTGATAAAGAAGTCAGATGGACAAACCGAGCAGATAGTTGTACTCGTCAAGGAGTTGCAAACTGAGAAGGACAATCTAATCAAGCTGTATCAGTCATCCAAGATCATCGAAAACCTTTTAAATTACAGCAGACAGATGGATGACGTGTCAGGACTCGGTTATGATGTTGTCAAGGATACTGGGATTCCACCAGCAACCTTCATCAAACCAGTAGAAGTCACAGCTGTCGAGCCAGACACAGCTGAGTCTCCAGAAGCTAATTCAACCTCTACCTCTCAACAAGTTCAAACGACCAATAAAATTACAACTGAGAAGGGAAAAGGAGTAGCTGATGTAGGACAGAATGTTCCATCGGTTGAGGTATCAACCGAGGGGGAATGTTCCAAAAGTCAGAAGAGGAATCAGAGGCGTCGAAGGCACAACCGCAACCGATCTCAGAATCAGAACAGACCTCTGCATCAACCTCAAAGTCAACGTCAGAAGGAATGGAACCGACCTCAGAACAGACATGGGCTCAATCATCTGAATCAACAGCGGTTCCAACATCAGTTCGACCAAAGGTTCCAACCTAGTCAACCAATGAGGAACTGGTCAAACAACTGGAGATACTCATGCCATAATATTAATCATCAACAGGGCATGAACAGCTACAGACAACCCTCAGGAAGTTGGAATCATAATCAGCCACAAAGATTCCAACAGGGCGTCCGACCTCACAGACAAACTCAACAGGATAAGAATCGCCATCAAAACAGGGGGAAAGCCTCACCTTCTAAAGCTCAACATAGGAGAAATCCAACTCCTCCCAAGAAACAGAACATCACTACTAACAACAAGTCTAAGGATAACCGAGGTGTTGTTATAGTTGATGATGAAGGAAAAGTAATCTGGAATGATAAATCCATCTGAGTTTACAGGGAAAAGCGACGGATAGTTCCAGCGGGAAATGGTTCTAACCCTCCAGGATCCAACTGAAATTGGGGACCTAAGCGAGTTTCTCTTTGCAGGTGCAGGAGAAACAGCTGAGAAAGAAGAAGGCGTCTGCTACAATGTGGGTGATGGATAGTGGATGCTCGAAACACATGACGAATCTGAAGGATTTGCTTGGAAGTTTCGTGGAGAAAGAAGGTCCATCAATTACTTTTGGTGATAACTCAAAAGGTTATACCAGAGGTTACGGTATCCTTGAAACCAATCATGTTTCAATTTCTAATGTCTCTTATGTTGATGGATTGAAGCATAACCTGCTCTCCATCAGCCAATTCTGTGATAATGGTTTCTCTGTCAAGTTTGATGCACAGGGTTGCAGAGTTAAAGATGTCGGATCAAAGCAGGTGATATTGTTGGGAAATCGATCTCCAACAGGGAATGTTTACTACGCTAACTGGAACAGCAGCCTCCCTGACACTTGCCTGTTATCAAAGAGCAGTTCAGATGTGAGCTGGCTGTGGCACAAAAGGCTCAACCATCTGAACTTCAAGACAATGAACCGACTCGCCAGACAAGAACATGCAAGAGGCATACCTAACCGAGTGTTTTCAACAACACTCATCTGCAGTGCATGCCAACTGGGAAAGCTCGCTAGAACCTCCTTCCGGTTGAAGTCAACTCCCTCAACCAACTGAGTGTTATAGCTGATCCATATGGATCTCTTCGGGCCAGTTACACCAAAAAGCATTAATGGCAACGAATATACATTGGTTGTAACTGATGATTACTCGAGGTACACATGGACCATTTTCATGCGTCACAAGAGTGAAACCCGAGATTAGTTGCCCAAGCTGATGGATCGGATATCGAATCAACAAGAGATGAAGATCATTTCTATCCGATCAAATCGTGGAACGGAGTTTCTAAATGAAACCATCATTGAGTATTGCGAGAAGAATGGAATAACTCATCAAACATCAGCCGCGCGTACTCCGCAACAGAATGGCGTAGCTGAGCGAAGAAATAGAACACTAAAGGATGCTGCCACATCTATGTTAGCAAGCTCAGCTCTGCCAAAGAGATTTTGGGCTGAAGCGATCAACATAGCATGCTACACTCAGAATCGATCTCTTCTCACCAAGCGGTTGGGAAAGACGCCCTACGAGCTGTGGAGACGCAGAAAGCCAGATATTTCTTATTTTCGTGTTTTTGGATCTAAGTGTTATATTCACAACAATGGGAAGACTCAGTTGAAAACTTTTGATGCCAAAGCTTCGAAGGGCATATTTCTTGGATATGCAGCTCGGATCAAGGCATACAGAGTTTTCAACAATAGCTCTCGTGTTGTGGAAATAACACCTCATGTTAGTTTTGATGAATCTACCTTTGAGTGCAGGGAACAGGTAAAAGGACAACAAGCAGATCCAACTGTTCCACCAGTTCTCACCAGATCGCAAGCTCTAAGGGAAAAGAACCTAGCTGAACCACTGGTTTGGGCAACTGAGGATGAGGATCCATACTCCTCTGAAGATGAATGCGAAGATCCCAGCTCATCCCAAGGGGGAACTTCAGCTGATGCTCCTCCAACCGCCTCAGCATCAGAAGCCCAACCAAGTCCGGTTCAACCTAATACCAATGTTGAGGATCCAGACTCAACAGCTGATCAATCACCAGCTCTAAAGACTCCAACTCAGATTTCAGAACAGCCACAATTGGAAGAAGAAGGAAGACGCAATTGAAGATGGTATGAAGTTCATTCCACTGACAACATCATCGGGGATCCAACCGAGGGTGTGCGTACAAGGAGCCGAGTTGCAAATCCTGAATCAACCGAGGAAGACTCCAACTCTTATATCCAATATGCTGAGGAATTGGCAGTTCTAGAAGAGTCGAGCAAGCTGGAGATGTTGCCATGATTTCTTGCTTTGTAGCTGATGTACCGGAACCGAAGAATGTTGGGGAAGCTCTCAACTGTGTCCACTGGACAACAGCCATGCAAGAAGAACTGAATGAGTTTCTACGCAACTGTGTATGGGAGTTGGTAGAAAGACCAAATGATGTCAAGGTGATTGGATTGAAGTGGATTTTCAAAAACAAGAGAGACGCCATTGGATTCATTGTGAGGAATAAGGCAAGGTTGGTAGCTCAGGGATACTGCCAACAAGAAGGAATTGACTTTGAAGATTCCTTTGCACCAGTTGCAAGACTGGAAGCCATCCGGATCTTTCTAGCTTATGCCGCACATCACAAGTTCAAAGTGTATCAGATGGATGTGAAGTGTGCATTCCTCAACGGAGATATCAAGGAAGATGTATATGTTGAACAGCCTCCTGATTTTGAGACTGGAGATGGAAGAGTGTACAAGCTGAAGAAAGCTAGTTATGGTCTAAAGCAAGCGCCAATGGCATGGTATGACGCTCTTTGTGGATTTCTCCTGAACTCGGGATTCAAACGAGGTTCAGTTGATAAAACCCTGTTCACCATCAAAATTGGAGAAGATATACTTGTTGTGCAAATTTACGTCGATGACATCATTTTCGGCTCCAAGTCGGAGGAGTTGTGCAAGAAATTCTCTGATCTCATGAAGGAGAAGTTCGAGATGTCAATGATGGGCGAGATGAATTATTTCCTTGGATTACAAGTGAAGCAGTCACCTGAAGGGATATTCATCAACTAGTCCAAGTATACAAAGGAGCTCATCACCAAGTTCGGATTGCAGACAAGTAAGACAACAAGGATCCCTATGAATACGAACTGGAAGATCGAATCCTGAGCTGAGGGAAAGCTCGTTGATGCCAGCCAGTATAGAGGGATCATTGGTTCGCTGCTCTACCTAACTGCCAGCCGACCCGATATATCATACGCAGTTGGAGTGTGTGCTCGATTTCAAGTCCAACCAAGAGAAGCACACATGTTGGCAGCAAAGAACATCATTAAGTATCTGAAGGGACTGTTAATGTTGGATTGTGGTATCCAACTGACGACAATATCCAGCTGACTGGATACTCAGATGCGGACCTAGCAGGAGATCGGTTGGACAGGAAGTCTACCTCTGGACACTGTCAGTTCATGGGAAGCAAGCTGGTTTCATGGTTCTCCAAGAAACAAGCATGTGTTGCAACCTCTACAACCGAGTCAGAGTATATGGCTGCCGGAAGCTGTTGCATGCAAGTGTTGTGGCTAAAGCAACAGCTGAGAGATTATGAAGTTGCAACTGGACAGGTTCCCATTCATTGTGATAGCTCGAGTGCCATAGCTATCTCTCTGAACCCTGTTCACCACTCTCGGACTAAGCATATCGACATTCGTCATCACTTCATCCGAGATCATATTGAGAAGAAGGATGTGTCCATGGAGAAGATCCCAACTGAGATTCAGAGAGCTGACATCTTCACCAAACCTCTTCCTGAAGCTCGGTTCAAAATGTTGTGTGATCTTCTTGGACTATTGGATCCGAGCTGAGCATTCATCCGAGCAGAAGAATCATCCGAGCTGATGAGGATCCATCCGAGCTGAAGAGTCAGATATCCATCTGAGGGGGAAGCTCAGATGAAGGGGGAATCTCATATACGAATTGCCAACTGAAGACATCGAACATCAGCTGAACAGACGAACTCGAGTTAGCTGATGGCATGCGGCAACTGAGGAACTCAACTGAGGTATACAGCTGATCTCGACATCAGCTGACATGTATCATTTATGACTGAAGGTGTTATGATATTAAATGAGAATGTTTGAAATAAATTCAAACATTCCTGGACATGTCAGCTAAACTAAACAAGCCATCATATCGCATTTAATGCAAAGTATGGCTGAACTCCTATAGCCTTATTTTATAGTGCGACTGGGCTGACACCTCAAACTATTCACCTTCTCACTCGCGCGCGTGGTATATCAGTCAAAATTACCCAACAGTCGCGTAATCTCAGCCGTTGATAGATTCGTGCCATTTAACCCCAACCGTTGATATTATCCGAGTCAAAGATTATATAATACGGCAAATCAGGAAGTGATCCTTACCTTCTTATTTCGTGCATATCTTTACTTACTATTCATCATCCTCTCCACATTTGTTTTACCTTTTTCAGTAAAGATTTTACTTCTTCTTTGCATATATATCGATTCGAGATGGCGCCCAAATCCAAAGCTTCTAAGAAGATGGTTTCCGTGGAGCCTGCTACTTTCCAGGAATCTTTCGACATGGTGATGTCGAAGATTCATTTCGAACAGATCCTGTCCAAAGCAGCTCTCACCTTGCCGGAACTTGCCCCCGTCGCCGCCATTCTCTCCGACCACCATCTGCTCGACTGGGCAACCCTCTCTCCCTCCCAATTGCTCAGGAAGCAGGTCGTACACTTCTACCGGAATCTGCAACGAGTTGCAGAAGATGGGCTTGTCACGATCATCCCGTGCAAGCAACGACACAGAACCTCCCGGACAATAGAAGACACCGTCGTAGAAATCAAAGTATCCAAGGAGCTGGAGAAGCTCATCCCCAGAAATCGCGATGCCACAGATGTGGTGGGGAACTTCACTGACAAGGAAGCTGATGCCTTCCTTCAAACCATCCTTCTTGTTCCCGAGCCATTGAAGGGGAGCATGCAAAGGACGAAGCTGAAGTCGGCGCACCGACTTCTCTTCGACGTGATTTCCAAATGCGCCTTCGCGTATGGAGGAGCTTTCGGTGACATTAGCCGACCAAAGCTCAAGCAGCAAAAGGCATTGGAAGAGCTGCACCAGGTCGACTGGCTGGGCTATCTTGAAGGTCAACTGCTGATGGAGAAGTAGAAAATCTCCGAGACGACAGCTGAGTCCGGAGAACTGCTGTTGAGTGTCAAGGGGACACTCAACTTCGGGACAAAGATCTCTGCCCTCATCCTCCAAGCCACACAGGGACTGCTGCTGACATGGGAAGGAAGTGAGGACACACCATTCAGCAAGCTGATGTTGTTTCCCATAGCCAAGAAGGCAAGGGACGTTGTGGAGGCTGTTTACACTCCCAAGGGTGCCCCCAAGCCAGCTGTGGAGTCAGCAGCTCGCCGCCCGTCGAGGTCCAAGCCAGCGAAGCGATAGCTGGAGGAGGTGGCTGAGGAAGAGGAAGACGAAGAAGAAGAAGAGGAGGAACCTCTGCAGAAGAGGCCAAGGATTAGGATCATCCAGCCAGCAGCTCAACCTTCAACAACCAGTCCAGTGGTGGCAAAGCCAGCTGAGGAGAAGGAGTCAACTGAATCCAGCCAATCGGTTGACCCAGCTGGGTTTGTTCTTCAACCACGACAGGAGAAAGCGGCTGAAGAAGTGGAAATCCAAGTGGAGGATACCAGCTCCTCCTCAGATGACTCCTCTTCATTTGAGGAGTCCCACAACAGTCAAACTGGAGCTAATGCCAGCCAGGTAATCCCACCTGTGTCTGAAGAAACCATTGAGCCAGCCGAATCACCATCCAAAGAGGATCTAGTTCTCTCAACTGGTCCTCAGTCAGATATTCCGAGCCTCTCGCTCGATGCCAACATTGTGACCATTCCATTGGCCAACGTTGATGAAACCATCGAACCCCTTACCTTCGATATCGACCCCCCTCCAATTGACGAAGAAGCCAACCGCCAGGCGATCCTGGCTGAATATGAAGGAAGACTCAGCTACTGCTTCCGCAAGCTGATTGGTATGTTCCCCGAGGCAGCCTCAATGCCCGTATTTGCTGTACTCGGTACGGAACTGCTCTACCAGTTCAGCGTCATATTCAGCTACTGGTACGTCAAGGAGGAAACCCTCGGGATCCATGGTTGGGACAAGTTGAAGGTCGAAGAGTCCAACCTGAGGGAATACTTCGACTACCAAAACATGGAGGTGGCGTACAACCAGAAGGTGGCTGTGCTACGACGACGTCTGGACAAGAGCATCCAAGAAGGGACAGACACCAGGGAACTGTGCAACAATCCTGGAGCTGTTCAGTTTCTTGACGAGATGCTGGCCAAGAATGCCTCATGCATGGAGGACGTCGACGCAGCTGATGAGGCGGCCAAGAGGGAAGAAGACAAGCTCAAGGCCTACCTCGCCAGTCGATCTGCCCTGGTTGTAATAGAGCCAATTGCACAGCCACAACCACAACACCTGCCCGGACCCTCCGAACAGCCAGCGGTCTCATCCGATGCTATCTGTGAGCTGATTTCGGAGAGGGTCAACCAGCTACGGCAGGAAGTGTTGTCCAAAATCCAGCACAGCAAGGAGGAGGAAGCTGACAGGATGCAGCAGCTGATGGCAGAGAATGCCAGCTTGAAGAATCAGCTGGACCATCTTTCCTCTTCCCTGCAGTAGAAGTTCGAAGATCTGTCCACTTCTTCCAGCTCGGAGGTCACAGCTCTAAAGAAGGCCGTTCAGGGCCTCAGCTCGGATTTCAACGTTTTCAAGACTGTTGCTGAATCGGATCTGGCAAAGTCACAGCAGACTCAGGACCAGGAGTGGATGTCTCAGTTCGCTTCTTTCCGAGCGGAGTTTGTCGCCCTCCACAAAGAGGTCTCTGCGACCTTTTCTGCCTTGCAACGAGTTGAGCAGGAGCGCCAAGACTTGGAGTTGGCCAAGAAGGTGGAAGAGAAGGACGCTGTTGACGAGTTGTTTTCCCGCGTTCAACAAGCTGAGGCCAAGCTGACCTCCCTGGATGGCACTGTTGCCACCCTTTTGGATGATGCCAAAAAGGGGGAAGACAAGGAGCCAGCAGTTGTTGCTGGATGAGGGAAAGTTGTTCTCCAGCAAGCTGAAGGAGCTCAGCAGGGGGAAGGAGTGCCAGCTGAAGGAGCTGAAGCTGAAGGATCGCAGCCCGAACTGGAAGTCTCCCACGACCTCGTAGCCGAGCTTACGGCCGAGCTCGAAGCAGAACTTGACGGAGGAATATCTGTTGAAGACTGCATCGAAGCTGCCAAAGCTATGGGGGAGTCAAAGGAGAAGTACTTGAATCCCTCCTGGATCAAGAAGTTCGCTGCCGATCGGGCCAAGAAGGTGGCCAAGTTCGAGAAGGAACTCGCCAAGGTGGAGAAGAACGTCGACAGGAACAAAGCCAGCCGGAGTGTGCGAAGAATCAACAAGCACCAGATGAAGGCTGAGGCTAGGAAGTCGATGCATCAGTTGCAGAAGAATGCTCCGCTCCCGTCTCGGTACCCACATGTTGACAAGTGGATGAATGCTGAGTGGAACGATGACTGGGAGCAATTCAAGCATGAATTCATCAATGACTTCTATTACAGGAAAGTCTACTCGACTGAAGACCCAAGGCAAGCCTTCAAGGAAGCCCTGTGGGAACTCAGAACTGGAGACCCTGGAATGTTTAGTCAGTTCAAGCGAGCTATGCTAAATGCTCAGCTCGATCCCAACACCGTTCCAGTTCCGAAGATGTGCAGGTATCGCCCTCAGATGATCAAAGGCACGAGCACACTGAACAGAAATGCGATCATGGCTGAGGCGAGGCAAGTCTGCAAGAAACACTGCGTCAACACTGGGATTGAGTCGGAGGCGACGAAGGAGATCTTTGACCGTATCTTCAGCAAGTACGGTCAACAGTATTTTTGAGCCGTCAAAGTTTTTGAGCTGATGAAGTTTCTTTTTGGATGTTGTAGTTTTTGAAGCAACTGTTGTATCTTTATCTGTTTGTGCCAACACCTCCTCCACCGCGGTTTAAGATGTCACTCCCAACACCACCATTGTTATCAGTTCGAATCATAACAGACAAATCATTTACAACAACACGTGAGTCCATATCGAAATTGTTGGGAAATTTATTAGTATAAGTTTTGATGAATTCTAAAACCGACTGACCCCAACCGAGTAGATGTTGCCAGAACCTAATGTTAGAATTTAGGCTCGCTGTTTGAGCAAAGTTAAGATTTTATCTTTACAGGTCTCCAGCTGAAGATGGCAACAAGGCATCACTCAGACAGAACATCAGTTGTCACAAAATACAACTAAGAGCTCATTGTTCCGATACAATAAGGGGGAAGTCTTCAGAACATCAGTTGTAAAGGCCAACTGAGGATTCGTCAGATGAGAAACAGTAGAGAGGAAGAGAACATCAGATGAAAAGGAAGTCATCTGAAGTTTCCAACTCAACTGTCTAAATACAAGGAAGACAACTGAGGGTTCAGTTTTAGAACCTCAGTTGTAGAACTCGAACAAGAAGATCAACTGTTTGAAGTTCAAAGTCAGCTGACAACAGATCAGAACATCAGCTGAAGACCACTCAGATGAGGATCAAGATTTTCAACCGACTGACCAAGGTTGACTGTCAGAAAGGTTAAGTTTTGAATTTCAAAAGGAAGTCACATGAGGGTTTGACCGTTCAGTCATTACCCCATCTGGCCCAACACAAGGCTGTCTCAGATGGAAAGCAGAAGAGCACAGATGCCATATCGGGAAAGTCTGCAGAAATGAGAGACAAGCCATCGCTTTCATCGATCAGAGATCAACAGCTCCTCCAACGGCTAGTTGATACTCTCCGCCTATAAATAGAGGCATTCTTTCATTCGAGAGGTTTACGACATGCGAGACAAGAGATAGAGAAGTGCAATCACAAGAGAATTAAGCAAAAGAAAATCTGCAAAAATCCTATTCTAAGAACATCAGCAGCTGAGAGTTCAAGAGTGATAGAACATTAGTAGCTGAGGGTTCATAGAGTGAAATTCTATCTTAGATCTTAGTTTGAGTGTTTATTCGTTCATGCCTTAGATCCAACTCTCATTCGTGATCGAGCTGTAGTTGGAAAACCCACTCACACCCTAAAAAGTGTTTGCTAGGAGCTTACTCTTCCTGTAATTGAGTAGTTAGGTTGTCAAGTACCCGCAAACTTGACATAGGTTGTTAAGTACCCGTAAACTTAACTGTGAAGGTTGATAAGTACCCGTAAACTTATTGCAACGGTTGCACAGCCCGGGTAAGCTGTGTGGATCTGTCCAGAAGAACTTGGACTGAGGTGTGAGGATTCACGTCTCCCCGTGGACGTAGGAGGGTTATCTCCGAACCACGTTAAATCATGTGTGTCTGTGTTTGTTTTTATTCAGTTGCTTTTGCATTCTTATCTGATCAATCTAACCAGCATACAAACTGCATTTTTGTATATTCAACTGTTTTGGGTTTTTACCAACCCTGCACTAAAAGCGTGAGTTGTTTTTAACGAGTTAATTTTTCCACCACATTCCGCACAGCTACACTCTTCCAGCTGAGGTCGCTTACTCAGTTGTGAGATTTCAACTGAGTCCATTTTACTCGGTTGAAGTAATTTTAAGGGTTAATTTTTAAAATCCCAACTGGTGTATTCCCCCCTCCCCCATACACCAGTAATTCATTTCGGGACCATCAAGTGGTATCAGAGCCCTGATTATTTGTTGAATTTGATAGTGATAGTCTTAATTGAATTTTAAGTTCTTAAATTATGTGGAGTAAATGTGTTGTATGAACTTTTTGATGAATTGCCAGAAAGAGATTCTATGATTGTCTCTCCATCTTTTGATTGATCATTCTGGAAGTGATAAATCTGTGTACACTAATGTTCGAGCCCTTATTCTGATTTTCAATGCAATTTCTTTTTGTGGTCGATTCTGTTTCTTGGTTGTTTTATTCTATATGTACTTCATTATATTGGTGGATGCATAAATGTTCTCAAGCATAGACTTGTAAGCATAGAATAGAAAAAAGTATCACATTATCCACTAAGAGTATCACTTTTGTTCGTCGAGACTATCGGTTGTGCAGTAATAAAGTATCACACGTTGTTGGCTTCGTCGAAAATGAAAATTAGAAAACCAAGAACGAAAAAAATAGAATGTAAAAAAATTATCTCTTTACTCTACATTCATTGAGAATATCACTAGTGAAAATGAAAAATGAAAACAGACTAACGAGAGAAAATTAGAATGGACAAAAGTATCACTTTACACGCTAAAACTATCAATTTGGTTCGTCGGCACTATCACTTGCGCTGTAATAAAGTATCATATGTCATAAGCTTTGTCGAATATGAAAATAAGAAAACCAAAAACGAAAAAAATAGAATGGAAAAATTATCACTTTGCTCGTCAAAAATATCACTTTTATTCGTCGAGAATATCACTAGTGAAAACGAAATATGGAAAACAAAAAAACGAGAAAATTAGAATAGAAAAAAGTATCGCTTTATCCGCTAAGAGTATCACTTTGAATCGTCGAGACTATCACTCTCGCCGTAACAAGGAATACACGTCATCGGCTCCGTCGAAAATGAAAAATAGAAAAGTAAAAAACAAGAAAATTAGAATGTAAAAAAGTATCACTTTATCCACTAAGAGTATCAGTTTGGTTTATTGGGACTATCACTCGCTCCGTAATAAAGTATCACATGTCATTGGCTTCGTCGAAAAAAATAGAATGTGAAAAATTATCGCTTTACTCGACAAAATATACCACTTTCATTCGTCGAGACTATCACTAGTGAAAAATGAAAAATGGAAAACAAAAAAACGAGAGAAATTAGAATGGAGAAAAGTATCACTTTATCTGTTAATAGTATCACTTTGATTCGTCGTGACTATCACTCGCGCCGTAATAAAGTATGGCACGTCATGAACTTTGTCGAAAATGAAAATTTGAAAAACAAAAACTAAAAAAAAATGGAAAAAAGTATCACTTTACTCGTCAAAAATATCACTTTCATTCGTCCACTATATCACAAGTGAAAATAAAAAATGTAAAAAAGAGAGAGAGAGAGAAAATTAAAATGGAGAAAAGTATCACTTTATCCGCTAAGACCATCACTTTGATTCGCCAGGACTATCACTTGCCTCGTAATAAGGTATACACATCATCGGCTCCGCCGAAAACGAAAAGTGAAAAAAAACGAGAAAATTATAATGTAAAAATGATCGCTTTATCCGCTAAGAGTATCACTTTTGTTCGTCGGGACTATCACTTTCGCCGTAATAAAGTAACAGCCGTCATTGGCTTCGTCGAAAATGAAAATTAGAAAACCAAAAATGAAAAAATTAGAATGGAAAAAATTATCTTTTACTCGTAAAAAATATCACTTTCATTCGTCGAAAATATCAGTAGTAAAAATGAAAAATGGAAAATAATAAAAACACGAGAAAATTAGAATGGAAAAAGTATCGCTTTATCCGCTAAGAGTGTCACTTTGAATCGTCGAGACTATCTCTCTCGCCGTAACAAGGTATACTCGACATCGGCTCCATCGAAAATGAAAAATAAAAAACAAAAAACGAGAAAATTAGAATGTAAAAAAGTATTACTTTATCCACTAAGAGTATCACTTTGGTTCGTTAGGACTATCACTTGCGCCGTAATAAAGTATCACACGTCATTGACTTCGTCTAAAATGAAAATTAGAAAAACAAAAACGAAAAAAATAGAATGAAAAAATTTATCACTTCACTCGTAAAAAATATCACTTTCATTCGTTGAAAATATCACTAGTAAGAAGTATCACTTTATCCGTTAATAGTATCACTTTAATTCGTCGAGACTATCACTCACACCGTAATAAGGTATACACGTCATCGGCTTCGTTGAAAACGAAAAAAGGGAAAGAAAAAAGGAGAAAATTAGAATGGAAAAAAAGTATCGATTTACTTGTCAAAAATATAACTTTCATTCGTTGAAAATATCACTAGTAAGAACTATTGCTTTATCCGCTAAGAGTATCGCTTGGTTCGTCGAGACTATCACTCGCGCCGTAATAAAGTATCACACGTCATAAGCTTTGTCGAAAATGAAAATTTGAAAACCAAAAACAAAACAAAAAAAATAGAATGGAAAAAATTATCATTTTATCCATAGAGACTATCACTAGTGAAAATGAAAAATGAAAAACAAAAAAACGAGAGAAAATTAGAATGGAGAAAGTACCACTTGATCCGCTAAGAGTATCACTTTGATTCATCGAGCTCTATCACTCGCGCCATAATAAAGTATACACGTCATCGGCTCCGTCGATAACGAAAAATGAAAAAGAAAAAAACGAGAAACTGCTCCATTCGTAATTGAGTGCAAAAGATGTTAGTGTTCCCAAAATCATGTTTTACAAATTCAAACACTTCCTGGAACATTTCAAACAAAGAAAATATAACAATTACCAAATGAGAGAGAGAGAGTGTGTTGAGAAGTAGACCAAGAAAAGATTATTGTATAGTAGTAGCATCATCAACTACGCTCGTAGCACATGAAATGAAACACGAGATGCAAATCAGAATCGAACAACATTATCCAACATTTCTCACAAGGTCACGACAACATATAAAAATACCAAGGCTTCGAACATCACACTCTTTGACTCTGCTGGAATCAAGCCTTTGATATCCAATTTCACCATAAGAATCATCTAGATTGTATATTGGAGCATAGATTTTTGGTTCCTTCTGTTTGGCGTTTTGTCGAACAGGCAGATATCTACTACAATTGAAACTGCTTAATGATGATCCTAGAAGCCTAGTAATGTTTGAGAAGGTCAATTCTGCAATACTGCACTCTGAATAAAAGATACAGAAATATGGGAAGTTCAACATACATGATATTTCATGACCCTTATAAATATCTAATGCCCTCCTAAACAAAGAAACTGAATCATCAATATGATATGAGTTCAATGATTATCGGATTGGGCAGAGAAAGGGAAACTAGTTAGAGTTTTCAGTGCCCTTTTCCAATACAAACATTATTACAAAGCAAAATAAGTGCTCAAAACCTCCAAAAAATGAAAACGAACAATTAATTAAATTGAAATATGTACGATCAAAATATGTACCAAACCAACTCACACATCATCGAAGCATCCCAAAATATTTATAAAATTACAATCGAAAATCCAGAAAAACACCAACTCCCAAGTCCACAAAATATAAAAAACTGAAAGGAAAAAGATAAAAAGAAAAAGCAAATTCCAGATCATGAAAATAGTACCAAATGCCTTGAACCCATACATTTTTCAAGCTAAATCAAAATTCGGAGGAGGAGATACATACCGGCGGAGTTTTTATCAACTTAGCAATTCCGGCGGATTACGATCTCGTGCAATCGACTTCAGCTAAGCGCGAACAAGATACAACACTATCGATTGGAGGAAGAAGCAGCAAAAAGAGTGGATCGATGAAGACAGAGATCGGAATTTGACCTAATTTGAAAGATGGATGCGATGTGGGGAGAGAAAAAAAAATAGAAAAAAAACACGCGATAAATAATTTTCTGTATTTATACACCGGATTTTCGGTGCAGGTTCGGGGCGGGCGGGGGTTGGGTCGGGTTTGCCTTATTATAAACTCAACCAAACGCTTAAAAAAAAAAAAACCGAGTACGACTTTCCTTAGATTATTTTACATCTTTATAAAACACATGATGTAAATATTTTCTCCGAATTTATTTTCTCGGAGGGAGTACCATTTTAATCCCTCCGATTTTTTGCCTTATCAATAGAACCCTCCCAAAACCCTACCAGCATCGATTTCGAAACTATGTCGTTACCATTTTCCTCACCTTTGTTCTTGCATTCTACCTCTTCATTCTCCGTAAGTCCTTGCAATTACTGGTTTTTGATCAAATTTCTGCAGAATTTATATCCAAGTTTTTTCAATTTGTGTAGGGATTACGTGCACAATCGAACTCAAATGGGTTATGGCAGAGAAACAGCGTGAGGAAGACGATGTTAGTGGTGAAAGCAGGTCCGAAGAGAATTGAATTTGACAGAAAATGCAGAGATGCTTTACTTTCTGGGATCAATAAGCTTGCTGATGCTGTTTCTGTAACTTTAGGGCCTAAAGGTTTTTTTTCTTCTTCTTTTTTTTTTTTTTTGGGATTTCTAAATTACTAGTAATTTGGATTTTTGTGTTGGTAATGCTTCTCTTACCTGTTTGGTGCAACAGTTTTGGAATTATTCATTGTCGAAATTGTTGCTGGTGAAATTATGCTTTGTGTAAGTAGCATGATTTCAGGTGTTTGTATCTTCAGCATCTTGGAAATGCAAGTCAGCAATAATTGATTTTGATGATTGATTTTTTGTTATGTATGTCTGATTTAACTGCCATGTGGCTGAATGTTACTGTGTAAATTATGATTCATTTAAATTAGTCCCCACTTTATTGGGCTTGCTGGTAGATGGTTTTTTGATTACTTCTTATTGGCATTCTGTTAAACGATTCAGGGCGAAATGTGGTTCTTTCAGAGTCGGAGAAACTGAAAGTGATAAATGATGGTGTGACTATTTCCCGGGCCATAGAGCTTCCCGACACAATTGAGAATGCTGGAGTGCTGTTAATCCAAGAGGTCGATCTTCCTATCCTTATGAATGTTTTGTAAACGAAACATGCTGCATCCAATCATTTGACTATACATTGGTGATGGCTTTTGCAGGTTGCATCTAAAACAAATGGATCAGCTGGTGATGGTACGACAACTGCAATTTTGTTGGCTCGAGAAATGATTAAATCTGGATTATTGGCAATCACCAATGGGGCTAACCCTGTATCCTTGAAGAAAGGGATGGATAGAGCACTGGAAGAGTTGATCAAAGTTTTGAAGGAGAAAAGTTATGCTGTTAAAGGCAGTGATGAAATTAAAGGTTTGATTTGTCTTCTTCCTCTATCCAGCTCAATGAATAGGTCATTGACTCATTTTGCATCTTTGAATTGATTTTTTTCTTTCTGCAGCCGTAGCTTCGTTGTCTGCTGGAAATGATGAATATGTTGGGAACTTAATTGCTGAAGCTATTGAGAAAATTGGCCCTGATGGGGTAATATCAATTGAATCTTCTTCGTCAGCTGAAACTACTGTGACAGTTGATGAAGGAATGAAGGTAATTATGCATAAACTGGTTTGAAATTTCATGCATTAATCTCCATCTCTCTGTAGCCAATTCTATTATCTCAACAATATTAGGAGCCTAGAACTCCTTGCTTCCTCATTCTGCCACGTTAGTGGCACGCTCTAAATGGAAGTATCTGACAACTTGCTGCACCATTATTCTTTCTTTTTTATCTTTTTTGCTTCAACGAATCTGTATAAGAAGTTCAGTCATACATATAGCATTCTCTTTTCCCTTAGTTTTCATTATTTCTTTAATTTCTGTTCAGGCAGTCTTTTCTTACAGATAGATAAAGGATATATGTCGCCGCATTTTGTCACGAACAAGGATAAATCAATAGTGGAATTTGAGAATGCAAGAGTTCTGGTGACCGACCTAAAGATATCCAATGTGAAGGAGATTGTTCCCTTATTGGAGAAGTCTACACAATTGAGTGTACCTCTGCTGATTATTGCTGAAGATATTTCTCGGCAAGTGCTGGAAACTCTAGTCTTGAATAAAATGCAAGGTGTGCTTAATGTTGCCGTTGTAAAATGTCCAGGGCTTGGAGAAGGAAAGAAAGCTATATTGCAAGATATTGCTCTTATGACAGGTATGTTTAAACAGTGATGTTCAAGAAGATTGAAACTTCATATCTTCAGGCTTCTCCTTGTGATGCAATTAAGACTGTGCGTCATTTCTAACTACTACTGTATTTTGGTATTGGTTCGTAAAATCAGGAGCTGATTTTATATCTGGAGATTTTGGGCTGACTCTTGAAGGTGCAACTTCTGATCAGCTTGGTATTGCTCGAAAAGTAACAATTACTTGCAATTTTACCACTATCGTGGCGGACCCTTCAACTAAAGCTGAAATCCAGGCCAGAATTATGCAGATAAAAAAGGATCTTGCTGAAACTGATAGCAAATATCTAGCAGAAAAGCTGAGTCAGCGGATTGCAAAGCTTTGTGGTGGGGTGGCTGTTATTAAGGTCGGGGCTCACACAGAAGTTGAACTTGAAGATCGGAAACTAAGAATAGAAGATGCTAAAAATGCCACATTTGCTGCCATGGCTGAAGGAGTGGTGCCTGGTGGCGGAGCCACCTACATACATCTCTCAAAGCAAATACCTGTGATCAAGGAGTCCATTGAAGACCCTGATGAGCAGATCGGTGCAGACATTGTCGGAAAGGTTAGTTACCAGTTTTTATCTTCTTCGTGATTATATAATGTTTTCTTCCCGCACATCTTGCTAGTCACCTCAATTAGAGACGAGAATGCTATAACAAGAGGGCCATAATGAATTAATCTTTTCTCATTGGAGTAACTGAGCTCGACAGTTCTAAAAAACCTCTGTTCTTTCGAATAAATTTCAGGCACTTCTTGCACCTGCAAAAGTAATTGCAGCAAATGCAGGGGTTGATGGAGATGTGATTGTTGAAAATATTAAAGCTTGTGATTTGAATTTTGGATATAATGCAATGACTGGGAGATATGAAGACCTAATTGCTGCTGGTGTCATTGATCCTTGCCGGGTTTCAAGATGCGCCCTTCAGAATGCCGTCTCTGTTGCTGGTATGATTCTCACCACTCAAGCCATACTGGTCGAGAAAACCAAGAAGGCTAAGCCACTTGTTCCTCATATTCCTGGTATATCCCCTTGAAGATTAAGGTTATGAGAGATCCATGAGGTACACTGATTGTTCGTCGTTCTTTTGGCACAAATGTCCTTTGGTTAGGATGATGAGTGCCCTTGTAGAAGCCTAACAAAGTCGGTAAAGCTACTGGAAGAAACTAGTTCTTTTCCAGTTAAAGGTGGCATAATCTATAGCTTATCCATAAAACTGCTGTTGAATTTCTTCGAGGCTTCTTGATTCCCAGAGAAGCCTGGTGTCTATTGTCCACGTTGGTGGTGACTCATCATCGCCATTGTGGCATTGGTGAAATCTTGGGTATACTCTAAGAATGCAATCTTTGTTTCATTACATCATTGTCTTTGATGATGAAATATTGATCTGATGGCCATGTTGGCAATGACATCACTGCTGACATGGCGTTTTCAAGAAACCTGACAGTGCTTAGGTACCTAGGACTTCATCTGTCAGACTGCTAGGAATGCAATTTTTGTTTCATTCGAGTATTAGCAAATGCCATTCACCTCCATAACTTATGATAATTAAATTGTGGACTGAATCCGGGACTGGTTTAACTCCACCTATTATATAACTAACTACTTGTATACTAGTATTTGCGATTTATCATTATATTTAAATATGGTCTGAACACGTTCTGTCTATACATTTTTTACTAAATCAAGATTCAAATTGATGATCTTTGGACCTTAAATAATTCTTTTAGCCGTTTTATGCTGTCGTAAAATGTTGGCAATCTTCATAGATAAAAACATCGAAACTATCCACTAATAGAAAGATGCCATTTAAACGTTTTTATTAGTGGGAATCCAACTTTTCTGTTTCGCTTTGATCTTGGTTCAACATCATCAGTTAGTCATAGTTTCTTGTTCTTTTCCTCGCTTATCTTTTGTGAAGTTGAAAAGATATAGTATTTCTTAAATTTGGCTAGAAAGGCCTATTTTGAGTATTATAATATGTGTATCAAACTAGGAGTGAACAAAATTGAATTCAAACTAAAATATCGAGCTAAACCATTGAATTTTGATCGGTTCGGTTCGATCGTTAATTATTTTTGTTCGGTTTGGTCGTTGGTCATTTTTGTTTCGATTCAGTTGTTATTTGTAGGGTTTGAAATTTATTCAGTTCTGTTTCTGGATTAAAAAAAAAAAATCAAATGTAAATGAACTGATTAAAATATAATATTTAATATTTTAATATATTTCTTAATTCTAGACACTGAACAAACCCTAAAGGGCTTTATCATGGTTTATTTTAATTTTATTATAATTATTAATTATAAGTCTTTTTGCTAATTTTGACAATCAATTTTGATTAAATAAAAAAAAGGATACATTGTAAAGTTGTTTAACTGAAAATCAGAACAAAGTATAAGGCTCGGTTTGGTTGACCATTTTAACAATTTCAATTAACACAATTTTTAAACTTCAATTCGATTTTCAACTGAACCGTTCGAATGCTCAGCTCTACTATGTGTGTTCAAATATTAAGATAGGCTATTTTGTGCCTATAATACATTTGATTAATCCTATCATGCTAGCTAATTTTTGCTGTGTGTGACAGTATATAAATAATGATTCAGGCTTGTTGTCAAAGTTAAGTATGTTGTCCACAATTTGGCTTTGGGTCCTTCCTCCCCACGCATTAAACTCCACTTTCTCATTCAATTATTTTAATAATATTATGACATCATTTTGACGTTGTTGTTTTCTATTAATCCATTTATTCTTAATCTATAAAAGTCTAAAAATGACGTGATTGTGATAAAAATTAAGTGGTTTGACAATTCTGCCCTGGAGGATCGTAATCGTAATTAGTGCTTTTAATGCCGTATTGATTAGATATAATCATTCTGCCAGATAAATAGTACAATGAGAGCTACCTTTGCGAATAATTAATTATCATCGTGATAATGAGATTACAATAATTTACTAGTATTTCTGAAAATTATAAATCATTGTTTTGGTTTTGAATTTTGATTTTCAATTAGAACGGCCATTATTATGAAATTTAAATACCGTCAGATGTACTCTACTCAATACTTAGAATAACGAATTTCTTAGAGGGGTTTGGTTTTAAAAAAATGATGATGATAATGTGACCACAGTTAATTTAATTGATGGTTTGGTCCCAAATTTATTGTCAATTTTGTCTTATCTGAGAACCCATAGCATAAAAATAAAAAAAAATAAAAAGTTATCTAAGTCCACTTGGGGATAGTCCAGATTGGGATGCCGGAGACTGAAAGATTTCACATTCAATCCTCACTAGCACCTTCATAGACAGAGCCTGCCACACACATGTACTTGGAAAATGTGGTTTATTTGCCTTATGTGATTTACAGGCTACTCCAACTAAAGGTAGCGGCTGTGAGTTCTCATGAATTAAAAAAAAAAATTATCTAAAACAAGAAAAAAAAGAAATAAATTTTCCTTTTGCCACAATCTTTTTTTTTTTTAAATGTGCCACGAATCACACAGTGATACCAAGACGTGATACGACACTTGATTCAAATATAAATTAAAATATAAAATATTCAATAATTTTCATTTTACAAAAACTAAAACGGCCAATCTTGAAATTAGAGAAGGGTTAGAATATGCAAAAAAGTGAAGATTTTACCTAGTTTATGTATTTATAGCAGTTAAGAGGGTAAAAATGAGAAATTTCGGCCCAAAAAGGAGCGCAGATGAAATCTCTAGAAATAAGGGGGTTAAAACTCCAATTAAAGATAACTATCGGATGTTGTCCGTCATTTCCTCCGTCTTGTCCAAAGAAACAAAAATGAAAAATAAATTTGCCCCGATGGATCGATCGTGCGGGTCTTGTTTTTTGAGTTCTTAGGTAACTCTCTCTCTCTCTCTCTCCAATTTTCTCCAGAGAGAGAAAACTAAAACCAGAAAAAGTATTTAAACTAGAAAAAGGGCAACCATATACACACGCAGACACATCGTCAACTCGTTCTCCCGTATCGGAGCGTGAGGTGAACTTGTAAATTCAACACTCTACTGTATAGAGTTTGGGTAATTTATGCAATTACCACCTGCATTTATAGCGTAGAGAGTAATAGTTGAAGTAGCAGTAGATAGATCTGAAGTTTAAGAAGCTGTAGTTGCTCGCGCTCAATTTGTTCCAGAGCTCCTGTAACTCACTCTACTCCTCCTCATTTCAACTTAATGGTATTCATATTCTCTCTCTCTCTCTCTCTCTCTCTCTCTCTCTCTCTCTCTCTCTCTCTCCATACACAGAGAGAGAGAGAGAATTTTGTAATTACTTATTGTTTGTATGTAAATTGTAATTCCCAAATGCTAATTTGTTTGAGGATGACGACGGGGAGTGGCCAATTGCTTGTCATGATCGGGAATTAGTTATTGGTTATATAAGCTCTATTATTAGCCTCATTTGCCATTTAGAGAAGAGAATAGTGGGAAGAGTCGTGGGATGATAATTGTTATACTTTCATACAATAATTCAAGATATTTTTTTGATGAAGCTGTGGTACGCCAGTTAGTTCGTGTGTTTTGTTAGATATAATTACAATACATGCTTATACAACGAGAGGTTTCAAATTCTTTCTGAAAGTAGTGAATTTCATCTATTTTAAGGAAATGTGAGATGGTTTCAGATTCCTGGCTGAGTTTAAATTAACAGGAAATTTGAATTTGAGTATTCTCGTAAATTATCTGATTTATGGAGTATGGGGGCATGAAGCAGGACGAAAAATTGTTTTTGATCGAGACTTCTGCTTGAGAGTGACAGAGATGGCAAAGTCCAGGCCACATTTCCCAGCTCAAGATGTATTATCATCTGCGCAGGGATCAGTGAGGTCAAGAGAATGGGAGGGTCCTACTAGGTGGACTGAGTACTTGGGTCCTGAAGCAGCATCCAGGAATAATGGTGGAGCTGAAGGGGTGACTAGTCAAAACTCAAGCAGTTCGTCCCAGAAGGGTCTGAACATGCAATGGGTTTACCAGCTCACTCATGTAGCTGAAGGGCTAATGGCGAAGATGTATAGACTAAATCAGATTTTGGATTACCCTGATTTAATTAATCATGTCTACTCTGAAGCGTTTTGGAAAGCTGGTCTGTTTCCTAACCACCCGAAGATTTGTATTTTGCTTGAGAAGAAGTTTCCTGAACATCACAGCAAGCTGCAGCTCGAACGGGTAGCACTTTCAGAGCCCTTTTGTTTCGTCTCAGAAACATTCGATCTGGTTTTTTCTGTCATTTTAATCGGCTTTAAAGTGTCAGCGTTTCATGGAATTCTATGCAGGTTGATAAGCTTGCTTTGGATGCTATTAATGATAGCGCTGAGGTTCATTTGCAGAGCTTGGAGCCATGGATTCAGGTAAATAATTGCTATTCTTTTCTTATATTTCTTGATCACCAGACAAGATTTAAGCAGTTATTCTTGCTGTTGCCTGTTAAGGGTGGGGGTGGTATTTTTTTTTTATGCTTTATCATGTTTACGTTTTCTGGCATTCTGTATATAGTTGTCATGGATAGCTGTTATGGTTGTCCTTCTACCTTGTAGTTTACTATAATGACTAATATTTTATTTATTTTTTATTTTTATTAATTTGCTACTATTTGGTTAACTTGAGGGGGAAAGCCACTATGGCATTGTGCTTAAGTACTTTCCAGGCATACGCATTCACAAAAGGCATTAAGTGTTCATACAAGAAACTTCAGAAATAATACCTTTTTCGTTGACCTGTTTGAATCAATTTTACTGTGTGTTACTTCTTTCATGGTTATTTAATTTTTTGGATCAGCTACTTCTTGACCTGATGGCATTCCGAGAACAATCTTTGCGGCTTATTCTGGACCTAAGCAGTACTGTGATTACTTTGCTGGTAAGGAACAGGAAACAATGTCATTTTTCTTGTTGAGATTCTTGAGAAGCTGGAAATGTACAAATTTTACAGTGCCCATGTATGTCTATTATGACAATGCTATATGTTTGCAGAAAGTATCTCAAAAAAGAAAAAGATAACAAAAGAAAAGGATAAACCCATGATGAGTATCTCCATCAAATGTTTATTGACACTGATACCAATAAATGTTTTTAATAGTTTGACCACTTTCCTTGCAGCCACACCAAAACTCTCTCATACTACATGCGTTTATGGATCTCTTTTGCTCGTTTGTTCGTGTTAATCTATTTTCTGAGAAGGCAAGTGTGTGGCAGGCATCAATGATCTGTTCTCTATGATATTTCCACTTGAATGTTATTGCTTTTATCTCTTACATGCACAATTACTTGCACTACAGATACCTAGGAAAATGATGCTGCAAACATACAATCTTTTGTATGCCATGGCACGGAATGATCGTGATTGTGACTTTTACCATAGGTGAGATAATTTCTGATTGTATTAAAGAACCTTGTTGGGTTTCCAGCCTTTCTGGAGTCCATTCTCTAAATGCTTCATGTGGTTGCCATCTTTAGATGCTTTATAAGATATTCTTTCTGAAAGAAATATTCTATTCTAAATGAAGTGTGTGTGATTAATTCTACCTCATAAACTTCAGGGTCTTATACCAGAAGACCGTCTTACAAGCTGCTGCTTATCTGTTTTTCTTTCTTGAATGCCAGATTTCTTATTACAACTTTGCTAATCTCATTTTCCCTTTTGTGTTCCAGATTAATTCAGTTTGTAGATTCTTATGATCCACCATTTAAGGGGTTACATGAAGATCTTAATTTTGTCAGTCCTAGGATTGGAGAGGTTATATTCTCTTTCTCAGCTTACATTTCTTCCTTTGAAGTTTAAATTTCTTCCTTAGATCATTTTTTAGTCTTCCAAGTTCCAACCAACCATTAATTCTCGTCATGGCACTTTGATTTCTTAACTTTCATAGCGAGTTTGCTTGTGATGTTTTATATTGTTCAGTGGGTTCATTGTTTTTTATGATGCAAATTCAGGTTTTAGAGGCTGTGGGTCCAATCATCTTTTTATCTACAGATACAAGGAAGCTGCGGAACGAGGGTTTTCTAAGCCCATTTCATCCTAGATACCCTGACATACTTACAAACACTGCTCATCCAATGGTAACCAGTCATCTTTTTTCGTATTGATACATCTTCACATGTCTCAGTAGGTTGCAGATTGACTTAACATGAAATTGTATCTACTAAGAAGGTATATGCAATTAACAAAACTGACTAACTGAGTCTTCACCTCTTTTACAATAAATGCAGAGAGCTCAGGACCTTGCAAATGTTACTTCATATCGTGAGTGGGTGTTGTTCGGATATTTGGTTTGTCCAGACGAGCTTCTTAGAGTGACCAGCATCGACATTGCTTTGGTACACTATGTTGCCATCTTTTACTTTCTTTAACTTTATTATTTGTATTATTGTGTTCTCCGGTAATATTTTTGTTGCATGGTACAGTTTCATACTTTGATTTGCTTGATGCGGTCTCCCATTTATAGCTAACAGTCCTTCATGTTTGTTGCTCGTTCTCATATCAGGTTGTGCTGAAGGAAAACTTAGTTCTTACACTATTTAGGGATGAAGTAAGTCTTATCTCTGTTACACTCAAATACTCAATGGACACCTTTTCGTCTTTGTATTTTGCATTCTGCAAGGACAATAAATGCTCTATACTTTGTACATTTTTCTTGCTGCAAACTTGCTTATCCCAACCATACAGGTTTGTATTGGGGTGGTTAGTTCCTGCGATATGTTGATTAGGCTTTTTTAGTAAAACATAAGAGGAAAACTGACTCGAGTCTGCTAAATTATAATCAAACTTTAAGTAATGCAAGTTTTGCACAACAGCAACAAATTTGCTGGTAATGTGGTGAGGAGGATTTTACAGCTAAGTTTCTCTGCACCTCCCATGACCAGCTACATCTAAATTTCCAATCTCCCCCTTTAACGGATGGTAAAGCTTTTTTTCTTTTTCTTTATCATTCACTTAGAGATTGGGATATTTCTTTTTATTTCTCAGTTCAGTAACTCACAGAAATTCTCTGAAATTCACTGAGCTTTTTCTAGTTACGTAGTTTTGTGTCTTGTCATCTATTTCAAATTCCTAGGTAATCATGACTGCTTTTTCTTTTCTGAGGATTAGTAAGACACAGCTTCCTGAACCAATCTATGTTGTTTGTGCAGTATATATTATTGCATGAGGACTATCAGTTATATGTTTTACCTCGAATATTGGAATCAAAAAGGATGGCAAAGTCTGGAAGAACAAAGCAAAAAGAAGCAGATCTAGAGTACAGTGTTGCTAAGCAGGTAGAGAAAATGATCAGGTATTACACGCTGAAGAGGACTTTCTTATTTAGTTCGTTGTTATCTGGCGAGTCTGTCCACCGATTTAAGAAGAAGCATAATGTGATGCTATGTATATAAAGATTGGAAGAAATACCAGAATTGCATCTCCAGCGCTGGAAAATCTGCATATAATATACAGAAACAATGCACTGGCAGCTAGCTGTATTTAGTAATAGCTTCAATACATTTTCGGCATGTCCATTTTTCCTGTTTGGATATAAGTTCAGTTTTCCCCTTGATGATTTCTCCTAGAATTGTAAAGAATTATGTGGATCCTTTATGAAATTGTGATTAGAGCTCTGCTCAAATAACCTTTTGATGTGGTTTTTTACTGTGCCAGTGAGGTCCATGAGCAAGCCCTATACTCTTGTGATGCCATACACCATGAAAGGAGAATTATGTTGAAGCAGGAAATTGGAAGGATGGTTCTTTTTTTTACTGATCAACCAAGTTTATTGGCTCCTAATATCCAGGTGTGCATGTTTGTTGCATATGCATGCTCTTTAGTATTTGCAAATAAGATTTGCTTATTTTTTAAAAGCTTTTATGAAGACAAGGATAGAATCTGCTTCTAGACAAGTATGGTTGTAAAATAAGACTCCAGTTTCCGAATGAGTTTTCTTTTTCCCCATTCTGTCTCTGTATCTTGATTGAGGGAGCAAGTATCAGAGAAAGAAACGGCAAGTAATTCAATTATGCTGTGTTAGACGCCTGTGGATCTTAGTATGTATATTAAGGTTTGTCTGCTGATGGTTGTGCAGATGGTTTTTTCTGCCTTAGCTTTTGCACAGAGTGAGGTGCTATGGTACTTTCAGCATGTCGGAATAGCATCTTCTAAATCCAAAACAGCTCGAGTTGTGCCTGTTGAAACTGTAAGAAATTTTTCTCTCAATATATTTTGTCATGGATAGTTCTTTATTTAGATCTGTTTTCAGTTTTAAGATATTATCAATCAGTTTATCTTTTTCAATTTTTGGTAACCGTTCTGAATCTAAACACTTAATTCTTTATCACCTGCAGGATCCAAATGACCCAACCATTGGTTTCTTATTGGATGGGATAGACCGCCTTTGCTGTCTGGTTCGCAAGTATATTGCAGGTTAGGTTCCTCCCTGAGGAAGTCTTCTGCATGAGATTGTAAATATTTTTCCCTCCCCTGCTGAGATATTCTTCGGACCAAGCATATTGCTGAGTTTTTCATTAATTGCAGTAACCAACGTATGAAATTGATATAGAAACATGAAATTTGATGAATGTTTGGATCATAATGGCCTGATACCTTTAACTTGGCATTAAATTGTAGTTTTCTAGAGCCCTCCTCAGACATAAACATAAATGTATTGCAGCATCAATAGTGTGGCATTGCTAGCATTGGCTGCACAATGAGACAAAGTGGCTCAATCTAAACTTTCCTTTTATATAATTTATTACTGAAATGTAAATTTATTTTTTCTCAGCCATTAGAGGCTATGCCTTATCGTACCTATCATCCTGTGCTGGTAGAATCCGTTTCCTGCTTGGAACACCGGGAATGGTGGCACTTGACCTTGATTCTATCTTGAAGGGACTTTTTCAAAGGATTGTTCAGCATCTAGAAAACATACCGAAACCTCAGGGAGAAAATATTTCTGCAATCTCATGTGATTTATCGGTAAGCTGTTCATCAAGTCTCTGTTTTTTTCTTCCTCCTGTTATTCTATGTTAAAGTCGACTGAAGTTTGAATGTCATGTAATAAAAAATATCAAAGTATGCACATTCACTGGATTATCACAATTGATCAAATCTTCTGATTAGGCTATATACCTAAATTAAAATAAGGTGTATTTGACACATATTTTAGCATGCAATTGATAGCTAAGGCGGAATGAGATGATAATTTGCATTCTTTTTATTCATGAAATATTGAATACATAGTATGTGTGTGTATTGCTTGCTGGATCATTTTATTTGCGTGATAGAAATAATACTCTACGAATTTAGCGTGCAACTTTTGTATAGGTTGGTGAAAAAAGAAATGGGACAGTTATGACTTGGTTTAGGTGCAAATTAGTAACGATTAGTCATAACATAGTTGGTCTTCATGGCTCTTCTTGTTATTGCTATAGTTACACTATCCATGTTGGAAGTTCTATTGTATTTGTATCAGTAAGAGTTTTTGTCACCCCCACCTTCTTTATTTTTTTATCTGAGGCCTGGGATTGATAGCAAATTGTTCACTTTGTACTTTACTATTAGCGTTTCCGTGCTGCTCATTGTATCTACCTACATCTTTCTTCAAGTTCACTTCTTGAAGTACTGTAGCCTCCTCATCACTTCTCCTGCAGTTTATTTAGTGACGGATTGCTTTCTGACGTTCAGGAGTTACGCAAAGATTGGTTATCCGTGTTGATGATTGTTACTTCTGCTCGTTCATCCATTAACATTAGGCACTTAGAAAAAGCTACTGTATCCACTGGCAAAGAGGGGTTACTGTCAGAAGGAAATGCTGCATACAATTGGTCCAGGTTCTCACCTTAGACAAACTTCTTCTGAAAAAATGCTGTAAAATGTGATCTGATATCTTTATAATTTGAACAAATTTGACTTAGTTGTCTTGGCAAGCTTCGTAGGTTTGATTCTTTAGTTTCCTGTTATCTAAATATGCTATGGTTGCTCTTTACTACATCCACTTGGTTGATCTGTAGAAAATGCCAAGTTTCTTTATCTATTGTGCATGAAATGCAGATGTGTTGATGAGCTTGAAACTCAATTATCAAAATATGGGGGTCTGAAGAAGCTTTACTTCTACCATCAACATCTTACAACTGTAAGTTGCACAATGTACATAATCTTATAAGAAGAGTATGTATCTTAAATCTGACCAAATGGTGCTGTAGGTTTTCCGCAACACCATGTTTGGGCCTGAGGGCCGTCCACAACATTGCTGTGCCTGGCTTGGTGTTGCTAGCAGTTTCCCGGAATGTGCTTCACCAATTGTTCCAGAGGAGGTATCTTTAAAAACTCAAGCGCCTCACATTTTCTTAGGTGCAAGTAAAATTCGTCAGGGTCCATAAATTTCAACTCTGTTAAATGTAGGTAACTAAAATTGGCCGTGACGCAGTTCTATATGTTGAATCCCTTATTGAATCTATAATGGGAGGATTGGAAGGTTTAATAAATATTCTTGATTCGGATGGAGGATTTGGTTCTTTGGAGATGCAGGTTGCTACTTGTCTGCTTGCTTCTGAGATATGGACCGTAGTTTAGCATATTGTTATTCTTGTATTAATTCTGTGTAAGTTTCAGCTTCTCCCCGACCAAGCAGCAAATCTCATGAATTTGACATCCAGATTATCCATTCCTTCAGCTAAGTCTCCAAAAGCTTCGTATGGCTTTCATTTGCCAGGCTACGAGAGCTATCCAGAAAATAACACCTCTATCAAGATGTGAGTTTTTTCTAATGAATTTTCATGTTCTCTTTTTTTGGTTGTATATTTTCTGGGTAAACATTGTCTGTTTTGGTGACAGGTTAGAAGCTGCAATGCAGAGGTTAACTAATCTCTGTTCCGTCCTGAATGACATGGAGCCTATATGTGTTTTAAACCATGTTTTTGTTCTCAGAGAGGTAAATCCACCTTTTCGGTTATATGAGTTTCTCGTCAATAGAATTTTTAGATGACCATATCTGTCCAAAGGTTCCAATATAATTAACTGAAGGAAACAACTAAGTTAGGTGGTACTGCAATACTTCTGTTTTTCAGCCTCTTTCCGAAAAAAGTTATGATAGTTGGTCCTGTTTCATTCTCAATACGTTTCCATTTGTGATGCAGTATATGAGAGAGTGCATCCTAGGGAATTTTAAAAGGAGATTGCTCACTGTCCTGAAAACTGATTCCGATCTTCAAAGACCTTCTGTTTTAGAGTCACTAATCCGTAGACATACTTCCATAGTTCATCTAGCAGAGCAGCATGTTAGCATGGACCTCACCAATGGCATTCGTGAAATCCTCCTTGCAGAGACCTATTCGGGTCCTGTTTCTTCTCTACAGTTGTTTGAGAAACCCGCCGAGCAGCTGACAGGCTCAGCTACTGAAGCTGTATGCAATTGGTACATAGAAAACATTGTTAAGGATGTGGCTGGTGCCGGAATCCTCTTTGCACCTCTTCATCGATGCTTTAAGAGCACAAGGCCGGTTGGTGGATATTTTGCCGAGTCAGTAACCGACCTCACGGAATTGAAAGCATTCGTTCGAACTTTTGGAAGCTACGGAGTTGACAGGTTAGATCGGATGCTGAAAGAGCACACTGCAGCTCTCCTGAACTGCATTGACACAACATTACGTGCAAATCGTGAGAATCTGGAGGCGGTTGCAGGGAGTATGCATTCCGGTGACAGGATTGAAACGGAAGCAAATATAAAGCAGATAGTTGATATGGATACAATGGTTAGGTTCTGTATACAGGCAGGACAAGCTGTTGCTTTTGATTCCCTTTTGGCCGAAGCTTCAGGTATTGTGCTAAAAGAAGGCGCTCCTCTGATTCATTCACTGCTAACGGGCGTTGCAAAACATTTACCTGATGAAATACCAGAAAATAAGGAAATCAGGAGAATGAGAAGAGTAGCTAACTCTGTAAACGTGGTCGGTGATCATGATTTCGAGTGGATCAGATTGATTTTGGAAGAGGTTGGGGGTGCCACCGATGGATCTTGGAGCTTGCTACCCTATTTATTTGCAACATTTGTGACATCTAATATCTGGTATACAACTGCTTTCAACGTCGAAACTGGAGGCTTTAGCAACAATGTCTATTGTTTAGCCAGGTATGCAAGAATTTCTTGTTTCATGAGAAAGTAGATCTAATCATAGCTCTTTTACATGATCTGAATATGAAATTTGAGGACTATATGTATCCTTTTACCAGATGCATATGTGCAGTGATCGCGGGTAGTGAACTCGTGCGACTGGAAAGAGAGTACAGACAGAAACACTCCCTTTCAAATGGCCACATTAGTGAATCGTTGGACCATGAGGCACCAAACTACTCTTCCATTGAGGCAAGCATAAAGTCCACAATGCAGCTTTTCATCAAATTCTCTGCAGGAATAATTTTGGATTCTTGGAGTGAAACCAATAGGTAATTCAGCTCCCCCTTGCACTAGCTTGCATGTGTTTTGCATGTGAGAGAGAGCGAGAGAGAGAATCACCCCTTCACAAACTTATGTTGAATTTACTGGTTTCTGCAGGTCTCACCTAGTGGCAAAGCTGATCTTCCTCGATCAAATCTGTGAGATCTCGCCACACATTCCACGTAGCACGTTGGAGTCTCACGTACCCTACACCATTCTCCGCTCCATCTACAGCCAATACTACTCAAATTCTTCCACTCCCTTGGCATTAATGAGTGGTTCTCCACGACACTCTCCAGCCATGTCCCTGGCTCATGCTTCCCCGTCGCTGAGGCAACCCCGTTCTGATTCACCACAATCAAACACAATGGATTCAGGCTATGGCAAGGCCACTTCCGCCCACGGCCAAGATCAGTACGAGATGGACAACTTCAGTGTAAGAAGTATAGATAGCAGAAATCGGAATGTTAGGCGATCTGGGCCATTGGACTACAGCCTAAGTCGCAAATCGAAGTTCGCGGAAGGGTCCACGTCAGGTAGCACGGGTCCTAGTCCCTTGCCCAGATTTGCTGTGTCCAGATCTGGTCCTATATCCTATAAATAAAGAGATTATACAACCGTGAAGAAATTTTGTATATTTGGTACACAACTGAGATAATCATATTATTATCTAGGGTTAATTATCACTTATGGCATGATATTTCATTCCGTAGTGATTTTATGGTCTGATCTTTTGAAATATTAAAAAATGTTCTGACTTTGTTCCTCTGTGACACTTATGACATGGGTGCGAAAAGCCGGCGACGGAGGGATGTCGGATGATGATATGGATATTCTCTCCTTTTTAAATGACATGGAATTCGCATATGCTATGTAGACAAAATAATTGTCTTTAAATAAAAAAAAAGATTTCTCCTTGTCCAACAAAACAAATTCTCTAATCGTTTCAACAACAAATCTGTGTGTTTACCTCTTCCAATTATTATCAACGCAAAATTATCATCATTTATACTCTTTTCTCCTCAATTTAAAGACAAATTTTTCTTTGTCTACATGGTATATGCAAATTTCATGTCATTAAAAAAAGAGGGGGAGAATACCCACGTCATCATCCGGTGTCCCAGTCAGTTTTCCGTCGCCGGATTTTTGTTCCCATATCATAAGTGTCATCGAGGGACAAAAGTCAAGACATTTTTGAATATTTCAAAAGGTCAAACCTTAAAATCACTACGGAATAAAAGATCAGTCCATAAATGATAATTAACCCCTATTATCTATGTTGGTAGTGCAACTTCTTTTTTGCCTGTAATAACATTGTCCCATTCCTTAACTTAAGCCAATGTAAAAATCAGGCTTCTTTTCCTTGTACCGATCCATGATGAAGAGTGAAACTTCAAAATAGTCATTCTCAAACATAAAAAATTAATTGTCATTTTGAAAAAAAAAAATCAAAATAGCCTTTTGAGTTTGTTTAGGACTTTTATGCTCTTCATGTATACAAGAAGGTTGCATTTAATTTGTATCATGCATGAAGATTAATTCCTTGTATGAATCTCCGACGATAAAATTTTCCGACGCCGACAATAGCGCGTGGTGTGATCGCTGGCGAAAATTTGAATCATACACGAAGTCTAATTTCATATATGCATCATACATGAAAACTTATCGTCATGTATGTATCATACATGAAAACTAATATTCATGTATGATATAAATTTGAAATTTTTGAAGGCAAAAATTTTCGTGTATAATGCATACATGAATCTTAGGCTTCGTGTATGATGCATACATGAAAGTCAATCTTCGTGTATGATGCATACATGAAGTTAAGCTTTGTGTATGATTCGAATTTTGGCCGAAATTTTTCGTCGGTAATTTTCGCCGTAATTTTTTGCTAGAATTTTCCGTGTATGATGCATACATGAATGTTAGTCTTCATGTATAATGCATATATGAATGTTAGTCTTCATGTATAATGCATATATGATGCATACATGAAGTTAGGTTTCGTGTATGATTCAAATTTTCGTCGGAATTGATGGACGGAAAATTTCGTCGGAAATTCATACAAGAAATTAGTTTTCGTACATGATTCAAATGAAAGTTAGTCTTCTTGTATACTCATTAAGGGTATAATAAACATTTCAAAATCAAAGTGTTATTTTGAATAAAAAAAAAAACTCAAAGTGATATTTCATATTTTTTATTTAGAAAAAGTGTTATTTTATAACATTTCCTCCACGATGAATCGGTAGGTTCTGTTGTAATTTTGGGATAAAATCCAATTTGATTGATTCATAGTTCTAACTTGTAATCGAGCCAACCAATCCTCATAAAAAAAAAAGAAGGAAAAATACATAGAAATACATTAACTTTAGTCATTCTTTCATTTTGCACATCCTTTCAATTTTTTTTTTCAAAAAAAAAACCACCAACTTTCAATTTTAACCAATTTTTTCCAAATTTTAAATTCCAACCAAATCAAATCTGACGTGGTGCTAATATGACATCGAGACATATGCCTCTCTCTAATGTGGTGCTTATGTGGAATCCGGGCATGTGCTGACCTCTCTTTCATCTGGTAAATTAAACAATATAGTTTTGAAAATGCATACAGAGCCATTTCATATCTAAACTACAAATTAAAATAGAGATTCTTCCGAGCAAAATCCTAATTACTATGTCATTTAAAACTGACACATAAGTGTGATGTCAAATTTGATTTGAAATTGAAAATTATGGGAAATTTGGACAAAACTGAAAGTCTAATTTTTTTTGAAAAATTAAAAAGTTATGTGTAAAATGAAAGAAGGTGTAAAAGTTCATGTATTTCTAGGCATTTCCCCCTAAAGAAAACATGTTCCATTTTGCCTTTTTCCAACTGCATTAGAATGGGTGGCATTGAAATTTTCTGCAGTTTTGTGAGTATGTTGTTCCTATAAGCAGATAAAATGATGTTTGCCATTACAAGTCTATAAAGACCCTTGGGTTTTTTTCTGGAGGAATTTAACTTCTCCGGGATTGAAGAGTCGAAGACCCCTTGCCTCGTCTTCTTCACCTCTTGAACAAATTCCTAGAGGCAAATGCTGCTACATTTGGCAGAATTCTCGAATCAAATCATGAACACACCACATTTTGCCGTCATTGTTGGCCTTAGTTTTCAACCATGACTAAGTTCCTCGCTACAAGACTAAGGCCAATGGTGATGTCAAACATGTGTAAACGATTTGATTTCAGAATTATGCCAAAACGAAGCACCATTTGCTTATAAGAATTTCTGAAGAGACGAGGCAAGTGAGTTTTGATCTATCTATTCCTGAGATAGTGAAGTGTAGCTGACTCCGTATTCATGCCAACACGAAGAATTCGTCTCCTTATGCCAGTCAATGTATCATGTTTCTGTAATTTTATCCATTAATCATGATTCTTTTAAGGAAAATCTAGAGAGAGAGAGAATGAATTATCCATAGATTTTGTTTTTTACTACAAGAGAAGATAGCATCTAGTTATAGTACACATTATTAGTGATCATCTGCTACATGTGAAGCTAGGATTTCAAGAGTGGATGGACGAGATTACATTTATCTATTTAGACACAAGCTTGGACGGACGAGATTATAATTATGCATACAGAAGTGGGGGGTCACCTGGGCCTTGGCTCCGGCCGGGTGTGGAGCTGTCGAGTGTCAACGAAGGTGATGCCTACAACATAAATTTGAAGTAAGATTTCTTATATACTAGCACGAAAATTATAAGATAGATTGAACCAAAACTAAGACTGTACCTTAGTGTTTCCTTTGTCCCACGTCGAACTTTGCAACGTATCGTTGGCAGCCCTAGCCGCTGGTGAGCTTCATACCGATGGCAACCAGAAAAACCTGAGTAGAGACAAATCGCGGGTGAATTTCTAAGACCGCAAAACAAAATATCTTGAATATAATAAGTCCGCATATGCAAGCCATACCATAATATTCCCCATCTACCTCAAGAACATCAATCTGCACAAGACAGGTCGAAGAAATTATGCACAAGACACAAAACATTGGTCCAATTCATGATGTCTCGACCCCATAAATCCACAAGCAGATTATTTTACACTACAATCATCTTGCTCATCATGGATAAGAAACTACGGTGTTTACATAAATCCATATACTATAGCATGAATCAAGAGAAATTATAATTTCTCAAGACACCTTGCACAAAGAATGCGGAAATTGGTGGCATTCATGATATCTCAACCCCATAAATACACAGGCCTATCTTTAACTACAATCCTCTTCCTCATTGTGGATAAGAAACTATTATGTCTATCTATATAAGATGCCTATATATATGAGTATTCTCTCTAAGGATCGATAGATTGTTTAACGTAATATCAGCTATCAGTCTGCTCAATCTCAGAGTTCTAAAAAAACAAGCTTATAGAAATTGATACCATTCATGATTACTCAACTCCACAAGCCCACGAGCCTATTTTTAACTACGATCCTCCTCTTCCTCGTTGTGCATAAGAAGCTACAACATCTACATAAAATGGCTATGTAAGAATTATCAATTCCCTCAGTATACAAAAGCCTGAAGCAAAATTCTTTTGCATAATAGGTTATAGAAATTGACACCATTCATGATTTCTCGACACCATAACTCCACGAGCCTATTTAACTACGGTCCTCTTCCTCATTGTGCATAAGAAGCTACAACCTCTACATAGCCATTACATAAAATGGCTATGTATGAGTATTATCGATTCCCGGAATATACAATTGCTTGATGAAGATTTTTGCAACTTAACATGCTGAGATGTAAAAGGGGAAGAAATCGAGCTTACGGGTACTTGAAGCCCGATTTTACTAATACTTTCCATGAGGTCCTTCACTTTATGAGGGTCATTCGATCTTGTACGCATAAGAGGCCTCCGAATTCTATCAAGAGGAAGTTCAAGAATCATTGGCCCCCCTTGTTGAGGCACACTAGGAGGTGATCCTAGAATCCAAAAATTACCATTGCATAAAAAATAGCATTTGATTTATTATAACACAACAGATCAATATTCTCATTTACCTATTATAAAATAAACCATGGCAATGATCTCAATTTTCAGTGCTATATGAAATACAAAGTAAAGTACCAAGCAAATTTTAACAACCCAGTGAGGATCCCTTACACCATCATACAGAATAAGATTTTGTGATATAACAAATCATTGGGGTCAATCATAATAACCATCTTTGAGAGATCTATGATTTGTTACAAACGAATTCAAAAAAAGATTGCATTTTTTTTGCCAATGTAATACAAAGATAACATTGCACCAAACCAATAACGTGGGTTTTGGTTTGTAGGATATGATAGATATGATTGATAGGACTGATATGATTATATGAGCACAGACCAGATTTTTTATTATAGGCCAAGTCACTCAAACTAAACATGTAATTAGGTTGAAATTTTTTTATCAATAAAGCCTTATCATACCTTATCAAGCAAACCAAACGATCCATAGGCGACTAGGAGAACATCAACACACACATAACAACATAATTTACCCCAAAATTTAAAAATTTATACTGCGATTTCAAAAAAATTATGAAATACTGAATCAAGATTTCACTACCGTACAAAGAGGAAAAAAAAACGTTTTTCTTTTTTGGCTAAGAGTATATATAAGAATTAACAGCTGTGGCATGATATATTAGTATAATAAACTTAGTAATTATAGTGTCTTGTTGTGGAAAGTAGCCAAACAAATCTCCCAGAATCTTGAAGAGAGAGAATTCAACAAGTTTCTCTTTTCTTTTCTTTTTTCAAAAAAATCAGGAATCTATTAAAGATCAGCATGTTAGATGTGAGAGTTACCATTAGAGGAAGTAGATGCGGAAACAGAAACTGCTCTGAAATTGTTTGGGAGATGAAGTAGAAAATTCGCCATTTTCTCTTTCTTTCTTTCTCTCCCTCTCTGTCATCATAAACTAGTAATATGAGTGGCTGCGACGAAAGGTGGTGATGCTGATTTAAAAGAGGGGAAAGAAAATTAATTATAAATTGGCGAAATTTTATTTCGGCAATAAGAAATTGAGGGGAAAGAAAATTAATTATAAATTGGTGAAATTTTATTTCGGCAATAAGAAATTGAGTTTAGGCATAATGGTGATTAAAATCAAATTTTAACTCACCCTCCTTTATAAACGTAAATTTTGCTCATTATTTATAGAGGTAATACATCCATATCGCTACTTTGACTAAATTGACTACAATAGTTGTCAAAAAACTTAATATGGTTAAGTTGTAGCAAAAAATATGTTTTTTGAACAAAAATACTCCTTCTTTTCACTTTTTCTCCTTTTCTCTCTCATTTTTATCTCTTTAGCTCTTTCTTCTCTTTTATTCTTCTCCATCGTGTTTTTTCTTCCTACTGCTTTTTTTCTTCATTTTTTTTTCTACTTTTCCTAATATATCTGCTCACTCTCTCTCGCTGCCGCCCTGCGCCCCTCCCGTTGCCACCGCCGTCGTCGCCGCTTTCTCTCTCTTCTTCCCGTCGCCGTCGCTCTCTCTCTAGATCTGTTATCGCCGCCTCCATCGCCCCGTTGTCGCCACTCTCTCTCTCTTTTCTTCCCGCCGCCGTCACTCTCTCTCTAGATCTGCTATCGCCGCCTCCGTCGCCCCTCCCGTCGCGGCCGCTCTCGATCTTCTCTATTATCACCACCTCCGTCGCCCCTCCCGTCGCCACCGCCGTCGATCCCTCAACTTTTCTGGGTTGATGCACTCTCTCTCTCTCTCTCTCTCTCTCTCTTGCACATGCAAGTTAATGGAAGTTGTAATCAACGAATTTGTTACGATTTTGCTTTGTTGTTATGATTTTGTTTTGGTGTTGCGAATTATGAATTTCATAACTAACTTTCATATATTTATTTGAAGTTGCGAAAGAATAATTTTGTAACATGTTTGTGGCTATTTGAAAGTTTAGAAAATGAATTTTTGAAGTGCACATGTTACGAATTTTACATTTCGCAACATAATATACGAATTTCGTATATAGTGTTGCGAATTATGAATTTCGTAACTTACTTTGCATTTTCATAAGTTTATTTCAAGTTACGAAAGTATAATTTCGTAACATGTTAGTGTGTTACGATTCTTTAATTTCGTAACGAAACGAATGTTTACGTTTTTTTTTACGATTTACATATTGCGTAGCAGAGCATGTTACGAATTTTACATTTCGCAACATAATATAAGGATAAGAAACGGTTGATGAGGTGTTTGAAGAAATGCATAAGGAAGTCAAGGCATAGTGATACGAAATGCCAAAATCGTAATATATTATGTTACGAATTTATTAATTTTGTAATTCGAAATCAACGATTGATGATATTGTTGTTTCGAATTGTATGAATTCGTAATGTCTTATGTTACGAATGTATGAAATTCGTAACACAAAGTTAAAGATTGTTTTTGTGTTACGATTTGTTGTTTTCGTACTGATTTATTACTATTTGTTGATTTCGTAACAAAACGATTTGTTACGATTTTGTTTTGGTGTTACGACTTGTTTGTTTTTGTAATTGCTTTATCATGTAGCGTGGTATTACGAAATCATAAATTGGTAATAGATAAATAAGACACATTTTATTCGAAATATTGAATTCGTAACATGGAATCATGATAAACTGATACGAATTCATAAGATCGTAACATGGAATTATGACAAAGTGATACGAATCATAAGTTCGTAACAGAGAAAGAAGGCATATTGATACGAAATGTAAAATTCGTAACAGAGAAACACGATACGAAATGTAAAATTCGTAACATGGAACTTATACGAAATGATAAAATCTTAACAAAAAGTCAAGGAATAGTGATACGAAATTGTGATTTCGTAACATAAAATCGTAACATGAAATCATAACAATGTGATACGAAAGCGTTAATTCGTAACAATGAATTATGACTGTGATACGAATTCATTGCTTATTGCTTCAACGCCCGGATAGATTTGTTGCCGAAGAATTCAAACACAGACCTAATATCGTTCACTATGCACTCACCACCGGTTAGCATGATCCGGTGGTACTTGACTACAAGATTCTTTCTCTTGAATGTCCATTCGATCTACAATAAACAAATAATTAAACCAATTCAGTAATTTAGAACATGTAATACATGTTACGAAATTATAATTTCGTAACTTCAAATAAACTTATGAAAATGCAAAGTTAATTACGAATTTCACAATTCGTAACACTATATACGAAATTCGTATATTATGTTGCGAATTTCAAAATTCGCAACAACATATACTTAAAAATTTCAGTTTCGAAACCTTCAAACAGCTACAAACATGTTTCGTAACATGTTATAACCTAAATTCCAAAAACGTGATACAAAAATATGAATTAGCAACAAATTATTCAATACGAATGCTAATTTCGTAACATAAAATGATTCATTTCGAAATTTTCCAATTGTCACAAACATGTTATTAAATTCTACTTTCGTAACTTCAACTAAACGAATCAAAATGCACAGTTAGTTACGAATTTCACAATTCGTAACAATATATACGAAATTCGTATATTATGTTGCGAATTTCAAAATTAGCAACAACATATACTTAAAAATTTCAGTTTCGAAACCTTCAAATAGCCACAAACATGTTACGAAATTATAATTTCGTAACAGGTTATTACCTAAATTCCAAAAACGTGATACGGAAATATGAATTAGCAACAAATTATTCAATACAAATGCTAATTTCGTAACATAAAATGATTCATTTCAAAAAAATTCAATTGTCACAAACATGTTACGAAATTCTACTTTCGTAACTTCAACTAAACGAATCAAAATGCACAGCTAGTTACGAATTTCACAATTTGTAACAATATATACGAAATTCGTATATTATATTAAAAAATTTCAGTTTCGAAACCTTCAAATAGCCACAAACATGTTACGAAATTGTAATTTCGTAACATGTTATAACCTAAATTCCAAAAACGTGATACGAAAATATGAATTAGTGTTGGGAAATTTATTAAAGTTTTGATTGATTCCAAAACCAACTGACCCCAACCGAGTAGATGTTGCCAGATCCTAATGTTTGTAGTTAGGCTCGCTGTTTGAGCATTGTTAAGATTTTATCTTTACAGGACTCCAGCTGAAGACGGCAACAATGCTTCACTCGGATAGAACATCAGTTGTGAGGAAGACAACTGAGCGTTCTTCAGATGAGCATTCAAGGAGGAAGATGCAAAAATTGACTAAGTATTCAAAGGAAGAAGATACAAGAGAACATCAGTTGTAAGAAAGACAACTGAGCGTTCGAAGCCAACTGATCAGAGTCAATCAATCAGAAACAAGAAGGACAACTGAGCGTTCAAGATGGAACATCAGTTGTAGACTCAATCAGTTAGATCAACAGCTTGAAGTTCAAAGTCAGCTGAAAGTTCACATGTTTAGATAGAACATCAGCTGAAGACCAATCAGATGAAGATCAGACGACTCAACCGACTATCAAATGTTGGAGGTCAAAGGTTAAGATTTGAATTTCAAATAAGGAAATCACGTGAAGGTTTGACTCTCTGTCATTACCTCATTTGGCCCAACACAAGGCTGTCTCAGATGGAAAGCAGAAGCATACAGTTGCCAAATCCGGAAAGTCTGCAGAGATGAGAGACAAGCCATCGCTATCAAAGAACAGAGATCAACAGCTCTTCCAACGGCTAGTTGATTCTCTCCACCTATAAATAGAGGCCTTCATTCATTCACCAAGAATACACGAAAGACGGGAATACGAGACAAACAAGTGAGAAGAGATATTCAAGTGAAAGAACAACTTCATTCTGCACTCAAGCAAAACCTCTTAGAACATCATTAGTTGAGAGTTCTAGAGAGTTAGTTTTTGTCCTTGTAGTTTTTGATCCAACATTGAGAACATCACTTGTTGAGAGTTCGTAGAGTGTTAGATCTTAGTTCACTTCTTGTTCGAGCTATTTAGTTGGAACCCCATCCTTTCTTTCACCTGAAAAGGTTTTAGGACCCTACTCTTCCCGTAACTGAGTAGATAGGTTGATTAGTACCCGAAAATTAATCTGTAAGGTTGATAAGTACCCGTAAACTTATCTCAACGGTTGCAAAGCCCGCGTAAGCTTTGTGGTTTGTCCAGAAGAACTTGGACTGAGTTGTGTGGACTCACAACTCCCCGTGGACGTAGGAGTTCTCTCCGAACCACGTTAAATCTTTGTGTGTTATGTTTATTTTCAGTTATCTTATTGCATATTCAACTGACTAACTAACCTGCATACACACTGCATTATTCCATATCAACTATTTTGGTTTTTGACCAACCTTGCATAAAAGCGTGAGTTAATTTTATACGAGTTAATTTCCACCACATTCCGCACAACACTTCACTTCCAACTGAGTGTTTCTTACTGGGTTGTGATTCCAACTGAGTTGCATTACTCGATTGCGTTAATTTTTAGGGGGTTGTTTTAAAAAGTTTTATCTGGTGTATTCTCCCCCCCCCCATACACCAGAACTCGTATCGGGACCATCAAGTGGTATCAGAGCAGTGGTTCAAAAGACTACTGACTCTGTTTCACAAGGTGTGAATTCGAGGTGTTTTCTTCAGTGGTCAACTGAACAGATCTTTTTATCACGCTAGTGCATATTTGCTTGCATATTTCTTCTGTTGTAGTGTGCAGATGGATGTCAAGGATAAGATCGTGGTCATGTTCTCGGTTGTGAACTATACATCCTGGAGAACTCGGATGAAGAAGATCTTACTATCAAAGCATCATCGGATGCAACAAGTACTCACATCCGGACCGAATCATCATGGAGAGAATCACTCGCACTCCTACAAATCCCAACGATGGGGATGCAACTGTGGAGTTAGTGGAGAAGAAGCCAGAAGACTACACTCCAGATGAAGCCAAAGTGAGCCAGTTGGACATCTGGGCTCAGAGCACGATCATGTCCACAGTTGGATAAGATTATCTGCCTTGGATAGAGGAGTGTGAGACTGCCAAAGAGATGTGGGATATCTTGGCATCGCTGAGTGAAGGAAGCGACGAGACAAAGGAGAACAAGTTCTCACATGCCTGCCAAGATTTCGACAACTTCTATCTGAGAACTGATGAAACAATTGATCAGTTAGAGCTCCGGTTCATGGACATCATCAGAAGGATCCAGTCCATCCGAAGAGGAAAATATACTTTGAGAGAAATCGACCTCAAAGTATTACAAGCTCTACCAGCTGAGTGGGATACCTTCACCAATATCCATGAGAGCCGAGCTGACCTTGGTGAGATGGGAACTGAAAGATTGTTCTCAATTCTGAAGGGAAATGAGTACAAGGTGAACCGACGAAGGTCAACTCAGTCCTCGGTTCAGACGAGTCGACATGAGAATGTTGGTTCAGCCACAAAGTCAGTAGCGCTCCGAGCTGAATATTCAAAGCCACGAACATCAAGGCCAATAAGATCAGCGGACACGGCTACGAAGGAGCCAAGCAGAGAAGAACTGCAACAGAACATAGCCGCCCTGTCAAAGAAGCTAGCTGACATGGACACTCGGTTCGGAAAATACAAGAGGTTTTACAAATCTAACCGAACTCGAGATAACTCAAAGCCTGTGACCAACGGGTGCTTTGAATGCGGCAAGGAAGGACATTTCAAAGCAGATTGTCCAGACCTCTCGAAGAAAGAGAAAGAAGCGTTGAGGGCCAAGCAAGCTGGAAAGGACAAGGCCATGGTTGCAGAAGAAGCAGCTGATGACATGGACATCTTCACTGACACTGAAGATGAGAATGAGCTGACTTCCACCAACAACGCTGTCAGTCAGGATCAATGCCTCATGGCACTTGGAACCGACCAAGATGATACTGAGGTACACTCTATTCCTGCTAATTTAAATTCTTCCAATATTTCTAACATGCAGAAAACACTGGATGAAGAGTTGGAACCCTCCTGGAGTGACTTTCAAGAACTCAGTGAGGAACTACATCAGCAATCGGTTGAGTTTAAGAGTCTTCAAGAACAATTCTCCAAACTTGAAGAATCCTTAACCGAAAAGGACGATCTGATCAAGAGTCAAACTGAAGAGATAGATAATCTCAAAAGTCAACTGAATGCGGATAACCGAACTAATGCTCCAACCGATGAGGATTTGATGAAGCAGATCAAAGAGCAGCAAGATTAGTTGAAAAATCAAGAGGCTCAGATCGACCAGCTGATAAAGAAGTCAGACGGACAAACCGAGCATATAGCTGTCCTCCTCAAGGAGTTGCAAACTGAGAAGGATAACTTAATAAAGCTATATCAGTCATCCAAGATCATCGAGAATCTCATCAGTTACAGCCGACAGATGGATGATGTGTCAGGACTCGGTTATGATGTGATCAAGGATACTGGAATCCCTCCAGCGACCTTCATCAAAGCTGTGGAAGTCAAGGTTGTCGAACCTAACACAGTTGAACCTGAATCTCCCCAAAGTAATCCAACCTCCACTTCTCAGCAAGCTCAACCGACCAAGGGAACCACAATTGAGAAGGGAAAATGAGCAGTAGATGGAGGACGGAACGTTCCATCGGCTGGGACATCAACCGAGGGAGAATGTTCCAAAAGTCAGAAGAGGAATCAGAGGCCTCGAAGACACAATCGCAACCAAACTCAGAATCAGAACCGACCTCTGCATCAACCTCAGAGTCAACATCAGAAAGAATGGAACCAACCGCAGAACCGACAAGGATCCAACCATCTGAATCAACAGCGGTTCCATCATCAGTTCAACCAAAGGTTCCAACCAAGTCAACCGATAAGGAACCGGTCGAACAGCTGGAAATATTCATGCCACAACATGAACCACCAACAGGGCATGAACAGCTATAGACAACATTCAGGGAGTTGGAATCAGAATCAGCCACAAAGATTCCAACATGGCGTCCGACCTCAACAACGAATCCAACAGGATAAAAACCGCCATCAAAACAGGGGGAAAGCCTCTCCTCCGAAAGCTCAAAATGGAGAAATCCAACTCCTCCCAAGAAACAGAACATCACTACTAACAACAAGCCTAAGGATAACCGAGGCGTTGTTATAGTTGATGATGAAGGAAAAGTGATCTGGAATGATAAATCTATCCGAGTATACAGGGAAAAATGACCCACAGTTCAAGGGAGAACTGGTTCTAACCCTTCAGGACCCAACTGAAATTGGGGACCTAAGCGAGTTTCTCTTTGCAGGTACAGGAGAAACAGCTGAGGAAGAATAAAGCATCACGAACCTTGTGGGTGATGGATAGTGGATGTTCGAAACACATGACAAATCTGAAGGATTTGCTTGGAAGTTTCGTGGAGAAAGAAGGACCATCAGTTACCTTTGGTGACAACTAAAAAGGTCACACCAGAGGTTACGGTACCCTTGAAACCAATCATGTTTCGATTTCTAATGTTTCTTATGTTGATGGATTGAAGCATAACTTGCTCTCCATCAGCCAATTCTGTGATAATGGTTTCTCTGTCAAGTTTGATGCACAGGGTTGCAGGGTTAAAAATGTCGGATCAAAGCAGGTCATATTGTTAGGAAATTGATCGCCAACCGGAAATGTCTACTATGCTGACTGGAACAGTAGTCTTCCTGACACCTGCTTGTTATCAAAAAGTAGTTCAAACGTGAGCTGGCTGTGGCACAAAAGGCTCAACCATCTGAATTTCAAGACTATGAACCGACTCGCCAGACAAGAACATGCAAAAGGCATACCAAACTGAGTGTTTTCAACAACACATATCTGCAGTGCATGCCAGTTGAGAAAGCTCGCTAGATCCTCCTTCCGGTTGAAGTCAACTCCCTCAACCGACCGAGTGTTACAGCTGATCCACATGGATCTCTTCGGGCCAGTTACACCAAAAAGCATGAATGGCAACGAGTATACACTTGTTGTAACTGATGATTATTCCAGATACACGTGGACCATCTTCATGCAACACAAAAGTGAAACCCGAGATGAGCTACCCAAGTTGATGGATCGGATATCAAACCAACAAGAGATGAAAATTATTTCCATCCGATCAGATCGGGGAACCGAGTTTCTAAATGAAACCATCATCGAGTACTGCGAGAAGCATGGAATTACTCATCAAACATCAGCTGCGCGTACTCCGCAACAGAATGGAGTAGCTGAGCGAAGAAACCGAACACTGAAAGATGCAGCTACATCCATGTTGACAAGCTCAGCTCTGCCAAAGAGATTTTGGGCTGAGGCCATCAACACAGCATGCTACACCCAGAACCGGTCTCTTCTAACCAAGCGGTTGGGAAAGACACCATACGAGCTATGGAGCAGGAAGCCAGATATTTCATATTTTCGCATTTTTGGTTCTAAGTGTTATATTCACAACAATGGGAAGACTCAGTTGAAAACTTTTGATGCCAAGGCTTCGAAAGGCATATTTCTTGGATATGCCGCTCGAATCAAGGCTTATAGAGTTTTCAACAACAGCTCTCATGTTGTGGAGATAACACCTCATGTTAGTTTTGATGAATCTACTTTTGAGTGCAGGGAACAGGCTAAAGGACAACAAGCTGATTCACAAGTTCCACCTGTTCTCACCAGATCACAGGCACTAAGGGAAAAGAATCTAGCTGAACCATTGGTATGGGCAACCGAGGATGATGATCCATACTCCTCTGAAGATGAATGCGAGGACCCCAGCTCATCTCAAGGGGGAACTCCAGCTGATGCCTCTCCAACTGCATCAGCATCCGAAGCCCAACCGAGCCCGGTTCAAAATGTTATCAATATTGAGGATCCAGACTCAACAACTGATAAATCACCAGCTCAGAAGAATCCAGCATCTCCCACAACTCAGATCATGGAACAGACACAGTTGGAAGAAGAAGGTACACGCAATAGAAGATGGTATGAAGATCACTCCACTGACAACATCATCGGAGATCCAACCGAAGGTGTACGTACAGGGAGCAGAGTTGCAATTCCAGATTCAACCGAGGAAGATTCCAACACTTATGCCCAATATGCTGAAGAGTTGGCAGTTCTTGAGGAGTTCGAGCAAGCTGGAGATGTTGCCATGATTTCTTGCTTCGTAGCTGATGTACCAGAACCGAAGAATGTTGTGGAAGCTCTCAACTGTGTGCACTGGACAACAGCCATGCAAGAAGAACTGAATGAATTTCTACGCAACTGTGTATGGGAGTTGGTAGAAAGACCAAATGGTGTCAAAGTCATTGGATTAAAATGGATCTTCAAGAACAAGAGAGACGCCATTGGATTCATCGTGAGGAATAAGGCAAGGTTGGTAGCTCAGGGATATTGCCAACAAGAAGGAATCGATTTCGAGGACTCCTTCGCGTCGGTTGCAAGGCTGGAAGCCATCCGAATCTTTCTAGCCTACGCTGCATTTCACAAATTCAAGGTCTATCAGATGGATGTGAAGTGTGCCTTCCTCAACGGTGATATCAAAGAAGATGTATATGTTGAACAACCTCCTGGTTTTGAAACTGGAGATGGAAGAGTGTTGGGAAATTTATTAGTAAGAGTTTTGATGAATTCCAAAACCAACTGACCCCAACCGAGTAGATGTTGCCAGAACCTATTGTTAGTAGTTAGGCTCGCTGTTTGAGCATTGTCAAGATTTTATCTTTACAGGTCTCCAGCTGAAGATGACAACAAGGCATCACTCAGACAGAACATCAGTTGTGAAGAAAGACAACTGAGAGTTCATCTCTTCAGATGCAAAGAGGGGGAAGTCTTCAGAACATCAGTTGTAAGGAAAACAACTGAGCGTTCATCAGATGAGAAACAATAAAGGGGAAGAGAACATCAGATGAAAGAAAGCCATCTGAACGTTCGAACCCAACTGATCAGATACAAGGAAGACAACTGAGTGTTCAGTTTCAGAACATCAGTTGTAGAACTCAACCAAGAAGATCAACAACTTGAAGATGAAGTCAGCTAAGAGTTCAACTGTTAGTTGGCAGATAGAACATCGGCTGAAGAACAGGCTAGTTGAAGATCAAAAGTCTTAACCGACCACTCCTTTTTTGAAAGTCTGTTGTTAAGATTTGAATTTCAAAAGGGAAGTCACGTGAGGGTTTGACCGTTCAGTCATTACCCCATTTGGCCCAACACAAGGCTATCTCAGATGGAAAGCAGAAGAGCACAGATGCCATATCGGGAAAGTCTGCAGAGATCAGAGACAAGCCATCGCTTTCAAAGAACAGAGATCAACAGCTCCTCCAACGGCTAGTTGATACTCTCCGCCTATAAATAGAGGCCTTCATTCATTCGAAGATGACATAAGACACATACGCGAGAAGAAACCAGAGAGCGAAAGAAAGAGCAATATTCTTCATGAGCTGAACTGAATCTCTTAGAACATCACCTGTTGAGAGTTCTAGAGTTAGTTAGTTTTTATGTCTTTAGATCGAACATTGAGAACATCACTTAGTGAGAGTTCGTAGAGAGTTAGATCATACCTCATTTTATTTGAGCTTTTAGTTGGAACCTCATTTTCTTTCACTTGAAAAGGTTTAGGATCCTACTCTTCCTGCAACTGAGTAGTTAGGTCGTTTAGTACCCGAAAACTAAACTGTAAGGTTGATAAGTACCCGCAAACTTATCCATAACGGTTGTTCAGCCCGCGTAAGCTGAGTGGTTTGTCCAGAAGAACTTGGACAGAGTTGTGTGGACTCACAACTCCCCGTGGACGTAAGAGTGTTAGCTCCGAACCACGTTAATTCTTTGTGTGCTCGTGTTTTTCTTTATTCAGTTATTTCTTGCATTCTCTACTGACTGACTAACCAGCATACAAACTGCATCTGCGCATTCTCAACTGTTTTGGTTTTTGACCAACCGTGCACAAAAGCGTGAGTTGTTTTACGAGTTGTTTATTTCCACCACATTCCGCACAGCACAACTCTTCCAGCTGAGGTTGCATACTCAGCTGTGAGATTCCAACTGAGTCTTTTTACTCGGTTGAAGTAATTTTCAAGAGTTTATTTTTAAAATCCTAACTGGTGTATTCCCCCCCCCCCCCATACACCAGTAACTCGTATCGGGACCATCAAAGAGTGTACAAGTTGAAGAAAGCAATCTATGGACTGAAACAAGCACCCAGGGCTTGGTATGACACTCTTTGTGGTTTTCTTCTGAACTTGGGGTTCAAACGAGGGTCAGTTGACAAAACCCTGTTCACCATCAAAGTTGGAGAAGATATACTTGTTGTGCAGATCTACGTCGACGACATCATATTCGGTTCTAAGTCGGAAGAACTGTGTGAAAAATTTTCAAATCTCATGAAGGAGAAGTTCGAGATGTCAATGATGGGCGAGATGAATTATTTTCTTGGACTACAAGTGAAGCAGTCACCGGAAGGGATTTTCATCAATCAGTCCAAGTATACAAAAGAGCTCATCACCAAATTCGGATTGCAAATAAGTAAGACCACAAGGATCCCGATGAATACTAACTGGAAGATTGAACCTGGAACTGAGGGAAAGCTCGTGGATGCCAGTAAGTATAGAGGGATCATCGGTTCTTTGCTATATCTAACCGCCAGTCGGCCAGACATATCTTACGCGGTTGAAGTGTGTGCCCGGTTCCAAGTTCAACCAAGGGAAGCTCACATGTTGGCAGCAAAGAACATCATCAAGTATTTGAAGGGAACTGTAAATGTTGGGTTGTGGTATCCAACCGACGACAATATCCAACTGACCGGATACTCAGATGCAGATCTAGCCGGAGATCGGTTGGACAGGAAGTCCACTTCTGGACACTGTCAGTTCATGGGAAGCAAGCTAGTTTCATGGTTCTCCAAGATACAAGCATGTGTTGCCACTTCTACAACCGAGTCAGAGTATATAGCTGCTGGTAGCTGCTGCATGCAAGTGTTGTGGCTCAAGCAACAACTGAGAGACTATGAAGTTGCAACTGGACAGGTTCCCATTCATTGTGATAGCTCTAGTGCTATTGCTATCTCTTTGAGTCCTGTTCATCACTCTCGGACGAAGCACATTGACATCCGACATCATTTCATCCGAGACCATATTGAGAAGAATGACGTATCCATGGAGAAGATTACAACTGAGATTCAGAGAGCTGATATCTTCACCAAACCTTTAGCCGAAGCACGATTCAAAATGTTATGTGATTTACTTGGATTGTTGGATCCATCAGATGAGGAACCAGCTGAGGTGAAGAGACAGATATCCATCTGAGGGGGAAGCTCAGATGAAGGGGGAATCTCAGATGCGGATTGCCAACCGAAGACATCAAACGTCAGCTGAACAGACGAACTCGAGTCAGCTGATGGTATGCTGCAACATAGGATCAGACGTCAGCTGAACAGACGAACTCAAGTCAGCTGATGGTATGCCGCAACATTAGAACACAGCTGATTCCGACATCAGCTGGCAGGTAACATTTATGGCTGAAGGTGTTATGTTCTTAAATGAGAATGTTTGAAATAAATTCAAACATTCTTGAGCAAGTCAGTTACATTAAAATAGTCATCATGTCGCATTAAATGTAAAGTACGGCTGAACATCAATAGCCTACTTTATAGTGCGACTGGGCTGACAAGAAAAACTGTACACCTTCTCACGCGCTGGTTGGAACTCGGTTCATGACGTCAAGTCAAAGATAGTCAACAGTCGCGTGATCTCAGCCGTTGATGGATTCACGCCATTTAACCCCAGCCGTCGATCTCAATCGAGTCAAAAACCTATAAATAGCGGAAAATCAGGAAGTGATCTCTTACCTTCCTCATTCGTGTTTATCTGCAGTTACTATTCATCATCTTCTCAGATTGTGTCTAACCGTTTTCTGCAAAGATTTTCCTTCCCTATTTATATATCTTCGCAGTGATCTTAAATGCCTCCGAAAAGCAAGAAAATGGCTTCTTCCGGACCCTCTCTTATCCCCACCTCGTATGAAGAATCGTTCGACATGCTCGTTTCGAAGACTCACTTCGAGCAGATTCTTTTCGATAAAGAATTGGAGTCGCCGGTGTTGGCTCCCCTTGCAAATACTCTCAGGGAGAACGGGCTCCTGGAATGGGCAAAGCTCTACCCCACCCACCTGCTCAGGCGCCAGGTCGGTGAATTTTACGTCAATCTGCAGTCGTCCATCGACAGCAGAGAAGGAGTTACAACGGAGGTCTCCTGTCAGCAACGCGACGTTCCGGTTAGAACCATTCGCCGTGTGTCTTTCCCCATCGCAGTTTCCGACGTCCTTCGCCACGTCATTCCAGTAAACCACACCGCCACGGACTTCATTGAAAATATAACCGACGAGCAAGCAGATGAGTTTCTAGAGAATGCTCTGATCACGCCGGAGAGGTTGAAGAGCAATATGCAAAGGACGAAATTGAAGCCAGAACATCGACTCATGTTCGATGTTGTGTCGAAAGTCGTGTTCGGCTACAGCGGAGCATTCGGCGACATCAGCTGACCAAAACTGAAGCAGTTGTTGGCATTGGAGCACAAGCACGAGATCAACTGGTTCCAATATTTTCTGAACCAGCTGATCCAGGAGAAGCAGAAGATCTCCGAGACCACAACCGACTCAGGGGAGAAACTGTTGAGTGTCAAGAGGACGCTCAACTTCGGTTGCAAGATCTTAGCTCTGATCTTGATCGCAACTGAGGGTCGGAACATGGTCTGGGAGGATTGCGAAGAAACCCCAGTAAAGAGATTGATGATGTTCCCAACAGCGAAGAAGGCGCAGGAGGTAATTAGGAGTGTCTATACTCCTAAGGAAAAGAAGGATGCTGGGAAGACTGCTGATCCCAAGGACACAGCTGAGGAGGTACCAATGTCACTCGCCCCACAAAATCCAAAGTTGCACGCCGACGCAGGGCTGAGTCGGAGAAAGAGAAGGAGGCTGAACCTGCCCAGAAAAAGCTGAGGGTGAGGTTTAAGAAGGCGGTTGTAGAGACAGTTGAAGAGCCGGCTGAGGAGCATGCCGAAGAGCCAGTTGAGGAACTAGCTACTGATGCACCAGCTGAGGAGGAGGCGCTAGTTGAGTCGACACCAGCTGAGGAGCCATCCGAGTCAAGCCACTCAGCTGAGGCCGCTGCCTTCAAGATCATCCATCGCATTGCTGGAACCGATGAGGCGGAAGGGATGGAGACAGACGTAACATCGGATGCTTCTTCCTCCTCTGAGGATATTGAAGACGTTCCAACCTCCCCCACGGCAGGAGTTGATGCCGTACCGCCCCCAGAGCCTCTTGCTCACTCAACCGAACCACTACCAAATATTCCGAGCTCATCGCTCGATGCCAACATTGTGACCGCTCCTTCGGCCAATGTTGAAGAACCGATTGAAACCCCCCTCCCAACTGAATCTGATATTCCGAGCTCTCAGCTCGATGCCGATGTTGTGACCGATTCTTTGGCCAACATTGATGAAACATTTGAACCGTTACCATATGATCTATCCCCCTCCCCAATAGACGATGAAGCTGACCGCCAGGCAGTCGCATTGGAACACGAAGGCAAGGTGGCCTACTGTTTCCAAAAGCTGATTGGGATGTTCCCAGAAGCTCGTGACATGCCCATCTTCGCAACTCTTGGCACCGAGCTGTTGTACCAGTTCAACCTGATCTTCAGTCACTGGTACGTGAAGGAAGACACAATCAGGGTGCACAGCTGGGACAGACTGAAGGCGGATGAGTCTCGCATCCGAGACTATTTTAACTATACAAACCTGGAAGTGGCCTACAACAACAAGGTGGCCTTGCTGACGCGTCGTATGGACCAAAGCAAGGCAGAAGGCACTGATACGAGGGAAACAGCTGGAAAAGATTGCGTCGATTTCCTCGATAACATGCTGATCAAGTCAGCTGACTTCCTCGACGATCTGAACGCAGCCGCTGCTGCAGCAAAGCAAGAATAAGAGGAGCTGAAACTGTACCTGGCCAACCGACAAACCATGGTTACAGTTGAGCCACTAGCTATGATTGAACAAGCCCCTCCAGCTGATCAGCCAGCTCCCTCATCTGAAGAAATCTGTGAGCTAATAGCTGAGAGGGTGAACCAGCTGAGGACAGAATTGCTTGCCAACTTCCAGCAACACAAAGACGATCAGCTGAGGATGTTGGAAGCGCAAGAAGAGAAGAACAAGCAGCTGGTGGAGGAGAATGCCTCACTGAAGATAAAGCTAGATGAATTCTCCTCCTCCACCAGCCAAGAAATTTCGGATTTGAAGACAACTGCTCTGGGGATGAAGTCTGAGCTGAACGTTTTCCAATCCTTGTCTGATTCCAACCTTGCTAAATCCCAACAGACACAGGATGAAGAATGGGAGTCCAGGTTCGAGTCACGCTGGGCTGAGTTCGTTGCTTTCCAGACTGAGGTATCTGAAACTCTTGCTAGATTGAGGAAAGCCGAACAAGAGCGCCATGACTCCGAACTGGCAAAGAAGGTGGAAATCGAGTGTGCGGTCGATGAACTCTTCAACTGCATTCAACAAACCGAACAACAGCTCACCTCTCTGGATGGTTTAGTAGCAAGCCTTGTTGCTGATGCCAAAAAGGGGGAAGATAAAGAGGCGGATGTTGAGATGCAGGAAGAAGAAGAGACCCAAGCCGAGGAAGAGATGCCAGCTGCAGCCAAATCTCAGTTGAGGAAGAAGACGAAGAAGTCCGCTCCCAAGTCAACCGAAATCGGTGGAGCTGAAATGACAAAAGACTTGGAGCTGGCGGAGAAGTTTGGAGTTTCGTACAACTCCATAGCCGAGATTGCAGCCGAGCTTGATTAAGAACTCGACGGTATCACAACCGAAGAGTGCATTGCAGCTGCCAAGGCTATGGATGTTGAGGAAAAGATTACATGAATCCGAGCTGGATCAGGAAGTTCGCTGCCAGCCAAGCTCGAAGGGTCAACCAGTTTGAGGAGGAGCTGGACAAGATAACCAAGAACCTGGACTGAAACGTTGCCTCCCGCAGCCGTCGCCGAATCGATAAACATCAAGTCAAGGCTAAAGCTCGGCTAAGACAGCAGAGGTTGCCAGGGAAGACTAAGCTCCAAAGTCGGTTTAGGCATGTCGACAAATGGATGCCAACCGAGTGGAACGAGGAATGGGAGCTTTTCAAGCAGGAGTTTGTAAATGACTTCTACTACAGGAAGGTTTACACAACTGACGATCCAAGGAAAGCTTTCAAGGAGGCGCTAACCGAGCTGCACACTGGGGACCCAGGGATGTTCAGCCAGTTCAGGCGTGCGATGATTGAAGCAAAACTGGATCTGAACACTGTCCCCGTCCCTCAGAAGGTTACTTATAAGCCTCCCTTCCTCCCAGACTCCCGCACCCCCAACACGACAAAGATTGCAGCCGAGGCGAGGCAAGTCTGCAAAGAGCACGGGGTGGATATTTCGAAGGAGTCAGCCGAAAAGAGAGAAATTTTTGTTAGAATATTTAGCAAGTATGAGCTTCAATATTAGCTCAGTTAGTTTTTGAGCAACTGATGTAACTTTTGTTTTTTTTGTGCTTACTTTTGTAATCATCAGTTGTAATAAAAACTATTCAGTTATACGATTCAACTTGACGTACAATCTCTCATTGTTCAAGCTCTGAATCGCAAAGTTATTTCAATATCATTTTATAACTGTGCTAACCCTTTGATGTTTTAATCTTATAAACTATCCAGAATTTCAGCTGAGATTTTGGATAGGTCAGTAGGATTTAGATCAGTTTGCCTTGTAAGATTTTTTAGGGTTTTAAAGTTTTAGAGTTTTGATCTGTAAGGGTTTTGGCATCATCAAAAAGGGGAAAATTGTTGGGAAATTTATTAAAGTTTTGATTGATTCCAAAACCAACTGACCCCAACCGAGTAGATGTTGACAGATCCTAATGTTTGTAGTTAGGCTCGTTGTTTGAGTATTGTTAAGATTTTATCTTTACAGGACTCCAGCTGAAGACGGCAACAAGACTTCACTCGGATAGAACATCAGTTGTGAGGAAGACAACTGATCGTTCTTCAGATGAGCATTCAAGGAGGAAGATGCAAAAATCGACTAAGTATTCAAAGGAAGAAGATACAAGAGAACATCAGTTGTAAGAAAGACAACTGAGCGTTCGAAGCCAACTGATCACAGTCAGAAACAAGAAGGACAATTGAGCGTTCAAGATGGAACATTAGTTGTAGACTCAATCAGTTAGATCAACAGCTTGAAGTTAAAACTCAGCTGAGAGTTCACATGTTCAGATAGAACATGAGCTGAAGACCAATCAGATGAAGATCAGACGACTCAACCGACTATCAAATGTTGGAGGTCAAAGGTTAAGATTTGAATTTCAAATAAGGAAGTCACGTGAAGGTTTGACTCTCTGTCATTACCTCATTTGGCCCAACACAAGGCTGTCTCAGATGGAAAGCAAAAGCATACAGTTGCCAAATTCGGAAAGTCTGCAGAGATGAGAGACAAGCCATCGCTATCAAAGAACAGAGATTAACAGCTCTTCCAACGGCTAGTTGATTCTGTCCGCCTATAAATAGAGGCCTTCATTCATTCACCAAGAATACACGAAAGACGGGAATACGAGACAAACAAGTGAGAAGAGATATTCAAGCGAAAGAACAACTTCATTCTGCACTCAAGCAAAACCTCTTAGAACATCATTAGTTGAGAGTTCTAGAGAGTTAGTTTTTGTCCTTGTAGTTTTTTATCCAACCTTGAGAACATCACTTGTTCAGAGTTCGTAGAGTGTTAGTTCTTAGCTCACTTCTTGTTCGAGCTATTTAGTTAGAACCCCACCCTTTCTTTCACCTGAAAAGGTTTTAGGACCCTACTCTTCCCGTAACTGAGTAGATAGGTTGATTAGTACCCGAAAACTAATCTGTAAGGTTGATAAGTACCCGTAAACTTATCTCAACGGTTGCAAAGCCCGCGTAAGCTTTGTGGTTTGTCCAGAAGAATTTGGACTGAGTTGTGTGGACTCACAACTCCCCGTGGACGTAGGAGTTCTCTCCAAACCACGTTAAATCTTTGTGTGTTGTGTTTATTTTCAGTTATCTTATTGCATATTCAACTGACTAACTAACCTGCATACACACTGCATTATTCCATATCAACTATTTTGGTTTTTGACCAACCTTGCATAAAAGCGTGAGTTAATTTTATACGAGTTAATTTCCACCACATTCCGCACAGCACTTCACTTCCAACCGAGTGTTTCTTACTGGGTTGTGATTCCAACTGAGTTGCATTACTCGATTGCGTTAATTTTTAGGGGGTTGTTTTAAAAAGTTTTATCTGGTGTATTCCCCCCCCCCCCCATACACCAGAACTCGTATCAGGACCATCAATTAGCAACAGATTATTCAATACGAATGCAAATTTCGTAACATAAAATGATTCATTTCTAAATTTTTCAATTGTCACAAACATGTTACGAAATTCTACTTTCGTAACTTCAACTAAACGAATCAAAATGCGCAGTTAGTTATGAAAATATGAAATAACAATAGATCTGAAAAAAAAAACCAGATCTGAGAAAAACGACAGAGCGGCGGAGCACGGCGGACGGCAGACTACGGAGCAGCGAACGGGAAAAGGCTGGAAAGAAGAAGAAAAGAAAAAAGTGAGAGAGAAGAAGAAGAAGAAGAAGAAGAAGAAGAAGAAGAAGAAGAAGAAGAAGAAGAAGAAGAAGAGAGGGTGGAGAGAGAGAGAGCAGCAGAGAGAGAAAACTTGCCGGCGAAGAGGTAGCGGCGGACGGCGGATGGTGGAGCAACGGATGACGGAAGGCTGGGAAGGAGAAGATGAGGCGGAGGAGACGAGGCGGGGAGAGAAAGTCGTGGAGAGAGAAAATGAGGGAGAAGAATCGTGGGGGAGAAAATAAGGGAGGAGAATCGTGGGGGAGAAAATAGGTGGGAGAAGTTTTAGAGAGAGAAAAAACTGACATGAAATGAAATGGGTGGGAGAAAATAATGAAATGGTTTATAAACTTCCACCCTATAGTAAGGGTATAATTGTCCAAAAGTCATGAATTTGGCTATAATTTTACCATATTATGTTCTTTGACAACTATTGTAATCTAAGGGGGGATTTTGCTATATCACTCCTTCACTCTTATTTATATTTTAGGAATACAAATATTCTTAATGAAGGTGTACGGATCGCGGATCGCGCGGGTTAGGATGCCGGGTATCATAATTGTGGTAGAAATGGTACATTTGGTAGAAATTTAATCTTATTAGTCTCAAATGTGTCGAATCCAGTTCATTTTTTTTTTTAACTTTTATGATACATTTGATACAATTTTAATCTTATTAGAGTCAATTGTTCCAAATTTGGTACAATTGAGACGAATAATCTAATTTGTTCCAATTGTGCCAAATTATAGTTGTGGTAGAATTGGTACGAACGGAGTCCATTTATACCAATGGTACCAAGTCGTGAACAACATGCATCGGAAATAACTCCGGCAAACGACAGCAAGGCTTCACCACCACCACCAACGGTCGCAATATCAAGGCGACCTCAACTGTGGCGTCGGAAATAAAAAACATCCGACAACGGTGCCGGAAAATGAGAATAACATCTCGACGACAAAAAAAACCATATAATTTGAATCACGGTCTAATTTTTTCAAAAATTCGAGCGATTTGGACGAAATTTGGGATGAAATTGATCGAATTAATTTTCCTAAGGTTATTAACGGAATAAAAAAACGATTAAATCACTATAAACGGAGCATCGATTGATGGACGGAGAAACTGCTCCAAATTGGTACAAATGATTCAGTTTGTACCAGATGTACCAATAGTACCATAACGCATGATACCCACTCGCGAATCGACCCGCGACTCGCGCCCTACTCATTAAGGATAAATTCATCCCAAAATGCAAATATTGACCAAAATTTATGATTATGAAAAAGGTGAGTGAAAATTTGAGTTTTAATCCCTTATAACTATATGAATATATATTCTCTAAGGAATTTTTAACTTTACAATGTATGCAACACTTCACTGAACAAAAAAAAAAGAAAAAAAAATTCATAAATTTCTCCTTTTTTCAAATTTATTATATTGATGTTTATAAATAATTTTTTTTAATTAATACCCATTAAAAATTCATATATAATTGACACTGGTTGCTACTGTAGCGGAAGCATGAGCCGGCCTTTTTTATAGATAATTTTTAAAGCCCTCTTCTTTCTCAAAACTTATGTGGGAACAAAAATTATTTTTCTCAAAGAGATTGTCTTTTATTGATTTTGTATGAGAATTGAGGTGATTTTTTTTATAGCAAATATCTATTTGTCGCAAATTGATTTAATGAAAAAAAAAGTAAAAATTTGAAGATTGTCAATAAGAATGAAGGTGACCGCAAATATCCTTAATTTTATGAGTTCAACATAAAGTTATAAAAAAAATTAAAATTTGCCCCGCTGGTACTGAATTGGCCCCTCTACGTGCACAATTCTGGGTTAGAGCTGACCCGTTGACAAATCATTAGTAATGTTTCTGCCAATGATCTTACACATTTGACGTTTTCCAATGGAGATGATTAATCAAGCTATTCGAGAGTGTGTATTTAGAATTATTCAAACATGTTTGAAATTTATATACTCGTTCTCATTTCAAACCCAATTAAGAAATTAGTCATCTATGTTCATTTCTAAAAGAATCCGTATAGCAATACCTGTCGGTTGAAAATTGGCCCGTGTACCTGTCACAGCCCAAATTCAAGTGTGTAAGAACGACTAGAATCCATTGGACAGTGAAGGTGAAACCATGAAACAATACTTAACTCAACAAGGGATCATGCTCGGGAACATAAGAATATGAATTGAAAGCGATAACAAATAACAACATGCTTTCAATTCTTAACTCAAATGAACGAGCAATGATAAGTAATTCAAGTGTCGTAAGACATATCAAATATTTCAATCCAAGTCAAGTAGCATTTACGGGAAACGGGAAATAGTTTCAAGATCAAGCTCATTGTATCGACACCAAATCAGAGTAAAAGTTTAAAGACAAATAAACATTGTTGTTTAGGAAGCGGAATAACATACTCAAGTCCCAACAATTACATGTATGAAGACATGCAATTGCAAGCTTAAACAAAATGACTCGACTTATTTTAACACATTGCCGAGCGAATCCGCGCCATCCTCATCCAAGCTAACCTGCACGTTTAGAAAACACATGCAGGGCTGCAGCAAAAATTAATTTAATACTTGCTCATTAGAGCTATATAATTGAACTTGTATTGCCACTACATCACAAGTGTTAGTACAGTTAAAACATTTTACTTGTGAATGCAAAAATATTTTTTTTTTCTTGAAATGACTACACAGTCAACATATATAATCATAAGGAAGGTGGTATGAATTAATCTTCCACATTAACTCTGTGTCGAGAAATAGGCCTCCTTCTGAAACACTGTGACTGGCCTAACCGAAGCAAGGCTCACAGTCACCTCACATAATTTAAATAACAACACGTGTGTTCCTGTCTCACAGAGAATAATAATAACTCAAGTAGATGATCAAACATACCATAACTCAGATAAAATGGCAAGTCAATTAATTTAAAAACTCACATATTAATAATCATCAAGTAATAACACTCAAAAGTTCTCGGTGTCACAGCCCGACTTCCCGAAGGACGGCCAAGCCGGGGTGCGACTAGGGATTGGAATAAAGAAACGGGAAAGAAAGGGAAAACTACTGAATAAACGATATTTGTAACATAAACTACTATAAATTTGACTTCATTGAATAAAAAGGGAGTCGATCTCGGAAGATCACTCGACAAAGTTTGATCAGTGAAAGCTAGGTTTAAAGTGTAAACAACTTAAACCGAAAGGATTTACATTAATAAGAGAACCGACTTTACTTAGTGAAAGAAAGAGTAAATCACAGAGGATCACTCGACATAGCTACTCTAAAAAGGGACTAAGTTCAAAGGATGAAACTTAGTTCTAAGTTATACTTTAACTGAAAATAGTTTACAGAATTGGCAGCGGAAAAACGTAGAAATGATATCACATATCGAATGTGAAATTGATGCTCAATTAATCTTTACTTCCTTAATTACGACCTTTACTCAATCTCCTCCGCCTTCGTCACTCAACCTGCACATTCAAAAACAAACATGCAGGGCTAAGTACAAAAGTACTTAGTGGGCACAATGCCAAAAATAACTCACAAGAGTTTTATTATAAATTAATCATGCATCTTTTCATAAACACTTGTATAAAACTTTTACTGACATATATATACATTTAATTTCTGAATGACACACTGTGAGTTTTAAACTCACATCCAATCGTCTGGAAAGCACCTGAGGGCTAACTCAGAAACTGTCCCTCTGGATAGCACTTGTGGGCTATCTCAGAATCTGATCGTTTAGTTGGATTTATCTGGATAGCAGCCTGAGGGCTATCTCAGAATCCAATACTCTGGTTAGCACCTGAGGGCTAACTCAGAGAGACATAAGAGATTTCACATAAAGCATTTCATTAAACACTGATAGACACTTTAATACTCACTTATCAATAACATGTAATCACTTTTGAGCAACGCTCACATAATACCACTTCACAAGTAACGGCATTCAACGTAGTTTTGGTTTTAGAAAGCCCACCTCGTTCGTTTACAGAACTATAACACGTGCTTCCGTCTCTGATCTTCTGTCCTGTCTTCTAACCTCGACGTCCTCCTTATTTGAACGTAAATAATAAAACAACGATAAGTTGTTGAGTCGATAAAAGAAAATGGAAACGAAACTGAAATCGAATTAATCTTTTAAGTTCTTAAACTTTTGGCATTTGCACGCTTAACTAGATTCTTTTAGTTAATCTAGAACGAGACCCGAACACTTCTCTTTTAAAACTCGCTCGGGTTCTTACTCGACACTGTGGTCGGTTAAAAAGGGTAGTCGATAACTCATAACGACTTAAAAGGTCTTAAGGAGTTAAGTTGAAAAGAATTCAACTTATGAAAATGAGTTTTGAAAATTCTCTAAACAGGTTAGTAACCATCACGCAGAACAGGGGATTTCGAAACAGGGGACGTACCCTGTACCAAAAGAAAGCCACGGATGTCTAGTTTACTCTCCAATTCGCGGATCTCAATTTCGTTAAGCGAGCTAGGAGATGTGAAAGTTTCCGTAAAAGGTCGCAGAACGGCCCGAGATTAACCCTAATGCTCGTAACTCGACGCACGGCTTCCTAGGTTCGACTAAAGCTTTACCACTTTTATTTTCACGAATTTTACAACTTAAGGCAGTCAATACGTATAAACAAACGTGATGAACTCCTTTTCATTTCTCGACTAACAACTCGACGTTTAAAAACTCGTCTTATAACCAACCATGTACTAAACCAAAACCATTTTATTTCTATATCAATCCTCAACTTTAAAATCATAATTCACAACTTAATAACCTCATTCACTACTGTATTAATGTATGTCATCACCAATTTCATCAACTACTACTTACTTAAAACTCCAAATCTTCACATACTTGATCTATTTCGTCAATTATCGATTTAAATCTTCACAATTAAACACCAATTGATTAATTACCAAGCTATGGCATCATCTAACACTTCCACCATCATATATTGAATTCCCAATCTCAAACCCTAACCCCTATTTCGATTTCTACATTAATTTTAGGGGAATCGATTTCTTCTTTGCATTAATCATCAATTAAACCAATCCTAAGCTTAATCATCCAATTAATTAAGCTTTAAACATCCTACTATTAAAACCCCTAATTTTCGGTCAAACCCTAAACATGGGGGTTCTTGCTTTTCTCTTCAATTCATCCATAGAAATCAATTTATATCCATCTAATTACATGAATTAATCGAAGAACAACATCCTACTTTATCCTCAAATTTTTGGTCATAACAAAATTAGAGGAATGAAAATTCTAAATGGATAGAATGATAGAGGAGGTGATTACCTTGATGAATATGTGATTGGATTTGAACTTTGATGGATGATGAATGATTTAGGATGAAGAACCTTGAAGAACTTGAAGCTTTTCCATGGAGAAATGAAGAAGAAAGAGAGAATTGAGAGAGAGAGGGCTGCTGGCTGTATTGGAGGAGAGAGGGGGAGATGATGAGGTGTTTTTGATGACTAAGTAGAATAACTATCCAAGAAGGGTGAGTCACACCCCTAGGTGGCAGTTGGATAGGATTTTAATCGAAAATATCCCGTTTACGGGCCTAATACGACGTAATAAAAATCGAGAAATAAATTCTTAGTCGGTCACATTTCCGGCGAAAACTAATTCGACCATTAGTTCCGGAATATTTGACTTATTCGGAAAGGACAGTTCATTTTCCAAAATCCGATAAAAAGTCGGGACGTCACAGTCCAAAATTCGTCCGGAAAATCACAAAAATTAACTTTCTCGGTTGAACTCGTCTCGAAGAAAAGGTGAATGTAAATTCTGACGGAATTTGATTCCGAGTTTCCGGGCGAAAAACTTAACGGACGCGAAAAACCCTAATACAGTAGTCGTTCGTCCGATTTCTGGAAATTATTTTTGGAAACGGATTTCACCGTTAGTCTTAGAATTGAAAATCAGGAGCTTAGGCATGCAAAGCCATAATTAATATTAAATTTAAATTTTTAAGACAAAAGAATTTTTTCGGGGTATTACACTCGGTTTATAAAGCCCACCCAACTGCTAAGGGTTAGTCGGGGTAGCTTCCTTCTTCTTCTTCTTCCTTCAATTCCCGGTCCCTGTCGTTCCTTGAAGAATAACATCTTATAAGGATGAGACTACTTTCTCGAAAAACGAAATGAGTTCTAACGCTCGTCTGAAGGACTTCTACTTGACTCGGGTTTCTTAACTTATCTCGGCTCGATTAACTCGATCTTTCTTAGTTTCTCGATTCTACCCAAGCACTAAACCAACAAACTCTAAGACTCGGGCACTTAACTCGTTAACATCAAACAAATTAAACTTAAACAATTTATGAAAATCGAGAATTCACTATTTGCGCCATAAATTTCGTATTTCTCGATTTCTCGAGTCAAATGAACTCAGAAAATTATGAGATTAATTCTCGATTATAAAAATTACAAGTCATTCACACTCAAACTTTCACATCGAGAATCAGACATTCACATATAGGTAAACGACTGACTTCGATAAATAGACGGAAAAAGAAAAAAATTCAACATATCTCATAATATTCTAGAAAAATTCCAGAAAATCAGATAAATTCACATAAGCACTCATATCAACTCAAAATTTCATTTAAATCTCAAGAGAGTCTCATGCTACTCGATACTGCTCGACTTTCAACTTTGAAAAATAAAAGTCTTCCGATTTTAACGAAAACAGTTTCGTTATTCCTAATATAAATCAAGGAATTCAATTATGAAATCAAATTCAAAATCCAAAACTTTAGACAAAATATCTCGGATTGAAGTCTACGTCACTTTTCTCGTAAAACGTGCACATGCTCGGAAAATTATCAAACATGACAATTTGACTCAAAATAATTTCAATTGACCAATCATTCGATCAATTTCACTTAATCTCGTTTTTAACTTTCAAAATTTTGATTTTCCATTCTTAACTTCAATTCTTTATAACTTTTGCATACGAATTCCGGTTCAAGAATTTCAAGAAGCTAACTTAGTTATTTTTACTCCAATTTCATCATCTAATCATCAAATTCATCAAACAAAGTCAAGAACTCAACATCTCATGCTTTATTTCTTCATAACGATCGACTTTTTCATATCTAGGGTTATACATGCTCGATTTTTGAATTCAAAGCTCTAACATGCTGAAAAAAAAATCAATTTCATGAGTATGACATCAATTTACTCAATTAAGCTCAAGATCAAAAATACCCAACTTAGAAATCCTAAGTGGTTCGAAATTTTTGGACTTTAGTGCCAAATTTTTCCAAATTCAATAATTCGATATTCTATCATGCTTAGAAAAATTCCAATTGATCGATTTCTCAACCAGTTACTAAAAAATCCGATTTGGGGCTAATTTCATCGCCTAATTTGGGGCTTTCTCCATAGAAATCCAATTTCAATGATTTCAAGTTCTATAATGCATCAAATAAATCTAATTTCACTAATCTAACATCAATTTCATACTTAGAACACTTGATCATCAAAAATAACAAGTTATAAGGCTAATAAGGTTCGAATTTTTCAAGCTTTTTAGCAAACAAAATTCTTTCTTCGATTCTTCTCATACTTAGGCTCAAATTATACTTGATTTCACTTATCAATCATCAAATTAAGCAATTCTAGCTCATTCAATTGATCACATCTACACTCTTAGATTAATTTCTAGAACTCAATTCTATTATCAATTTCATGATAACAATCAAGACATAAAAATCCCTAAAACTTAAGGAAATTTTTGGTATATATATCTAAACACAATCAAGAGATTTTTCCCTCAAATTTCATATATATTCGTGCAAGAACAAGAATATCATGCTTAAAAATAAAGATTGAAACTTCCACTCCAATACCATCATTTTTGGCACTCTTAAAGGGTAAGATGATCAAGATTTCTTCTTGCATTTTCATGCTTATTTTTCAAACAAGGATCAAGGGTTTAACTTCCAAGACCAAGACAACTCTATCCCTTTCCCTTGGACCTATTTCGGTCGAACAAATAAGGAGGGAAGGGTGGATTTCTTGAGCTTAAAATGAGCACCAAAGAGAGGAGATAATCGAGCTTATGTGTCTTCGGGAAGGAGGACGATAAAAGCTTGATTCCACGCAACTCTAGAGCTCGGTTTCTTGATCAATAATGGAATTTAGTGTGTGTGTGCTGGTGCCGATGAAGATGATGAAGGGAGAGAGAGTGAGGTAGTGATGTCGGCGAAAGGGGAGAGAAGAGAGAGGAGAGAGAGACGCGTGAGGGAGATTGGGGAGAGATAAGAGTAGGATAGGAATATATAGAAAATTTAGTAATCTCACTAGAAAATTTCGTTTCTCGGAAATTTTTATCACATAAAATCACATTATCAAGGCATATAAACACAATGAAGACGAACTTAAAGACTTATAAAAGATCGGGGCATTACACTACTGCCACAGTTCCGGGTCGGAACCAGCCCGTTGGCCATGACTCTGATTTATAATTGCATAATTTATGAAACTCATTTAGAATTTATCTAAAGAGAATATATAGTGAAATAGCCACAATAGAAATTAAAACCAAATATATAGTTCACCCTCTTCAAAACACAAATTGTAGCCATTATTTGTATTTTAGAACTTAACCACCCTCACTAACCCAAATCCAATGCCAAACCCGCTCCATTTCAACTAACTCACCCATTTACATCTTATTCATACACTTTTATGGACGAGATCTGTTTATCCACTACTTACATTCTGTCATTTTAGAATTTACTCATTCCGTCAGGTTTCCACAAAATCTTATGGTTTCGACTGCCCCTAAATAATTGTTGGCATTTCATTTCTTTTATGTTTCTATTTTTTTTTCAGGTTTTTTTATTTTCACTTTGACACTAATGATCATATTAGTGCCAAAAGTGCTAACAGAAAGCACAAAGAAAAATACTAACTAATTTGGTACTTTGGTACTAATGACCATATTATGTCAAAAGTGCCAATAGAAAGCACAAAGAAAAATAATACTAAGTAATTTGGTATTAATGACCATATTAGTGCCAATAGAAAGCACAAAAAAACTAAGTAATTTGGTACATTGACACTAATGACTATATAAGTGTCAAAAATGCTCGACTCCTCGTACGCGAATCCGACTCAACTTGCGCCCTTCATTAAGGGTATTTTTGTCCCAAATTTAAAAAATTGCTAAAATTTGTGCTTCATTGGTCAATATGGCTATATCAAAAGTGAGAAATTGTTACAAGGGTGTAGGTATACTATACTGATGGTCCCGATACGAGTTCTGGTGTATGGGGGGGGAATACACCAGTTAAGAATTTTAAAAACAACCCCCGAAAAATTATCACAACTGAGTAATACGACTCAGCTGGAATCACAACTGAGTAAGGATACTCAGCTAGAAGTGTAGTGTTGTGCGGAATATGGTGGAAACAAATAACTCGTATAAAATAACCCACGCTCAGATGCAAGGTTGGTCAAAAACCAAATCAGTTGAGAATGTAAAAATGCAGTTTGAGTGCTGGTTAGTTGGTCAGTTGGATATGCAATAAATAACTGAACAGAAAACACAAACACACAAAGATTTACGTGGTTCGGAGAGAACTCCTACGTCCACGGGGAGTTGTGAGTCCACACAACTCAGTCCAAATTCTTTAGGACTGGAACCACAAAGCTTACGCGGGCTTTGCAACCGTTAAGATAAGTTTACGGGTACTTATCAACCTTACAGATAAGTTTACGAGTACTTATCAACCTATCTACTCAATTTCGGGAAGAGTAGGGTCCTAACAATCCCTTTTAGGGGATGTGTAAAAGGGTGGGTTTTTCCAACTACTAGCTCGAACTAAGAAGTGAGCTAGGATCTAAGCTTGAACAAATGAAGACTCAAACTAAGATCAAAACACGAAGACAAATTCTAACACTCTATGAACCCTCAACTAGTGATGTTCTTAGAGATTGATTGTAGTTTAGCTCGTTTGCGATATGAACTCTCAACTGGTGATGTTCGCTCGCCTATCTGCTCTCGCACTTGTCTTGTGTCTTCTCGTTAGTCTTGGTGAATGAATGAATGCCTCTATTTATAGGCGGAGAGAATCAACTAGCCGTTGGAAGAGCCGTTGATCTCTGTTCTTGTGAAAGCGATGGCTTGTCTCTCATCTCTGCAGACTTTCCTGATTTGGCAACTGTGAACTTCTGCTTTCCATCTGAGACAGCCTTGTGTTGGGCCAAATGAGGTAATGACAGAACGTCAAACCTTCACGTGACTTCCTTTTTGAAATTCAAATCTTCAACCTTTGACTTTCAACCTTGTTTAGTCGGTTGAGAAGTTTTGGTCTTCATCTGAGTGGTCTTCAGCTGATGTTCCATCTGATCGATATCTTCAACTGACCTTCTGTCTGCATAGGAAGAGTTGAACTCTCAGCTGTCTTGAACTTCATGTTGTCGATCTTATCGGTTCGAGTCCTTCAACTGATGTTCTGTATCTTGAACGCTCAGTTGTCTTTCACATCTGATGTTCTGTATCTTGAACGCTCAGTTGTCTTTCTTGAACGCTCAGTTGTCTTTCTTTAACTGATGTTCTCTTACTTCTTCCCCTTTGAACGCTCAGTTGTCTTTCTTACAACTGATGTTCTATCCGAAGTCAGCCTTGTTGCCGTCTTCAGCTGGAGACCTGTAAAGATAAAATCTCAACATTGCTCAAACAGCGAGCCTAACTACTAACATTAGGATCTGGCAACATCTACTCGGTTGGGGTCAGTTGGTTTTGGAATCAATCAAAACTTTAATAAATTTTCCAACATATACTCACATCTCACATGATATTATTTTATTACTCCCTCCGTCCCCAATTTAAAGTCTCATTTGATAGTGGGCAGGAAAACTAAGAAAAGTGATAAAGTAGAAGTGGGTGGGAAAAAAGGGTAGTGGTAATAAAAATAGATTACTTTTGCTAATTTAAGGATTAGGAAAACATCTTTACATTTAAGTAAATTGAGGGTGATGCATGACAACTTGGTTTATTAATTGAAGTTGATTAATTTTTTTGTCGAATTTTCGGATATTTTTAATTGTGATTAATAAATTTAATCTGCCAACATTAATATGCCAACATTTTTATTAAGGGATTAATAAAATTAATATGCCAACATTAATACCTACGTAAAGAAAATTTGGTAAGGATATTTGTGTTGTTATCGATTGTAAGGAACGAAATCTGTTAAACTCACACAGTAATAGAGAATAAAACTAAAATTAAAAATTGAACTAAAAACTGAAATTAAAAAATGAACTAAAAACTAAAATTAAAAACTGAAATTACAAACTGAAATTAAAAACTGAGCACAAAAAATCGATTGATAGAAAGCAGTAAAAACATGGAGGAGAATGAAGAGTCTTTGGAGCCAAAAATAGATTTCATTCATTAAATAATGTTGTAACAGTACAGTGATATTATAAAGGGGGAGGGGGGGGCGGGGGGGGGGGGGGGGGGGGGGAATTTAAACAATCCTAACCCTCCCCCCCCCCCCCACAAAAAAAAAAGCAATATATAGAGCATTGAGAGCTCATTAATTCCTCTCAACCACAATCCAGAAATCTCAGAAATTAAAGGCAGCAATGTCAGTTCTTAAATCTTCCAAAAATCTGACAGAAAAGAGAGAAAAATATATTGGCCCAATGGTTACTCCAACACAGCACCAATGGGAAGCTCGAGTATGGTGCCAAATAGGAGGCTGCAATAAAATTCAATCCTTCTTTAAGGACAATTTGGAGGACTTGGCAAGCAGTAACAACTCAGCTAGCCCTTGGTGTTCCTGTACATCTGCAATAAAAAAGAATAGGTAAGCAATACAAAAACAAGTTGAAATTAGATGAAGAAAAGGTGAAGAAGCTGACTTTGCAGCAGAGAACTTCACTGCATGTTATGGCTGAAAATCTGGGAATTAGCAAGTCTGCAATTCATAGATTTGTGAAAGAAGAGAAGATGAGAGCACACACCTCTGCCATAAAGCCTTTCCTAACAACTGCTAACAAGATAGAGAGACTAAGGTGGAGTCTTTCTCAGCTTTGTACACAAGCAGAGGATGGTGGTTTCAAATTTCAAAGAATGTTCAACACTATAAACATAGATGAGAAGTGGTTTTACCTATCAAAAGAGAATGAGAGATTCTACCTTGTAAAAGGTGAGGTGGAACCACATAGAAGCTGTAAATCCAAGAGACATATACCAAAAATAATGTTCAATTGTGCAGTTTCAAGGCCAGTGATAGATTCTGTTGGAAATATGTTTGATGGAAAGTTTGGAATCTTTCCATTCATCACACAAGAACCAACAAGAACAAACTAAAAAAACAGAGCAAAAGGCACCATGAAGGTCAAACCAATAGCAGCAATCACAAAGTCAATCACAAAAGATAGCCTACTAAACCAGGTCAGGTTTTTTATGCTATCGGGATCATTTTTAGATTCATGTTAATGCTATCAGGATCATTTTCAGATTCATCAAGTTGCCATATACTTTACTCATGCAGATGCTACCAGTTTTTAAAGCCAAGTGGCCAACACATCTGTTAGGCAAACACATTTACATCCAGCAAGATAATACCAAGCCACATATAAAACCTGATAACCCCGACTTTATAGCCATTGCAAATCAAGATGGATTCAATTTCCAACTAATCTGTTAACCACCAAATTCCCCAAACACAAATGTAAATGATCTAGGGTTTTTCAGAGCTATACAATTCCTTGAGGATCATAAACCAACCAAAAATCTGGATGAGCTCATACACAATGTAAAGATAGCATATGAAGAGTACTCAACAGAGAAAATAAATCATGTTTTTCTAACTTTACAATGCTACTACAAAGAGATCATGAAGGTTAAGGGAGACAACAAATACAAGATCCATCACATGAATAAGAAAAGACTGGCCAGGATGGAAGAACTACCAGAATGTATTGAAGTGGAGGAGGGACTAGTAAAGGAATGCTTAGAATTCTTAAACACTGACATAGGTGAAGGGTCAAGAAGCTACAATCTGGATGATATGGCGGTGGGGCTGCAGCAAGTCAGAATCCAGGAATGAAGCAACACATCGACTGTTTTTTTTTTTTTTTTTTGAATTAGTTTACAGGGACAAACATTGTCATTCATGTAACTGGAATGTTTGGAATGTAAACTGTTTTTGGGACTGATTTCTTTGCATAAGTAGTCTCAACTATAAAGTTTGCATCATTGACTTGTATTTAACCCCTAAGCTTGCCTAACTCAACCTCCAAAACCAGAGAATTCTAGTGGTGACATTATTAAGGCAGCATGGAATTTTGCATTCAAATATGCATCATCATGTAAATATGCATCATAGAATGCATCATCATGTAAATATACATTCAAATTCCCACAGAGATCACAGAAATCACAGAGATCACAATAGCATCACCGGTCGTCCCCCTCAAACTGCATAAAAATGCATAATTCATCATTGTTGCATAATAAGGCAACACAAAGGCAACACGAAGGCAAAACCAGATCATCAGGTGACATAATTAACCATAACAACAACATCATGAAGGGTCATTAACCATAACAACAACATCATGAAGGGTCATTAACCATAACAACAACATCATGAAGGCAAAACCAGAGAATCAAGCAACAGAATTAATCACAATGGCATCACCAGTTGTCCCCCTCACAGTTAAGAGAGCAGAAAATCATCACCTGATTCAGAAGCTTAAGGCAACTTCCATAGCCTTCCACTTTTTACGAAATTTTGCACATTTAGTAAATAAGAAATAGTAGGGATCTGTAGGCACCATGTTCTCCACCATCTGATCTAAAGTATGCCCCGACGATGATGGAGTTTCTGGCACCGACATCGGAAAGTCAGAAGGTAGAGGTGACGAGGTAGTTTCCGGCACCGGTATAAAAAACTCAGAAGGTGGAGTCGACGAGGGAGTTTCAGACACTATCATCAGAGACTCACCAGTATCAGGCACCATCATCGAGGGAGTTGACGAGGGAGTTTCAGAATCGAAGATCCCCAATTCAGAAGGGAGAATCTCGGAGTCAGCCTCCTCCATTGTGTTCTCCAGTACCATGGACCCAACATTGGGTTGGTCAACCGACTTGGCCGGCGTCACAGAGTGGCATTGAATGGAGGAACGAAGATGGTTTCAGGAACCATATCAATGGAGCTGGAGTCCATTTCAGAGTTTGTATCCATCTATTGAGAGAGAGATATGGATTCAGAGAGGAAATCGTGAGAGGAAATTGATTCAGAGAGATAGATCAGGATTCAAAGAGTAGCGCATCTTCTAGGGCTTGAGAGATCGATTTAGAGAGGAGAGATCGAAATCGATTAAGAGAGGAGAGATGAGTGTTAGATTGAGAGATCGATTCAGAAAGGAGATGAGAGATCGATTCAGAGAGAGTGGCGCAGTTTCTAGGGTTTGAGAGGAGAGATGAGTGTTAGATTGAGAGAGAATCGAGAGAGAGATGAAAATTTTGGAATGGGTGGGCCGATGAAGAGGATGAGTGGGGTTGTGGGTAGGTTATGTTAGTGGGTTGATTTGTGTATTAGTGGCTTGGTCCCACATATAATTAGTGGTTTAATTAGGGTGGGATTAAAAATTAGGTTAGTTTAAGTAGTGGCAAAGAGTAGTAATTTAGGAAAATAAAGAGGATATGGATATCCAAAAAGCAGAGTGAGACTTTAAATTAGGGACACTTTTTGAAGATCAAATGGGACTTTAAAATAGGGACGGAGGGAGTATTATTTATTATATTATTAAAATATTACATTGCGAGGGGTGGATGTAGTACACCTACACACTTGTAAGAATTTCGGTATAAGTTTACTAAACCCACCCCCACAATATAATATTTTAATAATATAATAAATAATACTCCCTCCGTCCATGAATAAAATCCCTACTTACCCACATTTTTTTGTCCATAAATCAAATCCTTACTTAACTTTTTATACAATTATACCCTCCTATTTTCCTATTATTTACTATCCTTTGCTATTGATGGTCCCACCTTGCAACAACTTTATTCCTACTTTTTGGTCATCACTACAATTTTATTCTCACTTTTAGGTCAATACCACCTCTTTTTGTAAATATTACTGTTTTTTGTCATTATCATACTACCCCTACATTCTAACTTTTATCCCACTCAAAACAACTTTATCAACTTTATTATTTTCCGTATCGGAACCCAAATGGAGATTTGATTCATGGACGGAGGGAGTAATAAAATAATATAAGGTAAGGTGAGTGTATGACTACACCAGTATAAGAATTTCTCATAAATATTACTAACAACTTTACAGCTAGACTTATCCTTGTACACGTAGGCGGCCGATTCCGTCATCACCGCCGCTCTACTGCCACCTCCTTTCTTTATCTCCCCTCTATTCCCTACCCTCTGAATCTGCTGCACAACTATTCACAATTCCTTCAATTTTGCCTGCTCCAATTCTTCTGCAATGGATTTGACAGCAACATCATAAAGGCAAAACCAGAGAATCAAGCGATAGAATTAATCACAATGGCATCATCAGTCGTCCCCCTCACAGTCAAGAGAGCAGAAAATCATCACCTGATTCAGAGGCTTAAGGCAACTTCCATAGCCTTCCTCTATTTACGAAATTTTGCACATTCAGTAAACAGGAAAGAGTAGGGATTTGTAGGCACCATGTTCTCCACCATCTGATCTAAAGCATGCCCCGACGATGATGGAGTTTCTGGCACCGACATCGGAAAGTCGGAAGGTGGAGGTGACGAGGCATTTTCCGGCACCGACATCAAAAACTCGGAAGGTGGAGTCGACGAGGGAGTTTCAGACACCATCATCGGAGGCTCACCAGTATCAGACACCATCATTAAGGGAGTTGACGAGGGAGTTTCAGAATCGAAGATCCCCAATTCAGAAGGGGGAATCTCGGAGTCAGTCTCCTCCACTGTGTTCTCCGGCACCATGGACCCAACATCGGCGTGGTCTACCGACTTGGCCGGCGTCACAGAGTGGCATCGAATGGAGGAATCGAAGATGGTTTCAGGAACCATATCGATGGAGCTGGAGTCCATTTCAGAGTTTATATCCATCGATTGAGAGAGAGAGATGAATTTAGAGAGGAAATCGTGAGAGGAAATCGATTCAGAGAGATAGGTCTGTGATGGTCCCGATACGAGTTACTGGTGTATGGGGGGGGGGGAGGGAATACACCAGTTAGGATTTTTCAACTTTCTAAAAACTTAACACTTGAAATCAACTTCAACTGAGTAAAAGGACTCAGTTGGGATCTCACAGCTGAGTAAGCAACCTCAGCTGGAAGAGTGGTGCTGTGCGGAATGTGGTGGAAAATGAACTCGTAAAAACAAACTCACGCTTTTATGCACGGTTGGTCAAAACCAAAACTGTTGAGGTGAAAGTATGCAGATTGTATGCGGTTAGTTTGTCAGTTGAGATATGCAAAATAATGACTGAACACAAATAAACACGACACACAAGATTTACGTGGTTCGGAGAGAACTCTTACGTCCACGGGGAGATGTGAGTCCACACACCTCAGTCCAAGTTCTTCTGGACAGTTCCACTCAGCTTACGCGGGCTGAGCAACCGTTACAGTTTAGTTTCCGGGCACTAAACAGCCTAAGTCAAGTTTGCGGGTACTTGACGACCTGACTACTCAATTACAGGAAGAGTAAGGTCCTAGCACACTTTTTAGGGTGTGAGAATGGGTAGGATTTCCAACTACAGCTCGATCACGAATGAGAGCTGGATCTAAGGTTTGAACGAATAAACACTCAACCTAAGATCAAAAACAGTTTCGATCTCTAGGAACCCTCAGCTACTAATGTTCTCTCAAAAAGGAACTCTCAGCTTCTGATGTTCTTAGATGATGATTTTGCAGATTTGCTTTTTGCTTTGATTTCTCTTGTGAAAGCTCTTGAATTTTCGTCGTCTATCTCTTCTCTATTTTCTCGAATGAGAGAATGCCTCTATTTATAGGCGGAGAGAATCAACTAGCCGTTGGAGGAGCAGTTGATCTCTGATCGGTTGAAAGCGATGGCTTGTCTCTCATCTCTGCAGACTTTCCCGATATGGCATCTGTGCTCTTCTGCTTTCCATCTGAGACAGCCTTGTGTTGGGCCAGATGGGGTAATGACTGAACGGTCAAACCCTCATGTGACTTCCTTTTGAAATTCAAATCTTTGACAGTCAACTTCGGTTTGTCGGTTGAAAGTCTTGGCCTTCATCTGAGGGATCTTCAGCTGATGTTCCGATCTGTCGAGCTCTCAGCTGACTTTGAACTTCAAACAGTTGAACTCCTTGTTCGGATTCTATAACTGAGGTTTTGAAACTGAACACTCAGTTGTCTTCCTTGTATTTACTCAGTTGTGTTTGAACCCTCCGATGATTTCCTTTTCATCTGATGTTTTCTTCCTTTCAACTGTTTCTCATCTGATGAACGCTCAGTTGGTTTCCTTCTCAACTGATGTTCTGAAGACTTCCCCTTGTTTGCATCTGAACAACTGAACTCTCAGTTGTCTTTCTTCACAACTGATGTTTTGTCTGAGTGACGCCTTGTTGCCATCTTCAGCTGGAGACCTGTAAAGATAAAATCTTAACTTTGCTCAAACAGCGAGCCTAAATTCTAACAATAGGTTCTGGCAACATCTACTCGGTTGGGGTCAGCCGGTTTTGGAATTCATCAAAACTTATACTAATAAATTTTCCAACAATTTCCCCCTTTTTGATGATGCCAAAACCACTTACAACTTGAAACCACTACTGATCTAAACCTCACTAACTGACCTAAAATCTCAGCTGAAATTCTGGAGAGTCTATAAGATAAAACATCAAAGGGTTAGGACAGTTATAACATGAAATTGAAAGACTTTGTGATTCAGAGCTTGGACAATGAGGAATTGTTCATCAAGGTGAATCGTATTATATACTTTGAAGTTTTTGTTACAACTGAAGGTTACAAGATTAAGCACAAAACAGATAAAGATACAACAGTTGCTTCAAAAACTACAACATCCAAAAACATTATCAGCTCAAAAACTTTGACAGCTCAGAAATACTGTTGACCGTACTTGCTGAAGATACGGTTGAAGATCTCCTTCTTCGCTTCCGACTCGATCCCAGTGTTGAAGTCGTGTTCCTTGCAGACTTGCCTCGCCTCAGCTAAGATCGCATTTCTATTTGGCGTGCTCGTCCCTTTGATCATCGGAGGGCGGTACCTGCACATCTTCGGAACTGGAACAGTGTTGGGATCAAGCTGAGCATTCAGTATAGCTCGCTTGAACTGACTAAACATTCCAGGGTCTCCAGATCTGAGTTCCCACAGGGCTTCCTTGAAGGCTAGCCTTGGGTCTTCAGTCGAGTAGACTTTCCTGTAATAGAAGTCATTGACGAACTCATGCTTGAACTGTTCCCAGTCATCGTTCCACTCCGCATTCATCCACTTGTCAACATGTGGGTATCGAGACGGGAGCGGAGCGTCCTTCTGCAGTTGGTGCGTCGACTTCCTAGCCTCAGCCTTCATCTGGTGCTTGTTGATTCTTCGCACACTCCGGCTGGCTTTATTCTTGTCGACTCTCTTTTCCACCTTGGCCAGTTCTTTCTCGAACTTGGCCACCTTTTTGGCCTGATCGGCAGCGAACTTCTTGATCCAAGAGGGATTCAAGTACTTCTCCTTTGACTCCCCCATAGCTTTGGCAGCTTCAATGCAGTCTTCAACAGATATCTCGTCAAGTTCTGCATCGAGCTCGGCCGTGAGCTCGGCTACGAGGTCGTGGGAGACTTCCAGTTCGGGCTGCGACCCTTCAGCTTCAGCTTCAGCTGGCACTCCTTCTCCTTTCTGAGCTCCTTCAGCTTGCTGGAGAGCTTTCCCTCGTCCAGCAACAGCTGATGGCTCCTTGTCTTCCCCAGCTGCTGGCTCCTTGTCTTCCCCCTTTTTGGCATCATCCAAAAGGGTGGCAACAGTGCCATCCAAAGAGGTCAACTTGGCTTCAGCTTGTTGAACGCGGGAGAACAGCTCATCAACAGCGTCCTTCTCTTCCACCTTCTTCGCCAACTCCAAGTCTTGGCGCTCCTGCTCTGCTCGCTGCACAGCTGTAAAGGTCGCAGAGACCTCTTTGTGGATGGAGACGAACCCAGCTCGGAAAGAGGCGAACTGAGCCATCCACTCCTGGTCCTGAGTCTGCTGGGACTTTGCGAGGTCAGATTCAGCAACTGTCCTGAACACGTTGAAATCCGAGCTGAGGCTCTGAACGGCCTTCCTTAGAGCTGAGACCTCCGAGCTGGAAGAAGTAGAGAGGTCATCTAGCTTCTGCTGAAGAGACGAGGAGAGGACTTCCAACTGATTCTTCAAGCTGGCATTGTCGGCCATCAGCTGCTGCATCCTGTCAGCTTCTTCCTCCTTGCCCAGCTGGATCTTGGACAGCATCTCCGTCCTCAGCTGGTTGACCCTCTCCGAGATCAGCTCGCAGATGGCGTCGATTGAGAGAGCTGGCTGATCGGAGGGTCCAGGCAGAAGCGGTGGTTGTGGCTGGGCAGCAGACTCCGGGACAACCATGGCAGATCGGCTGGCGAGGTAGGCCTTGAGCTTGTCTTCTTCTCTCTTGGCCGCCTCATTAGCTGCGTCGACGTCGTCCATGCAGGAGGCATTCTTGGCGAGCATGTCATCAAGAAAGTGAACAGCTTCAGGGTTGTTGCACAGCTCCCTGGTGTCTGTCCCTTCTTGGATGCTTTTGTCCAGACGTCGTCGGAGCACAGCCACCTTTTGGTTGTAAGCCACCTCCAGGCTCTGGTAGTCGAAGTACTCCCTCAGGTTGGACTCTTCGACCTTTAACCTGTCCCAACCATGAATCTTGAGGGTCTCCTCCTTTACGTACCAGTAGCTGAATATGACACTGAACTGGTATAGAAGTTCCGTCCCGAGAACAGAGAAAATGGGCATCGATGTTGCCTCGGGGAACATACCAATCAGCTTGCGGAAGCAGTAGCTGAGTCTTCCTTCATACTCAGCCAGGATCGCCTGGCGGTTGGCTTCTTCATCGATCTGAGGGGGGTCAATATCGTAGGTTATGGGTTCGATGGTTTTATCAACGTTGGCCGAAGAAGTGGTCACAACGTTGGCATCGAGCGAGAGGCTCGGAATATCTGACTGAGGACCAGTTGAGAGGACTGGATCCTCTTTGGATGGAGAGTTGGCTGGCTGGAGGATTTCTTCAGTCACAGGTGGGTTAACCTGGCTGGCATCAGCTCTAGATCGACTGTCGTGGGACTCCTCAGATGAAGAAGAGTCATCTGAGGAGGAGCTGGCATCTACCACTTGGACCTCCACGTCTTCACCTGCCTCCTCAGCCAAGTCGTCCTGGCGAGGTTGAAGAATAAACCCAGCTGGGTCAACCGATTGACTGGATTCGGTTGACTCCTTCGCCTCAGCCGGTTTGACCACCACTGGACTTGTTGTGGATGGTTGAGCCGCTGGCTGGATGATCCTTATCCTTGGCCTCTTCTGCAGAGGTTCCTCCTCTTCCTCCTCTTCGTCTTCTTCCTCCTAAGCTACCTCTTCCAGTTGGCGCTTCGCCGACTTGGTCCTCGAAGGACGGCGAGCTGCTGACTCCACAGCTGGCTTGGGGACACCCTTGGGGGTGTAGACAGCTTCTACAACATCCCTGGCCTTCTTGGCTGAGGGGAACAGCGACAGCTTGCTGACTGGAGTGTCCTCACTTCCTTCCCATGTCAGCGGCAGACCCTGTGTCGCTTGGAGGATGAGGGCTGATATCTTTGTCCCGAAGTTGAGTGTCCCCTTGACACTTAATAACAGTTGTCCAGACTCAGCTGTTATCTCGGAGATTTTCTGTTTCTCCATCAGCAGCTGGCTCTCTATAAATCCCAACCAGTCGACCTGGTGCATCTCTTCCAGGGCCTTCTGCTGCTTGAGCTTAGGACGGCTTATGTCCCCGAAAGCTCCACCATATGCGAAGATGCATTTGGAAATTACATCGAAAAGAAGTCGGTGCTCCAGCTTCAACTTTGTCCTTTGCATGCTCCCCTTCAATGGTTCGGGAAAGAGAAGAATGGTTTGAAGGAAGGCATCAGCTTCCTTGTCAGAAAAGTTCCCCACCACATCTGTGGCTTCACAGTTTCTGGGGATGAGCTTCTCCAGCTCCTTTGACACCTTTATCTCCACAACGGAGTCTTCTACTGTCCGGGAGGTTCTGTGGCGTTGCTTGCACGGGATGATCGTGACAAGCCCGTCATTTGCAACTCGTTGCAAATTCCGGTAGAAATGTACGATCTGCTTCCTGAGCAACAGGGCCGGAGAGAGAGTTGCCCAGTCAAGCAGATGGTGGTCGGAGAGGATGGCGGCGATTGGAGCGAGCTCAGGCGAGGAGAGAGCCGCTGTGGATAGTATCTGTTCGAAATGAATCTTCGACATTACCATGTCGAACGATTCCTGGAACGTTGCAGGCTCTGAGGAAACCATCTTCTTAGAAGCTTTTGATTTGGGCGCCATCTCGATGAGATATATATGCAAAGAAAGAGTGAAAGACTTTACTGGAAATGGCGAAACAAGATTTGAGAAGATGATAAATAGAGAGTAAAGATATGCACGAAAAGAGAAGGTAAGGATCACTTCCTGATTTGCCGTATTATATAATCTTTGACTCGGACAAAATCAACGGCTGGGGTTAAATGGCGCGAATCTATTAACGGCTAAGATTACGCGACTGTTAGTTAATTTTGACTGATATACCACGCGCGCGAGTGAGAAGGTGAATAGTTTAGGATGTCAGCCCAGTCGCACTATAAAGTAAGGCTATAGATGTTCAGCCAGACTTTACATTAAATGCGATATGATGGCTTGTTTAGTCTAGCTGACATGTTCAGGAATGTTCGAATTTATTTCAAACATTCTTATTTATTATCATAACACCTTCAGTCATAAATGATACCTGTCAGCTGATGTCGATATCAGCTGTATACCACAGTTGTGCTCCTCAGTTGCCGCATATCATCCGCTGACTTGAGTTCGTCTGTTCAGCTGACGTTTGATGTCTTCTGTTGGCAATCCGTATCTGAGATTCCTCCTTCATCTAAGCTTCCCCCTCAATTCGATATCCGATTTGTCAGCTCGGATGACTCTTCATCTCGGATGACTCTTTAGCTCGGATGAGTTTTTAGCTCGGATCCAAAAGTCCTAGAAGATCACACAGCATCTTGAACCGGGCTTCAGGAAGAGGTTTGGTGAAGATGTCAGCTCTCTGAATCTCAGTTGGGATCTTCTCCATGGACACATCCTTCTTCTCAATATGGTCTCGGATGAAGTGATGACGAATATCGATATGCTTAGTCCGAGAGTGGTGAACAGGGTTTAGAGAGATAGCTATGGCACTCGAGCTATCACAATGAATGGGAACCTGTCCAGTTGAGACTTCATAATCTCTCAGCTGCTGCTTCAGCCACAATACTTGCATGCAACAGCTTCCGGCAGCCATGTACTCTGACTCGGTTGTCAAAGTAGCAACACACGCTTGTTTCTTGGAGAACCATGAAACCAGCTTGCTTCCCATGAACTGACAGTGTCCAGAAGTAGACTTCCTGTCCAACCGATCTCCTGCTAGGTCGGCATCTGAGTATCCAGTCAGCTGGATATTGTCATCAGTTGGGTACCACAACCCAACATTGACAGTTCCCTTCAGATATTTAATGATGTTCTTTGTTGCCAACATGTGTGCTTCTCTTGGTTGGACTTGAAAACGAGCACACACTCCAACTGCGTATGAAATGTCTGGTCGGCTGGCAGTCAGGTATAGCAGCGAACCGATGATCCCTCTATACTGGCTGGCATCAATGAGCTTTCCCTCAGCTCCTGGTTCGATCTTCCAGTTCGTGTTCATAGGGATCTTTGTTGTCTTACTTGTCTGCAATCCGAACTTGGTGATGAGCTCCTTTGTATATTTGGACTGGTTGATGAAAATCCCTTTAGGTGACTGCTTCACTTGTAATCCAAGGAAATAATTCATCTCGCCCATCATTGACATCTCGAACTTTTCCTTCATATGATCGGAGAATTTCTTGCACAGCTCCTCCGACTTGGACCCGAAAATGATGTCATCGACATAAATTTGCACGACAAGTATATCTTCTCCAACTTTAATGGTGAACAGAGTTTTATCAACTGAACCTCGTTTGAACCCCGAGTCCAGAAGAAATCCACAAAGAGTGTCATACCATGCTCTTGGCGCTTGCTTTAGACCATAGATAGCTTTCTTCAGCTTGTACACTCTTCCATCTTCAGTCTCAAAACCAGGAGGCTGTTCAACATATACATCTTCTTTGATATCTCCATTGAGGAATGCACATTTCACATCCATCTGATATACTTTGAACTTGTGATGTGCGGCATAAGCTAGAAAGATCCGGATGGCTTCCAGCCTTGCAACTGGTGCAAAGGAATCTTCAAAGTCAATTCCTTCTTGTTGGCAGTATCCTTGAGCTACCAACCTTGCTTTATTCCTCACAATGAATCCAATGGCGTCTCTTTTGTTTTTGAAAATCCACTTTAATCCAATCACCTTGACACCATTTGGTCTTTCTACCAACTCCCATACAAAGTTGCGTAGAAACTCATTCAATTCTTCTTGCATGGCTGTTGTCTAGTGGACACAATTGAGAGCTTCCCCAACATTCTTCAGTTCTGGAACATCAGCTACAAAGCAAGAAATCATGGCAACATCTCCAGCTTGCTCGAACTCTTCTAGAACTGCCAATTCCTCAGCATATTGGGCATAAGAGTTGGATTTTTCCTCGGTTGATTCTAGATTTGCAACTCTGCTCCGTGTGCGCACACCCTTGGTTGGATCTACAATGATGTCGTCAGTGGAATGAACTTCATACCATCTTCGGTTGCGTCTTCCTTCTTCTTCCAACTGTAGCTGTTCAGAAATCTGAGTTGGAGTCTTCAGAGCTGGTGATTGATCAGCTGTTGAGTCTGGATCCTCAACATTTACAATAGATTGAACTGAGCTTGGTTGGGCATCGGATGCTGATGTAGTTGGAGGGGCATCAGCTGAAGTTCCCCCTTGAGATGTGCTGAGGTCTTCACATTCATCTTCAGAGGAATATGGATCCTCATCCTCAGTTGCCCATAGTAGAGGTTCAGCTCTGTTCTTTTCCCGAAGTGCTTGAGATCTGGTGAGAACTGGTAGAACAGCTGGATCCGCGTGTTGTTCCTTTACCTGTTCCCTGCACTCAAAGGTAGATTCATCAAAACTAACATGAGGTGTTATTTCCACAACACGAGAGCTGTTGTTGAAAACTCTATATGCCTTGATCCGAGCTGCATATCCAAGAAATATGCCCTTCGAAGCTTTGGCATCAAAAGTTTTCAACTGAGTCTTCCCATTGTTGTGAATATAACACTTAGATCCAAAAACACGAAAATAGGAAATATCTGGCTTTCTGCGTCTCCACAGCTCGTAGGGCGTCTTTCCCAACCGCTTGGTGAGAAGAGATCGATTCTGTGTGTAGCATGCTGTGTTGATCGCTTCAGCCCAAAATCTCTTAGGCAGTGCTGAGCTCGCTAACATGGATTTGGCTGCATCCTTCAGAGTTCTATTTCTTCGCTCAGCTACGCCATTCTGTTGTGGAGTACGTGCGGGTGATGTCTGATGGGTTATGCCATTCTTTTCACAATACTCAATGATGGTTTCATTTAGAAACTCCGTTCCACGATCTGATCGGATGGATATGATCTTCATTTCTTGTTGGTTCGATATCCGATCCATCAGCTTGGGCAGCTCATCTCGGGTCTCACTTTTGTGGCGCAAGAAGATGGTCCACGTATATCTTGAGTAGTCATCAGTTACAACCAAAGTATATTCGTTTCCATTATTGCTTTTTGGTGTAACTGGCCCGAAGAGATCCATGTGGATCAGCTGTAACACTCGGTCAGTTGAAGGAGTTGTCTTCAACCGGAAGGAGGACCTAGCGAGCTTTCCCAGCTGGCATGCACTGCAGATATGTGTTGTTGAAAACACTCGGTTAGGTATGCCTCTTGCATGTTCTTGTCTGGCGAGTCGGTTCATCCTCTTGAAATTCAGATGGTTGAGCCTTTTGTGCCACAGTCAGCTCACATCCGAACTGCTCTTTGATAACAGGCAAGTGTCAGGGAGGCTGCTGTTCCAATCAGCGTAGTATACATTCCCTGTTGGAGATCGATTTCCCAACAATATCACCTGCTTTGATCCGACATCTTTAACTCTGCAACCCTGTGCATCAAACTTGACAGAGAAACCATTATCACAGAATTGGTTGATGAAGAGCAGGTTATGCTTCAATCCATCAACATAAGAGACATTAGAAATTGAAACATGATTGGTTTCAAGGGTACCGTAACCTCTGGTATAACCTTTTGAGTTATCACCAAAAGTAACTAATGGACCTTCTTTCTCCACGAAACTTCCAAGCAAATCCTTCAGATTTGTCATGTGTTTCGAGCATCCACTATCCATCACCCACATTGTTGTTGACGCCTTCTTCTTCCTCAGCTGTTTCTCCTGTACCTGCAAAGAGAAACTCGCTTAGGTCCCCAATTTCAGTTGGGTCCTGGAGGGTTAGAACCAGTTCCCGCTGGAACTGTGCGTCGCTTTTCCCTGTAAACTCGGATGGATTTATCATTCCAAATTACTTTTCCTTCATCATCAACTATAACAACACCTCGGTTATCCTTAGACTTGTTGTTAGTAGTGATGTTCTGTTTCTTGGGAGGAGTTGGATTTCTCCCATGTTGGGCTTTAGGAGGTGAGGTTTTCCCCCTGATTTGATGGCGATTCTTATCCTGTTGAGTTTGTCTGTGAGGTCGGACGCCATCGTGGAATCTTCTTGGCTGATTCTGATTCCATTGCTCTGGCTGTTGATGATAGTTGTTCATGCCCGGATGTTGATTCATGTTGTGGCATGAGTAACCATAGCTGTCGTAACTGTTCCACATAGGTTGACTCTGTTGGAACCTCTGGTTGTTGTGGTGATGGAACCGTTGTTGATTATGTCGGTTGAAGCTTGGTCGGTTCTGTTGGTTCCATCTCTGCTGTGGTTGGTTTGTTGGTCGGTTATCACGTCAGTTCTGAGCTTGGTTATGTTGTCGATTTTGAGCTCGGTTCTGATTGCGACTCCGACGTCTCCGGTTCCTCTGTTGAGTCTTGGAACATTCCCCCTAGGTTGTAGACTTAACCGACTGTTTCATTGATGCTCCATCTGCAGCTCCTTTGCTTTTCTCAGCCGCAGTTGCCTTTGTCGGTTGTGAGGGTGTTTGTTCAGTTGCAGACTCAACTGTGTTAGGTTTGGCGACCATGACTTCCTCAGCCTTGGTGAAGGTAGCTGGTGGAATTCCAGTGTCCTTTGCCACGTCGTATCCGAGTCCAGACACATCATCCGTTTGCCGTCTGTATCTGATGAGATTCTCGATGATCTCGGATGACTGATATAGCTATGTCAGGTTGTCCTTCTCAGTTTGAAGATCCTTGAGAAGACCGGCTATATGCTCGGTCTGGGCATCTGATGTCTTCATCAGCTGGTCGATCTGAGCCTCTTGCTTGTTCAACTGTTCGTTCTGTGCCTTGATCTGTTCTTTCAACTGTTCATCGGTTGAAGCCTCAATTTGGTTGGCTGTACTCAGTTGACTTTTCAGCTGGTCAATTTCTTCAGCTACCATGGCCTTATTCTTTGCAGTTTGCTTGGCCCTTAGTGCTTCTCTTTCCTTCTTTGAGAGGTCTGGGCAGTCAGCTTTGAAGTGTCCTTCCTTGCCGCATTCGAAGCAATCATTGGTGACTGGCTTCGAACTGTCTCGAGTTCGGTTTGATTTATAGAAACGTTTATATTTGCCGAACCGAGTATCCATATCGGCTAACTTCTTTGACAACGCTGCAATGTTCTGTTGTAGTTCCTCTCTGCTCGGCTCCTTTGCAGTCGTGTCAGCCGATCTGGTTGGCCTTGACGATCTCGACTTTGAGTAGTCAGCTCGGAGGGCCACTGACTTTGATGCTGAGCCGACATCCTCAATTCTATTTGTCTGACTTGAGGGCTGCGACCTCCTTCTGTTGACTTTATACTCATTCCCTTTCAAGATTGAGAACAATCTTTCCCATTTCACCAAGGTCAGCTCGGCTCTCGTGGATATTTGTGAAAGTATCCCACTCGGCCGGTAGAGCTTGCAACACTTTGAGATTTATTTCTCTTAGAGTGTATTTTCCTTTCCGGATGGACTGGATTCTTCTGATGATGTCCATAAACCGGAGCTCTAGCTGATCGATAGTCTCATCAGGTCGCAGACTGAAATTGTCGAAATCTTGACATGCATGCGAGAACTTGTTTTCCTTTGTCTCGTCGCTTCCTTCACTTAGCGAGGCCAGGATGTCCCACATCTCTTTTGCAGTCTCACACTCCTCTATCCAGGGCAGATAATCTTGTCCAACCGTGGACATTATTGTGCTCTGAGCCCAGATATCCAGCTGGCTCACTTTGGCCTCCTCCGGAGTGTAGTCTTCTGGCTGTTTCTCCACATACTCCACCACTGCATCTCCATCGTTGGGATTTGTGGGAGTGCGAAGTATTCTGTCTCGTATGACGATTGGTCCAGATGTGAGAACTTGTTGCATCCTATGATGCTTTGACAGAAGTATCTTCTTCATTCGAGTTCTCCATGATGTATAGTTAATAACAGAGAACATGACTACGATCTTGTCCTTGACGTCCATCTGCACAAACAAAAACAGGACAAAAAAACGAGCAAGTATGCACTAGCGTGAAAAGATCTGTTCAGTTGACCACTGAAATAAAATTCTCGAATTCACACCTCGTGAAACAGAGTCAGCAGTCTTTTGAACCACTGCTCTGATACCACTTGATGGTCCCGATACGAGTTACTAGTGTATGGGGGGGGGGGGGGAATACACCAGTTAGGATTTTTCAACTTTCTAAAAACTTAACACTTGAAATCAACTTCAACTGAGTAAAAGGACTCAGTTGGGATCTCACAGCTGAGTAAGCAACCTCAGCTGGAAGAGTGGTGCTGTGCGGAATGTGGTGGAAAATGAACTCGTAAAAACAAACTCACGCTTTTATGCACGGTTGGTCAAAACCAAAACTGTTGAGGTGAAAGTATGCAGATTGTATGCGGTTAGTTTGTCAGTTGAGATATGCAAAATAATGACTGAACACAAATAAACACGACACACAAGATTTACGTGGTTCGGAGAGAACTCCTACGTCCACGGGGAGATGTGAGTCCACACACCTCAGTCCAAGTTCTTCTGGACAGTTCCACTCAGCTTACGCGGGCTGAGCAACCGTTACAGTTTAGTTTCCGGGCACTAAACAACCTAAGTCAAGTTTGCGGGTACTTGACGACCTGACTACTCAATTACAGGAAGAGTAAGGTCCTAGCACACTTTTTAGGGTGTGAGAATGGGTAGGATTTCCAACTACAGCTCGATCACGAATGAGAGCTGGATCTAAGGTTTGAACGAATAAACACTCAACCTAAGATCAAAAACAGTTTCGATCTCTAGGAACCCTCAGCTACTAATGTTCTCTCAAAAAGGAACTCTCAGCTTCTGATGTTCTTAGATGATGATTTTGCAGATTTGCTTTTTGCTTTGATTTCTCTTGTGAAAGCTCTTGAATTTTCGTCGTCTATCTCTTCTCTATTTTCTCGAATGAGAGAATGCCTCTATTTATAGGCGGAGAGAATCAACTAGCCGTTGGAGGAGCAGTTGATCTCTGATCGGTTGAAAGCGATGGCTTGTCTCTCATCTCTGCAGACTTTCCCGATATGGCATCTGTGCTCTTCTGCTTTCCATCTGAGACAGTCTTGTGTTGGGCCAGATGGGGTAATGACTGAACGGTCAAACCCTCATGTGACTTCCTTTTGAAATTCAAATCTTTGACAGTCAACTTCGGTTTGTCGGTTGAAAGTCTTGGCCTTCATCTGAGGGATCTTCAGCTGATGTTCCGATCTGTCGAGCTCTCAGCTGACTTTGAACTTCAAACAGTTGAACTCCTTGTTCGGATTCTATAACTGAGGTTCTGAAACTGAACACTCAGTTGTCTTCCTTGTATTTACTCAGTTGTGTTTGAACCCTCAGATGATTTCCTTTTCATCTGATGTTTTCTTTCTTTCAACTGTTTCTCATCTGATGAACGCTCAGTTGGTTTCCTTCTCAACTGATGTTCTGAAGACTTCCCCTTGTTTGCATCTGAACAACTGAACTCTCAGTTGTCTTTCTTCACAACTGATGTTTTGTCTGAGTGACGCCTTGTTGCCATCTTCAGCTGGAGACCTGTAAAGATAAAATCTTAACTTTGCTCAAACAGCGAGCCTAAATTCTAACAATAGGTTCTGGCAACATCTACTTGGTTGGGGTCAGCCGGTTTTGGAATTCATCAAAACTTATACTAATAAATTTCCCAACAGTCTGGATTCAAAGAGTGGCGCAGCTTTTAGGGCTTGAGAGATCGATTCAGAGATGAGAGATCGAAATCGATTAAGAGAGGATAGATGAGTGTTAGATTAAGAGATCGATTCAGAGAGGAGAGGAGAGATCGATTCAGAGAGAGCGGCGCAGCTTCTAGGGTTTGAAAGGAGAGATGAGTGTTAGATTGAGAGAGAATCGAGAGAGAGATGAAAAATTTGGAATAGGTGGGCCGATGAAGAGGATGAGTGGGGTTGTGGGTGGGTTATGTTAGTGGGTTGATTTGTGTATTAGTAGCTTGGTCTCACATATAATTAGTGGTTTAATTAGGGTGGGATTAAAAATTAGGTTAGTTTAAGCAGTGGAAAAGAGTAGTAATTTAGGAAAATAAAGAGGGTATGGATGTCCAAAAAGCAGAGTGAGACTTTAAATCAGGGACATTTTTTGAAGATCAAATGGGACTTTAAAACAAGGACGGAGGGAGTATTATTTATTATATTATTAAAATATTACATTGCGGGGGGTGGATGTAGTACACCTACACACTTGTAAGAATTTTGGTATAAGTTTACTAAACTCACCCCCACAATGTAATATTTTAATAATATAATAAATAATACTCCCTCCGTCCATGAATCAAATACCTATTTACCCATATCTTTTTGTTTATGAGTCAAATCCCTATTTAACTTTTTATACAATTATAATCTCTTATGTTTCTATTATTTACTATCTTTTGCTATTGATGGTTCCACCTTGCAACAACTTTATTCATATTTCTTGGTCATTACTATAATTTTATTCTCTTTTTTTGGTCAATACCACCTCTTTTTTATAATTATTACTGTTTTTTGTCATTATTATAGTACCCCTACATTCTAACTTTTAGTCCACTCAAAACAACTTTATCAACTTTCTTATTTTTTGTATTGGAATTCAAATGAAGATTTGATTCATGGACAGATGGAGTAATAAAATAATATAAGGTGAGAGGTGAGTGTAGGACTACACCATAGTAAGAATTTCTCATAAATATTACTCCCTCCGTCCACGATTTAAAGTCTCATTTGGTGTTGGGTACGAAAACTAAGAAAACTGGTAAAGTTATTATGAGTGGAGTTAAAGTTCCACTTAGTGGGAGTGGAAGAAGTGGATTGGAAGTTAAAATTATTGTGAGTGAAATAAGGGTCCCACTTGTTATGAGTGGAAAAGATAAAATAGAGTTAAAATTATTGTGAGTGGTATAAGGGTATCACATATTATGAGTGCAAGAAGTTAGATGGGAGTGAAAGTTGTTGTAGGTCTCACTTGATTTGAGTGGAAAATGGTAGTAAGGACTTTAAATTGTAGACAAATATTTTATGGCAAGCGGGACTTTAAATTATAGAGCGAGGGAGTACTAACAACTTTACAGCTAGACTTATCCCTGTACACGTAGGCGGCCGATTCCGTCATCACCGCCACCGTCACCGCCGCTCTACTGCCGCCTCCTTTCTTTATCTCCCCTCTATTCCCCACCCTCTGAATCTGCTGCTCAACTATTCACAATTCCTTCAATTTTGCCAGCTCCAATTCTTCTGCAATGGATTTGGCGGCGGAGGAGCTTCACAGCTTGAGCGTTCCCGACATCCTCAAGGAATCAATTTCCATCCCCAAGCAATCCCCCAAAACTTTCTATCTCATTACCCTAACCCTAATTTTCCCACTTTCGTTCGCCATTTTAGCTCACTCGCTCTTCACCCACCCCATCATCTCGCAGCTCCAATCCGAGACCGCCGCCGCCGCCGCCTCCGACTGGTCGAGGCTTCTGAGTTTCCAGTTCTTCTACCTTATCTTCCTCTTCGCGTTCTCGCTTCTCTCCACTGCCGCCGTCGTCTTCACCGTTGCCTCGCTCTACACCTCGAAGCCAGTTTCCTTTTCCACCACCGTCGCCGCCGTTCCCAGCGTGTTCAGGCGCCTCTTCCTCACCTTTCTATGGATCGCTTTGTTGATGGTCGTGTACAACATCGTCTTCCTAGGGTTTCTGGTGCTCCTCGTCTACGCCGTGGACACGCAGAATGTGATCTTGTTCGTGTTCTCCAGTTTGGTAGTTTTCACATTGTTTTTGGGCGTTCACGTTTATATAAGCGCATTGTGGCATCTGGCTAGCGTTGTTTCAGTTCTCGAGCCCGTTTATGGTTTTGCCGCCATGAAAAAAAGCTATGAATTGCTCAAGGGGAAGACGCGCATTGGTTTCACAATCGTTTTCGTCTATCTAGCTATCTGCGGAGTTATCAATGGGCTTTTCGGATCGATTGTGGTGCACGGAGGGGCTGATTATGGCGTATTTACGAGGATTGTGGTGGGTGGATTCCTTGTGGGCGTGTTGGTGATCGTGAATTTGATCGGATTATTGGTGCAGAGTGTGTTTTACTATGTCTGCAAGAGCTACCATCACCAGGGAATAGACAAGACCGCCTTATATGAACATCTCGGTGGATATCTCGGCGAATATGTGCCTCTTAAGAACAGCATTCAGATGGAGAACTTGGATTCTTGAATCTGATAGAAGAATGTGCAGGGGGCTGGTAAATTCCTTAAAAAATCAAACGTAAATCGTACAGTTGAAAACCTTTGAAAAGTTGATGTTGAATGAGTGTTTCAGAATGCTTCTCTCTTGTTAAAGAATTGAAGTTGTGTCGTGTCTGCCTTATTGCAAATATTCTTTGATGTTGAATGCTCCTTGTCTTTAATCTGTTTTGGTGTAGGTAATTGTTTGCCTGAGGTGAGCTTATTAACTGCTATTATGGTAGAATCATGGCACTTTTGTAACTTGATAGATATTCCTGGCCTGGTACATGTGTAGATTTCTCTTATGCTTTCTTGTTTGATTTGGTGCTACGTTGACAAACCTAGTCGAACTATAGTTGACCCTTACGACGTGTTTACATTGTTTGCCAAATGTAGTAGTAGCTCTATCATCTTTAGAGGGGGCATGATTCATCTTTTATTTATTATGGTTAGGAGAAAATAGTTGAAGAAACTAAGTCAAGGAATGATTGATTCACTTTGTATATATTGTGGTACTGCTGCTTGACTGCATTTTGTACCCTGATGCTCAAGAGGACATGGAAGCTTAGACTTCAACTTTGACAGTTCACTATCTGAGTATCTTGCTATCAAACCTTGGTACCTTATTGTTATAGCATTGATATTTGATCAAATCTGTATATTGTATTTCTCCATCTTTATTGCTGTACTACAACATTTGTGTAAGATCTTAATGTGTTATTTGCTCAATGGATTTAGTTTGCTTTTGGCTAGACTCTAAATCATCACTGCATTAGTAAGCGATCGTAGACTGTGGTATTTGGAGTTGGATAGGTTTGTTTCATTAATATACACAAATTTCAGTATAACAAAGTAAGCTTAGTTGATATAGCATGTCTGCAAGAGTCAAGACACCTCCCCTTGATGAAATTATTATGTCGTTTGCATCCATGAAGTGGCTGAAAAAACTACGTATACCATCCAAGTAAGGTGTGGCACGAGTGCACGACTACGTTGGCGCCCATATAATAGCAAGGTAGGTATCCGGAAATATGTGCTGGTTTCTATCTGGCTTGATTGTGAAGTTCTGATATGAATGTTTTGTTTTCAAGAGATGCCAAATGTAAATATTAGCTTAAGATTGTGTGGCTGGTTTTACATTCCCAAACCATGAAAGCTGGCGATTGTGTTATTATAATTTCTTGATCATACATTCTATAATAGTACATGTGATTTTGAATATTTGAAGTGGAGTATGATGGTAGCTATGAACCAAACTGTCATGTGGTCCACATTAGGTGTAATATATTACTACATATGAATCCCATGTAGAGTCTTAATCTCCACTATTTTCTTGTTTTAAATCATTTTCCGTCTTAAACAATACATGTCCAGAATTAAATTGAGGAAATCCTTAGGTTAGTGAGAGGTATTATTTATTAAAATGATTACGAAACCAATGAGAGTAGCAATTTTCATGTCTAGGGCTTTTCTTGATAGGCTTATTTGCCTAACCAAAATTAGATGGGTCATTTTCTCATTAGTATATATATAGCTATGACTTATGAGGTCCAATATTTTGAGTCATGGTAGGATTCTACCAGTTTTAAAGATGAAAATATTAATTCTAGCAATAATTTTTTTAAGTTATTACTTATAGCAATTTATGATTTTTTTACCCTTATTTGAATTCTCATTATTTTTCATATGAATTCCCTTTTTTATGTGAATTCTCATTATTTTTTATGTGAATTTGAATTAAATACGAAATCAAATAAATTGTAATGTAATTTCACATTATTTTTCATGTGAATTCTTATTTTTTTTTATGTGCATGTGAAACCATTATAATGTGATTTCACATTATTTTTCATGTGAAACCAAACAAATTATAATGTGATTCACATATTTATTCATGTGATTTCCCACAAATATATTTGAGATCACGAATTTTAGTTTAAAAAATGAAAATTGAAATAGAAGAAGGAAAAAGGGTAAATAAGTCTATAACAGATAATATTTGATAATTTTAGAAAGCATTGCTATAATTAATATTTGAAGTTTTAGAATCTATTTCTGCATTTCACCCCAATATTTTTGGCATCAATACTTTTCCATATAATTGGATCTAATTTTTTTTTTCTTTTACTTAAGAGAGAAGGAGCGGTAGGATTTGAACTCTGAATCTCACAGAGTACAAATTGAAGCTACATCATAAACATGCCAACTCGGTGGAGCGACTTATATAGATTTTGTAATACTGAATGATGCTTGTCTTAAAGAAATTTGTCTTTGGAATAAAAAATAAATAAATATACAGGGGTCAAATATGTGGTCAGAACAATGTGTAGTAGTAAATTAATATGGCCCCAAATGATATCGACTCTACTGACCTTCCCCAAATAATAGAGTTCTAAATTATTTCTTATCGTATTATTATTAAATTAGTTGCAGTCTATATCATTAGTGGGAATCTCAATAAAAAAATAAAGAAAAATACTCTCTCCGTTCACATAAAGATGTCCAATTTGGAACAGTAACTATGTTCGCATAAAGATGTTCAGTTTACCTTTTTGTACAACACTACCCTCTCTACTTTCCAAATATTACTATTCTGTGTCATTTAGGACCTCACTTCACATCAACTTTATTTTTACATTTTTATTATTCCAATAACTTTATTCATACTTTTTGGTTAATACCATATCTTTTTTGTCATTACCACTATTTTTTTGTCATTATCTCAGTACCCTTATTTTCTAATTTTTACTCCACTAACTTTCACTTTTATCAGTTTTCTTAAACCTCGTGTCTAGAACAAACTAGACATCTAATAATTTATGCGGCGTATGTATTGCTCAATGATATGAGTAAGAATTATGATGAAATTATTAAAAGTGACGCAATTCATGCACGCCCGCTGTTTCCAAATAACGTTTTCTACTGTTGAAATTGTATGCAATGAAGTGGGTAAATATATACTGTACCTTGAAGGATAAAGTGTTGTAACTAATGTACGCAAAATATAAAGTTTACAATTTCTTGTTGATGAAAATATAAAGTCAAAGTTAACAATTTAGCTAAGGCTAAATTATGCATAGTTTTCACTTTTCATCATCACACGTTTTCCCCCCTTCGTCGGCCCTTGCCGCCTTCCTTAACAAACCCTCGAGCCTCCTTTGCTTCTCGACCACAGCCTCCATGAACCTATACTTCACGATTGCAATACGGATGAGATCAGAAATGAGTCCTTCTCTTTCACTGCTTCGGCCTCTCAAGGTGGGACTGTAAATAAGCTATTCACAGAGAGACCTAATCAAAACAGGAGTTACCTCCCCCTACCATCGGAAGGAAGATAGTTAACTCATATAACTCAATAAACAAAGAACAACAACTCCTAGCTACAATAACTCAAAGCAACACCGGAGGAAACATCTAGTCCTAGAAAACAAAGCAAAAAGAAAGCCACACAAAAAAAAAGTCAATTAGGTCATAATATCGAACTTTTTTCCCGAAATATCAGTAACCAGTTATATATGAAACAATGCACCTAACCATAATGCAATCTTTGTAGGTGGCACAAACCAGACAACATTATTGACCAATGGAATTTAATACCAAAATGTTAGGCAAAAGTAGTAAATGATAATATTACAGTAAAATTCTGAAGATAATTTCAGATGTGACACCACAGTCCACACCACTTTTTGGCCATGTTTGGTCAGCAACTTAAATTATTGGAACATATACTAGTATGTAAGTTGGTATTCTGGTCCGAGCTTGTCCACTTTACACCACGTTTTTGGCCCGGCCCGGCCCGGCCCACCAGGTATTCTTGCATGGGCCTACAGATCATTATTTACTTACGGCAGTTCTCATGCTTGCTTATAAATTTGAGTAATAATTTAGATGATAATTAATCACCTGCGACATGTATTCTCATTCTTGCGTTGTATTATGCACCATCATTACTAGTTTAAGATTTTGAAATTTGAGTTTTTGATAAGGAAAGGATAGTCAGACAAAGCTCACTTGTAGTTGTATTTACATCACCAAAAGGACTAATCTTCATTCTTTCATCTTTGTTTGTCAGCACAAAGCATATTATATGTTTTTTAATTTTTTTGAAAGCAAAGCATATACTATGTTAAAATCACACAAAAAAGAGACCTTAAGGTATAAATAGAAATCTATTTAATCGGTTGATTCTTGTATGCTTTTTCGCAATCCAGATTAAACGGATGCATCAAAATGATGAATGTGATGCATAAAACTACATATATTTTATGGTGAATCAAAGTAATGTATATGATGCATCGTATTATTTAATGCTTTAATTATTTTTAGTCAATATACAGTCTTTAAGATTTAATGATAAATTTACAGTTAGTTAACCTGTTGTCTTTTTCCCCTCCACAATTTGACTTCTTCGGTTAGCATTCCTCATTATGGTCACAACTTACAAGTAACATAGTGGGAATCTCAACAGAGTTCATTTCTAAAGAGGAATTACAAGTTCTCATATCTATGCCCCATGATAGATATTATATCGAGAAAGTATGAGATTAAAAATCAAACCAAATTACGAATTATTATTTGGACGGATAGATAAGCCGACTTATCCATCACATGCTAAATCATTTAAATTAAATTAGCGTATAACCCGTCCAAAATCGACGGAAAATTATAAAAAATATTAAATAGTACGTATATGTGATAAATTAAAGAAAATATTATTTGTTAATTATTTTAGAGTTAAATAATTCGATTATAAAATCTACTAAACTCGCTTAGAATTTATATCCCTTGAAAATATATTTCTCTCCCAAAGGAAAGCGACTCTTAAGCTGAATTTTTTAGCTTTTTATGAAGAAAAAGAGGCAAGAAAAGGAGCGAGTAGTAAGAGGGAGAGAAGAGATATATAGATAGCGAATAATACTACAGATGTTAAGATTGTCTATAAGATGAAAGTGAACCTAAATACCCCACATTATGAATTCAACACAAGATTAAGAAAAAAAAAATAAGTTAAACCACCGCTTCACAATCATCTCGTCTACCCCGACAGTTCCGGCCTGAAACCGATCTATTGACTACAATACTGATTTTAAATTATATAAATAATCATTTTCCAAATATATTAACAAAAAATTAATGATGACATTTATTTTCTTTTTACCTGAAATTAATATTTAATTATATAAATAACTATATTCCAAAAATATTCACACAATATTTAATAAATAAAAATTTAATTGTAAATTGTAGTATTATATAAATAATCATCTTCCAAATATATTCATAGAAAAATAAATGATGATATTCGTTTTCTTTTTTACCAGCTTCGAGAATAATTTTTTTAACTGAGAATAGAACTTCAAGAATTGTTTCACAATATACTTGATAGTTTTTCCTTTTTACAAAACTTTATGTGGAATGATTGTGATTCATAAAATTATTTAGTCAATGATATAAGTTAAAAGTTGACAATACATATTCTTAATTTTATGAGTTCAAAATTATATCATATATTAAAAAAAAAAAAAAGTTGTCCGGCAAGTACAGAATTGGCCCATCTACGCGCACGATTATTGGTCGGAATTGACTCGTTGATAAATCATTAGTAATTTTTCTGTCAATTTTCCTACATATTCTACGTTTTCCAACGGAGACGATTGATCAAACAATTTGAGATGATGTGTTTAGGATTATTCAAACTTGTTTGAAATTTATATACTCGTACTTGTTTAAACTCCGATTAAAAAATTAGTCATTTGTGTTCCTTTCTGAAAAAAAATCCGTATATTAGTCTACATCCACAGTTCTGCGTCGGAACTGACCCATTGACCACGACTCTGATTTATAAGTGCGTAATTTATAAAATTTATTTAGAATTTATATAGATCCAAAAATTTAATAAAAATAAAGATTGTACTATTCGTTATCATCCTTAATCTTATAGTAATATTCGTTAATTAAAATTATAAATTATGCAAAGCTGGAAACTCAACTACAAATAACGTAAAAATTATTTCATGGATGACGATTATAGATTTTAGAAAATACATGGGAAAAATTGCATAAAATGAAAAATTTCTCAAGTGTCGCTTGGGAATTGGCTTGTCTACCTCCACGGTTCCGGATCAGAATTGACCCGTTGACCATGATTTTGATTTATAAATGCACAATTTATGACGATTCTAGATTTTAGAAAATATATGAAAAAAATGAATAAAATGAAAATTTTAAAATTAATAAGAATAAAGAATGAAAATGTGTCACGTGGGATCCCAAGTTGAGGTACCCGTCAATTGAGAATTGGTCCGTCTACCTAATTAATTGACAAATTAGAAATTACTTATTTTTTATCAAATTAAATAAAAAAAATATTAGACTATTTCCAAATATAATTCGATCAACCAATAAATTATCCAAACTATTTTGGAACCATTTATTCTGTCAACTAATAAATTGGTTTCCTAATAAAAATAATTATCTATTCGGCCAATTAATAAATTGACCAAATTAAATTAAATTAAACTATAAAAATATAGCAGTTATTTATTCGGCCGATTAATAAATAAATTGGCCAAATAAAACTCTTACAAAAAATAATTATCTATTCGGCCAATTAATAAATTGACCATATTAAATTAAATTAAATTATAAAATATAGTTATTTATTCGGTCAATTAATAAATAAATTGACCAAATAAAACTGCTGGAGCAAAAGATGAGAAAATACATATTGATTCTGGGTATTTATAGGCTTTTCAATATGTGAAGTTTCATTGAAAAACCGATGTGGGACAAAAAATTTTAGTATAGATATTTAAAATCTATTATTTTACATTTAAAAATTCCAAAATTTGATAATTTAGATAAATATGAATGGAGAATTAAGAGGGATGCTACGTAGAATTTTTTCAAAGTAAAAATCGTTTCCATTTGATAATATAATAATGATATGTATTTATCAATATAATCAAACGAGACCTTAAAGTAAATTAAATCTTACTATTATGCAGTATACTGATTAGTCTCATTTCTCAATAAAAAATCTATGATAGTTCTTGTCCTACCAAATAGAGTACCGAAAATTTTGATATTATCTCATCACACTTAAAGTTATCTTTAAGGTACGTATCAGATAGTAAAACGAAATTAAATTTAGATTGCGATTGGATATTAATTAAAAAGTGAAAGACACTATTGTCCAACCTTTCAAACTCGCGAGGAATTATTTTAGGATATTCCTTCTTCTAAACATGAAATAGTTTCAAACTTTGGACCAATATTCTACTTGAAAGCCACCTGCATTAAAGGGAACTAATGCTAAGTTTCGATGGATAGATAAATCTTATTTTATGTTTAGTGAATCGATTTTAAGGTTGAACTCGTATGAGTACAGAAAAAAGTACTAATAAACGTATTACCTAAGGCTGTCTACATCTTTTGGTGTCTCTAACTCCAATTTTCAGCATTTAAAGATACTATTTCTGTATCTCATCTATTTCCAAATTGTCTCTAACTTTAATATTATAAAATTAAAATTTTTCATTAATTAAATTCCGAAAATTATATTAATTCAAATAAAATAAAACATTACATTAATTAAAATAAACGACTACTGTTGTAGAGGTCTAAATCGGCGCCGCACGTTCTCGATGAGATCATTGGTAAGCCGATGGTATTTTCATTGATCTCAAGTTGGCTTCCCGTTTGAGATAGTCTCGAAAGGCGAGCGGAGTGGGCCTTTAGGATACACCGCTAGTGGACGGAGAATCGCCGGTGTCGTCTCTCCAATTCTCCGCATCTTCTATCTCGTCTTCGACTATCATGTTGTGCAAAATAATGGACGTGAACATGATTTCTCGGAAGTGCCTCGTATACTAGCACCGAGTCGGGTTCCTAATTATTCCTCATCGGGTTTGAAGAACTCCAAAAGCCTGCTCTATGTCCTTCCTCGCCGCTTCCTGCATCTTCTTGAACCTCGCCGTCTTTGGGTCAGTTGCAAGCGGAGGAGCCTACATTAGTGTTGGCCAACAAGGGTAGATCCCGTCGGTCAAATAATATCCCTTGTCGTACTGCCGATCCATGATGGTGAAGTTGCACTTTGGAGCCCTATCCTCAAGCACATCGGCGGACAAGGGCGACTGGTTGAGGACGTTGATGTCGTTGTTGGAGCCGGCACACCGAAAAAAGGCATGTTGGATCCACAAATCTTGCGATACCACCGCCTCAAAAATTAAGGTTGGCTCGCCCTGATCGCCTCGTGTGTAGGCAGCCGCCCACCCTTTTGGGCAGTTCCTTCATGCCCAGTGCATATAATCCAGGCTCCCAAGCATCCCCGGAAAGTCGTGCCGCTCCTCGTACATCTGCATTAGCCGAGCAGTGTTGGAAGCGTTTGGCTTTCTCAATTACCTCTCGCTGAAGTGCTCGATGACAGCTCTGCAATACTTGCGGAGGCAAAGACGGTCCGTGCTATCTCCGATCTTGAGATACTCATCGAAGACATCCGCAGCACCACCAGTGGCTAGTTGTCGCACCGTCATCGTGCATTTTTGCACCGCCGTCAGCCCCCATCTTCCGAATGGATCTTTTTTGTGCTTGAAGTAGCGGACGTTGTCCTCCAACATTTTGCAAATGCGCAAAAAAAGATGCTTATGTATCCGAAAACAGTGTCTGAAAAAGTGTTCACCGTAGGTGAGGTTGTCGGCGAAGTAATCGGAGTGTAGGAGCTCACATGCCCCTTCACCGTCGCGGTGGACGAATGACCTCGGTTTTTGCTGCTGCTTCTTCTTCTTCTTCTTCTTCTTCTTCTTCTTCTTCTTCTTCTTCTTCTTCTCCTCTATGTGTGCACGAGACGTTCGTTGCAAGTTGGAGAAAATCTCCAAAACCTCCTCGCCGGTGCCGCGAGAAGAATATTCGAGGGACAAAATTGAGGTCGACGATAATGAAGACATTTTTGGGGAGAAATTTTGAGAGAAGTTAAGAAAGAAATGAATTAGATGTGGGATGAAATTAGGAAGAAGAGGTGTCTTTATAGAGTAAAAAATGAATAAATAAAAATAAAAATATTGCATCAAACCGTTTCCGTCAACGACTAAACTTTTTTTTCACGTTGACGCGTGTAATACACGTAATTTTCAATTTTTTATGTGCAGCACATGGCGTGCACGTGCCCGCTCGAGCCGATCTCACGAGTTTGAGACGGTCTCGAGCTTGTGCATGCCGCAACGCGTCGTCTCGTTGGGTCTCGAACGCGTCTCAAGCCCCCTCCCCCATGCAGAGAGACTAAGCCGACTACTAGTGTTCTTGTATATAATGAGTAATTGAATAAAGACATCAGTTATTTATATATATATATATATAAAATATAGGGATGAATTCTTGTATAAAATTCCCTTATCGTAAGAAATAAGAAATCATCTAAACCCTTGATTAATCGAGAATACATGTCTAGATTTAAATAAAATCCATGCATTTTATTGTGGCAGTTGACTTTTTATGCGATAAAGGGTAAAATTGAAAAAACAAATTATATTTATCTTCCGCATCATGAAATCAGCGGCACTGGAAGTTAATTGGTAAAAAACAATCAAATAAAAATTAATAGATCTTCCCAATCATCTAAAATACAACCGATAAAATAGAACCAATATTAATGGTGTGTTTCAGTATTATTTAAGTAATATATTATAGTTTCCAAATTAGTATATAAATAACTGATGCATTTTAAAATATTATATACTCCTACATCATATTTCAAGATTATTAATTTTAATGTATTATATTTTCAAATTAGATATAATGCATTAAATGCATTATATATCAAAATTGTTGCTAATAGTGCATTGGACTTTCGTATAATGCATTTATTTCATAATGTATTAATAGATGTGTAGTGCGTGCCAAAAAAAAAAAAGGGGTTCATTCACAATAAATTAAGTTAATTAAATACCCCGCAACTACTTAAATAATATTATAACATAATTAAAAAATGTTAAAAAAAATGACCATTGATTTCAAGATATGGACATTCCAGATTGTTTCTTATTTATTATAGAAAATAGATTATATATATATATACTATATTTTATGTTTTGAATTTATAATAATAACATTTATAATTTTTTTTATTATAGAGATTCCATCTCTATAATGCATAATATATATATATATATATGGGTAGTGATATTTGGCCACACTGTGGCCGACCACACAAGCTAAAAATAGTAATATAAGTTTTGAAAATGGAAATACACCCCAATTAAGAAGCATAAACCCTAGGGGGAAAATGTGATTATTTCCATTTTTAGAGTCAACTTTCCTTTTCTGACGCGTGTGGCCGACCATCATTACCCATATATATATATTAAATAAACTACCACAACCATTTATGCATTATAGAGATGGAATCTCTATAATAAAAAAAATTATAAATGTTATCATTATAAATTCAAAACATAAAATATAGTAAGAGGTACATGTTGAATAAACTGCCGAGGAAATAAATTTATAAAATTTGTAATATCAGTGTCATTATCATATGCCAATAGCTATCGTGTAGCCCGTCGAAAATCGACGGAAAAGTATTATTTAATAAAATTTATAAATTTTATGTGATAGTATAAGAAAGATATTGTTTGTTAATTATTTTTTATTTTTTTCAGTAATACCCATTAAAAATTCAAATTTAATTTACACTTATTATTCTTATAGTAATTTTGAATGCGCTATTTCTTCTCAAAACTGTTGTGAGATTGTCACATCCCGATTCCCATAAACCGAGACGCAACAGAGGGGAATAAAGAAGCGGAAAAGAAAGGGGCATACTTTTTGCACACATAACAATTATTCATATATTTCACATATATATAATAAGAACATTATTTAGAGTTGCACAATTAAATAATATACGGAAGCACACATTAGCTACAACGATCCCCGCCTCACCCTCGCGTCTCATCACCTGCCTCCAAAGCTGAAAATATTTTGAAAACATTTTGGGCTGAGTACTAGTGTACTCAGTGGGCATGTGCCATTTTTGGAAACATTTTTAAAAACATAGCAGATTATCCATTTAACATGGTATGCATCAGAGGGTTTTAAAACAGAAATCCACCCCTGACCATACAAAACATATTTTTTTGATGCATGATGTGACGTTCGATCTTTATACTCGGATTAGGCACCATAGCTATGGTTACCATAGTCTATTTGACTTGTATTCAGGACAGAGTCCGTGGAGTAACACAGTCAACATTAACATAAGCCAGGAGCCTTAGCTCAAGACCGCTAGCTACAATACAAATGGAGATCAACCCATTGCACTGGAACGTGGTGCGCACAATACTCAGGTAGTACCTGTGTACTCACTAAGTATCTCGATCGCTTAACTAGAGTATATCACATGGAACGCAGATGAAAATATTTTATGGATAACTGAATTTTCATGCTATTCTAGAGTTCATTAACTCAAAAATAATTTTGGAAAAGATTACCCACCTGATTGAAAATACCAATGCTGACAGTAACATCAAGACATCATGATCACACAAGCAGATACGACGAGCTTATATTGTAAGATAAATGAGAGAGAATAGAAAACTGAACGATGAAAATGAAAATCTTAAACGCCTATTTATAGGAAGAAGCAAGCAGGTGTGCAGTAAGCTACTGCGATGCGGAAGCAGCTGAGCAATAAGCTGCTGCGAGGCGGAAGCTGCTGCAATGCAGAAGCAGCTGCAAAGCAGAAGCTGCTGAGCAGTAAGCTGCTGCGAGGCGAAAGCTGCTGCGCAGTAAGCTGCTGCAAAGCGGAAGCAGCTGCGAGGCAAAAGCAGCTGTGCAGCAACTTACGTTTTAAAAATTTAAACGTGCATAACTTTTTCATGCGAAATCTTTTTTGAGCAAACTTAGCGTTTATAGACTCGGAATAAAATACTCCACACAACGACTATAAATATGATATGTCTATTTTCATAAAAAGATAAAAGAAATATTTTTAATATATTTAGGAGTGTTAACTTATTTAATACTCTGTTTGGAAAATCCGGGATGTTACATCCCTCCCCCTTAAAAAAAAATTTCGTCCTCGAAATTTGACATGACTTATAGAGCTACCATGATGACCACATTAACCTGGTCGGTGAGCTCAAGGAGCTTCAACACGACAAAACATGGCATTCGTCTTCTTTTTTCAGAACATTGGTCATTTTAATGACAAGTTTTCATGGTCATTGAGAAATCTCAAATAGATTCAACATGAAAGTGTTTCGCAAAACACACAAACATATTTGATTCACTGGCAAGGCAAAAATCAATTTGCAATTGCAACATAATATACTTGACACATAAATCATGTTTCGATAATAAGTACCTTTTCTTTTGTCGAGGGCAGTGTGATGGCGAGCTGAGAGGGTTTGCGGAACACATATAAATTTATAAATGCTAATCTTAGACCTAACATATAGATTAATGATCTCAGAGTCATTCCCAAAGATAACCTCGAATATGTCGTCCCATTCCAACATATTATCGGCATCACTCTCATTCGGGTGTGTTTCAGTTCATTCATGTCCCCCTCCGCTTGGAAGTTTTATCGGAGCCGCTCCTTGTCCGTGTCTCTTACACCGGCGATCACTCCGCACTTCGTCCCCGGGCGTCACAGGCCCACCAGCTTCCACTGGTTCGTCCCTGAACCACACCGTACTGAGAGAGGTTTCGCTCTGATACCATTTTGTCACATCCCGATTCTCATAAACCGAGACGCAACAGAGGGGAATAAAGAAGCGGGAAAGAAAGGGGCTTAATTACTTTTTTGCACATATAACAATTTATTCATATATTTCACATATATGTAATAAGAATATTATTCAGAGTTGCACAATTAAATAATATAGCGGAAGCACACAAACATATACAACAACAACAACCTCTTCCTCAGCCTCGCATCCCATCACCTGCCTCCCAACCTGAAAATATTTTGCAAAGATTTTGGGCTGAGTACTAGTGTACTCAGTGGGCATGTGCCATTTTTGGAAATATTTTTGGAAACATTTTTGTAAACATAGCAGATTATCCATTTGACATGGTATGCATCAGAGGGTTTTAAAACAGAAATCCACCCCTGACCATACAAAACATATTTTTTTGATGCATGATGTGACGTTCGATCTTTATACTCGGACTAGGCACCATAGCTATGGTTACCATAGTCTATTTGACTTGTATCCAGGACAGAGTCCGTGGAGTAACACAGTCAACATTAACATAGGCCAGGAGCCTTAGCTCAAGACCGCTAGCTACAATACAAATGGAGATCAACCCATTGCACTGCAACGTGGTGCGCACAATACTCAGGTAGTACTGTGTACTCACTAAGTATCTCGATCGATTAACTAGAGTATATCACATGGAACGCACATGAAAATATTTTATGGATAACTGAATTTTCATGCTATTCTAGAGTTCATTAACTCAAAAATAATTTTGGAAAAGATTACCCACCTGATTGAAAATACCAATGCTGACCGTAACATCAAGACATCATGATCACACAAGCAGATACGACGAGCTTATATTGTAAGATAAATGAGAGAGAATAGAAAACCGAACGATGAAAATGAAAATCTTAAGCGCCTATTTATAGGAAGAAGCAAGCAGGTGTGCAGTAAGCTACTGCGATGCGGAAGAAGCTGAGAAATAAGCTGCTGCGAGGCGGAAGCTGCTGCAATGCAGAAGCAGCTGCAAAGCAGAAGCTGCTGAGCAGTAAGCGGCTGCGAGGCGAAAGCTGCTGCGCAGCGGAAGCAGCTGCGAGGCAAAAGCAGCTGTGCAGCAACTTACGTTTTAAAAACTTTAAACGTGCATAACTTTTTCATGCGAAATCTTTTTTGAGCAAACTTAGCATTTATAGACTCGAAATAAAATACTCCACACAACGACTATAAACATGATATGTCTATTTTCTTAAAAAAATAAAAGACTTTTTTTGTTGTGAAAATATTTTTAATATATTTAGGAGTGTTAACTTATTTAATACTCTATTTGGAAAATCCGGGATGTTACAGAGACAAAACTATTTACTTCTCAAAGAATTTGTCTTGTGTTGATTTTGTGCGAGAATTGGGGTGATTTTTTTTTAGCAGATATCTATTTGTCTCCTTGAATTATAAAAAATAAAATAAAAATTTCCCCGTTTGTATTGAATCAGTCTCTCAATGCGCATAATTATGGGTTGGAATTAGCCCGTGGATAAATCGTTAGTAAATTTACTATTAATTTTCCCACACATTCAAATATTTTCCAACAGAGACGATTTATCAATCAATCTGAGACGGTATGTTTAAGGATTATTCAAACTTGCTTGAAATTAATTTATATATCCGTACTTGTTTTAAATCCGATTAAAAAATCAGTCATCGGTGTACCTTTCTATTCTTATAGTAATATGTGTCGATTAGGAGTTGACCCGTCTACCGCCACAGTTCTGAGCTGGAACAGGCCTGTTGACTACGACTTTCATTTATAAGTGCGTAATTGATGAAACTCATTTAGAATTTTTACATACCAAAATTTAATTAAAAAAAATTAATTATATTATTCATTCTCGTCCTTAACCGTATAGTAATATTTGTTACTTACAATTATAGATTATGCAAAATTGAAAATTCGATGATTCTAGATTTTAGAACATACGTGAAAAAATGCATAAATGAAAAATTTTCCGAATTGAGGTACTCGTCGATTGGGAATTGGCCTGTTTACAACCACTTTTGCGGGTTGGAATTGACTGGTTATGGTTTTGATTTATAAGTGCGTAATTTATGAAATCCGTTTAGACCCAAAATTTAACAAAAATAATTGATTGTACTATTCGTTCTCGTCCTTAAATGTATAGTAATATTCGTTAATTATATTTATGAATTATGCAAAGTTGAAAACCAACTACATATAACGTAAAAATTAATACATTGATGACGAATCTAGATTTTAGAATATACATGAAAAAATGCATAAAATGAAAAATTTAAAATATATAAGAATAAAGAATGGAGATGTGTCACGTGGGACCCCGAGTTGAGGTACCCGTCGGTTGGAAATTGGTTCGTCTACGTAATTAATTGATCGGATTAAAATTAATTAAAAAAATTAATTGTATTATGAATTATGCAAAGTTGGAAAGTCAACTACAAATAAATCTATATTTTAGAAAATACAAGAAAAAATGCATAAAATGAATAAAAATTAAAATAAATAAGAATAAAGAGTGGAGATGTGCCATGTGGGACCCCGAGTTGAGGTACCCGTCGGTTGGAAATTGATCCGTCTACCTAATTAATTGACCGAATTAAAATTAATTAAAAAATTAATTGTACTATTCATTTTCGTCCTTAACTGTATAATAATATTCACTAATTACATATATGAATTATGAAAGTTGGAAACTCAACTACAAATAAATCTAGATTTTAGAAAACACATGAAAAAATGCAAAATATGAAAATTTTAAAGTAAATAAGAATAAAGAATGGAGATGTGCCACGTGGGACCTCGAGTTGAGATACTTGTCGGTTAGGAATTGGTCTGTCTACCTAATCAATTGATCGAATTAAAATTAATTAAAAATTAATTGTTCTATTTGTCTTCGTCCTTAATTGTATAGTAATATTCGCTAATTTTATTTATTAATTATGCAAAGTTGAAAACTTAACTACAAATAACGTAGTAAAAATTAATACATTGAGGACGAATCTAAATTTTAGAAAATACATGAAAAAATGCATAAATTTAAAAATTTAAAATAAATAAGAATAAATAATGGAGATGTGTCACGTGAGATCCCAAGTTGAGGTACCCGTCCATTGAGAATTGGTCTTAATTAAAATTAATTATTTTTATCAAATTAAATAAAAATTTATCAGACTATTTCAAATTTAATTTCAGCAACCAATGAATTAGCCAAATTATTTTGGAACTATGGTTCCCTAATAAAATTAATTATTTACTTGGCCAACTAATAAATTGGTCAAATTAAATTAAATTAATTAAATTATAAAAAATATTTATTTATTCAGCCATTAATAAATAAATTGACTAAATAAAATTGGTGGTGCAAACGATGAGAAAATATATATTGATTCTAGGTATTTATAGGTTTTTCAATAGGTGAAATTTCATTGAACAACCGATGTGAGATCCAAAATTCTAATAGATATTTAAAATCTACATTAATTTATATTGAAAAATTTAAAAATTTGAGAATTTGGATAAGTAGGAATGATGGATTAAGAGAGGTGCTGCCACATAGGATTTTTCAAAGCAAAAATCATTTTCCTTTTAATAATATAATGATGATTGTCATTATTAGCCATTGCGACCCAAAAATAGTTTAATTTCGGTATTAATATAAATTCTTTTTTTAATCAAAGTATTAATATATACTCCCTCCATTCACGAAATGATGTCATGTTTCATTCCTTATTTGTGTTCAACAAATAATGCACTGTTTCATTATTTTTACCAACATATCCTCGTTACTTTATTAAAATCACAATTCCTTACCATTGATAACCCACCTCACATCAACTTTATTTTTACTTTTTTGTCATCTCAACAACTTTATTCCTATTTTTTGGTTAATACCACCTCTTTTTTATCTTTATCATTTTTTGTCATCATTTCATTACTCTTACTTTCTAACTTTTATCTCACTCAATAACTTTATCAACTTTCTTATTCTCCGTATCAAATTTAAAAAAGGACATCATTTCGTGAATGAAGGAAGTACTCTATACTGACGGAGGCGAGTATATAATTATAATAGCTTGGGCATGTGTTGTTTAATCTAAAACCGTACGGCATAAACTTGAAACACGTGCGCACGACGTCGTAACAGTTATAAGTGTTGTTTCCCAGGCCATGAGAATAACGGAACGGCAACATATTTAAATCTAGGTTAACTACTTCGTACAATCTTAACATTAATTAATTTCGCTTTCAATAGAATTAATCACTAATGCTAAAACAAAATATCATTATAGTACAATCTTACATTAATTAAGTTTTCAATAAAGTTGTATATCATTAATTTCTCTCTCAATCATACATTAATTAAAAAAAATAAGTAATATAGCAAGTGGACTTTTGTTGCATCTCATCAATAATTAAAATACACTTTTACATGAATTATGTCGAGATATCTTCTGTATAGGCTGACTTCACCTTGATTATTAATTAAGTTTTCAGTAAAGTCTGTATATTTAAATATTGTTTGTTACGGTATGCTCCATTGATTATAATCCTATCATGTGTATATATGGTTTGCACGCAAAAAATATGAAAGGTTCAGGAATGGGATTTTCTTGTATTTTAAGGATGCTTTTATTTATTGTTAAAAAAGGATGATTTAATTTTTATTTCAAAAATAAAGTATCTGTATTTAGGAAACAAAACAAAAATAAAAGAGGTGTTTTTGGGTGTCTGGGGTTGGGGTTGGGTTTGGTGGTCAACAATAGCAGTTGATTGGCAACTTCATTAAAGTATTTTAAAATAAGTCTCGAGAAAGAATCTCAAACTGTTCCATTTCTAACTTAATTTTAATTATCGCGAACGACTTCTTAAATGATTCCGAATTCGTATTGCGAGTCCCGACAGTAATTGTTAGTTAAAAAAATATGTAAGAGCATTTACAACGGGGATCGAGCACCGAGGTCAACACCGGTGTCGATCCCCCTTCGACCTTCCTCACACTCGACCCTGGGGTGTCAAGGCCGTTGTGGCCGGCTCGACCCCGCGGTGTCGAAGCGTAGCATCGAGGGAGGTGTCGCCATATTGACACCACTCTCAACCTCCCACTCCTCCTTTTCGGTGACACGTGGCAGCTCGCCATTGAGCCGATGTAATTTTTTTTTATTTCAGAAATAAAAGAAAAAAATTCAAACGGTTATATTTTTTTTTCCTCTTATAAATACCCTTTCAATTCATTCATCATTCACACCAAAATTCATTCTACACCTCCAAAATTCAATAAACTTCACCTCAAAAATTTCACTCTTTTCTTCAACAAAAAAATAAAAAATAAAAATGAGTTGGTCAGGTGCGTTTTTCAATCATGATGAGGACGAGGAGCAACGTCAAAGAAATATCGAGTTGGGTCATCGAGCCATGCAGCTTTACCAACAAGCATACGGTGATGATTCGTCGGATGCGAGCTGGACGAGGACGTATGTGCTCCTCGTGAGAAGGCCGAACAACACCTTCGACGAGATTATTTTGTCGACAACCCTATATGGGGTGATGTTGTCTTCCGCCGGCGGTTTCGAATGAGCAAGAGGCCGTTCTTGAGAATAGCTGAAACTCTTAAGGCTCGGGAGCCTTTTTTCCAACAACTCTCGGATGCCACCGGAAGATTGAGGTTTCTCCCATGGGTGAAGTGCACCGTTGCTCTGTGGCTACTCGCCAACAGTTGAGCGGCCGATCAGTACGATGAATATCTGCACGTTGGAGGGACAACGGGCAATATTCTCAAGAATTTCTGTTGGGCCATCAGACCTGCTTTCGACGACCACTATTTGAGGCGGCCAAATGCCGCTGACATCGCCAGGCTCATAGAATTGCACGAGAGGACGAACGGCTTTCCCGGGATGCTTGGAAGCATCGACTGTATGTATTGGGCATGAAAGAATTGTCCATCGTCTTAGAGAGAAATGTATACAACTGGACAAAAGTGTTATCCGACGCTCATGCTTTTTTCAGTGTCGCCGGCTCTCTCAATGACATTAATGTGGTCAATCAGTCCCCCCTCCCCCTCAGCGACGTACTCAATGGGAGAGCGCCGTCAGTCGTCTTCAACGTAAATGGCCGCAAGCACCATATGGCCTACTACCTCGCCGACGACATCTATCCGAGGTGTGCCTCTTTAGTGAAGACGCTCAATGTGCCAATAGATCCGATGAGACTACGATTCGCTCGGATGCAAGAAGTTGCTCGTAAAGATGTTGAAAGGGCTTTCGGTGTCCTCCAAGCTCGTTGGACAATTATAAAGGGCCCTGCTCGCTTGTGGTTTCGAGAACATTTATGTGACTTTATGTATGCTTGCATCATTCTGTATAACATGATCATTGAAGATGAAGGACCTAGAGCAACTCAATTCAATGTTGAATCGAGCGCACGGGGGGATAGATACTTGAACACGACACTAGTCAATTAAGGTATGCCAACGCTACTCAATCAATATATTGAGAGACAAATTCGGATTCAGGATGCGTGTGCCCACGAACGTCTTATGGACGATATGATTGAAGAAATTTGGACACGTTTCGGTCCATTCAACTAGTAGTTCTTGTATTTTTTTTTATTTCTTAATTATTGTATCTTTTTTTCCCTTAGTTATTGTATGTTTTTTATTTTAATTCAATAAAATTGTCATTTTTTAATTTTTGTATAATTAAGTATTTTTAATATTATTTATTACAAATACAAAAAGAAAATAACAAAATGTAATCTATTCGTCAATGATTATAGATCCGGGGTCTTACTCAACCTCACCAATTCAGAATTTTCTACCAGAGTCTTACTCAACCCCACCAATCATTAGGACCCATCAAAATTATACTTCCCGGCGATAGACCGGGGTCAATCTCATTACCTTTGTAAATGCTCTCACGACGCGCATATAATAAATAGGACACATTATGGTGTGTTCATTTTGATGAAAAAATAATGGAAACGATAATATTTAAGCATTTTTTTTTCACTTTTTTATATGTTTACTATAATTGTTAATTTTCGGGTAGGATGAATAATTTTTTCGAGTAACCCCTTTTTTCCTTTCTTCACTCCAATTATGAAATATATTAATATCGGGAGATGCGATAATACTTAACCGTGGACAAAGACATAAAAATGGATAGGAGATGGTGGGAATCATGTGATATAATTTTTCTTTTTTACTCTATTAAACATGTGATAAGAAATGATGTATATGATGATAGTATATTTTCCAATTTTTCAATGATAATTACAAACAACGTAAATACACCCCTAGGGTGTGGTGCGTTTACTTTGAGCGAAAATGAATGAACATTAGGTATAATATTATTTTACCACTTTGTATCTTATTTGGTTTTAGTGTAAGAAAAATTCGGTCATAAAGTATAAAATTTGGGCAACCCCCTTTCCTTGCCCTAGGTATTAATTTGTACCTAAGAAATGAAAGTTTGATATTGTACCTCATTTTACCTCTTATATGTTTTATATATTTCTTCTATTATCCATCAATTTCATTAAAAGTGAACGAGATATAAAAATTGTGGCTTCCCCTTGAGGATATAAATAAATATATATCATTCTTACCAAACAAGGTACTGTGATCCTCACTAGCTATTAAGTATAAATTTATACCTCATTATATTATCCCTCCATTTAGAGGTATAAATTTATATTCCAAGTGAAGGCACTTTTAGGGGGCGTTTACTAAATAAGATATGATTGACTATTCTTATCTCATGATTCTTTCAATCCCATATGTGTAGTTCCAAATATGAACAATGATAATGTGATATGAAATATCCTTAAATCTAATCTTTAAAAGTAAACGGTTATTAGCCTATATTATTTTTATCTACCCGACTTGTCCCGCTTAGTAATGTCCCTTTATAGTATAAGTTTTATACTCCCCCCTCCGCTCATATTATCATCATTTTTTTATTCAAGTGTTCCACACATATTGTCATGTTTCAAATAAAAAAAAAATAATTTCTCAAAACCTTTCAAAAAGTGATGGGACCTGCCCACTTTCTATCTTTTACCCTTATTCTTATGTTGAACAATAACATAACAATCACTATCGGAGCTACGGCTATGACTGGTAGGGCAATTGCCCCCGCCTCGTATTGTTGTAGTATGTGCCTATTTATGAAAAATATTAAATAAATACCTCAACTTGCCCCACTAAAAATTGTGAAGGAAAGGCTCAAAGGTAAAATTGAAAATATATGATTTCCTAGATTATCTGCAATTTTTGGAGACCACTAGTGGTCTTCAAGGGGTCTCCAACACCCCATTTTTTACTAGAAATAACTTAGAGACACCTACCTCTGCAATCCACTGTCTTCAAGCTGTCTCTAACTTTAATATTAAACAATTTCTCATTTTCATTAAATTAATTCATAAAATTCCATTAATAAAAATAACATAAAACATTACATTAATTCAAATAAAATAAAAAATTACATTAATTGAAATAAAAAAAATTACATTAATTGAGATATAAAGAAATTACATTTATTAAAATATGGACTACTCGTATAGAGGTTCAAATTAGCGCCAAACGTGCTCGATGAGATCATTGGTAAGCCGATGGTGCTTTCGTTGATCTCTCAATTCGGCTTCCCGTTTGAGATGTTTCTCAAAGGGAAGCAGAGTGGCCCTCTGGGATATCCTGCTTATGGAAAGAGAATCGGCATCGTCTCTCCAATTCTCCGCATCCTCTCGCTCATCTTCGATTATCATGTTGTGCAAAATAATGTACGTAAACATGAAATCTTATAGATGCCTCGTATACCAGCACTGATCCGGAGCCCGAATTATTCCCCATCGGGCTTGGAGAACTCCAAAAGCCTGCTCTATGTCCTTTTTGGTCGATTCCTGCATTTTCTTGAACCTCGCCGTCTTCGGGTCAATTTCAAACTTAGGCGCCTTGATCAGTATTGGCCAAGAAGGATAGATCCCGTCGGTCAAGTAGTACCCCTTGCCGTACTGCAAACCCATAACGGTGAAGTTGCACGCCGGAGCCTTATCCTCAAGCACGTCGGTGAACAAGGGCGACTGGTTGAGGATGTTGATGTCGTTGTTGGAGCCGACACACCCAAAAAAGGCATGCCAGATCCACAAATCATGCGACGCAACCGCCTCCAAAATTAGAGTAGGCCCGCCGTGATCGTCACGCGTGTAGGCAGCCGCCCACCCTTTTGGGCAGTTCCTCCATGCCCAGTGCATACAATCCAGGCTCCCGAGCATCCTCGAAAATCCATTACGTGCCTCGGGCATTTGGAGCAGGCGAGCGGTGTCGGTAGCATTTAGCTTCCTCAAGTATCTCTTGCCGAAGTGCTCGATCATCGCTCAGTAAATTTTTTTGAGGCAAAGCCGGCTCGTGTTATCTCCGATCTTCAGGTACTCGTCGAACACATTCGTAGCACCGTCGGTGGCTAGTTGTCGCACTGCCATCGTGCATTTTTACACCGACGTCAGCCCCCATCATCCCAGTGCATCTTGTCGATGTGTGAAGAAGTGGATGTTGTCCTCCGACGTCTTGCAGATGCGCAAAAATAGATGCTTATGCATCCGGAAACGGCATCGAAAAAAGTACTCGCCGTAGGTGGGGTTGTCGGCGAAGTAGTCGGCATGTAGGATCGCACACGCCGCTTCACGGTTGTGATCGACGAACGATCTCGCCCTCTTCTTCTTCTTCTTCTTCTTCTTCTTCTTCTTCTTCTTCTTCTTCTTCTTCTTCTGCACTGCTACGTGTGCACGGACGGCTCGTTCTACATTGGCCATCATCTCCAGGACCTCGTCGTCGGTGTCGTGCTCTTCATATTCCACCGACGAAATTAAAGTGCTCAATGAAGAAGATATATTTTTAGATATGAATTTGAGAGAGAAAATGTGGTTGAATTTTTTGTGGGGTGAATGAGGGATGAGAGGTTGAATTTATAGTGTAAAAAAAAAAAAAAAAAATAATCGGCTTGTAGCCGTTCAGCCCCCAACGTTTGCTTTTTGAATTATTTTCCGTTTTACACGCGCTTTTATTATTATTATTTTTAATTTTCTGGTGGGCGCGTGCGCTTCACGCGCTGGTTGGAGTCAGTCTTGAGCCCGCCCACCGTGCAACGCAGCTGTCTCCAGCCGCGCCCGTCTCGAGCCCCCTTTGAGATAAGGTTTGGAGACCGCGATGTTGTAAGCCTTATCTTAACATTTTGCAATCCAATTTTAAATTTACTTTTACATGTTAGAGAGAATCTAAAAAATAAGATTAGCATGTTTAACTCTTTACCCTTAAAAAACAGTCAAAATTGCATCTCTTCCACTTGATTAAAACAGTAAAAATTGTATCTCCTGCAGTCTTATACTCCCTCCGTCTACAAAAAAAGTCTCATTGTGGATAGGGCACGTTTTTAAGAACGTTGGTAAAGTGGTTTTGAGTAGGGTAAAAGTTAGAACGTAGGGGTAGTGGTGACACTCACTCTTAAATTTGTTAATCCTTGTTTACTCTTTAGGCTAGTGTTCATCCACACATTATGATGGTTATGCGGTTTTTTCTTTCTCAATTTAATTGAGGTACTGCTTCCCATTTTTATTTAAGGTATTGCTTTCTATTTTTATTTAAGGTACTGCTTTAGATTTTTTTTCAGATTAAATTAAACATAAAATTGAAACCTTGTTGAATTGGAGCCAACATAAAATTGAAGCCAACATAAAATTGAAGCCCATATATATTGAATTTGGAGCCAAAATGAAAGTAAAAAGATGCAAACAGTAAAAATAAAAAAGCACCAATCTTTTGCAGCCAAATTTCTTAAAATGTAACCTTTTTCATTCATTCAATACTCTTAAAAGTTGTCTGATGTGATAAAAAAAATGGGGGGAAATTCAAACCCAATCTAACCACTAAAAATACAATAAATACATCATTAAAGTCTGATTCCATTCATTACAACTACAATGCAATAAATATACAGAAAAATAGCAACATGGCAAATGGAAGAAGTAGATCGAATTTAACAGATGCATAAAGAAACAACAATGCACAATGGCTCCTTCAGCATAATAGCAATGACAGTCTTCACTATGGAGCAAAAAAAGAGGCTGCAGAAAAATTTCATGTTGAATTAAGGACAATATGGCGCTAATGGAAGGAAGCTGCTGCTCAACAGGCTTTGGGAAGACCTATTCAATTGGTAAATTTCAAAAAAGGATCAACACACAAAGACAAGAAGGTACTAAACGTAGAAAAAGTGAGAAAATTATCTATGCTAGAGAGATCTTCCATTAAAATTATGTCAGATAAGCTTGGTGTTAGTAAAAGCTTGCTACATAGGTGGATAAAGAGAAGCAAATATAGCCACATACCAATGCCATTTTTAACCCCTTAAAATATGATTTGTAGACTGAAACTTGGAGCCTTAGACAACTCAACAACAATATTTCTGATGGTAAAATCATTTTTCAGCTAATGTATAACATCATACATGTAGATGAGAAGTGATTTAATTTAACCAAGGTGGCAGGGAGGTACTATCTTCTACCCGATGAGATAGAGCTACATAGGTCATGCAAATCAAAAAGATTTATTGAGAAAATCATGTTCATATGTGCTGTTGTAAGACCACTAATTGCAGAAAATGAAAATGTCATTTTTTATGGCAAGATTGGTATTTTTCCTTTCATAACTGAGGAGCCAGCAAAAAGAAACTCAAAAAACAGATTGAAAATCACCATAGAATTTAAGGCAATTCAAACAATCACACAAAGAGTCATGAAGGAATGTTTCATCAATCAGGTTAGTATATCTTTGTGTCTTACTATCAGAATTATGCAAATTCATGATTTAGTTTTTGGTTTAAAGAGCCACATAATTCTGCAGCTTGTTCCAACCATTAAAGCCAAATGGGCCGCTGGTGCAAGCAAGAACATAATCATACAACAAGACAATGTCAAGCCCCACATCAAGAATAATGATCCAGATTTCCTACAGGCTGCCCAATCTGATGGATTGAACATTCAATTGGTTTGTCAACCATGTAACTCCCCTGACACTAATATCAATGATTTGGGATTTTTTAGAGCCATTCAAACTCTGAAAGATCAAAAGATGGCAAACAATGTGGAAGACATGCTGAAGGATGTGAATGAAGCATTTGATGAATTTCCAGCATGGAAGCTAAATAATGTGTTTCTCACTCTACAAGGTTGCTACAGTGAGATAATCAAAGTGAGAGGCAACAACAATTACAAAATTCCACACACGAACAAGGAAAGGCTTAGGAGGCTTGAATTACTACCAGAATGCCTAGCAGTAGAAGAGCAGCTTGTAAGGGCAATATAGAGTATCTGAATTTGCAACAGGTTCAACCAGGCTCAAGCTACAATGTAGACAACCTAGTGCAGGGACTCAACCAGGTGATTTTAGAAGATTAGATTCTCTTTAGTTCATCTTTAATGGCAAGTGTTTACAGTGACAAACAAAAGCAAGTCAGTTTTTGTGCTGTTTGGAATGTAAACAACCTACTCCATAATCAGTTTTTATGTTGTTCGGGGTATTTCTTGTCTCACCTTTCTGAAATGTAACCTCATTTGCATCATTGACAATAATTTTTTTTAGCCTCCATAATCAAGTTCTTATTATCCTAGTGGTTGCTATAAAGTGATGGTCCCGAAACGAGTTACTAGTGTATGGGGGGGGGGAATACACCAGTTAGGATTTTAAAACTTAATCCTGGAAAAATACTTCAATCGAGTAAGAACACTCAGTTGCAATCTCACAACTGAGTAAGCAACCTCAGCTGAAAGAGTTGTGCGGTGCGGAAAGTGGTGGAAAATAAACTCGTTATAACAACTCACGCTTTTATGCTTGGTTGGTCAAAAACCAAAACAGTTGAATATGCAAATATGCAGTTTGTATGTCGGTTAGTTTGGTCAGTTGAAAGATGCTAATAGTAACTGAACAGAAATAAACACAGACACACAGAATTTAACGTGGTTCGGAGATAACCCTCCTACGTCCACGGGGAGTTGTGAGTCCACACAACTCTGTCCAAGTTCTTCTGGACAAACCACTCAGCTTACGCGGGCTGAGCAACCGTTAAGGATAAGTTTGCGGGTACTTATCAACCTTTACAGTTAAGTTTACAGGTACTTAACAACCTGACTACTCAATTACAGGAAGAGTAGAATCCTCAACCTTTTCAGGTGAAAAAAAAAATGGGTTTCCAACTAAAAGCTCTAGCAAGAAGCGAGCTAAGATCTAACTCTATACGAACTCTCACTAAGTGATGTTCTCAAGGTTCGATCTAAAGACACAAAAAAAAATTATCTAACTCTAGAACCCTCAACTAATGATGTTCTAAGAGATTCAGTTCAGTTCGTGAAGAATATTGCTCTTTTCTTTTTGCTCTCAGATTTCTTCTCGCGTGTGTGTCTTGTTATCCACTTCGAATGAATGAGGGCCTCTATTTATAGGCGGGGAGTATCAACTAGCCGTTGGAGGAGCTGTTGATCTCTGATCGTTGAAAGCGATGGCTTGTCTCTCATCTCTGCAGACTTTCCCGATATGGCATCTGAGTTCTTCTGCTTTCCATCTGAGACATCCTTGTGTTGGGCCAAATGGGGTAGTGACTGAACGGTCAAACCCTCATGTGACTTCCTTTTGAAATTCAAATTCAAACCTTTCTGACAGTCAACCTTGGTTAGTCGGTTGAAAGTCTTGATCTTTATCTGAGTGGTCTTCAGCTGATGTTCTGTCTGAACCGTTGAACTCTCAGCTGACTTTGAACTTCATGTTGAGACTTCTTTATAACTTCTCCCTTCTTGAAACATTCTCTTTATCGGATGGCATTCTATAGCTGATGTTCCAACTGAACAGTTGGCTTGAACTCTCACCTGTCAAAAAGCATAGCTCTCTTAACAGGCAGTCTTGTAACTGATGTTCCTCATCCGATCTTTCATCCGGGGTTGTATCCGAGTGTTGCTCTGTTGCGGTCTTCAGCTGGAGATCTGTAAAGATAAAATCTTAATATTGCTCAAACAGCGAGCCTAACTGCTAACAATAGGAACTGGCAACATCTACTCGGTTGGGGTCAGTTGGTTTTGGAATTCATCAAAACTCATATTAATAAATTTTCCAACATAAAGTCACCCCCCCCTAACTAGGATTTTCATAAAAACCTAATGGTTGCTTAGAAAATTTCAACTAGGGCAGCAAGCATCATTCCAAAACATCAGTCACATAAAAGCACAACACCTAACCTCAGAAAATTGAATCAATTTTCATCACTGGGATTTCTTTCCAACATATCACAACAATAACATAATTTAGCATCCATAATTCTCAGGAAAATTCAAGCATGACATCACCAACCCCCCAACATATCCCAAATTCAGTGCACATATTCTTAGAAAATTTCAACTAGGGCAACCAACACCAATCAACAATATCATTCAGATAAAAGCAGAGCACCTAATCTCAGAAAATTGAATCAATTTTCATCACTGGGATTTCTTTCCAACATATCACAACAATAACAGAATTTAGCATCCATAATTTTCAGGAAAATTCAAGCATGGCATCACTAGCCCTCAACATATCTAAAATTCAGTGCACATATTCTCAGAAAATTTCAACTAGGGTAGCCAACATCAATCAACAACATCATTCTAAAAAAGTAGAGCACCTAACCTCAGAAAATTGAATCAATTTTCATCACTGGGGTTTATTTCCAACATATCACAACAATAACATAATTTAGTATTCATAGTTCTCAAGCAAATTCAAGCATGACATCACCAGCCCCCAACATAATCAAGTGTAGAATGTAAAAAATTAGAACACAATCACCTGATCATATTAGAGACAAAATTGTAGGGAAGAACATCCTTAGGATCTGAAGATATGCAATTCGATCCTCTTCGGTTTGCACTCTTTTCACAGGTGGTACGGGTTCTTCATCCACAAAGATTTCACCATTGGCCATCTATGCGTCGTAGCCAAATTCAGGCATACTAGTTTCAATGAGCCCAACCAACCGCCTATACTTTTCAGACTCGTACAAGGCAAAATCAGAGATCAACTCCTCTTCCGTGAAAGTTATTTCCGGCAAAGATAGAGGTCTCCATGGAATCGTTGAAAGCACAATCTTTTCAGATTCCACGAGAGAGAGAGAGAGAGAGAGAGAGAGAGAGAGAGAGAGAGAGAGAGAGAGAGATCTCCACGGAATCGTTGATGGCCGCCGTGGAGGAAGAGAGATGATTCAGATCTGCTGATGGCGAGAGCGGAAAAGTCTTTGGTTCAGATTCCACGGCAGAGAGAGAGAGAGAGTTCTCCATGGAATTATTAACGGCAGAGAGAGAGAGAGAGATCTTCGATTCAGAGAGCAAAAATGTCGCTGGTGTTTCCAGCACCATTTCCACATAGTCAGACTCCAACTCTCATGAGTAGGTTGGAATCGGGAGAGAAGTAAGTGGCAATCTGAGTAAGATAGGGGTGAATCGGAGCCACACATATTTTCAGAGAGAGGCGGAGAGTCAGAGGTAGACATCGGAGATGAGAAGGGAGAGAAACAACGAAAGTGAGCTAGGGTTTGCAGAGAAATTATTAGGTCGAGATTTTAGTTGTGAGGGTAGTGGTAATTGGGTTGGGCTGTTTGTTTTTGGGGATTTTGGGTTGGATAATTAGTGTTAGGATTAGTGGGTTTTAGGTTAATTATTTGGGGTGGGTCCATAATGGCAAATGGTAGTAAATATGGGAAAGTAAGAAGGATGTTATTGTCCAAAAAACTATAATTCTTTTTCGTGAATGCAAAAATATAGGTAAGTAGAACTCTTTTTCGTGAACGGAGGGAGTACATTTATTCATCATATCTTCTTCAATCTCCAATTCTTTATCCGAGGTATTCACTAATTCATGGTAACTCTTACTATATTATTTGTGTTTTCACTAACTATTTATACATCTCATACTTATAGGTAAAATTTTCCGATGACATTTTGGATGAATTGGGTGTTAATGAATTTATTTTGATTATGTCAATTAAATATTTAGTGTTATATACTCCCTTCGTTCATGATATATCTTCCTAGGAGGGAATGACACGGGGATTAAGAAAAATATTGATGAGTTAATTATGAGTGGATAAAAGGTGGTTGAGTTTGTATTGAGTGGAGAAAGGGCCCCACATTGAAGGAGTGATATATTAATTAATTGAGATAGTAGTGAGTGATATATTAATTAATTGAGATAGTGGTGGGCCATATGTGGTATTTTAGGTAAATAAATTGATAAAGTAAGGATATGGAGTAATAATTTATTACGGTATGATGTCTAAAATTAGCTAGGAAGATATATGGGGGACACTCCAAAAAGAAAAGATAGGAAGATGTATCAGGGACGGAGGAGTATTATTCTATATTTAGTATTACACATTTTTTTGCTTGATTATTATGTGAACACCAAAAATATATATTAATAATATATTTTTTTGCCGCAAAGAAACTGTGAACATCTCATAAAAATCATCGAATAATAAATACTCATAGAGAAAAAAACTCATCAAGAAGTTTACACCTCTTCAAAGAAACCTCGAGTTGAAATTAAAATAAGCGTGAATGTGATGAAAATATGTGCTTCCAGAATATGAGTAAAGAGAATTATTATAATAATATTATATTATAATTATATATAAAATTTATTTTAATTATTTTTAAATATTTTGCCCCCAACCTTCGGGACCTAGCTCCACCAATGATAACAATATAAGCAGAACATAGACTAGAAAGTAGTATATAAAAAGTTAAATTTAGCAATTCCTGCATAATTTTCTTTCATTTAATATCAATTTCCTCCAATTAATCCTAACAGATAATCATAATATGTCTTTGTATATAGTATATCTCTTTCAACATACCAGTCTTGAAAATCAATGTAACTGAAGTCATTGATTACCTTCGGCCATTTATACAACTGGAAGATGACGTGTCTAAAAGCATATGTATAAAATAAAATCGAATATTTTGAAAACTTTTTTTGTTTCCCGGACATGAGTGAGGAGAATGATGGAGTTTGAACCCAAGACATCGATCCTCTTGAGTGTCATGTGACCCCTTGGATACAAAATTTGGAAAACTAATATCTTCATAATGAACTTTGTGATTTTGTCCATTTACGTGGTCCTAAAATATCTCGAATTGCTCTCATTTTTCTTCATACAGTACACGAATTATATAATGCGTGACTATTTATATGAGCTATCAATTATATTTATATTTCATTGAATTTCTCTGTAATTCACGCATTAATGTAGGGAAAATATAATATATAAGGGGCGTTTACTAAGCGGAATAAGTCGGATAGATAAAAATAATATAGTCTAATCAAGTGTTTACTTTTAAGGATTAAATTCAAGGATATCTCATAGCACATGATCATTGTTCATATTTGAAACTACACATGTGGGATTGAAGTAATCATGGAATAAAAATAATCAATCCTATCATATTTAGTAAACGCCCCAATAAGTATTTGTTTTCTCAAGTATTAAATGATTTATGATGGGAAATAGTGTAATATCCATATCGAATATGCATGGCATACATATAATTTAATTTTTCATATTTACAAAATTGCCACTATAGTGGATAACACTGAGGTGAGAATAAAAAGGGTAGCATTTAAACTTATTTCAAAATTAATGACCATTACTAACTAAATAAAAGCATTGCTTTCAACTTTGTTTGGGAAAACAAAAAAAAATTGCTTTCAACATACTGTACCATCAAATGAAAGTATAGTTTAATTGATTTAGACTTCACAAACCTTCCCCAGATAATGGAATTAAACACTAATTATTTATTACAGTATCATTTTATCATACAATTTCTGATTTATTTTTTTAAGTTTTCAGTTATCTATCTCTTTTCACTTAAATAGTCTCATAGATTCTTTCTTTTTTTGGGGAGAAAAAACAGTCTCATAGATAAGAAGGACATATAATTTTTTTATTTTTTTTGAATCATTGGATTAAATGTCTAACTTTGCTTCTGGCACGTAATTTTTACTTTTGAAGCCATTAAAATGCATCAACGCTGGCACTTTAGATGTAGATTAGTTTGAATTATTAGATCGTGACGCCACATCAATAAAAATTTAAATAAAATTTTGGTCGTCTTAAAAAGACAAAACTAATGACGATGTTATTCTGTTATTGTTATTGCAAGTGGGGGCGTCTATTTGATTTTATTATTAAAATAATTGGGTATTAATTGTTAAAGCTCTGTTGTACATAAATAGATACTATATTATGGTAAACCAATTAGAGCAAACATCAACTTATTCAACTGTAAGCTTCTTAACCCTTTCATAAAAAAAAAAGAAATACAATGTAAGCTTTTATACTTCGTAAATACATATTTCATACTTCGTAAATACATATTTCCTCTGACCTAGTGATACTGTTATCATTTTCTTATTTAGATATTTCACTTACATTGTTATCTTATAAAGGAAATTTTAACTCTTCAAAATCTTCGAAAGTAATGAAATTATCCATTTTCTATCTTTTTATCTTTATTCTTAATCACCGTGCCGAATAGTAACATAATAATTTTAATGGGTCGGAGAAAATATATATTTACGAGAATATTGAGAGGGGCAAAAGGGTAAAATAGTCCGAATGCCGAATTTTTAGTCTTAATTAATTCTCGAAATTGAGAGAATTGTCCGTATGTATCTCAAACGGTTGAAATGAATTTCTAATTTATTAATTAGCGGATAAATTATACTACCAAGTTTTAACGAATTAATTGTTCTTATGAGGGAAACGATGACTGCTTCCATTTGTTTGAAAAATTTATTGTTATTACCCTTCGGTCCCAATAACAAGATTTTGGCATAGATACTAAGTCACACAATTTTTAGATCATAAATATATATTTATGATCCATAATTTATATAAACGGTACAGATTTGAGATAACATAATTATATATTAGAAAGTTTTTACAAGTTAACTAGTTAACATGCTTTGTTGCTGCGCGAGATCAAGCTGCTTTGCAGCAGCAAATCTTTCCTTTAGAAGGTAGTTCAGAGTGGAGCTGTTCGAAACAGGGGTGCTATCGTTTGGACGTAAATTATGTTGTTGACGAAAGAAATGGCCGGGGTGGTGTGGGTGCAGTTTGCAAGAAAGGACGACGGCCGCATCATTTTTGCTTTGGCTAAACCGGTTTCTGTTTCTACTACTATCTTGCATGGCGAGTTGAAAGCTCTTATGCATGAGATTTTGTCAGTGTATCACAGATGATTTATCATCAGTAAAGGTCTTCTCAGATTCTTTGTTGGCGGCAAGAATCATCGCAGAGGAAGAGAAGGAAAGTAGTGTGTTATGTGGTGATATGTTTGATTTTTTTGAAAATGTGCAGAAAATAAATGTTCTGGCGATCAAATATATGCGTCGAGAGGCTAATAGAACGGCTCATGAATTAGCTCAATTTACAAAAAGTTTAGATTTAACCATTGTTTGACATAATAACTGGTCATTGTGGCTTGAGAAATTGTTGCTATTGATTATGCTTGATTAATGAAAGTTATTTTGTTCCCAAAAAAACTCATCAATAATAATGATAAAATAATAATAATAATACTAGCGAATGGCTTTCCATATTTGGCAAGTCTAGACAATAAACGACGTCATTATTTCTGTTACGAATTCATTATCACTTTTATTTATACTCCTTTGTTTGGTTATTATCAATTTATTATTATTATTATTATTATTATTATTACGATATCATTGATAAAACTATGGTGTTGTGGTGCAGATGCACCCGATGCAAATGATGAAATAAGAAGCACTAATCAAAATCAACACGCAAGTCAAGATTTTGTGCCTTTTTTTTTTTTTTTTTTTTTTTCCAACTTTCCGATCTACTCAAGATTTGGGATTTGTATTATTGAATAGATAAAAAAGCGATATTACTTAAATTCCACGACTGCAGACTACGTGGCAATGTGAAAATAAGCGACGCACAGAGACACACACATTTCACTCGTGTCAGTGTAATAATGATAGATAGCAAGACTCTGAGAGAGAGAGAGAAGCTCAGCGCAATCAAATTTGAGAGAGAGAGAGAGCGAGCGAGCGAGCGAGCTGGTTCAAGAAAAGAAAAGATTGCACTCTGATTATTGCAGCTCGAAGTCTGCGCGTTACTGGATAATATCAACTGACTTCGTTGTCAGCGGATGGATTGAAGAATTAGAATTTGGTTTTCGATCATTTGGTGTCTGAAGTTGAAATTTTGAGGTTAGCCCACTTCGAGTGAAGTTGCATCACATGAAATTTCGACAGTTGGGTTTCATTACTGTGGAGTTCGGAGACGATGAGATTTTGGTTGTTGCTTTCTCAATGATTAAATTCTTAAGCTCTACAGAGTTATGTGGCTGATATTTAGTTGACCCCACAGTAGAATTCCTTCACCAGCCAAGAACAATTAAATCTTTTTACTCCTCTTTTATTTTTTTGTTGTCATCTTCTCTCTTCCCTTTTCTTCTAATCTGTCATAATTTCCGTAAAAGATTAGTGGGGTCTTTTTCTCCTGCTCGGAAGTTTCCGTTTTCTTGTCCTAGAGATTGAGAATTTCCCTTTGCAAAAAACTGAATCTTGAATCTAGGAAAGTTAGCTTCTTTAAAGATTCTTGAAATCAAGATTTTTTGGGAAGGAGGCTAGGAGCTGTTTTTTGAAATCATAGATTGAACAAAATGGCATCTAGAGTGGATTTTGAGGAAGGGTTGGAAACGAAAGGGGATATGTGGGATTTAGAGCAGAAGCTTGATCAGCCTATGGATGAAGAGGCTGGAAGGCTTAAAAATATGTATAGAGAAAAGGTAAAGAAAAAAGCTAATTAAAGTTATTTTGCTTTTTTTATGTTTGTAGCCTGGCCATGGAATGGATGTTTCTAAGTGATGATGTGAAGCACATGATTGTAACATTGTTTGAATTTTTTGCAACTTTGACCCCTTCTTTTCACTTTGCCTTATGAACTGAGAGAATCTTGATGATTGGTATTGGTATTGATATTGTTATCTTTTGTTTTTCTCTCTCTAGCTCTTAAGAGTTGAGACCACATGCTTATGCTGTGGAGTTTTATTGGGTTGGTTGTAAATAACTATCTAATTTTCATATCAGATAATTTGGAGAAGCTGGTTTATTGATTTGCTGTTGTTCATCTTAATCTGTTACTTGAAAATGGATGTTTGGATGATATATACAATCATAGAGTGTTCTTTTTTGAATTTCCACTAAGTTGATGCAGGCATTAATTAGTTTGGGAGTTATGTGGGGATATTATGTTATTTTGTTTTGGGTAATGGTGAACTAACATACTTAATTATTTGCTTAACAGAAATTCTCGTCACTTCTGCTCTTGAGGCTTGCATTTCAGAGTCTGGGAGTGGTATATGGGGATCTAGGAACGTCTCCGTTGTATGTATTCTACAATACTTTTCCTCGGGGAATAGATGATACGGAGGACGTTATTGGGGCCCTCTCGTTGATTATATACTCTCTCACGCTCATACCACTCCTCAAGTATGTTTTTATTGTGTGTAGAGCGAACGACAACGGTCAAGGTAGCTGCTCCTGTCGGACAAAGATTTATGATGTTTCATTTGGTCTTTCTTCATCATAATATAGAAGGGTTTATGTGTTGTGAATAGACATAGTAATAACATTCTTCTCTTTGTGTAGGGGGAACTTTTGCACTTTATTCGTTACTCTGTCGGCATGCTAAAGTGAGAACGATTCCCAATCAACATCGGACTGATGAGGAGCTGACAACTTATAGCCGTAACACAGTCCATGAGCGTTCTTTTGCTGCTAAAACGAAGACGTGGCTGGAGGCAAATGCATTTAGGAAAACTTCCCTTCTTATTCTAGTACTTGTCGGCACGTGCATGGTGATTGGTGATGGGATCCTCACTCCAGCTATATCTGGTAATTATGTTTGTTTATAACTAGTGCCTTTTTATCAAACAATAAAATAATGTGTGAATTGGTACTATTTTTTACTTATATCAAACTCTTTATTGACCAAAATGAGTATCACAGTTCTTTCTGCTTCGGGGGGGATCAAGGTGGACCACCCCAAGATGAGCAACGGTATGATCTACTCTCGATGGTTGTGTTGTTCTCATGTCTTGGTTGTGGAATTCTGTTTATGGTTTTTGTTACGAGATTGAACATCTATTCTTTGATGCAGATATCGTGGTGCTTGTAGCCGTGATCATTTTGGTGGGATTGTTCAGCATGCAGCATTATGGAACAGATCGAGTTGGTTGGCTGTTTGCTCCAGTCGTACTGCTTTGGTTCCTCATTATCGGAGGCATTGGTATCTACAACATATACAACTATGATAGCTCAGTTCTGAGAGCCTTTTCACCTGTGTACATTTATCGATATCTTTCAAAAGGAAAGAAAAAAGGTTGGACGTCCCTTGGCGGGATCATGCTCAGTATCACAGGTTTACGTTTCTCCTTACTCTCTCCCCTTCTCTCTCTCTCTCTCTCTCTCTCTCTCTCTCTCTCTCTCTTGTGCTATCTCTCTCACATACAAATGCACCATAAGGGTCTGCTCGGGCTTTCATATTTCTTTATTAGGTAGGGATACTTTAGTATACTCTTAAAAGTGAGTACTTATTTTGGTTGCCCGTTATTGCAGGAACGGAAGCACTTTTTGCTGATCTTGCTCATTTTCCAGTTTCTGCTGTACAGCTTGCTTTTACCGTTTTAGTTTTTCCTTGCCTTCTTCTAGCCTACTCTGGGCAAGCAGCATACCTCATGCAGAATAAAGAGCATGTGCGCGATGCATTTTATCGATCAATCCCAGGTTTGTTCTCTCTGCAACGAGTACGAGATTTTGAGAATTGAATGTGAACAGTCATTACAGTAGCTAAGACACATAAAGTAGATCTTTGTTCATCTAAAATGTTTATATTACATCAGAAATCCATTTAATTCCTGACTTGGTCGATTTAAATTTCTTTTGCAGAAAGAATATACTGGCCGGTTTTTATTATTGCGACTTTAGCAGCAATTGTTGCTAGTCAAGCCACTATATCTGCTTCATTTTCGATAATCAAGCAGGCTCATGCCCTTGGCTGTTTTCCGAGAGTCAAAGTCGTACATACATCAAAGACATTTCTCGGGCAGATATATATTCCCGACATGAATTGGATTCTCATGGTTCTTTGCATTGCTGTTACTGCTGGATTCAGAAACCAGAGCCAAATCGGCAATGCTTACGGTATGTGGTCATGCTTAACTCGTGCAATGCTTACGTTTACTCTGGGTGATAGATTAGAATGACAACAGTATATGATTTGAGTATTTAAAGAATTAGATGATCAAATAAAACAGCTCAAAATTGTTTTTTCCTATCAAATTATGCCGTGGATTAGCCAATAATATTTTTATATCTATCTTAAGTTACCACCCAAAGTGAACACCTCAAATGAACCGGATGTAGATTATGTGGCATGAAATGCATTGAATCTGTTGTTCCGTCTGTTTCATCCTTAGTTCTCATGAGAATTCCATCAACGATGATGCCAACAGGTACTGCGGTTGTAGTTGTCATGCTCGTGACCACACTTCTCATGACTCTTATAATGTTGCTAGTCTGGCACTGCCACTGGATCCTCGTCTTTTTGTTTACGGTCTTATCGCTAGTGGTGGAATGCACGTATTTTTCGGCCGTGCTTTTTAAGGTCGATCAAGGTGGTTGGGTCCCTCTCGTGATTGCTGCTGCGTTCCTTCTCATCATGTACGTCTGGCATTATGGAACACTAAAACGGTATGAGTTCGAGATGCATAGTAAGGTTTCGCTAGCTTGGATTTTAGGTCTTGGTCCCAGCTTAGGGCTCGTCCGTGTACCAGGGATCGGGCTCGTGTACACGGAGCTAGCCAGTGGAGTGCCTCACATTTTCTCTCACTTCATCACCAACTTGCCCGCTATCCACTCCGTCGTAGTCTTTGTCTGCGTGAAGTACCTCCCTGTTTACACGGTACCCGAGGAGGAACGGTTTCTCGTGAAACGTATCGGCCCGAAGAACTTCCACATGTTCCGTTGCGTTGCAAGATACGGCTACAAGGACCTTCACAAGAAAGACGACGACTTTGAGAACAAGCTGTTTGCCAATCTCTTCACGTTTGTTAGGCTGGAGGCAATGATGGAAGGCTGCTCCGACTCGGACGAGTACAGTCTGTATGGGCAGCAGACAGTGCAGTCGGGGGACTTGCTCCTGAAGGAAAATGGCGAGACATCTACCGCAAATCTTGATTTTACGATGTCTTCAGTCGACTCGATTGTCCCTGCTCGATCACCAATGCATGTAAACATGACGCACACCTCGTCAGGACAAGAGAGCGCAAAGACGGACGGGGATGAGTTGGAGTTCATGAGAAGTTGTAGAGATGCTGGGGTGGTTCACATTCTGGGAAATACAATAGTAATAGCAAGGAGGGAGTCTAGGATTTATAAGAAAATTGCGATTGATTATATTTATGCTTTTCTTAGAAAGATTTGCAGGGAAAATAGTGTGATATTTAATGTGCCTCATGAAAGCCTCTTGAACGTTGGTCAGGTTTTCTATGTGTGAATTAGTATTATTTTGGTTATCTACAATAATAAAGAGGGATTTTTTGTTTGCTGCATGTTGTGTTTTTAATTTTAAGTTTATTCTTAATTTTTTAAGAGCAGTACAAATTACAATAGGAGATCACCAACACGGTACTTAGCTATTTAATATTATAAGGGGGTTGGTTTGGTTCCAAGCGGTGGGAGAGATTTAACTTCAAAAACATTCCTGATGTTGGAGCCCTTCTCTCCTTTTCTGATCATTCCATACTTATTTGTAACCAATGTAGCCCGTATTGTCCAATTGGGGAGAGCCACGTGGCATCAATTGCCGCCCTACTTGCGATTGCATAGTGGTCGATCGGGAAGACGCGATCGTCCGTTGTACATATTTTGTGCACCAATTAAAAGCTGTGCTCGTAAAGTTGTGAATTTAAATAATACTAGTAAGCCATGTGACATGTTTTATTTTAGGGTTAATGGTATGTAAATTTCCAAACTATTTGAGTTGTCGCGTTTCGCACAATTTCAAAAAAATTAGTTTCGTCTAATTTTGCCACCCGACTCGATTTTCGGTGAATCTAAGCTGACATGGCTGAATTTAAATTCCTCTATAACCACACCGCTAAGGATAGAGACATCCACGTCGCTGCCATGCTCGACTAGGTCAAAGACCAGCCACCATAGAGCCGCTCGAACGGGTCGAATCATTTTCTCATGCTTGGGCGGCTGACGTGGAATTTCCGGCGTCTCACCGACAACAACGGCGATTGGGGCACGAGCCTCACATACATGCCCCTGATGAAGAGCGTGTTCAACATCACCGTCGCGAGGGACCGGTGGGACCTACTCAAGGTCAGCATCCCATACGCGAAAGCGTTCCACCCAAGATCCAAATCTAATATGCCAATATCCGCCAATGATAGGATTTGATCTGGGCCAAGCAAAGATCCAACCTCTTCACCTTTATCGGGCCGACCCGAAAGAAAATCCGAGACGGCTTCCGGGGGCTCATGGATTATTATAAAAAAGAAATGATGTGTAAATGGGTGGATTGCTCCGTCACCCATTGCTACGATGTAGCCCCATATGAAAGATTCAATCTGAAAGAACAAGAATGTGAGTTGTTGTTTAATCAAACTCGTAACTTTCATCATTTAAATTATGCCATGTCAGATCGGACTTCGCCGGAAATCAAGTCGGGTGGCAAAATCAGACGAAATTAAAACTTTGAAAATTGTGAGACATATTTTTTTCTAGGGTGCAAAACGCGACAACTCAAAGAGTTTGGAAAGTTATAAGCCATTAACCCTGTATTTTATATGTATATTATATTTTATTTAGAAATTGTGATGTTGTTCGCGTTAATTATATAAATTAGAGCTGGACTTGGGTGCAATCGGTTCGACCCGAACCCGACCCGCCCGCGGATTATTAAAAAAAAAAAAAAGAAAACAACGCGTTGACAACGTACATAAATGTAAATCACGGAATAACTTATCAAAAGTGGGGTTAGCTTAATGGTCAAGCTCCTCTCCTTAGAAGTAGGAGATGCACGTTCGAATCTTTACTGGAGCAAATTTCCAGTTTTTTCTAATTTTTTTTATCATTTTTTCAGTTTTCTTTTTATCTTTATCTTTTTCTTTTTCCTTTTCGTTTTTTTTTTTCCTTTTTCCTTCATCTATACTTTCCTTTATTTTCGTTATTTCATTTTCATTTTTTTTTATTTCTCTTTTTTTTTTAAACAATTTTCAGATTTCTTTTTTAATTTTATTGTTTTATTTTTCTCATTTTTCATTTTGATTGGGGATTTAATAAATCTTAATTGGAATTGATAACCTTAAGGCGGTTGATAATATAAAACAATTTAATGTAAATTGCTCAAAAAAATATTTGTTATAAGAAAAACTTATATATAACAATAATTAAAAGTAATAATTGACATGAACTAATAGGTAATGTTTCAAAAATTTTACTTTTCATAACGACAATATTTACATTTATTCACTATACCTTGTACTTTAAGTTATTTGTTCAAGTAATTATTGTCATGATAGAAAGTATTTTTTTATATGAAGAAAGGTAACGTTCAGAACAATTACTTTTTTTCGCAACAATTATTATTTTTGTTCACGACAACATGTACTTTTATTTATTTTTGTATGTAATTATTGTCGTGATGAAAAGTAATTATTGATATAAAGAAATGTAATATTTCAAAAATATTACTTTTCGTAATGACAATGTTTACTTTTATTCACAAAAATTTGTACTTTGAGTTATTTGATCAAGTAATTATTGCCGTGATGAAAAATAATTATTGATATGAAAAAAAGTAATGTCTTATAAATATTACTTTTCTTCACGACTTATTTTTGTTCACGACAACGTGTACTTTTATTTATTTTTGTATGTAATTATTGTCGTGATGAAAAGTAATTATTGATATAAAGAAATGTAATATTTCAAAAATATTACTTTTCATAATGACAATGTTTACTCTTATTCACGAAAATTTGTACTTTTAGTTATTTGATCAAGTAATTATTGTCGTAATGAAAAATAATTATTGATATGAAAAAAAAAGTAATGTCTTACAAATATTGTTTTTCTTCACGACTTATTTTTGTTTACGAGAACGTGTACTTTTAGTTATTTGCTCAAATAATTATTATCGTGATGTAAAGTAATTATTGATATGTATGTAATGTTTCAAAATTAGTTACTTCTTTTTTATTTGCGACAATGTTTATTTTATTCATCACAACTCTAATCACTAATATTAGGGTGTCATTGACACATTATACACCCTAATCACTCCTACCAAACGGGCCTTAAAAGTATAAGTTGTCATAAATAAAAATAATTATTGTCGTTAAGAAAAGTAATAATATAAATAGTTATTTTTCTTCACGAGAATAATTATTTGACTAAATAACTAAACGTATAAGTTATCGTGAATAAAAGTAATAATTATTCTGAACAAAAGTAATATTTGTGAAACATTACGTTTCTTTATATCAATTATTACTTTTGCTTACAATAATGATTACTTGAACAAATAATTAAAAGTACAAGCTGTCGTGATTAAAAGTAAATATTGTCGTTAATAAAAGTAATAGTTATGAAACATTACATTTCTTCATATTAATAATTACTTGTTGTTGGGAAATTTATTAGTAAGAGTTTTGATGAATTTCAAAACCGACTGACCCCAACCGAGTAGATGTTGCCAGAACCTATTGTTAAAAGTTAGGCTCGCTGTTTGAGCAAAGTTGAGATTTTATCTTTACAGGTCTCCAGCTAAAAAGATGGCAACAAGGCATCACTCAGACAGAACATCAGTTATGATGAAAGACAACTGAGAGTTCATATGTTCAGATGGAATGAGAGGGAAGTCTTCAGAACATCAGTTGTGAAGGAAACCAACTGAGGGTTCGTCAGATGAGAAGCAGTAGAGAGGAAGAGAATATCAGATGAGAAGGAAGTCATCTGAAGGTTCAAACTCAACTGACTAAATACAAGGAAGACAACTAAGGGTTCAGTTTCAGAACCTCAGTTAAAGAACTCAAACAAGAAGATCAACAGCATGAAGTTCAAAGTCAGCTGAGAGTTCAACGGTTCGGTCAGAACATCAGCTGAATACCACTCAGATAAAGATCAAGATTTTCAACCGACTAATCGAGGTTGACTGTCAGAAAGGTTAAGATTTGAATTTCAAAAGGAAGTCACATGAGGGTTTGACCGTTCAGTCACTACCCCATCTGGCCCAACACAAGGCTGTCTCAGAAGAAAAGCAGAAGAGCACAGATGCCATATCGGGAAAGTCTGCAGAGATGAGAGACAAGCCATCGCTTTCAACGATCAGAGATCAACAGCTCCTCCAACGGCTAGTTGATACTCTCCGCCTATAAATAGAGGCATTCTCTCATTCGAGAGGGATACAAAACAAGAGATAGAGAAGTGCAATCACAAGAGAAACAAGCAAAATCTGCAAAAATCACATTCTAAGAGCATCAGCAGCTGAGAGTTCAAGAGTGATAGAACATTAGTAGCTGAGGGTTCATAGAGTTATAATCTGTCTTAGATCTTAGTTTGAGTGTTTATTCGTTCAAGCCATAGATCCAGCTCTCATTCGTGATTGAGCTGTAGTTGGAAAATCCACCCACATACACATCTTAAAAAGTGTTTGTTAGGATCATACTCTTCCTGTAATTGAGTAGCTAGGTCGTCAAGTACCCGCAAACTTGACATAGGTTGTTAAGTACCCGCAAACTTAACTGTAAAGGTTGATAAGTACCCGTAAACTTATTGCAACGGTTGCACAGCCCGGGTAAGCTGTGTGGATCTGTCCAGAAGAACTTGGATTGAGGTGTGAGGATTCACATCTCCCCGTGGACGTAGGAGGGTTATCTCCGAACCACGTTAAATCCTGTGTGTCTGTGTTTATTTTTATTCAGTTACTTATTGCATTTTTAACTGACCTAACTAACCGGCATACAAACTGCATATCTGCACATTCTCAACTGTTTTGGTTATTGACCAACCGTGCTAAAAGCGTGAGTTGTTTTTAACGAGTTTAATTTCCACCACATTCCGCACAGTACCACTCTTCCAGCTGAGGTTGCTTACTCAGCTGTGAGATTCCAACTGAGTCAGTTTTACTCAGTTGAAGTTTTTTTTTTGGGTTAAGTTTTAAAATCCTAACTGGTGTATTCCCGCCCCACATACACTAGTAACTCGTTTCGGGACCATCAAGTGCTATCAGAGCAGTGGTTCAAAAGACTGCTGACTCTGTTTCACAAGGTGTGAATTCGAGAAATTTTCTTCAGTGGTCAACTGAACAGATCTTTTCACGCCAGTGCATATTTGCTCGCATATTTGTTCTGTTTTTGTGTGCAGATGGACGTCAAGGACAAGATCGTCGTCATGTTCTCAGTAGTCAATTATACATTATGGAGAACTCGAATGAAGAAGATCCTTCTATAAAAGCATCATAGGATGCAACAAGTTTTCACTTCCGGACCAATCGTCATCAAAGATAAAATAGTACGCACCCCCACAAATCCCAACGATGGAGATACAATGGTGGAATATGTGGAGAAATAGCCGGAAGACTACACTCCAGAGGAGGCCAAGGTGAGCCAGTTGGATATCTGGGCTCAGAGCACAATAATGTCCACAGTTGGACAAGATTATCTGTCTTGGATAGAGGAGTGTGAGACTGCAAAAGAAATGTGGGACATTCTGGCATCGCTAAGTGAAGGAAGCGATGAGACAAAGGAAAACAAGTTCTCACATGCATGTCAAGATTTGACAACTTCAGTCTGCGACCTGATGAGACTATCGATCAGCTAGAGCTCCGGTTTATGGACATCATCAGAAGAATCCAGTCGATCCGAAGAGGAAAATACACACTAAGAGAAATCAATCTCAAAGTGTTGCAAGCTCTACCGGCTGAGTGGGATACTTTCACCAATATCCACGAAAGCCGAGCTGACCTTGGTGAAATGGGAACTGAAAGATTGTTCTCAATCTTAAAAGGAAATGAGTATAAGGTCAACAGGAGGAGATCGCAGTCCTCAGGTCAGACAAGTAAAATTGAGGATGTTGGCTCAGCCTCAAAGTCAGTTGCTCTTCGAGCTGACTACTCGAAATCGAGATCATCGAGGCCAACCAGATCGGCTGACACGACTGCAAAGGAGCCAAGCAGAGAGGAACTGCAACAGAACATTGCAGCTCTGTCAAAGAAGCTAGCCGACATGGACACTCGGTTCGGGAAATACAAACGATTCTACAAATCAAACCGAACTCGAGATAGCTCAAAGCCTATCACCAACGGCTGTTTTGAATGCGGAAAGGAAGGTCATTTCAAGGCTGACTGCCCAGATCTATCGAAGAAAGAGAGAGATGCTCTAAGGGTAAACAAGCTGGAAAGAACAAGGCCATGGTTGCAGAAGAAGCAGCTGACGATATGGATATCTTCACTGACACCGAAGATGAAGATGAGCTGACTTCTACCAACAACGTCATCAGTCAGGATCAATGCCTCATGGCACTTGGAACCAACCAAGATGATATTGAGGTAGAATCTAATCCTGCTCAATTAAACTCTTCCAATACTTCTAACATGCAGGAATCTTTGAACGATGAGTTGGAACCCTCCTGGAGTGATTTTCAAGAACTCAGTGAGGAGCTGCATCACCAATCGGTTGAGTTTAAGAGTCTTCAAGCTCAGTTCGCCAAACTTGAAGATTCCTTAACCGAAAAGGACGACCTGATCAAAAACCAAACCGAGGAGATTGAGAATCTCAAGAGTCAACTGAACGAGGCTAAGGCTCCAGCTGATGAGGAGTTGACAAAGCAGAACAAGGAACAACAAGATCAGTTGAAAAATCAAGAGGCTCAGATCGAACAGCTGATAAAGAAGTCAGATGGACAAACCGAGTAGATAACTGTACTCGTCAAGGAGTTGCAAACTGAGAAGGACAATCTAATAAGCTGTATCAGTCATCCAAGATCATAGAGAATCTTATCAGTTATAGTAGACAGATGGATGACGTGTCAGGTCTCGGCTATGATGTTGTCAAGGATACTGGGATTCCACCAGCAACCTTCATCAAAGCTGTAGAAGTCACAGCTGTCGAGCCAGACACAACTGAGTCTCCTGAAGCTAATTCAACCTCCACCTCTCAACAAGTTCAAACGACCAATAGGATTACAACTGAGAAGGGAAAATGAGTTGCAGATGTAGGACAGAATGTTCCATCGGTTGAGGTATCAACCGAGGGGAAATGTTCCAAAAGTCAGAAGAGGAATCAGAGGCGTCGAAGGCACAATCGCAACCGATCTCAGAATCAGAACCGACCTCTGCATCAACCTCAAAGTCAACGTCAGAAGGAATGGAACCAACCTCAGAACAAACATGGGTTCAATCGTCTGAATCAACAACGATTCCAACATCAGTTCGACCAAAGGTTCCAACCGAGTCAACCAATGAGGAACTGGTCAAATAACTGGAGATATTCATGCCATAATATGAATCATCAACAGGGCATGAATAACTACAGACAACCCCAGGAAGTTGGAATCATAATCAGCCACAAAGATTCCAACATGGCGTCCGACCTCACAGACAAATCCAAAAGGATAAAAATCGCCATCAAAACAGGGGGAAAGCCTCACCTCCTAAAGCTCAATATGGGAGAAATCCAACTCCTCCCAAGAAACAGAACATCTCTATTAACAACAAGCCTAAGGATAACTGATGTGTTGTTATAGTTGATGATGAAGGAAAAGTGATCTGGAATGATAAATCCATCAGAGTATACAGGAAAAAGCGACGCACAGTTTCAGGGGGAACTGGTTCTAACCCTCCAGGACCCAACTGAAATTGGGGACCTAAGCGAGTTTCTCTTTGCAGGTACAGGAGAAACAGCTGAGGAAGAAGAAGGCGTCTGCTACAATGTGGGTGATGGATAGTGGATGCTCGAAACACATGACAAATCTGAAGGATTTGCTTGGAAGTTTCGTGGACAAAGAAGGTCGTTCAGTTACTTTTGGTGATAACTCAAAAGGTTACACCAGAGGTTATGGTACCCTTGAAACCAATCATGTTTCAATTTCTAATGTCTCTTATGTTGATGGATTGAAGCATAACTTGCTCTCCATCAGCCAATTCTGTGATAATGGTTTCTCTGTCAAGTTTGATGCACAGGGTTGCAGGGTTAAAGATGTCAGATCAAAGCAGGTGATATTGTTGGGAAATTGATCACCAACAGGGAATGTCTATTACGCTGACTGGAACAGCAGCCTCCCTGACACCTGCCTGTTATCAAAAAGCAGTTCTGATGTGAGCTGGCTGTGGCACAGAAGGCTCAACCATCTGAACTTCAAGACGATGAACCGACTCGCCAGACAAGAACATGCAAGAGGCATACCAAACAGAGTGTTTTCAACAACACACATCTGCAGTGCATGTCAGCTGGGAAAGCTCGCTAGATCCTCCTTCCGGTTGAAGTCAACTCCCTCAACCGACCGAGTGTTACAGCTGATTCATATGGATCTCTTCGGGCCAGTTACACCAAAAAGCATAAATGGCAATGAATGTACATTGGTTGTAACTGATGATTACTCGAGGTACACGTGGACCACTTTCATGCGTCACAAGAGTGAAACCCGAGATGAGCTGCCCAAGCTGATGGATCGGATAGCCAACCAACAAGAGATGAAGATCATTTCTATCCGATCAGATCGTGGAACTGAGTTTCTAAATGAAACCATCATCAAGTATTGCGAGAAAAATGGAATTACCCATCAGACATCAGCCGCGCGTACTCCGCAACAAAATGGAGTAGCTGAGCGAAGGAACAGAACGCTGAAGGATGCATCCACATCCATGTTAGTCAGCTCAGCTCTACCAAAGAGATTTTGGGCTGAAGCGATCAACATTGCATGCTACACTCAAAACCGATCTCTTCTAACCAAGCGGTTGGGAAAGACACCATATGAGCTATGGAGATGCAGAAAGCCAGATATTTCTTATTTTCGTGTTTTTGGTTCAAAGTGTTATATTCACAACAATGGGAAGACTCAGTTGAAATCTTTTGATGCCAAAGCTTCGAAGGGCATATTTCTTGGATATGCTGCTCGAATCAAGGCATACAGAGTTTTCAACAACAGCTCTCGTGTTGTGGAAATAACACCTCATGTTAGTTTTGATGAATCTACCTTTGAGTGCAGGGAACAGGTTAAGGGACAACAAGCAGATCCAGCTGTTCCACCAGTTCTCACCAGATCGCAAGCTCTAAGGGAAAAGAACCTAGCTGAACCACTGGTTTGGACAACTGTGGATGAGGATCCATACTCCTCTGAAGATGAGTGCGAAGACCCCAGCTCATCCCAAGGGGGAACTTCAGTTGTTGCTCCTCCAACTGCTTCAGCATCCGAAGCCCAACCGAGTCCGGTTCAACCTAATACCAATGTTGAGGATCCAGACTCAACAGCTGATCAATCACCAGCTCTAAAGACTTCAACTCAGATTTCAGAACAACCACAGTTGGAAGAAGAAGGAAGATGCAACCGAAGATGGTATGAAGTCCATTCCACTGACAACATCATCAGCGACCCAACCGAGGGTGTGCGTACAAGGAGCCGAGTTGCAAATCCAGAATCAACTGAAGAAAACTCCAACACTTACGCCCAATATGCTGAGGAGTTGGCAGTTCTAGAGGAGTTCGAGCAAGCTGGAGATGTTGCCATGATTTCTTGCTTTGTAGCTGATGTACCAGAACCGAAGAATGTTGGGGAAGCTCTCAACTGTGTTCACTGGACAACAACCATGCAAGAAGAACTGAATGAGTTTCTACGCAACTGTGTATGGGAGTTGGTAGAAAGACCAAATGGTGTCAAGGTGATTGGATTGAAGTGGATTTTCAAAAACAAGAGAGACGCCATTGGATTTATAGTAAGGAATAAGGCAAGGTTGGTAGCTCAAGGATACTGCCAACAAGAAGGAATCGACTTTGAAGAATCTTTCGCGCCTGTTGCAAGGCTGGAAGCCATCCGAATCTTTCTAGCTTATGCCGCACATCACAAGTTCAAAGTGTATCAGATGGATGTGAAATGTGCATTCCTCAACGGAGATATCAAGGAAGATGTATATGTTGAACAGCCTCCAGGTTTTGAGACTGGAGATGGAAGAGTGTACAAGTTGAAGAAAGCTATCTATGGTCTAAAGCAAGCACCAATGGCCTGGTATGACACTCTTTGTGGTTTTCTACTGAACTCGGGATTCAAACGAGGATCAGTTGACAAAACCCTGTTCACCATCAAAGTTGGAGAAGATATACTTGTTGTGCAAATCTACGTTGATGACATCATCTTCGGTTCCAAGTCAGAGGAGCTGTGCAAGAAATTCTCAGATCTCATGAAGGAGAAGTTCGAGATGTCAATGATGGGCGAGATGAATTATTTCCTTGGATTACAAGTGAAGCAGTCACTAGAAGGAATTTTCATCAATCAGTCTAAGTATACAAAGGAGCTCATCACCAAGTTCGGATTGCAGACAAGTAAGACCACGAGGATCCCAATGAATACTAACTGGAAGATTGAACCCGGAGCTGAAGGAAAGCTCGTAGATGCCAGCCAGTTTAGAAGGGTCATCGGTTCGCTGCTATATCTAACTGCCAGCTGACTAGACATATCATACGCAGTTGGAGTGTGTGCTCGATTCCAAGTTCAGCCAAGAGAAGCACACATGTTGGCAGCAAAGAACATCATCAAGTATCTGAAGGGAACTATTAATGTTGGATTGTGGCATCCAACTGACGACAATATCCAACTGACAGGATACTCAGATGCGGACCTAGCAGGAGATCGGTTGGACAGGAAGTCTACCTCTGGACACTGTCAATTCATGGGAAGCAAGCTGGTTTCATGGTTCTCCAAAAAACAAGCATGTGTTGCAACCTCTACAACCGAGTCAGAGTATATGGCTGCCGGAAGCTGTTGCATGCAAGTATTGTGGCTGAAGCAACAACTGAGAGATTATGAAGTTGCAACTGGACAGGTTCCCATTCATTGTGATAGCTCGAGTGCCATAGCTATCTCTCTGAATCCTGTTCACCACTCTCGGACAAAGCATATCGACATTCGTCATCACTTCATCCGAGATCATATTGAGAAGAAGGATGTGTCCATGGAGAAGATCCCAACTGAGATTCAGAGAGCTGACATCTTCACCAAACCTCTTCCTGAAGCTCGATTCAAGATGTTGTGTGATCTTCTTGGACTATTGGATCCATCGGATGAAGAGTCATCCGAGCTGGAGAAGATCCATTCGAGCTAAAGAGTCATCCGAGCTGCAGAGGATCCATCCGAGATGAAGAGTCAGATATCCATCTGAGGGGGAAGCTCAGATGAAGGGGGAATCTCAGATACGAATTGCCAACTGAAGACATCAAACATCAGCTGAACAGACGAACTCGAGTCAGCTGATGGTATGCTGCAACAATGGATCAGACGTCAGCTGAACAAACGAACTCGAGTAAGCTGATGGTATGCGGCAACTGAGGAACTCAACTGAGGTATACAGCTGATCTCGACATCAGCTGGCAGGTATCATTTATGACTGAAGGTGTTATGATATTCAATGAGAATGTTTGAAATAAATTCAAACATTCCTAAACATGTCAGCTAGACTAATCAAGCCATCATATCGCATTTAATGTAAAGTCTGGCTGAACTCCTATAGCCTTACTTTATAGTGCGACTGGGCTGACACCTTAAACTATTCACCTTCTCACTCGCGCGCGTGGAGCGTCAGTCAAAATACCCAACAGTCGCGTAATCCCAGCCGTTGATGGATTCGCGCCATTTAACCCCAGCCGTTGATCTCATCCGAGTCAAAGCTTATATAATACGGAATATCAGGAAGTGATCCTTACCTTCTTTGCATATCCTTACTATTTCGTGCATATCTTTTCAATCTATTCATCATCTTCTCCAAATTTGTCTCACCATTTTCAGTAACAAATTTCTTTCGTCTTTGCATATATATCTCTTTGAGATGGCACCTAAATCAAAAGCTTCCAAGAAGATGGTTTCCGCAGAACCCGCTACGTTCCAGGAATCCTTCGACATGTTGATGTCGAAGATTCACTTCGAACAGATTCTGTCCAGAGCGGCTCTGACCTCGTCGGAACTCGCTCCTGTTGCCGCCATTCTTTCCGATCACAATCTGCTCGACTGGGCAACCCTCTCTCCATCCAAGCTGCTCAGGAAGCAGGTCGCACATTTCTACAGAAATCTGCAGCGAGTTGTAGAAGACGGGCTTGTCACGATCATCCTGTGCAAGCAACGAAACAGCACTACCCGTACGCTGGAAGACACCGCCATTGAAATAAAAGTAACCAAGGAACTGCAAAAGATCATCCCCAGAGATCGAGAAGCCGTAGACGTGATGGGGAATTTCACGGACAAGGAAGCTGATGCATTTCTGCAAACAATCCTTCTTGTCCCTGAACAATTGAAGGGGAGTATGCAGAGGACAAAGCTGAAGCCGGAGCACCGATTGTTGTTTGACGTCATTTCAAAGTGCGCCTTTGCGTACGGAGGAGCGTTCAGTGATATTAGCAGACCGAAGCTCAAGCAGCAGAAGGCCCTAGAGGAACACCACAAAATCGACTGGCTGGGCTATCTTGAAAGCCAGTTGTTGATGGAGAAGCAGAAAATTTCCGAGACGACTGCTAAGTCCTGAGAGCAGCTGTTGAGTGTCAAGGGGACACTCAACTTCGGCACAAAAATCTCTGCCCTGATCCTCCAAGCTACAAAGGGACAGAAGCTGACCTGGGAAGGGAGTGAGGACCCTCCGTTCAGCAAGCTGATGCTGTTCCCTACAGTCAAAAAGGCTAAGGATGTGGTGGACGCAATCTACACACCCAAGGGAGCCTCCAAGCCAGCTGTGGAGTCGGCCTCAGCAGCTCGCCGCCCTTCAAGGTCCAAGCCTGCGAAGCGCCAGCTGGAGGAGGTGGCTGAGGAAGAGGAAGATGAAGAAGAAGATGAGGAGGAACCCCTCCAGAAGAGGCCCAGGATTCGAATCATCCAGCCCGCAGCTCAACCGTCTACAACGAGCCCTGCGGTGGTGACGCCAGCCAACAAACCAGCTGAGAAGAAGGAATCAACCGAATCAAGCCAGTCGGTTGACCCAGCTGGGTTTGTTCTTCAACCTCGTCAAGAAGAAATGGCTGAAGGGGTGGAGATCCACGTGGAGGAATCCAGCTCCTCCTCAGATGACTCTGCTTCATCTGAGGAGTCCCACGACAGTCCAACTGGAGCTGATGCCAGCCAGGAAAACCCACCTGCGTCTGAGGAAACAATTGAGCCAACCCACTCTCTACCCAAAGAGGATCCAGTTCTCTCAACTGGTCCTCAGTCAGATATTCCGAGCCTCTCGCTCGATGCCAACGTTGTGACCACTCCTTTGGCCAACGTTGATGAAACCATCTAACCTGTTGCCTTCGATATTGACCCCCCACCAATTGATGAAGAAGCCAACCTCCAGGCGATTTTGGCTGAATATTAAGGCAGGCTAGATTACTGCTTCCGCAAGCTGATCGGCATGTTCCCCGAGGCAACCTCGATGCCCATATTTTCCGTACTCGGGACGGAACTGCTTTACCAGTTTAGCGTCATATTCAGTTACTGGTACGTCAAGGAGGAAACCCTCAGGATCCATGGTTGGGACAGGTTAAAGGTTGAAGAATCCAACCTGAGGGTATACTTCGAATACCAAAACCTGGAGGTAGCCTACAACCAGAAGGTGGCTGTGCTCCGTCGTCGTCTGGACAAAAGCATCCAAGAAGGGACAGACACCAGGGAGTTGTGCAACAATCCTGGAGCTGTTCAATTTCTTGACCAAATGTTGGCTAAGAATGCCAACTACATGGAGGATGTCGACGCAGCTGATGAGGCGGCCAAGAAGGAAGAAGAAAAGCTCAAGGCCTACCTCGCCAGCCGAACTGCCCTGGTTGTCATGGAACCAACTGCCCAGCTACAACCACATCACCTGCATGGACCCTCAGATCAGCCAGCGCTCTCAACCGATGCCATCTGTGAGCTGATCTCTGAGAGGGTCAACCAGCTGAGGCAGGAGCTGTTGTCCAAGATCCAGCTCAGAAAACAGGAGGATGCTGACAGGATGAATCAGCTGATGGCAGAGAATGCAAGCTTGAAGAATCAGCTGGAACACCTTTCCTCCTCCCTACAGCAGAAGATCGAAGAACTGTCCACTTCTACCAGCTCGGAGGTCAAGGATCTGAAGAAGGCGGTTCAAGGACTCAGCTCGGACTTCAACGTCTTCAAGTCCGTTGCTGATCCGATCTGGCAAAGTCCCAGCAGACTCAAGACCAGGAGTGGATGTCTCAGTTCGCAAATTTCCGAGCTGAGTTCGTCACCCTCCACAAAGAGGTCTCTGCGACTTTTGCAGCCTTGCAGAGAGCCGAGCAAGAATGCCAAGAGCTGGAGCTGGCCAAGCAGGTGGAAGAGAAGGATGCTGTCAATGAACTCTTCTCCCGAGTTCAACAAGCTGAGGCCAAGCTGACCTCCCTGGATGGCACTGTTGCCACCCTTTTGGATGATGCCAAAAAGGGGGAAGACAAGGAGCCAGCAGCTGTTGCTGGAAAGGGGAAAGATGTTCTTCAGCAGGGGGAAGGAGTTCAGCAAAGGGAAGAAGAAGTGCCAGCTAAAGCTGAAGGAGCAGCTGAAGGATCGCAGCAGGAACTGGAAATCTCCCACGACATCGTAGCCGAGCTTACAGCTGAGCTCGATGCTGATCTTGACGGGATATCTGTTGAAAACTGCATCGAAGCTGCCAAAGCTATGGGGGAGTCCAAGGAGAAGTACTTGAATCCCTCTTGGATCAAGAAGTTCGCTGCTGATCAGGCCAAGAAGGTGGCCAAGTTCGAGAAGGAACTTGCCAAGGTGGAGAAGAATGTTGACAGGAATAAAGCCAGCCGGAGCGTGCGAAGAATAAACAAGCACCAGATGAAGGCTGAGGCTAGGAAGAAGACACAACAGCTACAGAAGAGCGCCCCGCTCCCGTCTCGGTTCCCACACGTTGACAAGTGGATGAATGCTGAGTGGAACGATGACTGGGAGCAGTTCAAGCATGAATTCATTAATGACTTTTATTACAGGAAGGTCTACTCAACTGAAGACCCAAGGCAAGCCTTCAAGAAAGCCTTGTGGGAGCTCAGATCTGGAGATCCTGGAATGTTTAGTTAGTTCAAGAGGGCCATGCTGAATGCTCAGCTCGATCCCAACACCATTCCAGTTCCGCAGAAACTCAGATATCGCCCTCAGATGATCAAAGGCACAAGTACTCCGAACAGAAATGCGATCATGGCTGAGGCGAGACAAGTCTGCAAAGAACACGGTGTCAACACTGGGATTGAGTCACCTGCGAAGAAAGAGATCTTTGACCGTATCTTCAGCAAGTACGGTCAACAGTATTTTTGAGCTGATCTAAGTTTTTTTTTGTCTTTTGAGCTGATGTAGTTTTTGGAGCAACTGTTGTATCTTTAACTATTCTGTGATTAACCCTGTAATCTTCAGTTGTAACAAAAACTTCAAAGTATATATAAGATTCACCTAGATGAACAATTCCTCATTGTCCAAGCTCTGAATCACTAAGTCTTTCAAAAAGAGGGAAATTGTTGGGAAATTTATTAGTAAGAGTTTTGATGAATTCCAAAACCGACTGACCCCAACCGAGTAGATGTTGCCAGAACCTATTGTTAAAAGTTAGGCTTGCTGTTTGAGCAAAGTTGAGATTTTATCTTTACAGGTCTCCAGCTAAAAAGATGGCAACAAGGCATCACTCAGACAGAACATCAGTTATGATGAAAGACAACTGAGAGTTCATATGTTCAGATGGAATGAGAGGGAAGTCTTCAGAACATCAGTTGTGAAGGAAACCAACTGAGGGTTCGTCAGATGAGAAGCAGTAGAGAGAAAGAGAACATTAGATGAGAAGGAAGTCATCTGAAGGTTCAAACTCAACTGACTAAATACAAGGAAGACAACTAAGGGTTCAGTTTCAGAACCTCAGTTAAAGAACTCAAACAAGAAGATCAACAGCATGAAGTTCAAAGTCAGCCGAGAGTTCAACGGTTCGGTCAGAACATCAGTTGAAGACCACTCAGATAAAGATCAAGATTTTCAACCGACTAATCGAGGTTGACTGTCAGAAAGGTTAAGATTTGAATTTCAAAAGGAAGTCACATGAGGGTTTGACCGTTCAGTCACAACCCCATCTGGCCCAACACAAGGCTGTCTCAGAAGAAAAGCAGAAGAGCACAGATGCCATATCGGGAAAGTCTGTAGAGATGAGAGACAAGCCATCGCTTTCAACGATCAGAGATCAACAGCTCCTCCAACGGCTAGTTGATACTCTCCGCCTATAAATAGAGGCATTCTCTCATTCGAGAGGGATACGAAACAAGAGACAGAGAAGTGCAATCACAAGAGAAACAAGCAAAATCTGCAAAAATCACATTCTAAGAGCATCAGCAGCTGAGAGTTCAAGAGTGATAGAACATTAGTAGCTGAGGGTTCATAGAGTTATAATCTGTCTTAGATCTTAGTTTGAGTGTTTATTCGTTCAAGCCATAGATCCAGCTCTCATTCGTGATTGAGCTGTAGTTGGAAAATCCACCCACATACACATCTTAAAAAGTGTTTGTTAGGATCATACTCTTCCTGTAATTGAGTAGCTAGGTCGTCAAGTACCCGCAAACTTGACATAGGTTGTTAAGTACCCGCAAACTTAACTGTAAAGGTTGATAAGTACCCGTAAACTTATTGCAACGGTTGCACAGCCCGGGTAAGCTGTGTGGATCTGTCCAGAAGAACTTGGATTGAGGTGTGAGGATTCACATCTCCCCGTGGACGTAGGAGGGTTATCTCCGAACCACGTTAAATCCTGTGTGTCTGTGTTTATTTTTATTCAGTTACTTATTGCATTTTTAACTGACCTAACTAACCGGCATACAAACTGCATATCTGCACATTCTCAACTGTTTTGGTTATTGACCAACCGTGCTAAAAGCGTGAGTTGTTTTTAACGAGTTTAATTTCTACCACATTTCGCACAGTACCACTCTTCCAGCTGACGTTGCTTACTCAGCTGTGAGATTCCAACTGAGTCAGTTTTACTTAGTTGAAGTTTTTTTTTTGGGTTAAGTTTTAAAATCCTAACTGGTGTATTCCCGCCCCACATACACTAGTAACTCGTTTCGGGACCATCAAGTGCTATCAGAGCAGTGGTTCAAAAGACTGCTGACTCTGTTTCACAAGGTGTGAATTCGAGAAATTTTCTTCAGTGGTCAACTGAACAGATCTTTTCACGCCAGTGCATATTTGCTCGCATATTTGTTCTGTTTTTGTGTGCAGATGGACGTCAAGGACAAGATCGTCGTCATGTTCTCAGTAGTCAATTATACATTATGGAGAACTCGAATGAAGAAGATCCTTCTATCAAAGCATCATAGGATGCAACAAGTTTTCACTTCCGGACCAATCGTCATCAAAGATAAAATAGTACGCACCCCCACAAATCCCAACGATGGAGATACAATGGTGGAATATGTGGAGAAATAGCCGGAAGACTACACTCCAGAGGAGGCCAAGGTGAGCCAGTTGGATATCTGGGCTCAGAGCACAATAATGTCCACAGTTGGACAAGATTATCTGCCTTGGATAGAGGAGTGTGAGACTGCAAAAGAAATGTGGGACATTCTGGCATCGCTAAGTGAAGGAAGCGATGAGACAAAGGAAAACAAGTTCTCACATGCATGTGCGGAATGTGGTGGAAAATTAAACTCGTTAAAATCAACTCACACTTTTAGTGCAGGGTTGGTCAATAACCAAAACAGTTGAATATGCAAAGATGCAGATTTGTATGCCGGTTAGTTTGGTCAGTTAATAATGCAATAAATAACTGAATAAAATAAACACAGACACACAGGATTTAACGTGGTTCGGAGATAACCCTCCTACGTCCACGGGGAGTTGTGAGTCCACACAACTCTGTCCAAGTTCTTCTGGACAAACCACACAGCTTACCCGGGCTGTGCAACCGTTGCAATAAGTTTACGGGTACTTATTACGGGTACTTAACAACCTATGTCAAGTTTACGGGTACTTGACAACCTAACTACTCAATTACAGGAAGAGTAGGGTCCTAAAACCTTTTTAGGTATAAAAGATAAGGTTCCAACTAACAGCTCGAACAAGAATTGTGCTGGGATCTAACACTCTATGAACTCTCACAAAGTGATGTTCTCAAGGTTCGATCTAAAGACACTCATACACAATCTAATGCTCTAGAACTCTCAACAAGTGATGTTCTTAGAGGCTAAATCTAATTCAGCTCGAGTAAGGAATATAGTTCTTTCTTTCGCTCTGTCTCGTCTCGTGTGTCTTCTCTTGTGTGTCTTCCGTACTCATCTCCAATCAATGGAAGCCTCTATTTATAGGCGGAGAGAATCAACTAGCCGTTGGAGGAGCTATTGATCTCTGTTCTTTGATAGCGATGGCTTGTCTCTCATCTCTGCAGACTTTCCCGATATGGCATCTGTGCTCTTCTGCTTTCCATCTGAGACAGCCTTGTGTTGGGCCAAATGGGGTAATGACTGAACGGTCAAACCCTTATGTGACTTCCTTTTGAAATTCAACTTCAAACCTTTCTGACAGTCAACCTCGGTTAGTCGGTTGAAAGTCTTGATCATTATCTGAGTGGTCTTCAGCTGATGTTCTGTCTGAACTGTTGAACTCTCAGCTGACTTTGAACTTCATCTTGTTGATATTAACTGATTAAGTTTACAACTGATGTTCCAACTAGAACGCTCAGTTGTTCTTCTTGTATTTAGTCAGTTGGGTTCGAACTCTCAGATGACTTTCTTTTCTTCTGATGTTCTCTTCCTCTCTACAGCTTCTCATCTGATGAACGCTCAGTTGGTTTCCTTCACAACTGATGTTCTGAAGACTTCCTGTTGGGAAATTTATTAGTATAAGTTTTGATGAATTCCAAAACCGACCGACCCCAACCGAGTAGATGTTGCCAGAACCTAATGTTAGAAGTTAGGCTCGCTGTTTGAGCAAAGTTAAGATTTTATCTTTACAGGTCTCCAGCTGAAGATGGCAACAAGGCGTCACTCAGACAGAACATCAGTTGTGAAGAAAGACAACTGAGAGTTCAGATGCAAACAAGAGGAAGTCTTCAGAACATCAGTTGAGAAGGAAACCAACTGAGGGTTCATCAGATGAGAAGCAGCAGAGAGGAAGAGAACATCAGATGAAAAGAAAATCATCTGAGGGTTCAAACCCAACTGAGTAAAGAAGTGGAAGACAACTGAGGGTTCAGTTTCAGAACCTCAGTTATAGAATCCGATCTTGGAGTTCAACTGTTTGAAGTTCAAAGTCAGCTGAGAGCTCGACAGATCGGAACATCAGTTGAAGATCACTCAGATGAAGGTCAGGACTTTCAACCGACAAACCGAAGTTGACTGTCAAAGATTTGAATTTCAAAAGGAAGTCACATGAGGGTTTGATCGTTCAGTCATTACCCCATCTGGCCCAACACAAGGTTGCCTCAGATGGAAAGCAGAAGAGCACAGATGCCATATCGGGAAAGTCTGCAGAGATGAGAGACAAGCCATCGCTATCAACCGATCAGAGATCAACTGCTCCTCCAACGGCTAGTTGATTCTCTCCGCCTATAAATAGAGGCATTCTCTCATTCGAGAGACATACGACGAGAAGGTGACATAGACGACGAAAATTCAAGAGCTTTCTCAAGAGAAATCAAAGCAAAAAGTAAATCTGCAAAATCATCATCTAAGAGCATCAGCAGCTGAGAGTTCCAAATTGAGAGAACATTAGTAGCTGAGGGTTCATAGAGATCGAAACTGTTTTTGATCTTAGGTTGAGTGTTTATTCGTTCAAACCTTAGATTCAGCTCTCATTTGTGATCGAGCTGTAGTTGGAAAAACCGACCCACTCTCACACCCTAAAAAGTGTTTGTTAGGACCCTACTCTTCCTGCAACTGAGTAGATAGGCTGTTAAGTGCCCGCAAACTTAGCATAGGTTGTTAAGAACCCGTAATCTTAACTGTAAGGTTGATAAGTACCCGCAAACTTATCCTTAACGGTTGCTCAGCCCGCGTAAGCTGAGTGGTTCTGTCCAGAAGAACTTGGACTGAGGTGTGTGAACTCACATCTCCCCGTGGACGTAGGAGTTCTCTCCGAACCACGTAAATCTTGTGTGTCGTGTTTATTTGTGTTCAGTCTTTTTTTTTTGCATATCTCAACTGACAAACTAACCGCATACAATCTGCATTCTTTCACATCAACAGTTTTGGTTTTGACCAACCGTGCATAAAAGCGTGAGTTTGTTTTTACGAGTTCATTTTCCACCACATTCCGCACAGCACCACTCTTCCAGCTGAGGTTGCTTACTCAGCTGTGAGATCCCAACTGAGTCCTTTTACTCAGTTGAAGTTGATTTCAAGTGTTAAGTTTTTCGAAAGTTGAAAAATCCTAACTGGTGTATTCCCCCCCCCCTCTTACACCAGTAACTCGTATCGAGACCATCAAGTGGTATCAGAGTAGTGGTTCAAAAGACTGCTGACTCTGTTTCACGAAGTGTGAATTCGAGAATTTTATTTCAGTGGTCAACTGAACAGATCTTTTCATGCTAGTGCATACTTGCTCGCATTTTCTTGTCCTATTTTTGATTTTTCAGATGGACGTCAAGGACAAGATCGTAGTCATGTTCTCTGTAGTCAATTATACGTCATGGAGAACTCGAATGAAGAAGATCCTTCTGTCAAAGCATCATAGGATGCAACAAGTTCTCACATCTGGACCAATCGTCATACGAGACAAAATACTTCGCACTCCCACAAAATCCCAACGATGGAGATGCAGTGGTGGAGTATGTGGAGAAACAGCAGAAGACTACACTCCGGAGGAGGCCAAAGTGAGCCAGCTGGATATCTGGGCTCAGAGCACAATAATGTCCACGGTTGGACAAGATTATCTGCCCTGGATAGAGGAGTGTGTGACTGCAAAAGAGATGTGGGACATCCTGGCTTCGCTAAGTGAAGGAAGCGACGAGACGAAGGAAAACAAGTTCTCGCATGCATGTCAAGATTTCGACAATTTCAGTCTGCGACCTGATGAGACTATCGATCAGCTAGAGCTCCGGATTATGGACATCATCAGAAGAATCCAGTCCATCCGGAAAGGAAAATACACACTAAGAGAAATTAACCTCAAAGTGTTGCAAGCTCTACCGGCTGAGTGGGATACTTTTACAAATATCCACGAGAGCCGAGCTGACCTTGGTGAAATGGGAACTGAAAGATTGTTCTCAATCTTGAAAGGAAATGAGTATAAGGTCAACAGAAGGAGATCGCAACCTTCAAGTCAGACAAATAGAATTGAGGATGTTAGCTCGGCATCAAAGTCAGTTGCCCTCCGAGCTGACTACTCAAAATCAAGATCGTCAAGGCCAACCAGATCGGCTGACACGACTGCAAAGGAGCCGAGCAGAGAGGAACTGCAACAGAACATTGCAGCGTTGTCAAAGAAGTTAGCCGATATGGATACTCGGTTCGGCAAATATAAACGTTTCTATAAATCAAACCGAACTCGAGACAGTTCGAAGCCAGTCACCAATGGTTGCTTCGAATGCGGCAAGGAAGGACACTTCAAAGCTGACTGCCCAGACCTTTCAAAGAAGGAAAGAGAAGCACTAAGGGCCAAGCAAACTGCAAAGAATAAGGCCATGGTAGCTGAAGAGGCAGCTGACGATATGGACATCTTCACAGACACTGAAGATGAGGATGATCTGACCTCTACCAACAAAGTCATCAGTCCGGATCAATGCCTCATGGCACTTGGAACCGATCAAGATGATATTGAGGTACAATCTAATCCTGCTCGCTTAAATTCTTCCAATACTTCTAACATGCAGGAATCTCTGAGCGATGAGTTGGAACCCTCCTGGAATGATTTTCAAGAACTCAGTGAGGAACTGCATCAGCAGTCGGTTGAGTTTAAGAGTCTTCAAGCCCAGTTCGCCAAGCTTGAAGATTCCTTAATCGAAAAGGACAATCTGATCAAGAGACAAGCTGAAGAAATTGACCAGCTGAAAAGTCAACTGAATACAGCCAACCAAACTGAGGCTTCAACCGATGAACAGTTGAAGGAACAGATCAAGGCACAGAACGAACAGTTGAACAAGCAAGAGGCTCAGATCGACCAGCTGATGAAGACATCAGATGCCCAGACCGAGCATATAGCTGTCCTTCTCAAGGATCTTCAAACTGAGAAGGACAACCTGACAAAGCTATATCAGTCATCCGAGATCATCGAGAATCTCATCAGATACAGACGGCAAACGGATGATGTGTCTGGACTCGGATACGACGTGGCAAAGGATACTGGAATTCCACCAGCTACCTTCACCAAGGCTAAGGAAGTCATGGTTGCCAAACCTAACACAGTTGAGTCTGCAACTGAACAAACACCATCACAACTGACAAAGGCAACTGTGGCTGAGAAAGGCAAAGGAGCAGCAGATGGAACACCAACGAAACAGTCGGTGGAGTCTACAACCGAGGGGAATGTTCCAAGACTCAACGGAGGAACCGGAGACGTCGAAGTCGCAATCAGAATCGAGCTCAAAATCGACAACATAACCAAGCTCAGAACCGACGTGATAATCGACCAACAAACCAACCACAACAGAGATGGAACCAACAGAACTGACCAAGCTTCAACCGACAGAATCAACAACAGTTCCATCACCTCAACAACCAGAGGTTCCAACAGAGTTAACCTATGTGGAACAGTTACGACAGCTATGGTTACTCATGCCACAACATGAATCAACATCCGGGCATGAACAGCTATCGTCAACAGCCAAGGCAATGGAATCAGAATCAGCCAAGAAGATTCCACAATGATGACCGATCTCATTGGCAGAATCAAAAGGGTCAGAGACGTCAACCAAACAGGGGGAATCCCACTCCTCCCAAAACCCAGCAAAGAAGAAATCCATCTCCTCCAAAGAAACAGACGAACGATTACAACAAGCCTAAGGATAACCGAGGCGTTGTTATAGTTGATGAAAATGGGCAGATCATTTGGAATGACAAGACTATTCGAGTGTACAGAGAAGAGCGACGCACAGTTCCAGAGGGAACTGGTTCTAACCCTCCAGGACCCAACTGAAATTGGGGACCTAAGCGAGTTTCTCTTTGTAGGTACTAGAGAAACAGCTGAGAAAGAAGAAGGCGTCTACAACAATGTGGGTGATGGATAGTGGATGCTCGAAACACATGACAAATCTGAAGGAGTTGCTTGGAAGTTTTGTGGAGAAAGAAGGACCATCAGTTACTTTTGGTGATAACTTAAAAGGTTATACCAGAGGTTATGGTACCCTTGAAACCAATCATGTTTCAATTTCTAATGTCTCTTATGTTGATGGATTGAAGCATAACCTGCTCTCCATCAGCCAATTCTGTGATAATGGTTTCTCTGTCAAGTTTGATGCACAGGGTTGCAGAGTTAAAGATGTCGGATCAAAGCAGGTGATATTGTTGGGAAATCGATCTCCAACAGGGAATGTATACTACGCTGATTGGAACAGCAGCCTCCCTGACACTTGCCTGTTATCAAAGAGCAGTTCGGATGTGAGCTGGCTGTGGCACAAAAGGCTCAACCATCTGAATTTCAAGACGATGAACCGACTCGCCAGACAAGAACATGCAAGAGGCATACCTTACCGAGTGTTTTCAACAACACACATCTGCAGTGCATGCCAGTTGGGAAAGCTCGCTAGAACCTCCTTCCGGTTGAAGTCAACTCCCTCAACCGACTGAGTGTTGCAGCTGATCCATATGGATCTCTTCGGGCCAGTTGCACCAAAAAGCTTTAATGGAAACGAATATACTTTGGTTGTAACTGATGACTACTCAAGATATACGTGGACAATCTTCATGCGCCACAAAAGTGAGACCCGAGATGAGCTGCCCAAGCTGATGGATCGGATATCGAACCAACAAGAGATGAAGATCATATCTATCCGATCAGATCGTGGAACAGAGTTTCTAAATGAAACCATCATTGAGTATTGCGAAAAGAATGGCATAACCCATCAGACATCAGCCGCGCGTACTCCACAACAGAATGGCGTAGCTGAGCGAAGAAATAGAACTCTGAAGGATGCAGCCACATCCATGTTAGCGAGCTCAGCACTGCCAAAGAGATTTTGGGCTGAAGCGATCAACACAGCATGCTACACTCAGAATCGATCTCTTCTCACCAAGCGGTTGGGAAAGACGCCCTACGAGCTGTGGAGACGCAGAAAGCCAGATATTTCTTATTTTCGTGTTTTTGGATCTAAGTGTTATATTCACAATAATGGGAAGACTCAGTTGAAAACTTTTGATGCAAAAGCTTCGAAGGGCATATTTCTTGGATATGCAGCTCGGATCAAGGCAAATAGAGTCTTCAACAACAGCTCTCGTGTTGTGGAAATAACACCTCATGTTAGTTTTGATGAATCTACCTTTGAGTGCAGGGAACAGGTAAAGGAACAACACGCGGATCCAGCTGTTCTACCAGTTCTCACCAGATCGCAAGTACTTCGGGAAAAGAACAGAGCTGAACCTCTAATATGGGCAACTGAGGATGAGGATCCATACTCTTCTGAAGATGAATACGAAGACCTCGGCTCGTCCCAAGGGGGAACTTCAGCTGATGCCCCTCCAACTGCATCAGCATCCGATACCCAACCGAGCTCAGTTCAAACTATTGTAAATGTTGAGGATCCAGACTCAATAGCTGATCAATCACCAGCTCTGAAGACTTCAACTCAGATTTCTGAACAGCCACAGTTGGAAGAAGAAGGAAGACGCAACCGAAGATGGTATGAAGTTCATTCCACCAACGACATCATCGGAGATCCAATCGAGGGTGTGCGCACACGGAGCAGAGTTGCAAATCCAGAATCAACCAAGGAAGAATCTAACACTTATGCCCAATATGCTGAGGAATTGGCAATTCTAGAAGAGTTCGAGCAAGCTGGAGATGTTGCCATGATTTCTTGCTTTGTAGCTGATGTTCCAGAACCGAAGAATGTTGGGGAAGCTCTCAACTGTGTCCACTGGACAACAGCCATGCAAGAAGAGTTGAATGAGTTTCTACGCAACTGTGTATGGGAGTTGATAGAAAGACCAAATGGTGTCAAGGTGATTGGACTAAAGTGGATTTTCAAAAACAAGAGAGACGCCATTGGATTCATTGTGAGGAATAAAGCAAGGTTGGTAGCTCAAGGATACTGCCAACAAGAAGGAATTGACTTTGAAGATTCCTTTGCACCAGTTGCAAGGCTGGAAGCCATCCGGATCTTTCTAGCTTATGCAGCACATCACAAGTTCAAAGTATATCAGATGGATGTGAAGTGTGCATTCCTCAATGGAGATATCAAAGAAGATGTATATGTTGAACAACCTCCTGGTTTTGAGACTGGAGATGGAAGAGTGTACAAGCTGAAGAAAGCTATCTATGGCCTAAAGCAAGCGCCAAGGGCATGGTATGACACTCTTTGTGGATTTCTTCTGGACTCGGGGTTCAAACGAGGTTCAGTTGATAAAACTCTGTTCACTATCAAAGTTGGAGAAGATATACTTGTCGTGCAAATTTATGTCGATGACATCATTTTCGGGTCCAAGTCGGTGGAGCTGTGCAAGAAATTCTCCGATCTTATGAAGGAAAAGTTCGAGATGTCAATGATGGGCGAGATGAATTATTTCCTTGGATTACAAGTGAAGCAGACACTTGAAGGGATTTTCATCAACCAGTCCAAATATACAAAGGAGCTCATCACCAAGTTCGGATTGCAGACAAGTAAGACAACCAAGATCTCTATGAATACGAACTGGAAGATCGAACCAGGAGCTGAGGGAAAACTCATTGATGCCAGCCAGTATAGAGGGATCATCGGTTCGCTGCTCTACCTAACTGCCAGCCGACCAGACATTTCATACGTAGTTGGAGTATGTGCTCGTTTTCAAGTCCAACCAAGAGAAGCACACATGTTGGCAGCAAAGAACATCATTAAATATCTGAAGGGAACTGTCAATGTTGGGTTGTGGTACCCAACTGATGACAATATTCAGCTGACTGGATACTCAGATGCCGACCTAGCAGGAGATCGGTTGGACAGGAAGTCTACTTCTGGACACTGTCAGTTCATGGGAAGCAAGCTGGTTTCATGGTTCTCCAAGAAACAAGCGTGTGTTGCTACTTTGACAACCGAGTCAGAGTACATGGCTGCCGGAAGCTGTTGCATGCAAGTATTGTGGCTGAAGCAGCAGCTGAGAGATTATGAAGTCTCAACTGGACAGGTTCCCATTCATTGTGATAGCTCGAGTGCCATAGCTATCTCTCTAAACCCTGTTCACCACTCTCGGACTAAGCATATCGATATTCGTCATCACTTCATCCGAGACCATATTGAGAAGAAGGATGTGTCCATGAAGAAGATCCCAACTGAGATTCAGAGAGCTGACATCTTCACCAAACCTCTTCCTGAAGCCCGGTTCAAGATGCTGTGTGATCTTCTAGGACTTTTGGATCCGAGCTAAAAACTCATCCGAGCTAAAGAGTCATCCGAGATGAAGAGTCATCCGAGCTGATAAGGATCTATCCGAGCTGACAAATCGGATATCGAATTGAGGGGGAAGCTCAGATGAAGGAGGAATCTCAGATACGGATTGCCAACAGAAGACATCAAACGTCAGCTGAACAGACGAACTCAAGTCAGCGGATGATATGCGGCAACTGAGGAGCACAACTGTGGTATACAGCTGATATCGACATCAGCTGACAGGTATCATTTATGACTGAAGGTGTTATGATAATAAATAAGAATGTTTGAAATAAATTCGAACATTCCTGAACATGTCAGCTAGACTAAACAAGCCATCATATCGCATTTAATGTAAAGTCTGGCTGAACATCTATAGCCTTACTTTATAGTGCGACTGGTCTGACACCCTAAACTATTCACCTTCTCACTCGCGCGCGTGGTATATCAGTCAAAATTAACCAACAGTCGCGTAATCTCAGCCGTTAATAGATTCGCGCCATTTAACCCCAGCCGTTGATTTTATCCAAGTCAAAGATTATATAATACGGCAAATCAGGAAGTGATCCTTACCTTCTCTTTTCGTGCATATCTTTACTCTCTATTCATCATCTTCTCAAATCTTGTTTCGCCATTTCCAGTAAAGTGTTTCGCTCTTTTTTTTGCATATATATCTCCTCGAGATGGCGCCCAAGTCAAAAGCTTCTAAGAAGATGGTTTCCTCAGAGCCTGCAACGTTCCAGGAATCGTTCGACATGGTGATGTCGAAGATTCATTTCGAACAGATTCTATCCACAGCAGCTCTCACCTCGCCGGAACTTGCCCCCGTCGCCGCCATTCTCTCCGACCACCATCTGCTCGACTGGGCAACCCTCTCTCCGGCCCTGTTTCTCAGGAAGCAGGTCGTGCACTTCTACCGGAATCTGCAGAGAGTTGCAGATGATGGGCTTGTCACGATCATTCCGTGCAAGCAACGACACAGAACCTCCCGGACAATAGAAGACACCATCGTAGAAATAAAAGTGTCGAAGGAATTAGAGAAGATCATCCCCAGAAATCGCGAAGCCTCAGATGTGCTGGGGAACTTCACTGACAAGGAAGCTGATGCCTTCCTTCAAACCATCCTTCTTGTTCCCGAACCATTGAAGGGGAGCATGCAAAGGACGAAGCTGAAGCCGGCGCACCGACTTCTCTTCGACGTGATTTCCAAGTGTGCCTTCGCATATGGAGGAGCTTTCGGTGACATTAGCCGACCAAAGCTCAAGCAACAGAAGGCACTGAAAGAGCTGCACCAGGTTGACTGGCTGGGCTTTCTTGAGAGCCAGCTGATGATGGAGAAGCAGAAAATCTCCAAAATGACAGCTGAGTCTGGAGAACTGCTATTGAGTGTCAAGGGGACACTCAACTTCGGGACAAAAATATCAGCCCTCATCCTCCAAGCCACACAGGGTCTGCCGCTGACATGGGAAGGAAGTGAGGACACTCCTCTCAGCAAGCTGTTGCTGTTCCCCTCAGTCAAGAAGGCCAGAGATGTTGTAGAAGCTGTCTACACCCCCAAGGGTGCCCCCAAGCCAGCTGTGGAGCCAGCTGGTCGCCGCCCTTCAAGGTCCAAGCCAGCGAAGCGCCAGCTGGAGGAGGTGGCTGAGGAAGAGGAAGAAGAAGAAGAAAAAGAGGAGAAACCCCTCCAGAAGAGGCCAAGGATCAGGATCGTCCAGCCCGCAGCTCGTCCTTCAACCAGTCCCATGGTGACAAAACCAGCTGAGGAAAAAGAGTCAACCGAATCCAGCCAATCGGTTGACCCAGCTGGGTTTATTCTTCAACCTCGCCAGGAGGACGTGGCTGAGGAGGCAGGTGAAGACGTGGAGGTCCATGTGGTGGATGCCAGCTCCTCCTCAGATGACTCTTCTTCATCTAAGGAGTCCCACGACAGTCGAACTAGAGCTGATGCCAGCCAGGTTCACCCACCTGTGACTGAAGAAACCCTCCAGCCAGCCAACTCTCCATCCAAAGAGGATCCAGTTCTCTTAACTGGACCTCAGTCTATTCCGAGCCTCTCGCTCGATGCCAACGTTGTGACCATTTCTTCGGCCAACGTTGATGAAACCATCGAACCCATAACCTTCGATATCGACCCCCCTCAGATCGATGAAGAAGTCAACCGCCAGGTGATCCTGGCTGAATATGAAGGAAGACTCAGCTACTGCTTCCGCAAGCTGATTGGTATGTTCCCCGAGGCAGCATCGATGCTCATTTTCTCTGTTCTCGGAACGAAACTTCTATACCAGTTCAGTGTCATATTCAGCTACTGGTACGTGAAGGAGGAGACCCTCAGGATCCATGGTTGGGACAGGTTAAAGGTCGAAGAGTCCAACCTGAGGGAGTACTTCGACTACCAGAGCCTGGAGGTGGCTTACAACCAAAAGGTGGCTGTGCTCCGACGACGTCTGGACAAAAGCATCCAAGAAGGGACAGACACCAGGGAGCTGTGCAACAACCCTGAAGCTGTTCACTTTCTTGATGACATGCTCGCCAAAAATGCCTCCTGCATGGACGACGTCGACGCAGCTGATGAGGCAGCCAAGAGAGAAGAAGACAAGCTCAAGGCCTACCTCGCCAGCCGATCTGCCATGGTTGTCTCGGAGCTTGCTGCCCAGCCACAACCACAGCTTCTGCCCGGACCCTCCAATCAGCCAGCTCTCTCAACCGACGCCATCTGCGAGCTGATCTCGGAGAGGGTCAACCAGCTGAGGACGGAGATGCTGTCCAAGATCCAGCTGGGCAAGGAGGAAGAAGCTGACAGGATGCAGCAGCTGATGGCCGACAATGCCAGCTTGAAGAATCAGCTGGAACTTCTCTCCTCGTCTCTTCAGCACAAGCTTGATGACCTCTCTACTTCTTCCAGCTCGGAGGTCTCAGCTCTAAGGAAGGCCATTCAGAGCCTCAGCTCGGATTTCAACATGTTCAAAACTGTTGCTGAAGCTGACCTCGCAAAGTCCCAGCAGACTCAGGACCAGGAGTGGATGTCTCAGTTCGGCTCCTTCCGAGCTGAGTTCGTCTCTCTCCACAAAGAGGTCTCTGCGATCTTTGCAACTGTACAACGAGCTGAGCAGGAGCGCCAAGACTTGGAGTTGGCCAAGAAGGTAGCTGAGAAGGATGCTGTTGACGAACTGTTTTCCAGAGTTCAACAAGCTGAAGCCAAGTTGAACTCCCTGGATGGCACAGTTGCCACCCTTTTGGATGATGCCAAAAAGGGGGAAGACAAGGAGCCAGCAGCTGAGGATGACAGGGTGCCAGCAACTGTTGCTGATCGAGGGAAAGCTGTTCTCCAGCAAGGAGTGCCAGCTGAAGCTGAAGCTGAAGGATCGCAGCCCGAACTGGAAGTCTCCCACGACCTCGTAGCCGAGCTCACGGCCAAGCTCGATGCAGAACTTGACGGGATATCTGTTGAAGACTGCATTGAAGCTGCCAAAGCTATGGGGGAGTCAAAGGAGAAGTACTTGAATCCCTCTTGGATCAAGAAGTTCGCTACCGATCAGGCCAAAAAGGTGGCCAAGTTCGAGAAAGAACTGGCCAAGGTGGAAAAGAGAGTCGACAGGAATAAAGCCAGCCGGAGTGTGCGAAGAATCAACAAGCACCAGATGAAGGCTGAAGCTAGGAAGTCGACGCACCAACTGCAGAAGGACGCTCCGCTCCCGTCTCGATACCCACATATTGACAAGTGGATGAATGCGGAGTGGAACGATGACTGGGAACAGTTCAAGCATGAGTTCGTCAATGACTTTTATTACAGGAAAGTCTACTCGACTGAAGACCCAAGGCTAGCCTTCAAGGAAGCTCTATGGGAACTCAGAACTGGAGACCCTGGAATGTTTAGTCAGTTCAAGCGAGCTATGCTGAATACTCAGCTTGATCCCAACTCTGTTCCAGTTCCGAAGATGTGCAGGTACCGCCCTCCGTTGATCAAAGGCACGAGCACGCCAAATAGAAATACGATCATGGCTGAGGCGAGGCAAGTCTGCAAGGAACACGGCGTCAACACTGGGATCGAGTCGGAAGCGAAGAAGGAGATCTTCAACCGTATCTTCAGCAAGTACGGTCAACAATATTTCTGAGCTGTCAAAGTTTTTGAGCTGATAATGTTTTTGGATGTTGTAGTTTTTGAAGCAACTGTTGTATCTTTATATGTTTTGTGCTTAACCTTGTAACCTTCAGTTGTAACAAAAACTTCAAAGTATATAATACGATTCACCTTGATGAACAATTCCTCATTGTCCAAGCTCTGAATCACAAAGTCTTTCAATTTCATGTTATAACTGTCCTAACCCTTTGATGTTTTATCTTATAGACTGTCTAGAATTTCAGCTGAAATTTTAGGTCAGTTAGAGAGGATTAGATCAATAGTGGTTTAAAGTTGTAAGTGGTTTTGGCATCATCAAAAAGGGGGAAATTTTTGGGAAATTTATTAGTATAAGTTTTGATGAATTCCAAAACCGACCGACCCCAACCGAGTAAATGTTGCCAGAACCTAATGTTAGAAGTTAGGCTCGCTGTTTGAGCAAAGTTAAGATTTTATCTTTACAGGTCTCCAGCTGAAGATGGCAACAAGGCGTCACTCAGACAGAACATCAGTTGTGAAGAAAGACAACTGAGAGTTCAGATGCAAACAAGAGGAAGTCTTCAGAACATCAGTTGAGAAGGAAACCAACTGAGGGTTCATCAGATGAGAAGCAGCAGAGAGGAAGAGAACATCAGATGAAAAGAAAATCATCTGAGGGTTCAAACCCAACTGAGTAAAGAAGTGGAAGACAACTGAGGGTTCAGTTTCAGAACCTCAGTTATAGAATCCGATCTTGGAGTTCAACTGTTTGAAGTTCAAAGTCAGCTGAGAGCTCGACAGATCGGAACATCAGTTGAAGATCACTCAGATGAAGGTCAGGACTTTCAACCGACAAACCGAAGTTGACTGTCAAAGATTTGAATTTCAAAAGGAAGTCACATGAGGGTTTGATCGTTCAGTCATTACCCCATCTGGCCCAACACAAGGTTGCCTCAGATGGAAAGCAGAAGAGCACAGATGCCATATCGGGAAAGTCTGCAGAGATGAGAGACAAGCCATCGCTATCAACCGATCAGAGATCAACTGCTCCTCCAACGGCTAGTTGATTCTCTCCGCCTATAAATAGAGGCATTCTCTCATTCGAGAGACATACGACGAGAAGGTGACATAGACGACGAAAATTCAAGAGCTTTCTCAAGAGAAATCAAAGCAAAAAGTAAATCTGCAAAATCATCATCTAAGAGCATCAGCAGCTGAGAGTTCCAAATTGAGAGAACATTAGTAGCTGAGGGTTCATAGAGATCGAAACTGTTTTTGATCTTAGGTTGAGTGTTTATTCGTTCAAACCTTAGATTCAGCTCTCATTTGTGATCGAGCTGTAGTTGGAAAAACCGACCCACTCTCACACCCTAAAAAGTGTTTGTTAGGACCCTACTCTTCCTGCAACTGAGTAGATAGGCTGTTAAGTGCCCGCAAACTTAGCATAGGTTGTTAAGAACCCGTAATCTTAACTGTAAGGTTGATAAGTACCCGCAAACTTATCCTTAACGGTTGCTCAGCCCGCGTAAGCTGAGTGGTTCTGTCCAGAAGAACTTGGACTGAGGTGTGTGAACTCACATCTCCCCGTGGACGTAGGAGTTCTCTCCGAACCACGTAAATCTTGTGTGTCGTGTTTATTTGTGTTCAGTCTTTTTTTTTTGCATATCTCAACTGACAAACTAACCGCATACAATCTGCATTCTTTCACATCAACAGTTTTGGTTTTGACCAACCGTGCATAAAAGCGTGAGTTTGTTTTTACGAGTTCATTTTCCACCACATTCCGCACAGCACCACTCTTCCAGCTGAGGTTGCTTACTCAGCTGTGAGATCCCAACTGAGTCCTTTTACTCAGTTGAAGTTGATTTCAAGTGTTAAGTTTTTCGAAAGTTGAAAAATCCTAACTGGTGTATTCCCCCCCCCCCTCTTACACCAGTAACTCGTATCGAGACCATCACTTCCCCATCATTCCATCTGAACAAAAGAACTCTCAGTTATCTTTCAACATAACCGATGTGTTGTCTGAGTAATGCCTTGTTGACATCTTCAGCTCGAGACCTGTAAAGATAAAATCTTAACTTTGCTCAAATATCGAGCCTAAATTCTAACATTAGGTTCTGGCAACATCTACTCGGTTGGGGTCAGTCGGTTTTAGAGTTCATCAAAACTTATACTAATAAATTTCCCAACAACAAATCTAGTGAAATATGGATCGAAAACAAGGCACTAGTCATGAAGCTCTATAATTCCAAACAATCTATCCATATCACGAGGCAAAAACACACACACTTGATGTGAAGATGAGACACTAGTTGTAATAGAAACGCAACGAGTTGTATATACGTGCAGGAGAAAGTTTATGTGGACGCTGTTGAAAGATATCGCCGGATTACCAACAACAAGAGGACATGTCTCAAATCAGTGACACAAAATTAATTGCAGCTCAAGTATATATATATATTATATATATATATATATATGGGGTTCAGTTCTTCATTAGAACTGCAATTTTTGACGCATTTATGGGGCCAAAATTGCTGCTGATGTTAAAATACAAGTATATAATCATGAGCAAATGAAGAAATCTAAAAAAACTTATTTTCATGTAATTAAGCATTAATTTTACATTGACCACACATTTTCTGTTTCTAATATAGCATTCGAGAAAATGTCACCTTTCAGTATATATTTTAATTAGGATGACTAACATTTCTTGTCATGTAGCAGAAACATAAACTTGGAATCTTATGAATTAAATAAATATAACATGAAATATACTAGTATGTATTTTCGGCACAAGAAATATAAATTCAACTGTGCACAAAAGAAAGTTTATTAGACACCATAGTCTACAAACCACATAAGAGAAGCAGAAACCACAATAGACAAGCCCTACGAGATAAACTAAACAATATTAGTGAGGTTCAAACTCGTGACATTTTAAATCCGAACTAATTCACTCCACTATATGTCTTACCACATGAATAAGGTGTCCAAACAGCAACTCAAACAAACTTTAGTCACAAAATGAGCATCTTTCACGCAAGAAAATATGAAGAAGTTGCACACACAAGAATAATCACAAATAACAATCTTTTTACATTACATAAAGTAACTCTATAAAAAAGAAAATGAGCATCATCTATAATCATGCTTGAATAAAATTTAGGTCGGCTGATGTCGCCGAACGCACCACTGTATCCGAACACTACCTTCGACACGGCGTCGAACAGCAGGCGGTGTTCCGACTTTAGCTTTGTTCGTTGCATGTTGCTTCTCAACCGCTCCGGCTCGATCAGAGCATCCTGAAGAAATTCATCTGCTTGTTCGTCGGTAATATTTTCCAGGAACTCGGTGGCGGTGTGGTTGATTGGTATGATGTACCGGAGGACATCGGACACGTCGATGGGGAAGGAGACACGACGTATCGTCCTTGCCGGAACATCTCTTTGTCGGCACGACACCACCGTGGAAACTCCCTCCGAACTGTCAAGGGGGCGAACGAGATTGACGTAGAATTCTCCGACTTGGCGCCTGAGCAAGTGGGAGGGGCAGAGCTTGGCCCATTCTAGTAGTCCGTTCTCTCGGAGAGTGTTGGCGAGAGGGGCTAGGACCGGCGACTCTAGATCCTCGTCAGAGAGGATCTGCTCGAAGTGAATCTTCGATACTAACATATCGAATGACTCTTCATACGTGGTAGGCACGAGGGAAGGTCCGGATGATGCCATTCTCTTGCTTTTGGGTGCCATTAATAATCACTGCAAAGGTAATATATAGGAAAGGAAAGAAATCTATTTGCAGAAACGGGTTAGGCAGAAAACTGGAAGACGATGAATAGTTATAAATGATAAGCACAAATGAGGAAAGTAGGAGATATCTTCCTGATTTTTCACCTTATATAGGTCTTTGACTCGGATGAGATCAACGGCTGGGGTTAAATGGCGCGAATCCATCAACGGCTGGGATTACGCGACTGTTGACTATCTTTGACTTAACGTTTTGATCCGAGTTCCAACCAGCGCGTGAGAAGGTGTACAGTTTCATGTCAGCCCAGTCGCACTATAAAGTAGGCTATAGATGCTCAGCCGTACTTTACATTTAATGCGACATGATGGCTATTTTAATGTAACTGACTAGCTCAGGAATGTTTGAATTTATTTCAAACATTCTCATTTAAGAACATAACACCTTCAGTCATAAATGATACATGCCAGCTGATGTCTGAATCAGCTGTGTTCATCAGTCGAGTTCCTCAGTTGCCGCATACCATCAGCCAGTTCGTCTGTTCAGCTGACGTTTGACGTCTTCAGTTGGCAATCAGTATCTGAGATTCCCCCTTCAGCGGAGCTTCCCCCTCCATCTGAGCTTCCCCCTCAGATGGGCATCTATCTCTTCACCTCGGCTGGTTCCTCATCTGAAGGATCCAACAATCCAAGTAGATCACATAGCATCTTGAACCGCGCTTCGGCTAGAAGTTTGTTGAAGACGTCAGCTTGCTGAATCTCAGTTGGAGTCTTTTCTCCAAGGAAACGTCTTTCTTCTCAACTGTGATCTAGAAACTCAGTTCCATGATCTGATCGGATGGAAATAATTTTTATCTCTTGTTGGTTCGATATCCGATCCATCAACTTGGGTAGCTCATCTCGGGTTTCACTTTTGTGACGCATGAAGATGGTCCGCGTGTACCTCGAGTAATCATCAGTTACAACCAGTGTATATTCGTTCCCATTTATGCTCTTTGGTGTAACTGGCCCGAAGAGATCCATATGGATCAGCTGTAACACTCGGTCGGTTGAGAGAGTTGACTTCAACCGGAAGGAGGATCTAGCGAGCTTTCCCAACTGGCATGCACTGCAGATATGTGTTGTTGAAAACACTCGATTGGGTATGCCTCTTGCATGTTCTTGTCTGGCGAGTCGGTTCATTGTCTTGAAGTTCAGATGGTTGAGCCTTTTGTGCCACTGCCAGCTCACATCCGAACTGCTCTTTGATAACAGGCAAGTGTCAGGGAGGCTGCTGTTCTAGTCAGCGTAGTAAACATTCCCTGTTGGAGATCAATTTCCCAACAATATCACCTGCTTTGATCCGACATCTTTAACTCTGCAACCCTGTGCATCAAACTTGACAGATTGGCTGACTGAGAGCAGGTTATGCTTCAATCCATCAACATAAGAGACATTAGAAATTGAAACATGATTGGTTTCAAGGGTACAGTAACCTCTGGTATAACCTTTTGAGTTATCACCAAAAGTAACTGATGGACCTTCTTTCTCCACGAAACTTCCAAACAAATCCTTCAGATTCGTCATGTGTTTCGAGCATCCACTATCCATCACCCATATTGTTGCAAACGCTTTATTCTTCCTCAGCTGTTTCTCCTATACCTGCAAAGAGAAACTCGCTTAGGTCCCCAATTTCAGTTGGGTCCTGGAGGGTTAGAACCAGTTCCCCCTGGAACTGTGCGTCGCTTTTCCCTGTAAACTCGGATGGATTTATCATTCCAGATTACTTTTCCTTCATCATCAACTATAACAACACCTCGGTTATCCTTAGGCTTGTTGTTAGTAGTGATGTTCTGTTTCTTGGGAGGAGTTGGATTTCTCCCATGTTGAACTTTAGGAGGTGAGGCTTTCCCCTTGTTTTGATGGTGATTTTTATCCTGTTGAATTTGTCTGTGAGGTCAGACGCCATGTTGGAATCTTCGTAGCTGATACTGATTCCATCTTTTTGACTGACGACGACAACTGGTCATACTCGGATGTTGATTCAACTTGTGTCATGAATATCTCCAGCTGTTCGAACTGTTCTTCATTGGTTGACTCGGTTGGAACCTCTGGTTGAACTGATGATGGAACCGCTGTTGATTCAGATGGTTGAGTCCTTGTTAGCTCTGCGGTCGGTTCCATTCTTTCTGTGGTCGGTTCTGTGGACGGTTCAGAGGTCGGTTCTGATTTTTGTTTCGGTTGTATCTCCGACGTCTCTGGTTCTTCTTCTGTGACTTGGAACATTCCCCCTCGATTGATGTCCCAACCGATGGAACGTTCTGTTCATCCATTGCTTCTTTTCCCTTCTCAGTTGGAGTTCCCTTGGTCGGTTAAGCTTGCTGAGAAGTGGAAGTTGCATTACTTTGGGGAGATTCAGATTCAACTGTGTTAGGTTCAACAACCTTGACCTCAACAGCTTTGATGAAGGTTGCTGGAGGAATTCCACTATCTTTAACCACATCGTAACCGAGTCCTGATAAGTCACCCGTCTGTCGGCTGTAACTGATTAAATTCTCTATGATCTTGGATGACTGATATAGCTTGATCAGGTTATCCTTCTTATTTTGCAATTCTTTGAGAAGAACAGCTATATACTCGGACGGTTCGTCTGACTTTTTCACCAGCTGGCCGATCTGCGCCTCTTGCTTGTTCAACTGATCTTCCTGTTTCTTGATCTGTTTCTGTAACTCCTCATCAGTTGAAGCCTTAGGTTGGCTGGCAGCATTCAGCTGATTATTGAGATTGTCAATCTCTTCCTTTTAGCTCTTGATCAGATCGTCCTTGTCGGTTAAGGATTCCTCAAGCTTGGCGAATTGTACTTGAAGACTCTTAAACTCAACCGACTGCTGTTGCACTTCCTCATTGAGTGCTAAGAAGTCGTCCCATGAGAGTTCCAACTCTTCATCTAGGGTTTCCTGCATGTTAGAAATAATTGAAGAATCCAAAATAGCAGGATTAGATTGTACCTCATCGTCTTTGACATCCATCTGCACACAACAACAAAAGAAGGGTGCAAGCAGATATGCACTAGCATGATAAAGAGATCTGTTCAGTTGACCACTGAATAAAATTCCTCGAATTCACACCTTGTGAAACAGAGTCAGCAGTCTTTTGAACCACTGCTCTGATACCACTTGATGGTCCCGAAACGAGTTACTGGTGTATGGGGGGGGAAATACACCAGTAAGGATTTTAAAAACTTAACCCTTAAAAATTACTTCAACCGAGTAAAACGGACTCAGTTGGAATCTCACAGCTGAGTAAGCAACCTCAGCTGGAAGAGTGCGGCTGTGCGGAATGTGGTGGAAAATTAAACTCGTTAAAATCAACTCACGCTTTTAGTGCAGGGTTGGTCAACAACCAAAACAGTTGAATATGCAAAGATGCAGATTTGTATGCCGGTTAGTTTGGTCAGTTAATAATGCAATAAATAACTGAATAAAATAAACACAGGCACACAGGATTTAACGTGGTTCGGAGATAACCCTCCTACGTCCACGGGGAGTTGTGAGTCCACACAACTCTGTCCAAGTTCTTCTGGACAAATCACACAGCTTACCCGGGCTGTGCAACCGTTGCAATAAGTTTACGGGTACTTATCAACCTTTACAGTTAAGTTTACAGGTACTTAACAACCTATGTCAAGTTTGCGGGTACTTGACAACCTAACTACTCAATTACAGGAAGAGTAGGGTCCTAAAACCTTTTCAAGTATAAAAGATAAGGTTCCAACTAACAGCTCGAACAAGAAATGAGCTGGGATCTAACACTCTATGAACTCTCACAAAGTGATGTTCTCAAGGTTCGATCTAAAGACACTCAGACACAATCTAATGCTCTAGAACTCTCAACAAGTGATGTTCTTAGAGGCTAAATCTAATTCAGCTCGAGTAAGGAATATAGTTCTTTCTTTCGCTCTGTCTCGTCTCGTGTGTCTTCTCTTGTGTGTCTTCCGCACTCATCTCCAATGAATGGAAGCCTCTATTTATAGGCGGAGAGAATCAACTAGCCGTTGGAGGAGTTGTTGATCTCTGTTCTTTGATAGCGATGGCTTGTCTCTCATCTCTGCAGACTTTCCCGATATGGCATCTATGCTCTTCTGCTTTCCATCTGAGACAGCCTTGTGTTGGGCCAAATGGGGTAATGACTGAACGGTCAAACCCTCATGTGACTTCTTTTTGAAATTCAACTTCAAACCTTTCTGACAGAAGCGGGTCGGATCCGGGTCGGGTCGGCGGGTAAGAACCGGTTTCGTTATATGCAACCATTTGCACTGAAGTTTTTGCGTATAAATTAAACTTTTTTTCTTAACTATTTATCTTTTGAAAGTAAAAAGAAGTTTAATTTATACAATTAACTTAGAAAATTAATTTTATTTTTTATCTAAATTTACAATTAGGAATGACATGAATCAGGTATTTGTTCATTTAGTATTTTAAAACATAGATCTATTTAAAAATTTATAAATAGATAGATTATAATATATAAATTAAATACTACTCCCTCCATATTAGTTATAAAGTCCCAATTTAAATGGGCACGGGTATTAAAAACACTGGTAAAGTGCTTTTAAGTGGGGTAAAAGTTAGAAAGTAGGAGTAGTGGTGTTGACAAAAAGGTAGTGGTATTGACAAAAGGTAGTGGTAAAGAGGGTATATGAGTAGTAATTTTAAAAAGCAAAGAGGGTATAATGGTACAAAAAGCAGAGTATGATTTTTAAAAAAAATACATGTGAATGTGTGAAATGGGACTTTATATGTAATACGGAGAGAGTACTATATAAATACTAAATACTCTTATATTTCTCATTTTGATAATTCTGATTAGCTTTTCTCAAAAATTAAAAAAAAAAAAAAGTTCTGATTACCAACTTATTGGTTTATCCAATTTTAATGATCTATACTTAATATAGAAACTTTACTATTCTCAACACATTATAAACAATCTCAACTTCACTCGTAATCATAAATTAATGGGTTAATTGTCAAAAAATTCCCCACCTTTTTCAAAATTCTTGTTTTATTTCTCATTTTCTAAATCTGTCTCTAAATTCTCAACCTTTAAATTTTATCTGATTTTTCCCACGGTGACATATTCTAGTAAGGCTATTGCTGACATGTTAATATTATTTGCAGACGTGACCTAATATATTACGTGTGGCACTCGTTATATGGCAAGACCAAAATGACGACAATGACAACGTATGGCGTTGTTAACCCACGGTGGAGAATTTGGAGGCAAATTAAAAAAGTGGGATTAAAATCGAAATTTATAAAAAGGTCGGAAATTATTGACGTATGATGTTTATTAAACGACGTCGCTTCATGTGTCGCGGCGATTTGCCACATAGGCATTTTCGACTTCCAACTCATCATTAATTTGAGGGTAATTATCGTTGTGGGAAAAATCAGATAAAATTAAAAGGTTGAGAATTTAGAGGCAGATTTAAAAAGTGTGGATTAAAACCAGAATTTTGAAAAAGGTGGGGATTTTTTTGGCAATTAACCCTAAATTAAATTTGCTATAAAAAGCTACACTATCTTTTTTGCCCTACTTGGTTTGACACTTGTTTTTTTTTAAAGGTCAAGATAAAGTACATATAAATAAAGAGTGTACGGGGTACTCAACCCTTACAGAGTGCGAAAAAAACATTACAATTTAGACGAAATACAATCTCTCGGATGTAAGCACCAATCCGTTAAGGAATAGCAAAAAGAACAAGAAAAATGTGCACGAAGTCACTTCCAAGAATTGATTTCACACTCTCTACGACTTTAGTGATAACTGGATTAAATATTTGAAAATAACATCATTCTCGCCTTCGAGATCCTCCACACAAAACATTGCCAGATTATATTTAGTACTTTTTTTTCCTCCTTTCTTTTGCCTTCCAAAATGAATTTTCCGAAGTGGTTACAAAGATCCGTTAAAGCAATTACACCACAATTCAGCTATACATGCTTACCAAATGCCAAACTTGAGTCTCAAAATGGCACTCAAGTATCAAGTGTAAGGCAGATTCCTGACTTCTTGAGCATAATACGCATGAATAAGAATTGTCATCAAACAAGATGTTCCTTTTGATCAAGTTTTCTTTGGTAGGATCCGATCTTGGAGAAGTTTCTAGCAAAATGAAGATAGTTTAATTGGAATTGACTTCCACCACAACAAATGAAGTTTTGGGGCTGATACAACACCTATGGCATCAACAAGTAGAGAAGCATATATTGTACGTGTTGAGAAAAGCCCATCCGAAGAGTCGTTCCATCCAAAAGTATCAACCTTGTGAGTTGTGACTTTAAACCTGCAATCACAATTCCAAAATCCAAGAACTCACACAATTCATTAACATTAATGACACGCCTCCAACTAAACGACCACGACCAAAATTCATCAAAAGCAGCCCCCACATCTCTAATGTGCCAAAAATATTTATAAGAAATGGAACAAAGAGAAAGAAAATTGTTTTTAAGACTCACACTCTCATTAAACTAAGAATCCTCCCAAAATCTAGCAAGACTATCGTTTTCCAACACAAAAATTAAATTACTGCAAAAATACCACCCTCAACCCCATGAACTAAGTCGAGCAAATCACGCCACCAAAGTGATATTTTCCTTTTATCTAATCTACCCGAGCACATATTGGAGAAAGAACAATACCTAGACTTAAGAACTCTCACCCAACAAACTCTTCTTGTCTTGACCATCTCCACATCCATTTACACAAAAGAGCTGAATTAAAAAATCTCACGTCTCTTCACCCCAAGGCCCCCCAGATTTTTACTTTGACAAACGACATTCCATTTAACCCATGGAATTTTGTTACAATTGTCTTCGCCTGCGCATAGAACGTTTCTTTGCATTTTGTAGATTTGATTTACCACATAGGAAAGAGCTTTGAAAAAGGATAGGTAGTAAAGTGGTAGCACAGAAAGTATCGAGTTTAAAAGAGTTATCCAACCTCCAAAAGCTAAATTCCTCTTCTTCGAACTAGATAGTTTCTTTCAAAATCTTTCAAATAGAGGGTTCCACACCTCTTTCTTCCTAGGGTTTGCCCTAATAGGAAGTCCCAAATAACAAAAAGGGAAAATACCAATCTTGCACTCTAGAATTTCGGCCAATGAAGCAAGTAGTTGGTTATCCACATTAATTTAATGGATAGAGCTCTTGGAAAAATTAACTTTCGGTCCGGATGAAATAGCAGGCGAAGAATACCTTTAATAGTTTTGGCGTTGGACACGGAGACTTTTCCAAGACTAACAGTATCATTTGCAAATTGAAGATGACTAACAACTTTAACTTTATCCACACCAATCTCGAATCCCTCAAAAACATGTAACTCCACGACTTTATGCATTAAACAGCTTAGACCTTTGGCAGTGATGAGAAAAAGAAAGGGAGATAGCCTTGCCTACTTCCTTTCTGCAAAGCAAACTCGCCTGACGGACTCCCATTGACCAAAACTGACATAGTTGCTGAAGAGATGCATTCAAAGATCCACTGCCTCCAAATTCTGCAAAAATTCATACCCCCGAGCATTTCACCAATAAAATCCCAGAGCACAGAGTCATATGCCTTCTCAAAGTCGACTTTTAGAACCATCCCTTGTTTGTCATCTCTTTTCAAATAATCCACTGATTCATTCAGCATCGGAATGCAGTCCAAAATTTGCTTATTACCGACAAAGGCACTTTGATTGTCTGATATTACCTTGCCCACAACCTTCGCAAGACCTTTCAAAATTTTATTGTTTCAATGTTTCTTTCCTATTTAATTACAAACAATTTAATTTTTAACATTTGTGCCCGAGCCTGTAAGACCCCATTAAAATGAGAAGGAAACATTATTTCAAAATCAAAAATATATGAAAATATGTATTCTTCTATATCGCTGTAGATCCAAACTCGCTTTAAATTCTGGCTGGACACTCGTAATAACCCTGAACAAGTAATAATGGTGGCAAAAATCCGAAGGGTGCATTTTTGAGTTAAAATGGAATAAACATAAAAAAGTACAGCAAAAAGGCGGCTTCTTAAATTGCTCACATTTATCATCATTAATGTATTTTATCATCCCCTGCTGATTAATGCCTTATTTTCTCGAGAGGGAGAAAAAAAGAAAAAACGAGAAATGTCTATAGAAGTGAAGGAAAATCTGGAGTAAAATAAATGTTTTATTTATTATAACACGCATATAATATAAACAATCTTGCTTTACAAATTACATCGAGAAAAAGGTTGATTTTTTTTTTTTGTTTTTCTGTTCAATCAGAGGTATAAATGTGGTATCATCAGCATTGATGAAAAACTTTTAAAACACAAAAATCACTTAGATAACTGATTCTGCGCTGCAAAACCTTGAGTCTTGGTGGCGCATGCTGCCAGCATTATACGCAAACGTCTCGCAATCTCCGTGAATGTCGGTCGAGCCAAAGGGTCGGGAGCCCAGCAATGTTCCATCAGTACCCTCCACTCCGCATCGCAAAAGCTCGGCACCGGTGGCCGCAGTGTGTTGTTTACTATACCACCTGTTCAAAACACCAGCAATAAGTTCAAGACATTTTTGGCCTTCCACTAATACAAGTGCTGAATATTAAGATAGTGTAATGCAGAATCTTAAAATAGCCGAGGGTTATTTGCGTTTACACTTTTAAAACGTGAGAGAGAGAGAGAGAGAGAGAGAGCAAACCGATGATTGCTCCATAATGCATATTGGCATAAGGCTCCTCGCCCGTTAGAATCTCCCAAAGCACAATCCCGAAAGAGAAGACGTCCACCTGCAATAAATTAATGAGGTATGAAATCATCACTTTTACCCAAAAAACACACAAAAGATTCTGTTTTGTGCACTGCTTTTCTATTTTCTCATCTTACTGTTTTTCCATCACCGCATATATTTACTTGGGGTGGCTGATATTCAGTCATACAGAAATAGCAGCAAAGCATCAACTATGGTGGAGAAAGCTTATCTCAGTTGTTGATATCTTTTACCTTTTCTGAAACCTTGCTACTGCTGCCGTTTAATAACTCTGGAGCCATCCATGGAAGGGTGCCTCGGACACCACCTGTAACAAGCGTATTTCTTTTGATTTTTGACAAACCAAAATCACCCACCTGGACATTTAATCTTACAAATTAAAGATGTAAACTTTTATCAAGCTTAATTATAATATTGCATTCGTATCATGGCACCATTATAAAAATAAGATGAGGCACCTTGCATATGGGTCGGGATGAATCCTTCAAGTTGACAAGCAGGTTGTCACACTTTAGATCAAAGTGTACAATGTTCCTCGCGTGCAAATATTCCATCCCAAAAGCTGCATCCATGGCAATAATGAGCCGCTTGCGACGATCAAGATGCCTGAACAAATTCCATATGAAAAACAGTACCATGCAAGAAAGGCATGAATCTGTATATAGCAGAATAGTACCTCTCCTTGGAAATTAAAGCATGTCTCAGGGATCCATTCACCATATATTCTGTGACAGTTGCAAGTGTCCCTCCGGGGCCATCTTGCACGACGCCATAGAAGGCCACCACGTTTGGATGGTGAAGATTCGATAGAATTTTGGCTTCATGCCAGAACTCAGATGACTACAGAATATCGAAGATGGAAGTTATCGCCTAATAGTTTACTTATAGCAGAGTGAAGCATTCTTTAAACCACTATTAGTCAACAGGGAAAGAATGAGTTTCTTATGTACATTTCATTTAAAAGGACTTACCAATCTCTCCTGCTCGGATGATCGGCCCATGAAGCAGGATTTCTTGATTCTCTTGATAGCAACATCAGTTCCCCTCCATTTACCATGATAAACAGTTCCATAGGTTCCAGATCCCAATTCCCTCAACTCTTCAAGATCTCTGTTCTTAATAATCTGAAATCGAACATATGGACCTTAAAGCATCCAATAAAACATATGGCAATTCTAGTTCTTGCTGATGGATTAGAGTGTCTAAGAAAGATTTTATGTTGTTCAAACAGTACGGAGTTCTATTTCAGGAAAAATATAGTAAAAACAGGAAATTCTAAAAATGTTCAGTTTCTATTTTGCACTAGGTTCTAAAGCAGTAATAGGCAAGTTTCCATACCTGCAGGCTAGTGGGGTCAAAGTCTCCAAGGGAGAGATCAACAACAGGGAATCCAGAAGGCTGAGCTGCTTTCTTGCCATCCTTGAAAAATCAAACATTAAATTATAGGGTCAAAGAGAATAATCTCTCAAAATTATTCATGGTCAAGTAATACCTCATGATTAGATCCAGCTGCTGTCCTTGAATTCATTGGTTGATTAGTTTGAATAGCAGTGGCCTGAGAACTATCATAATCTGAAGCCAAAGGCAAATTCATGGCATCAGGCTTTACAGGGCCAGACGATTGCCTCTGATTATTAACACCAAGGCTTCTACTGGATTCTACATTCTCTGCTGTAACTTGACCAGCCTCAACGTGTGGAAAACCATAATTCTCAGATATTTCTTCTCCCATGTTTGCTTGAGAAGATGAGAAAGTTGGGTGATCCTGATCCATAAGAGAAGCATCATTTCTGGAATTATCTCGTGCCAAATTCTGGAAGAATGACCAGCGTTTAGGATCATGATTAGTTGTGTTCATACTCAAACCAGCAGCATAGTCATGAAGTGCTGCAACACCAGCAGAACCATCCGCTATTCTAGCCTGAGAAAATATATCAGATAAAAAATCATGTGGAAACCGATCATTTATGTCGATGAGGATGCTTTCATGCACTGAACGGGGATTACTTTGGGAAGTAGCTGCAACAGAAACATCTCCCCGACCCATATCATGCAATCTTCCATCATTGGCATTGTTGTTATCCATCCTGTTCTGATGAATCTCCATTGATGCCTGAGCAGATTCATCTTGGGGATATTCAGAAGTTCCTTGGTTTGTTATAGGACTTGGTGAAGAAGAAGCGGCAATAGGGAATAATGCAGCACTCAGCTCGGCCTTGTTTTCTGATTCATTCTTATCATGAACAGAAGAAGCTCTTGCACTGATGCCACGGCCATTATCTGCCAAAGTCAGAGATCCATTTAGTTTCTCTTCAGCAGCTACGGTATCCACAAATGTTGATTTGGGAAAAGCACTAACAGTTTCAAAATTGGCTGTCGCGACTGATTCAATTATCTGTTGAGACACATCTGATCGAGTCACAAGGAGTTGTGGGGCAGAAGAATCATCAGATTTGAACAAACGGTTAGGTCCTGCCAGTTCCCTGTGTATTCTTTCTGAATGGAAGACGCGTTGAGGAAGAACATCTGGTTCGTGGTTAATGTCTTTGGCACATACCTCAAGTTCACCATAGTCAGGCATGAGTGCTGCACCAGATGTGTAAGCTTTGTCGTCATTGTCAAGCCTATTCATCCTTGAATTCTGGCCAAGATTCGAAGACATGTAGTTCTTCGTGTGTTCAAGGTTCTCTTGACTGCCTTTTGTTTGCATCATTGAAGTCCCCTTGTCTGCGACAGCACTTGAAGCAGATATTTCATCTGATTTTTTGTCATTACTTCTGCTGATAGAACTCTCTTTGTTCATCTGTGTATCCATCAGAGAAGCATCTGTCCCATGGGAATGATCATTATGAGATTCAGTCTTTTTCTGGACAACGGTTTTATAGTCCATGTTTTTCTCCGGCCCTGGGGACCCTGGTGCCTTAGCTTTAAAACTAGCATAGAGCTCCCCCATAAACGCATTTTGTGGACCCATTTGCCCGACGATAGAATTTTGGACTATGTTCTCCACAACTGGTGCATGGTTTGATGCAGAAAAACCATAATCATATTGTAATGAGGCAGATGCAGGAACTCTTATTCTTTCATCTGCAGTAGGAATGACGTTCATTTGGTTGAAACCACGCGACAAATTCCATTCAGGCTGTTCGGGCTTCACAGTATGTACGTGGTAACCAACTGAGTTAGCCTCGAAAGCATATGATGTGTTTGGCAGCTTGACTTGGGAAGATGAGACAAGTTGTGGATGAACAGTACTGCCTGCAGGCAAGCTGACCGCAGTTTGTACAGTCTCTCTTACGACACTTGAATTCAGTAACTCATCCAAGTTGTTTCCCAAATCCACACCAACGGAGTTTCTTCTTGAACCGAAATCCATACCATTTACTGCAACAACGTATTGAACTTCAGAATCACCTTCGGTGCTTTCAAGAGCAAGCTGAGGATCATCAAAGTCATTGTTTGAAATGAGAAAAATCCTTAACTTCTGGGATCCACCATCATCAAAAGCTTTATATTCTTCCATCATATTCTGTAGGTCCTCATCAGATGATACAGATACCAAAGCGTCAAGATCCTCACCAGGAAGCTGATATTTAATAGAATGAGGTTCATTAAATATGGCAGATGTCTTTTGCTTAAGCTCCTCCCATGAAATATCCTTGTTAATCCGGAGAATGCGCGTTTCACCTCCAACATATCTAAGTTTTCTATCACTTGGACGAGGCATAATAGTCCCCCCAAAACTGCAGAGAAATTTCAGTCTCCTAGATGAGCCACTAGACGAGCCCAACGAAGAATTGCTACGGAAGCTTTGAGCCCTCGAACTTTTCAGCGAGGTTCTACTCACTGATTGAGGCAGCCGCCCAATAGGTTTTTCTTCTCTTATGGGAGGATTGCTTGTAGGATCTTGGACTTCACCCTTTTCAACAGACGGGAACAAGGAAGCATCAGGCCGCCTCTCAGAACCACCAGTACGAGACACTCCATGCATGCCTTGTAGATCCACAGGTCTACTTTCACTATTAGTCTCAACAGATGGATTTAGAATATACTGCTGCCGGGGATTCACCCTTTCCCACATAAACTCAAGAGCAAATTCCTCACCGGTCTGAATGGAGTAATTCAGAACAGGTCTTGCACCCGCACTCATATTAAGATCAGCCTGTCTTATATTCATATTCATATAGTTGGAAGGATCCTGACTGAATCTCTGGTTTAGATTTCCCACACCTTCATTCCTATTCTCCAAAGAATTATAACTCATATGTTCAGGGTTATTCTGCTGATCCTTATGGAAATTTCCATTTACTTGTTCCATTATAGAAAATCCAACAATATGAATATACTTCAACGTCCCCTATCAATGAACTTTTACTTCTCAATCAGGCTCCAAAATAAGAAATAAGCTATAATTCATTTCTCAGTTTTTGAACTGAACCCAGAACAATAGCTTAACAGGGGAGACCCTGCAAAATTTATAGATCCTTCAGAAGATCATCAGCAATAAATGAAAGATGAGGAAGTTAAGGTAAAGGGCAGATAATATTGAGAGTTAGACTACATTAAAATTTAAAATTTTAAAACAGGGTCTCTAAGAACTTTGAGCAACCTCCCACTATTCCCTGGTCTTGCAATAAAGAAGGATAAATTGCAGCATAGACGACCCCAACACCTCAAGTGTAATCTTACCATTTTAAATGAGTAAAACAGTTGGGCAGAACATTTGGAAAATTTGCTTTAGCTAGAATAGTAAAAATTGCAATTGCAATTGTGAGTATAAGTCAACCCCGCAAAGCAAATACTATTCACAGCAATTGATCATAGGCTCATAGCCATTTCAAGACATTCACATATAGACAAAAAATCTCCCTAAATTACCAAGTTTGCATTGTTCTTCCATTCCTAGTGAGATTTTACAGATTTTTGAATTAGAATAACAAAGACAAAAAGAACTCTTTGTGATTGTCCTTACTAGGTAGACAATAATTGAACCGTCCAATTCATAGTCGACAAAAAATCCAACAAATTTCCAGATCATGTCATTCAAAATCAAGGAATCACCCCATACAAAAACAAGGATCTTAAACAGCTAGTAAACTCATTTTCTCAATAAAAAAAGTAATCGCATAAGTTGACAATCAGGAAAGATTTGATCCAGTGAAGAAAGAGTAAAGCAAATAGTAGATCATACACAGTTCCAACAGTAGATCATGATTCATGAATCATCATCCTGAGCAAAGAATCGAGACAGATCAACTGACTTTGCGAAAGTTCGCTGATTAAGAGATATATACCTGCGGCAGCGTAAAGTGATGATTTTGCTTCAGCTCTGGTGTAAAGCTAGCTAGCTATGAAGTCGCGGAGAAAAGTCTCTTTCTTTCTCGCTCTAGTCTTCTCTCTCTAAATATATATAGTCTGCACTAATGGAGGTTAGTTTTCTACCTGGCGCTTCTCTACAAGATTTTCTCTACAGTAATGTCAATTGCATTATAAGGTCGCGTGGATCACAACACGTTTCGTCGTTGTAAGTCGGAGTTAATAAAAGGAAAATCACAGGACGGGAAGGGCAGTTTCGTCATTTGAGTGGAGATGGCGGTAATCAATTTTCTGCCGTCAGCCACACAATTGTTTCAATACTAATTCAATTTGGTCGACACAAAATTTTGAGTTTCTGAACTGGGGAATGTTGGTAATTTTACCAAGTGCAGAAAGAAAATAAAAGAGACCGCCACGCTCACCGAATGGTTCGTGCAAAACACGCCGCTATACTATTGGCCAGATGCTACTGATTGGAGTAACATGGCAGTTCTTCTATTGGATGGTGCACCAAACTCGCCTCCAAGAGGAGTTTGAGTTCAGGTGCCATCTACCGTTAACTTTTTTGCCTTTTACTTGATTATTAACTACTTTTGGTTGGGCCTTCGATTTTTATTCTTGTTTTTTCAAGTACAGGTTAATTAATTTGAGGTGGCCTTTTCCATTCTTGCAGTTTCTCTAGTAAATTTTTGTGATACGCCTAATTTATTTCATATATTATGATCATCATTTACATATACTTCACTTTTTGTGGATTACGTAAAAACTGTACTAGTACTAGTACTAGTATATATTTTGATGAATGAGATGATTAAACTGTGATGAGTTTGATCTAAAAAATGGCATCGTGCAATTTCATGTGAATCTCAATGTTATCATTTTTCTAGCAGCACTAGTTTTTATGAGTGTGTCCTCTAATTTACATACATTAAAGGTTTGGATTTTGATGAAGTTGTTTTCTTCTCCATGAATCAAGAATTAAACGTTGCATTACGTAACAAAATTTAGATAAATCTACTTGCATAACATAGCTCAATTACTAGTCCTCGATACAAGCTGCAAATTAGTAACATAAAACTGTCGTAGAGAATACAAGCTATAGCATATCTTAATCGAGTAAGTTATAATTGAGTTATTGGAGATTCAATTGACTAATTGAACTAGCCCATTCGAATCATGACTTAGTATGATTTAAATATATCTTGTTTGTGATGGTGGAATCAAAAAGGAGGAGGAAATATTATCTTTCAACTTTAGAATTTTGGCGATCCATTTATGAATTCATATGAATTTTTCAGATTTGGGAGAAGGGCTTCAGCCTGTCCTAATTACCTCTTGTGCGACTTTGTCTGACCCGATCCGACATGATCAATTTACATTCTCAACTTATTGCAACTTATTTTGTAGGAAGGGATGAAAACAATTTGATGATTGGCATAAGCTATGTTTTCCTTAATCTTACTTCTTTTATTCTTAAATCTTTTATTGCTTCCTTTCTTATCTAATGTATGATCCTGCTGTTATATCTGCCCACTTTCGAATCATTTAGTAACACTTTTTCATCTCGACAGTTATAACTCTGACGACATTGAATAATCTGCAGCAAACAACTTGATCATCGATCTATCTAAGATGGAATTATGCTTCACATTGTATTTTGAGTCATGACTAGGTTTTAACATGCGATGACTACATCTTATTTTTAGAAATTGGATGTGTTCATTTCGAAAAAGAAAAAAATAAATTGCATATGTTTATGCTCCAGTATTATTTGTGAACACAAGCCAATTTTATCCTAGTAGGACCTCCTTAAAATAATACTCGATAAATTATTAATTACCTCTTAAGATAATTGTTAGGAACCGGATACTTGGTCGTATAAATAACAATGAACAATGCGTGTTTTTTATTGATGTAGAAACTGAACAGTAATAACGTCGTCAATACAACAACGAAATGTAACTAAGAACTTGAATTTAGAATGAACCGAAGATCGTCCGAAGTTAGACTTCTGCCCGCAAGACGAGAATACGCCCCGGTAGTGCTCAAAGAAAGACGGCTCGTCCCCAAAGGTCAAAACAATCTTAACATCTCGGCAGTAGCAGCACCGCAAACTGGACCGAGCACCGACGAACTGGAACTGGAGCGAAGACTGAACGCAAGAATGTATGAAATGCTTTGCTTGCTTTGAGTGAGGAGAATGCAGAATGATTGAGTGACTTCTACAATGAGAATGACTCCTTATATAGCAGCTCTCGGACATGTGGAGGGGTTCTCGTCGTCATTAACGTCGTCTTGATGGCTGGCGGTTTCTGGACGTGAAGAGTCTCTGGCTGTTACAGAAGCCAAGAGTCATGGGCTTTTCCGGATGGGCTGCATACTTGGGCTAAAACAATTAACGAAATAAGCTTGTGAAGTTGGTCCAAAAAGATATGGCCCAAACACCAGCCCAAAGATCCAAGTCCAAGTCCAAGTCCGCCCGTCCGGACAGGCGGCGCGCGCACGCGTGTGTGCGAGGACACCCATACATACCAACCCAACAAGTTATTAAGCCCATACATACATAACCTTAAATGCTAGTCAAATCACCCACATATAACCGATGTGGGACAACTAACATTTATTATAATTAATAACATGTTAGTTACTACTTCAACATCCAACATTTAGCATACAATATCTCACTCACCGGAAATCGGTTTAGAAATATTAAATATACTACGTTCATCTACTCACGACGTAAATTAACATCCAGTAAATATTTAATTAACAATATTTATCCTCAATAAATGGTTAAAAACTAAACCATTTCCAACAATAATAATGTTCCCAATTTGGATTTTGGATTTAAATTAATAGTTTCGATAAATTTATAAGATAATTTTTTATCGAAAGACCCTTATATAAATATATCGTCCCAACAAAATCATAAATTAATAATTTTCTCAAATTACAAAAATAACTAGGTTAACTTTGTAAAACATGAATTAATTGTTGTTTGCTTTCTGTTGAATATATGAAAACAAATTTCATCTCTAATTTATCTCACGCACTCAAAAACTCTGGTGTAACATTTTTGAACTGCAACAAAAAAATTATAAAGAGTTTTCGATACTATTATTACTTCCTTTCGCGTAACAGATTCCAACGGCATTGTACCATCTTGAGTTTCATCTTCAATTGAATGTTTTTTTTTATTATGGGACATCGTATCTAGTTTTCTAATGCATTGTACATATATTCGTTGAATTCATATGTAATTAACTTAAATTCACTCAACATTAAAAAAAATTCAATTAATATGAAGTACCTCCTTTAATTAATACTTCCTTCATCTCATTATTCTTGTCTTATATTCATTTTTAGGTTGTCCACTTTTTCTTGTCATGTTTTCTTTTTGGGCTACATTATGAGTTATTAAGACTACCTGCATTGCAGTCTCGAGAAGGGGTCTCCAAGGGGTATCGAGACACCCCTTCCTTGGAGACCATGCGTTGCAGCCCATGAAGTCTCGAGCTGGTCTCGAGCCTTTTTTTTCTTTTTTTTTTCTTTATATATATATATATATATATATATATATATAATTTTTAATCTTATTTATTATTATAAATACTACTATTTTCACCTCATTCTTCCTTTCTTGTGAAAATGGATCCCAACAATCCTTTTTTTGTCGGCGTGGTTTTCCGACATGTCCGACGATGTTTATCTCTACATGCCGACGGGGCTTAATTAGAGAAATAATATGCCATTCGACATGAAAATTATCCAAAAGGGGCGTGATTGTTTTTAATTTATACATTTTTATTAATTAGACGTCACTATTTTTTTATCGGCTAATGTAATTTTTCAATTTTAAAAAATTAATGAAAAATTCGAATTAGTTCATTTTAATTTTTAATGAGTGTTATTTTTAAATATGAATTAATTTAATTGAAATGGAGAATTGTTTAATATTAAAGTTAGAGTCACCTTGGAGACAGTTGCGTTCAAGGGTAAGTGTCTCTAAGGGGTCTCTAGTGGAAAAGTGGTGCTGGAGACCCCTTGAAGACCACTAGTGGTCTTCAAGAGTTGCAGATAGCCTAAGGCCCTATTTAAATAGTCAATATGACCCTTATTTGTCTTAACTACTTCACCCTTCACTATTATTCCTCTAATTTTTTGTGTCGTTCATTGTTCATTATCTCTCTATCCACTTTATTTAACTATTTGTACCTACTTTATTTCACTATCTCACTATTTCAACAATAAAGTCCATAATTATTTTACTATTTGTATCCTATTATGCAGTCAATTAAAAAATTTACCAACGCATCTTCTAGTTTCAATTATTTTCTGCTTAATACCCGTATTCAAACAAAAGAGACAAAAATAATAAAATGAAGAAAGTAAATTCTTAATTAATTAATTAATTAATTAATTAATACATCTCTTAAATAATAAAATTTCAGGATTCCTAAAATATTAATTTATATAGGTTCTATAGTATGTCCATAAGAGCATCTGCAGTGGGGATCGAGCACTGGGGTCGAAGCCGGTGTCGATCCCCCTTCGATACCACCTCTTTCGACCCCATGCGGTGTCGAGGCTGCTGTGGGGAGACCAATACCACTGGTATCGAAGGTGGTGTCGATATATCGATACCGCCTTTGACTTCGGTGGGGCAGGTCTTTGGGGACACGTGGCATGTCTCTATTGGTCCGACGTTATTTTTTTTTTCTGACTAAAAAAAATTTAAATCCTAACGGTTATTTACACAAAATTCACTATAAATACACCTTCATCCCATTTATTCTGCACACCAAAATCCAATCTTCATCCCAATCTCTTTCTTCTTCAATTACAATCTTCAAATCTAATTTTTTCGTGCCAAAAAAAAAGAGTGAAAACGAGTTCAATTCGTGGTACCAGCAGTATTACGCTTCACCCAATACTTCCAATCCACTGAATCAAACTCCAAATCCACCGAATCCAAACTCCCAATTTCTCCCTTCTCCCAGTTTCGCCCAATACTCCCCGGCTGCTGGGTTTGCACCTTTCTCGCAGTCACCGAGGTTCTTCCAATTCCCCCCGTCGACGGAGTTCTCGCAGTTTCCGAGTTTCTCCCAATTCCCCCCGTCGACTGAGTTCTCGCAGTCTTCGGAGTACTCCCAATTCCCTCCGTGTTACGGCTACTCGTAGTTCCGGAGTACTCCCAATATCCCGAGTTTTTCCAACCCGACGACGGCAACAGTTTCAAAGCGGACGAGGATAAATGAAGTCGACGACTATACTTTGTATGCTAACGGCAACACATCCACGACATCCGCGAGCGATGCAAACATAATGCAAATTCGCCCCGAATGAGTGAAAGCTGTCAAGAAGGGGAGGAAGGGCAAGGCGGCGACAAAGAAGGCGGCGAGGGCAGAGTTGGCATCCGTAGCTGAAAACTTGACAGTGGAGAGGGATGAAGTCAGGGAGAGATAGGCGTACGATGTCTATATTCGAGACACGTCGAATTTTACTCCCGCTCAATTGGCGGCGCACCAAAATGTCTGCGCCAAACTTGCAAAAGAATTTGAGTGGGAGTAGTTGTCCTATTTTATTTTTCTTAATTATTGTATTTTTATTTTATTAATTAGTGTATGTTTTATTTTTTTTAATTGAATAAAATTATCATTTCTTAATTTTTGAATTTAATTAAATATTTTTTTATGTTATTTCTTACAAATAAAAATAATAATTAAATAAAATATATTCAATTATTGTCAATAATTATAGAATACGAGGTCTTAAAATCACGCTTCCAGCAATAAACACAGAGTCTAACAAATCCCTTGTTGTGGATCAACAAGATGCTCATATATATTGTTTACAATTATATTTTACTACCATGATTTTAGGTTTTATGTCGTTTGAAAATCGAATAGTAATTTAGGGAAAAAACAAAAACATTTCCGAGACCAAGTTTATCTTGGGAAAGATGTCAGCACATGGTCACATGCTAGAGAGAGAGAGAAAGAGATCATGTCTCAGGCTTTTATAGTCAACTATAACTTAAAGTGATCGGAACCAATCTGTAGTTTGCAATTTGAATATGTGAATTTGTATACACATATATATATTTTAGATTAATATGTGAATTTTTCGTATTACTGGCAATGAGAACTATTCATCTCCAGAAGCAGTTTACATTAATTACTGTTAGAAAGGTGTATATTGATTACTGAGACAAAGAATATTATTTTGTATACTAAAAATGTAAACGGTATAAAACCATAAATAAATAAATAATATCCCTTCAGGAACATTCAAACAATAATAAATTTTGTCTGCAAGGAGAGATGTTTCAAATTTAAACTTTATACTCTCCTTCGCCCAAGTTCAAGAAAATAAAAAATATATAATGGATGAGTTGATACATTTCATGTGAAGCCCATTAATTAGCTCTTGAATAATCAAACAAATACAATTAATATTGTTTACATCAAGAAAACTTTGCCAACTTAATTAGCTTAATGATCCGAATATTCATATAAGTACAGTAAAAAATGATCATTAATCTAAGTCAACCTACAAAATTTAATCTTTCACGAGAGTTCTGTTTACCTACTACACACCATCAGATAGCAGCTGCAGATTTCTACTCGCGCGTCACTATCCATAACCAAAAAAACAAAAGATCGATCGTCCCTAACTACTAATTATCAGTCTTTGACAAGCAGTTCGTGGCGCAGCGACGAATCTCGACGAGAAGGCATAAAACTTGTAATAATCATCATCAATAAAATCTCCGGAGCTGCTCGTATCGAAGTTGAGAGAATAACTCATCGGATCGTAGCGGCATTGCAAGGACGACTGTCGGCTGGATGGCTGCAGCATTTTGCTGCGTTTCTTGAGCCTTTTCATCAATCTGGACAGGCCGCAACAGTTGCTAGATGATGATGAGCTACCACTGGCGCTGGTGGCGGAGCCGCCGCTAGAGGTGGCGGAAGTGGTTCTTGGCCGCCACGGGAGAGATAAATGAATCATTTCTCTTTGATATGAAAATAGAAAATGAGGGGGTTGTTTGGGCTATGAAACATGTGATGTCTCTTTTAGGGATATGTTTGTGTGTATATATAGGGAGGTGAGGCTAATTATTGGTGGTTCCCAGATTAAATATTATCTATGTATGTTTGGTTGAAATATATGTGAATGTTATTATGTGTAGATAAGATGGTAATACTAATACTTATTATGTGTAGCTAATGGTATTAGTACGATGAATGAGAAATGGAAGTGGTAGAAATCTAGGAGGGTTTGAGATTTGTAATACATATGAACAAGTGTAAGTGTATGATTAGAGGCAAGTTGAGTTATTTAAATAAATAATTATATGTACTTATATATATGAAAATTGTGAATGCATAGCACATGGTTATGGTGGATTTATAATTTGTTAAGGCGACATTGACGAGGATGGTTGGGCTTAAAGATGTTATCTTTGTTTAAATCATGATGATATATAGATTTTAATTAATTTTGGATACATGTTTATGTTGAAAATGGTTGAGTATATAACCATTAATTGAGGATAAATATTGTTAATTAAATATTTATTGGATGTTAATCTACGTCGTGAGTAGATGAACGTGGTATATTTATCTCTAAACCGATTTCCGATGAGTGAGATATTGTGTGCTAAAGGTTGGATGTTGGAGTAGAAACTGATATGTTATATTTATATAAAAATGTTAGTTGTCCCACATCGGTTATATGTGGATGATTTGACTTGTATTTAAGTCATGACTCTTGGTCTTTTATAACTGCCAAGACTCTTCATCCGATAGAGCCTTTTCACATTCGAAACCGCCAGCCATCATGGCTTCTTCATAATGATCATTATGGAGACGAGTCCCTTCACATGGTTCGAGAGCCTATATATAGGAGGCATGCTCATTTGCAAAACTCACTCAATCGAAGCATTCTCTCATCTCTAAAGCATAGCATAACATTTGAGTTCAGTCTTCGTTCTTGTCCAGTTCGTCGGTGCTCGGTCCAGTTTGCGGTGCTGCTACTGCCGAGACGATAAAGATCGTTTTAACCTTTGGGGACGAGCCGCCTTTCCGTGAGCACTACCGGAGCGTATTCTCGTCTTGCGGGCAAAAGTTTACTTCGAACGATCTTCGGTTCATTCTAAATTCAAGTTCTTAGTTATATTTCGTTGTTGGATTGACGACATTATTACCGTTCAATTTCTACATCAATAAAAGTACGCATTGTTCATTGTTATTTACACGATCAAGTATCCGGTTCCTAACAGTTTATAGTTTATTGCACGTGTAAAGATGAACCAAACTATATATGTTCTCAACCAATCCTTATAATAGGGGAATTGTTTTACCTAATCTGATCGTGTAAATAACAATGAACAATATTTATCCTCAATTAACAATATTTATCCTCAATTCCCCTATTATAAGGATTGGTTGAGAACATATATAGTTTGGTTCATCTTTACGAATAGGAGGTAAGCAAAGAGAATCAATTATCGTAAATAATTAATACAATATCTTGAATTTATTATTCAATCATTCAAAAAAAAAATTAATTTGGACGGTAACTTGAATTTTGTGTAGGGAAAAGTCGAGCTCGAATCAATCTATCGCACTTAAATACTTAAAAAGTATAGTTAATATGTAGCTTATTGCACAAAAAACAAGAGTTTACACCATACACATCAAATGAATAAGTCATATATATCAACTGGGAGAGGATTAAATAGGAACTCTATTTTATATGAGAATTAGAAACCAATCTAAGTCATTCATCCTACATATGATCTATGAATATGATTTAATCTCATAGTCAATTACCCGCTATATTTTGGTCAACCCGATTTTTTTTTACTTAAGTAAGGTTAATATAGTAATTTCGCTGTTTTATTGGGTACAAAAACAAGATTCATAAAATAGTGTAAAGTGATGCATCAATAACAACAAATGAGATTTAAAAATTTGTATATTACAATTAATGCATTACGTGTATAGTATTCGTATTTGTATAAGTTATGAATTTTAAAACGAATTACCTATATTATTTCCGTATTTATTACTTGATGTTTTGTGCATAATTTTATGATCATTAATACAATTTACGTGATGCATAAATATGCGACTATAAATGCACATAATAAGAAAAGACTCGTCACTATAATTGATGAATTACGTGTATGATATTTGTGCAATACATTGCTTACATTTATGCATTACATTGTGTATTTTTGGATACATCAATTACCTCAAGTTGAAATGCACAAACCATATTAACGATATGCATTAATATTTGAAAAATAATGCATTTATACAGCTAATATGCTAAAAGTGTTTAATAATTTTGCCCCACACTTCATTTTCTTCCCCATCGCCACTTCCTCATCGCCCCCCAAAATTCACTGACGACCACTACCATCGTTGCTGCCTAGGAAGTTGATGCATTAGATCACAAGGTTGATGCATTAAATAACGTTAACAGATGCACCTACGTTCTTTTCCTTTTTCTTTTTGCAGCCCCAAAATTAATAATTTATACACACACTGTGGATTTGATTGGAGAGCTTGTCTGCTTGATATATATCAATTTATTTATCCATTTTGCACGTGCGCGCGAGCGCACAAACACACACACACACATAGAGAGAGAGAGAGAGAGAGAGAGAGAGAGAGAGAGAGTTGTGGTGGGTAGAGAAGAGAGGTAAGTAGATAAGGTATGACCGTGTGAGAGCAAACCGCAGCGGCTTGCCGGTGGCGGCAGTAGCCAGTTGTAGAGATCGATGAGGTTCGCTGGATTTGGGAGAAAAAGATGAAGAACTTAGGGTTTTTATTGTGTTTTCAAAGAGGAAATAGCAAGAGAAAGCAGCGGTGCCGACAGTCGGTGGTTGTTTGCAATGGTGATGGTGATGTTGGCGGTGGCCGGAGAAGAGATGGTCAGTTACACGCGATAAATATGAAGGGAAAATGAAGAGTTGAAACTTGAGATGGAACGAAAGAGAACAAGTGTTTATGAATTTCCAAATTTAGCCTTCCCTCCTTTAGTTTTTAAATTATGATAAAGTTTTCAATTTAATTCCAGCTATGCATTTTATGCAGGCCATTTGGCCTGTAAATTCACCAACTTTTAACAAATTCCGATTTGGCAATCGTGAGATCGATTTTAGCGAATTAATACCTGAACTCTCGATTTGATCCAATGTGCTACCGCGCTAGGGCTCCGGCGACCCCAAAGCTGACATGGATCCCTGAAAATGCCACGTTGGAGCCGCCGGTGATGCCTTAAAACGATGTCGTATTTTTTTACTTAAATTACTTACTTTTCTCCCAGAACGACGTCGTGCCCTTCAAATTTTCTGAATATATGCCTAAATCCCTATTATTTTTCCCCAAAACTTCACGAGCCCTAGAATTTACAGACGACGAAGGCAAAAAACTCACGACTAAGGCGACTTCTGCAACTACTCCGGCCAATGGCAGAGTCTAGTTCTTCTCAGGAAAGTTCGGATCAAATTTACCCAAATGAGGTGCGAGCTCTGCACTATCTTCCTGCTCGTCCTCGTACTTGCAAGCATGGAATGCTTGTGTTACGGAGGTCGCGTACACCTCAAAATCCCGGTCGAAGATTCTATTATTGCATGCTTAAAGATGTACTTCTCCACTCTTGATTTAGTTATTCTCAATTTATTTGGATTTACCTCGATTTTAGTTGTGGTTGTTATTATTGTTGATTATTCTCAATTTTTTTCATTTACAGAAAGCTGGTGGTTGTGATGATTGGGACTGGGTTGATGACCCACTTACAGATCATTACAGAGGTGTAATGAATGAATACAAGAGTGAACGAGATATCGCAGAAGAACAGCTGCGTAATGCACTGCTAAGGGAAAGGATGATTTCAGAGCAGTTGCAGCCACTTAGGATGAATGCATTGAATCCCAGAACCGGATTGTCGAGTTGCAGAGAAAGCTTGAAGATCAAGATTGCTTCATTGTCGATTTACAATCCAAGATTGAAGACCTAGAAGCCACTGTTACTGCTCAGAAGAAGAAGATCGACTAGGGTTTGGAGGATAGCATTTTGCTTGTTGGTAATCATGGGGCATTGTGTTTTCATGAAGTAATGTCTGAATTGAGTCTAATTTGGATGATGTACCATTTTGATGTAAGATAACTTCGATCAAGTAGTATTTTGTTGTAATCTGGAACTAGTAGAAGTCATTTTGTTGTAATTTGGAACAAGTAGCAGTCTGCCTTGTTAATGATTAATTTCAGTGATTGTATTAAAGACTGAAATTTCTATTAGTAACTTTGTCATTCTACAATGCCAACACAACAAGGTTCAAGTCAATACCCTAAAATTGATGCTGATGGTCCCGATACGAGTTACTGGTGTATGGGGGGGAATACACCAGTTAGGATTTTAAAACTAAACTCCTGAAAATTACTTCAACCGAGTAAAAAGACTCAGTTGGAATCTCACAGCTGAGTAAGCAACCTCAGCTGGAAGAGTGGTGCTGTGCGGAATGTGGTGGAAATTAACAACTCGTAAAACAACTCACGCTTTTGTGCAAGGTCGGTCAAAAACCAAGACAGTTGATAATGCTAAGATCAGTTTGTATGCTGGTTAGAAGGTCAAATGAATATGCAAGAAATAAACAAAATAAACACTAGCACATAGAGATTTACGTGGTTCGGAGAAACCTCCTACGTCCACGGGGAGTTGTGAGTCCACACAACTATGTCCAAGTTCTTCTGGACAAACCACTCAGCTTACGCGGGCTGAGCAACCGTTAAGGATAAGTTTGGGGGTACTTATCAACCTTACAGTTTAGTTTTCGGGTACTAAACAACTTATCTACTCAGTTGCAGGAAGAGTAGGATCCTAAAACCTTTTCAGGTGAAAGAAAATGGGGTTCCAACTAAAAGCTCGAACACGAAGTGAGCTATGATCTAACACTCTACGGACTCTCACTAAGTGATGTTCTCAAGGTTCGATCTAAAGACACAAAAGCTAACTAACTCTAGAACTCTCAACAAGTGATGTTCTAAGAGATTGAAATCAGTTCAGCTCGTGTAGAATATTGCTCTTTCTTTCGCTCTCTGGTTTCTTCTCGCGTGTGTGTCTTGTGTATTTTTCGAATGAATGAAGGCCTCTATATATAGGAGGAGAGAGTCAACTAGCCGTTGGAGGAGCCGTTGATCTCTGTTCTTTGAAAGCGATGACTTGTCTCTCATCTCTGCAGACTTTCCCGATATGGCATCTGTGCTCTTCTGCTTTCCATCTGAGATAGTCTTGTGTTGGGCCAAATGGGGTAATGACTGAACGGTCAAACCCTCACGTGACTTCCTTTTTGAAATTCAAATCTTAACAACAGACTTCCAACAAGGAGTGGTCGGTTAAGACTTTCGATCTTCAACTAACTTGTTCTTCAGCCGATGCTCTATCTGACTACTAACAGTTGAACTCTCAGCTGTCTTCAACTTCAAGCTGTTGGTCTTCTTGGTTGAGTTCTACAACTGATGTTCTGAAACTGAACACTCAGTTGTCTTCCTTGTATCTGATCAGTTGGGTTCGAACACTCAGATGGCTTCCTTTCATCTGATGTTCTCTTCCCCCATACTGCTTTTCATCTGATGAACACTCAGTTGTTTTTCTTACAACTGATGTTCTATCTCTTGAATGTGACTTCCCCTTTTTGGATACTTGACTATTGATCTGAGACATGAACGTAACTTCCTCCTTTTTAATATACTGAACGCTCAGTTGTCTTCCTCACAACTGATGTTCTATCCGAGTGAAGCCTTGTTGCCATCTTCAGCTGGAGACCTGTAAAGATAAAATCTTGACAATGCTCAAACAACGAGCCTAACTACTAATATTAGGTTCTGGCAACATCTACTCGGTTGGGGTCAGTTGGTTTTGGAATTCATCAAAACTCTTACTAACAAATTTCCCAACAGATGCCATAATACCATCATAACATATCTATAGATAATCTGAAGTCTCAGAATTACATTGCTTTTGCTTCAAGTTCTAACCATTCTTGTCCAAAACACAAGCTAAGACTGAAAGTATTCAAAAGATTTCAGTTCCAAGACATTAAAACTAAGTTCTAAGAGTCAAAGCAACAATGTACACAAAAACAAGTTATCACACTTTCAAAACAACATTTCTTTACTCCAAGCCGCTCTCTTGTGTTGTTGGAGTATGAGTCACTCCAATCTGTTGGTTGGATGGTCCTTCTCCAACAACTCTTGGTGTCTTGTAATTGTTCAGATTCACCCAACGCTTGCTTGAAGCAGATGGCTGCCAACATCATTCAGAATTCATCAATACTAATTGCAGCAAATAAGTATCTTATCCTGAAGAATGCATTTCCAGTATTCTCGTTGATGTACACACCAGTACCCTTCATTGCAGTAGCTCTATCTTTGAAGAAAGCTGACTTTCCTTTTGATGCAGCTCCTTTTTTTGAAGCTCTTGCAGCTTGTCTTTCCCTCTTTTTCTGTGCAGCAGTAGCATCAGCAATAGCATCACTGGGCTTTGCAGGTCTTCCCACTCTTCTCTATTGTTGACAGAAAACAAGACAATAAGCATTAAGTGGATAAGCTGGAAGAAACAATTAAAAATGAGATTATACCTTTTCAACTGGTTCAGCAACTGCAGCTGATTCTTACATGACTTCCTATTATGTCATTCTTGTTTGCAGTTTCCACAGCTGATTTTAATCCCATGCTTTGTCATCCTCCCATGTTTCTTCTCAGGAGCTCTCTTCCTCTTCTTCTTTGATGGCCTTCCTGGCATTTTCAATTTGTTTGGAGGTTTGACATCACCTCCAACTTCAGGCCACATCTTCTCTCCAAGAGTTGCAGAAATTCCCCACTCAAACGCAGACATGTATCTCTCCACACAGAAATAATCTGACACATAATCAGCTGGATTCCTCTCCAAATATCTGATTGCAGAAATTGCATGCTTGCAAGGAACTCCAGTTAAATCCCAATACCTACATGAGCAGGTATTGATGCCAGTATCTGAAGTTTTCACTTGACAAATGAACTTCTCACCCTCACAATACACCTCAAAAGTGTCATACATTCCAGGAACAGCATGGCAGTTCACACTCCACATAATATTGTTTTCAAGAGTGTTTCTGATATTGGGAGTCAACCTCCCACTCACTTTCTTCATCTCATTCAACTTCTCCACCTGCCTAGCCATAAGAGATCTCCTAATCTCTTCTAACATGTGAATCACATGCTTACCTCTTGCCTTGAGGATGTACACATTAAATGTCTCACTGATATTGTTATCAACACAATCAGAAACAGGAGTAGTTGAGACAAAAGCCTTACAGAATTTTGAGGTGTCTCTGGCCATGAAATCATCATAGGCAGCCTGACTCTCCTCCTTAATGGCTAGCACAACCTCCTTGAATTTTGCTTCAAATGTAGCATAGGCAGCAGCAAAGAAACAGTTCTTCAAAGTTTCTCCCTTGTGATGCCTTTTCCATTTCATGTATATATGTCTACAGCAATTCCTGTGCTCTGCGTTTGGTATCAAGTGAGCAACAACATTTATAAGTCCCTACAATAAAAAAAATTGAGTTAGATAAGTATTGTCCATGAAATCTACAAATGAAGAAGGTAGAATATATAAGATGTCACCTTCTGTTGATCACTTATGATAGTCCAACCTCTACCATCTCCAATTCTGAGATCATCTACAAGATGTTGTAAAAACCATGTCCAGTGATTTCATTCTCACCCTCTACTACAGCCCAGGAAATAGGAAACGTGCCATTGTTTCCACATCTAGTAGTAGCACACAACAAAAAGCCACCCAAAAAAGTCTTCAGAAAACAGCCATCTATGCTAATCACCCTCCTACAGCTTGTGAGAAACCCTTTCCTCAGTGCACTCATCCTCATATAGAATGATTTGAATACATTACCCTCCTTCAACACCAGATCATACCTGCCCTCATGGTCAACTCTCCTAAGCTCTGCCATGTATCTCCTCAACATGGCATAATGAGACTCCACTGAACCTCTCACCATCTCTTGTGCCATTGTCCTTGCTTTGTGTAACCTTTTCTTAGGAACTCTTGTCTTGAACCTCTCAAGTATATCTGCAGCCAAATCAAATATATCAATATTGAATCTTAATCTGAAAGTATTTAAGTACCTTCTAGCTATCCATTTGGAACTCAGTAGCTTGTTGGTCAGTGTTATCATGCATTCATGGTTACCAGCATATGATTTCAGTATGAAGGTTCCATTTGCCTTGACTGCACTGGCATACACCTTCCATGGACAAGGTGGAGCTCCGCATTTAGCAAAGCACTTGGTCTTAGAGACAGCCCTGAAACGAATAAACCTTTGGTGCTCAATAGCCTAGTTAGTTAAAGCCTTAATGCACTGAAAACCATCTTGGAAATACATGCCTAGAACCAGCTCAAGAGTGTTATGATCACACTTGGGATCATACACTATCCTTTTTTTCCTCATCCTCCTCTCAGATTCCTCATCAGTTTCTGAATCATCAAATTCTTGATAATCATCTTCATACTCAAATACATGGTCTGAATCAAAATCATCCACAAAGCCATCAGGTTCATTAATAATATCAAAAATATTCTCCACATCCTTCAGTTTTCTTCTAAGTTTAACATTTTCTTCATCAGAGATGTAATCTAGATCAGCTAGACTTACTTCAGACAAATCATCAACAGGTATGTATGAATCATTATCACTGCTCTCACCATCATTCCCTTGCACATCTTCTTCCTCAGAACAACCATTATAGCCCCAATCTCCTGTGTACTCATTGTTGTAATCATTAGACAGAATTGTAGTATCATAAAGAGACTCACCAGTCCCCTCACCATTCCCCTCACCAGTCCCCTCACCATTTCCCTCACCAGTCCTCTCAGCATTTCCCTCACCATATCCCTCAGCATTTCCCAAGCCAGTCCGCTCACCATTTCCCTCCACACTCTTACCATCTTCCACATAGACACTTACTGACTTGAATTTTCCAATGTGAGACAACATACTCACTACACCACGATCATCAACAATCTCTTCAAATGCGTTTGTCTTAGGTATTTTAAACCACAACTTGTCCCATGAATGAAACCCTAACTCCTTAACAAAGTCACAAAGGTCAAAATAACCAAACAGATCACTATCTACATGGGATTTAACAACATATTCACCACCTATATACTGTCTTTTAAAATCTTTCATGCGAATCTCACCACCATAATAGATACACAAAGTAAAATATTGACTGCAGAAAAAAAAAAAAAAAAAGATATCACTTTATAGCAACAAAAACGACGAAAAACGCAAACCCTAACCCTAAATATATAGATATTGACAACACACAATAAAGAATCGAAAGAATGGACCTACATTTTTGCCATTACAGCGGCAGAAAAGGACATCCAGGCAATGAGGGACCACCCGACCACTATCTCGAACCCCCGGATATCACCAAACAAATGTATAAATAAATGCGAATCCCCGACACGAGTCGAAGATTCGGAAGTAAAATATGAGTAACAAAGACAACTAAATGAACAAGAATCAAGAAGAATGTCGTCTCAAGCTTCAATCGAGGGTTTTTTTTCTGGAATCGATCGGTGTGTTAGTGAAAAATCACGTCCAAATTGTATAATATATTAGACTTCAGTTAATTATCATAAAAACGACGACGTTTTGTCTAGTTACACGATGTCGTATGGTATTTTTGCCACACATGTGCCACCGTGTAAAAAATAGTCCACGTGCGCAAAATCTTTAATTTGGGGTTCGCCGGAGCCCTGGCGCGGTAGCACATTGGATCAAATCGAGAGTTCAGGTATTAATTTACCAAAATCGATCTTACAGTTGCCAAACCGAAATTTGTTAAAAGTTGATGAATTTACAGACCATTTGACCTTTTATGCAAATGAGTGGTTAAAATTAATTTTTATTTCTCATATAAGGGTTGGTTCGTATCAGTATGGACTAATAATTAATTTACTTGACAATACAAATCTATTACTGGATTTTGAAAGTTTGTTGAATTGTATAATGGAATCTATTACTATTGAACTTCACCTATAATTAAACCTTTAACGAAAAATTTTAAGTCTTAAATATTACTCCTACTACCAATATGCACTTTTCTCAATAATTTAAGTGATCAGGGGATTTAGAAGCCTATATGGTAAAGAATTAATGCGTATATATTGTTTTCCTTATTTAGTTGGTCAAATATAATACTCCCTACATTCGAGTTTTAAAGTCCCATTTTAAATGGGCACGGGATTAAGAAAATTGGTAAAGTGTTTTTGAGTAGTGTAAAAATTAGAAAGTAAGAGTAGTGAATAATGACAAAAAAATAGTGGTAATGATACAAAAAAGGTGGTATTGACCAAAAAGTAAGAATAAAGTTGTTGGGATGATAAAAAAATAGAAATAAAATTGATGTGAGGTGGGGTTCCAAATAACAAAGGATAGTAATTCTAAAAAGTAAGAAGGGTATAATAATCTAAAAATGAGAGTATGACTTTTAAACTCGAACATTTAAAATGGGTGAAATGAGACTTTAAAACCCGAATGGAGGAAATATTATTCGCAGACAGTAGCATATGCAACGGCTACTCATAGTATAAAGGTAATTTCATAAATAGACAGTATATTGAGTACAATTTTTAAATTAGTTATTAGTACAGAGATTCCAACTAAACTTGATAAAATCGAGGTAAATACTCATTTGACCTTGACTATTTCGCTCAAAAATGTAAATTTACCAAATTAAGTTATCATAAAATCAAGATATTGATTTTTTTTTTTTAATTTTTTCTGACAGAACACAACCCAATTCATTTATTAAAATTTTTCAAATTACAAATTTTAAATTTCAAAATAAAATTATTTATTAATACTACAAGATCTCAAAGAAGACGAGAGGGTCCTAAATCGAAGAAAAATGATTAGAGCAAGTGGTAAAGCTGGTACATTAATAATTGTAAATTGTCAGATTAATACTTATAAATACGACATCAATTTGAGTCATTTGACTATGAGGTGACGCGGATCTTGCAAGTCTTAGCAACAAGTATTAATTATCATCAAATTATTTTTGCCCCATATTGTCAAGATTCTGATTATTTAAATAATTCATTCCCTATGTCTGATTTATGATTTTCTACATCTTGGAAAAGATAAATGAATTACACTAGTCATCAATCAGGAGATCAATCATAGGGTCCTTAGTCATAACGTTGGAATATGTATTTTTTTCTCTTTAAGCTTTAAAGCTGCACTTTATGCAGATCTCATCTTAATTAAATTAATATTTACCCCATAATCTCTTTTGCAGTTGGGGGCTCGATGGAGATTTCATTTTAATTTACTACGTTCGTACATTACTTTAATAAAATTTATTTCAACCCATTTCTTGTAAATTTTTTTAAATCATCAGAGTTTTCCAAAAAAGGGGGGAAAAAAAAAAGTCATATCAACCAACAACCTACTAGATTTTTGATTAAGTAAAGCAAGCTATCAAAAGTGATCCGATACAATTTGGAAAATAAAAATTGAAGCGAATTTAACTTAAGTGAGATTCCTAGGCAGATGGACCTTGTGAAATTAAGTTAGTCTGATCACGTTGACAACTCTAGTAGATCGTCTACTCAGCATGGTGTGAAAAAATGACTTATAAATTCTCATCATGAAGTTGTAAATTCGGCTGATATAAGCCGTTTTCTGATATAAGTGACTCAACTTTTTCTGAATTAATTAATATTCATGTATGTATGTCGGTTGTCACATGAAAGACTGACCCCTTCCCTAGAGTCCCAGGCACACTTTTAAATTGTGCGTATATTCGTCGTTTATGTAATACCAACATACACATAAATATTCTAGTATATTAAATTATGAAGATAGGAAAAGAAAATTACTTTGAAATATGGGATTCCGGCTATAGTTAAACCACGACAACCACCACCACTTACTAATTCAAATACAGACATTCCAATTTATTACAAGGACCAGACCACTAAACATAATGTTGTGTTTGCTGGTTGTTACTCATATATTCTGCAACCTTAATTATCAAATTCTACTCTTTCTTATCTATCAATTAAATCGAATCCATATCAAAATTTCAGCCGAACAAATAATTAAGTCCTCTGATAGGCTGGAAGATTTAATAATTTAGGGGGAGAAATATTTAAATTAAAATAAATAGTATTATCATCCGTCTTAACATTTAAGCCGAGAACTAGTACTATATGATTGAATAACATATAGAGCTGTGGTAAGTAGTTAATAATAGAGTAAAATCTCTATTAATTCATATTCTTAAAACTATCAAACATTATTTCTAAATGGAGGTTATTTTTAAATAGAGGTCTAACAAGATTTTTTTTTTTAATTTTAAAATGCATGTACAATACATATATGTTATAATTATTGTATACATGTGCTATGTTATGTGCAAATTGTGTATGCTTTAACAGAAGAAGAAATCATTGAAGGAATAAGGCAAGAAAATGAGGAAATAATCCGGAGGATAATAGTATAGAAGTACAAAAATTTCAAAAAACATGAAGAAACTTTAAGCTTGCTCGACAAATTGGAAATATTTTGGGTTTAACAAGAAGGTGATCGTGTGGAGTAATTTTTCAGAGCACACAAGTTGAAGGATATGGTTACAAGTTACAACAACAAAAATTAAATCATTGTCAAACAGTCAAATCTTGAACAAGTATTTTAGAGCTTTTTAAATCTATTATTTATATATATATATATATACATATTATGATTTATTTCTAGATGAAAATGTATTTTTTTAAGATGGACTTGAAAAAAATTGAATTATAACAATATAGAAGTTTTTCATAATTATAATTGATCCTAAATTGGGATCATAAATTTTTATTACTACTAAATAAAATTTATCCTTAATTAAAATATTTTTTTATAAAGATTTTACCGTAATGATCAAAAGACAACACTGATCACGTAAAGATTAATGAAAAGGTATTCTTTTAAGCGGCTAGAACAGATTGTCATAACATTCTCGTACTATTTGATCACGTGCTTCAACGTGCCATCTGACTTACTATTAGCAATTTAGCGTAAAAAGGTGAAAAAGTAAAAGTTTGAATCTTATTTGAATCAGCATCCATGATCCAAATTCGTTTCAGACTTTATCCCCCCTTAACTTTACTGAAGAAACTCCCAAGGAATAAAAATGTCATTAGGCGATAGTATGATAAAATATTACTCCCTCCATACCCGAAAAAATGCCCCAATAATAGCTGGGCACACAGATTAAGAAAAATGGGTAAAGTTATTTTGAGTGAGGTAAAAAGACTTGTAGGGGTAGTGCTAATTTATTCTTAATGACTTTATGCTACCCACCCCCACCTCTATTAAGGTTGCCGCCTTTTTTTAAAATTTTTTTAATCGTTTCTGTTTTTTTTTTCATTGCTTTTTTTTTGTTTGTTTTTTAATCCAGTTTTTTTTTATTGCTGTATTTTTTTTTTCGTTTTTCTAACACTGTGAGTAGTTTTCATTGCTTAATTTTTTTGTTGTATGGTTTTTATAGACATTTGTAAATTTTTGCATCACAAATTCAATAACATGACAATGAATAAATAAATGAACGATAAAAATTCAAAAAGCAGTAGAAACTCCTCACAATTAAAAATCTGATGAGAAACAGTAGTAACATTGCATTAAAATAAGAAATCATGTTTTGGTGCCAAAAGTAGAATTCACTTTACATTCAAATTTCCCACAAAAACAATGGATGTGACCAAAAATTTAGGAGGGAAATAAAGCTAAATCATGACCATTTTAACAGTTATAAATACAGCATTTATAGCTCAAACTACCCAGTTTTTCACTTCAACAAAAGCACAAAAAATTGAAGTAATGGCAGTGGGCCAAAGAAAGCCAAATCTCACTGATCTTCAACGCAACAACTTAGCACAATTGCTGCTCCAAAACAGCAGCAACTCCAGTCTTCACTATGGTGCCAAAAAACAAGCTACAGAGATCTTCAATGTAGATCCCAAGACAGTGTGGCGGGTCTGGAAAGAAGCAGCTGCTCAAAAGGCCTTGGGAAGACCTGTAAATGTAGTATCCATGAAGAAGGGATCAGTTCATAGAGACAAAAAACAGATTGATGAAGAAAAGCTCAAAGGTCTGTCAGTTTTGCAGAGATCAAGTATAAGAAAGCTTGCATGTAATATGGGGGTCAGCAAAGGCTTGGTACAGGTTTGGTTGAAAGAGAAAAAAGGTACGGCCTCATACCAATGCTATTAAACCCTTCCTAACTCCTCAAAACATGCTGCAGAGGCTGAAATTTAGCCTGAATCAACTAAGTGGTGCCACAGAAGATGGAAAGATACAGTTTAAGCCCATGTATAACACTATACATATAGATGAGAAATGGTTCAATTTGACAAAGACAAATGGAAGATATTACCTAGCAAATGGTGAAACTGAGCCACATAGAACATGCAGATCCAAAAAATTCATTGAGAAGATCATGTTTATGTGTGTGGTTTCTAGACCAATTATTGAAAGCACAGGTGAAGTCATTTTTTATGGCAAGTTTGCCATCATTCCATTCACTTATCAAGAGCCAGCTCAAAAAAACAGCAAGAACAGAGACAAAGGAACCATGGAAACCAAGCCAATCTAGGCAATCACTAAGCCAATAATGAAGCAAATCTTTCTGCAACAGGTCAGTTTTTTCACTCAGATTTATCCCTCTGTTTTTTTCACTATCAGAATCAAGTAGATTCATCATTTAGTATCTCACTGCTGCACATGATACCAATCATCAAGGCAAAGTGGCCAGAAGGAGCAAGCAAACATATCATCATACAATAAGACAATGCAAAACCGCATATAGATAACATGGATCCAGAATTCAGAGCAGCAACACAAGCTGATGGATTCAACATCCAGCTTGTATGCCAACCATCTAATTCTCCAGACACTAATATCAATGACCTCGACTTTTTTAGAGCCATACAAACTCTAAAGGATGAGAAGATGGCAACCACAGTGGATGAGATGATACAAAATGTCAAGCAAGTATTTGAAGAATACCCAGCATGGAAAATCAACAATGTATTCCTAACATTGCTGGGCTGTCACCATGAAATCATTAAGTGCAGGGGCAATAATAAATCCCACACATGGGCAAGGACAGACTTCAAAGGCTTGGCATACTGCCACAATGCCTTGAATTTGAGGAAGAGCTTGTGAGGGACAGTTGGGAGTACTTGAAGCTGCATGGAATTGAGCAGACTGAAGAACTAGTGGAGGGACTGCAAAATATGCAAATAGGCAACTAGGACCTGGGCAAGGATCTTTTTTTTTTGGTATGGTTTACAGGGACAAACATCATAAATCAGTTTTTGCCATGTTTTGAATGTAAATAAGTTTTGTGAATCATTGTAGTCTCAGCCATGTATGAAATGAAGTGTCTTTTTGCATCATTGACTCATTGCCTATCCTATTGCAACCTCCAAAACTAGGTCAAATATCCTAGTGGTGGCATTCATAGGATAGGATCATCCAATCAAATCAGATGTAGTATCAGTTCCTAATCAGTATAATAGGATGCACATAGGCCAAATTTAGGCAGATGTAATATCGGTTTCTAATCAGAATAATAAGATGCACATAGGCCAAATTTGATGCAAATAGGCAACTAGGCAACTAGTGTAGTATCAATTCATAATCAGATCACAACATTGCAATTTTAGGCATAAATCAGAGCACATATGGCACAGTAGAGGCATCACCAGCCATCCCCCACAACATTAGAGGCACAAATCAGATCACAGCAGGCCATATTTATGCATAAATTAGACAAAATATGGCACAATAGAGGCATCACCAGCCATCCCCCACAATATCAAATGTAGAATTCGTTCAAAATCATAATTACAAGCAGCAGAAGCCCAAGAACGAAATCACCTGATTACAGAAGAGTTAGTAAACTAGGGAAGAACATCCCTAGGACCTGCAGGCGCCAAATTTTGGGATCACTGCTCAAGTGTAAGTCCTCAGAGACAGGGGATTCGTCATTGGCAATAGTGACAGCGTTGGCCGCCGCCCATGCTTCATAGTCAGCGATTGATGAAGAAGATTGAAGCTTGAACACCTCATAGACTACATTAAAGTAATCTCGCTCCACGTCGGACTGCAAATAGCAGTCAGGATCTGCGCCGATCGGAGTAATCGGTGTCGCCGGCACCATATTCTTAGATTCGAGTGAATCATCACCGAGTGGGTAATATCCCTCTGAATCCGGCCCTAAGCTCTCAGATTTCCCATGGAATTCAGAGATACCAGAGGATCCAACCTCAGATGCAGATGGAAGTATCGTGAATTCAGTCTCCGGTACCATCGTATCAGGGCCGTCGGACTCCACTATAGGTAGGGATCGGTGAAAAGTGGGTTGCGATCGGGGTCGGAGGTTCCTCCGGCAAGTAGGCGGGAATGTATCCCTCAGGAAACTGAGCCATCGGAGGGGATTTCAGAGAGAATGCTTTCAGAGACAGGGGATTCGGCCTCAAATTTTGGTGAATGTCGAAGATGCAGATGGAATGAAGGGGGAGGGAAGCGATAGATTAGGGTTCGAAGTGTCACGCCCCGACTCTCGGGGTGCGACTTATGAACAACAACAAACCTAAACAACTAACAACTAACTCAAATGAAGGAAACATGCTCGGGGAAAACAAAGGCGGAATATAAGGCAATCGAATTTGGTTTTCAAAAGCATAAAGAAATAATAACCGAGCATCTCAACTTTACTTTGAACGGGAATTCAAACAAGAAAATCATGCTGATGGGAAGGGAATTCCAACAAAAAGAGGAATCATACGAATATATACATCAAGATAAGGAAACATGTTCAACAACAAGTCAAGTTACGAGCCCATCGCTCGCGATTACAAAATAAAGGGGTTACGAATTCAACAAGCATTCAAAGTCTTCGAGCACAACGCTCGGAATCAAGAACATGAGAATAAAAGTGTTAACTTCAACAGACATTAGCTCAAAAAGATTGCAGCGGAAATTAGCATCAACTCCCAACACTTGCACGTATGAAGACGTACAAATGCCAGTCCGAAATTCTACCAAACTTAACCAACAAAACCAAACCACACCACCAAGTATCCACGCCATCGCCATCCAGTCAACCTGCATGTTTAGAAACACACGCAGGGCTGAGTACTTCGTACTCAGTGAACACAAGCCAAAACATTTGAATAAAGATGCTTTTTAAAGCTATATTAATTGAACTTGCCTTGCCAAACATCACAAGTATATAAGCAGTTTTAAAAACGGTTTTACTTGTGCATGTCAAAACATTTTTATTTAAAACGGACTGCGCAGTCAAATATATAATATAAAATAAATAACATGTATCATCTATCACAAATAACTTCATGTGCCGAGAAGTAGGCCTCCTTCTCAAACACTGTGACCGGCCTAACCGAAGCAAGGCTCACAGTCACCTCAACATATACCACACGTGGGTTCCTGCTTTCACAGGATAATCACATCCTCATAGATGATAACACATACTAACTTCAATAAAATGGCAAGTCAATCACATTTGAAAAACATATCATAATATTTAATAGCATACTAATTTTCATCGGTAGATTTTGGTTCAGAAAAGCCCACCTGACTTCCGAAGAACTAGCTAGGTGGTCTAGGGTTATTTGTCCTCGCTTAACGATCCGTCTGGCTCGATCCTTCATAGGTTGACATCGATAGGTAAGATATAAGAAAGACGGACACAAAGGCGCTGGACTTAACTGACGGACTTCTATTTGAGTCGTCGCTCTCTTCGTTCTAACTTTTCTAAAGATCTCACGTTTTCGTCTTTATTTCATTAACTCTATTCGAAAAGGTTAACTCTACTACTTAACATCGTATACTTTTCTCGTTCTAATTAATAACTTCATTGTTACAAATTATTACTCGAGCTTTCTTTTAAAGACTTTAGTTCATTCTCACTTTAACAAACAATCATTTATCATACAACTTCAATCATAATTCACATTATAATATTATCATGCATTTAAACATTTATTCACACATACAATGAAATCATATAAATCAAACATACTTCAAGACACATTAACATGTATTCCATTTAAACTTTAAGGTCTAACTCGATTATACATTTCTTTTTATGAAGGCTTAACTATTAATTCTATCTTTCTTAGTGATATAGACAACGCTTTATTCTACATCCGCTATCTTATAAGGTATTTTATAACTTTTATTTATTTAATAAACATTCTCTTAGCTTTTAATAAACTTTTATGAAATTATAAATTCTTGTTCAATTCTAACTTGATTCTCATTTCTTAACTCGAATATTATTCCTTTAATTATTATCTCGGTTTATCTTCTCTTCGCTTGATTGGAACTAACGTACTCAATTAATTATTTAATTAATCTTCTTTCAATCTTATTATTCGACATCTTATTTTATTCTCATTTTCTCGGTCAACTTATACGAGTATCTATCTTAACTCGTCTAGCATCTTTTCTTTATTCAATTTAACTTCCTTTTTATTTCTTATCGATTAATTCTTCTTAACTCGGTTTTGTTTATTTCTTTAATAATTTCTTCTTTATTTGTTTTAAACCTTTAAGCTATTTCTTACTTAATGATTTCTTTATCTTTTGATAAATATTTTTAGGAATTTCTTCACTTTATTATAAAAGATCTTTTTATTGTATTTTTAATAAAAATTTCAAGTCTTTAAAATTTTAATACAAAATATTTAATTAAGAAATCTTTTTCATACATCTTTTATTTAATTAAAAGCTTTTCAAAATTAAATCTTTTTATCAAAACTTCTATCTTTTTTCTATATTCAAACTATCATTCATATAAACATTGAAATACTTAAACATCCAATTATTTTTTATTATTTCTATACTTAATTCTACAATTAATTTCTTTCAAAAATTTCAACATGCAATCCTATTTTCTTCACTTAAACACATGTATGATTATACTAACACAACATACAATCATTTCATAGATCAAAACATCACTCAATTCATCAACAAAATCAACAAAATAATTTCTCCATTTTCTTCAAAAACACACGGCACACATGCACATATTTTGTGTGTTTTATTTCTCAATTTTTCATGCAATTAATCTCATTACTAACATGATAAAAATAACAATTCAAGCATCAAAATAACAATAACTCAAAGATTCACATTTTTCCTATTTTCCTTATATTTTTCGGCATTTATCATTTTTTTAGGGTTTTAGTTTCTTTTTCTTCTCTTAATTCATCGATTAACATCTAGTGCTCGATTCTCCTAACGAATTCTTCTCACTCGATTAGCACATGCATATCTTAGGTTTGCCTAAACATAAATTAAATAACATGCATGCATAGATCTTTCCTTTAGGACTTATAGACATACATTTTACAACTAATCAAATGAAGTCATACTTAAATAAATGGAAATTCTTCTCTTGGCTCTTGGGATTGAAATGGATGGAAATGGTAGCTTCAAAGTTTGGATCTTGAAAGAAAGAAGAATATCTTCTTGAATCCTCAAAGAAAAAGAAAGAATATAGGATCAATCATCCATAGGTTTTAGGAATCAAAAATAAAGAAAATGTTGGAAATTCTTGAATTCAACTTCAAGAACTTGGAAATTTGTACCTTTCTTTGAAAATATGGATGGAATTGATGGAGGATTAATGGCTTCTACTTCATTTCCATGGAGGATAAGCTTGAATCTATAGTTGCATGTGAAGAAAAATCAATGGAGGTGTGAGAGAGAGGGAATGCCGTGAGGGAGAGAGAACTTGGAGAGGTTGAGAGAGTTTTTCTTTTTGTTCTTGAGAGAGAGATAGATCGAATGAGAGAGATGGAAATGAATGAATAAGTTGCTGGTTTTCTCTCTTGTCTTAGGTGAAAAGGATTCAAAATTCAACAAAGTGAAAAAGGAATTAACTTGTTGGAAATTGCATAAGACAAGATTTGATGGTTTGATTTGAAGTTAACTTGTTTGCATAATTCTAGCAAGCTATGTACAAGACACCACTATGTCTTGTTAGTCTTGGAACTTGAGGGTTGATGGGAGATGGTTGTGAGGTGGCGAGAGAGGGAGAGAGGTGGTTGACACGTGTCGTCGTCGTGTCGTTACGGGTATTAATTATCCGGTCGTAAAGGTTTTCCGGGTAAAACTATTCGTATTAATTCCGTTTTGTTCTATTAATGGGTCTAACCTCTTCTCGTTTCACTCTTTACACTAACTCGTCCCAATCCTATGTCACGTCTCAAATTAAAAGATTAAAGGCTTCGATCATTTTAGTTCTTTAATTCTTAAAAGAAATTAATCGGCTTATTAATTCGTTTATTAATCCTTTTCAAGACTAAGGCCTCATTTCTCTTCTCAATTCTCGGATAAGTTCTTATCCTATCTCAGTGATCTTAAAAGAAATTCTAAGTTCAAAGGTTCTAATTTAATTCTATTCTAGGTTCATCGGCGTAAACATATTTCTCGGCGATTAACGTTATGTTTTCTTAATTAAACAAACTTCTCGGGATTTTTCCGGAATTTAATCTCATACTCATTTTCATATAATCGACTCAATCAAACATATCACATCATCGTTATCTCAGATAAATGGAACAGATAAATTCACACAAGATTCACAAGGCAATTTAAACGTTTCATTCAAAACTCATCGATTAGAAAAGAAAAATTTTACTCCTAAATTCTCATCTTTGGACTTACTCGGTTAATTAAACGCTTTCTTAAAGGGATAAAAACTCGGGGTATCACACGAAGATGCAGAGAGAATGAAGGGGGAGGGAGGCGGATAGATTTAGAGTTTGAGGATGAAATGAATATGCCGAGTAGTGGGTATTTTTGGGCTGGGATATGGGGGTAATTAGCGGACCATTAGAGTAGGATTAAGTCATTAATTAAAAATGGGTAATTAAAATGCAGCAATAAAAGTGATAGCAATGAGTGTAAATAGATGAGATTCCTTAGGGTGTATAAGTCCATAAAGTGGAATGGGGCATTTTTTGGTGTACACTTTAAAAGGGGTAAGTAGGGCATTTTTCCGCGTACGGAGGGAGTATATTATTCTTTAAGAATTAAAAGTATAGTAAACTATATAGTAGTATATAGTAGGGTGCTTTTGATGATAGAATAAATTGATAAAACATATAATTTAATATATGAAAGATTAAATAATCAAACATGTTTAAAAATAATCAAGCAATCAAAATAAATAGTGGATTAATCTATTCTATATTGTAAATCACCCCCTGAAAAATCGCACACAATAAGATCAATATATAATTAAGGTACTGATAAGTTGGAAGTTAAGAGCAAATTGTAGGATCCGATTATTGAAAAAATTATTCGTTTTCACCCATGGATCAATTATGGTTATCCAACAAACACATACAAAATTCATATCCAACATGCTCCTACGTATTTAATTACAATCATAGGATATTCGTAAGAAATACCTGCAAACTTGGTGCACAACGACTCCAGAGTGACCTTCCAAACTGTTCCCGGCTAGAGCTCGTCGATGGATGGGATCGAACTACGAACTCTCTCTCTTACTGTGGGGAGGCGCCGATTTCTCTCTCTCACTCTAGGGTTTTAGTTGCTTTGAATGCAAGTAATGAGTCTTATGAGCCTTGTACTTATAGATAAATAACTGTTCATATTCATCGAACCTAGACTACCTTTACGGGCCGTAGGAGAGTAGGCGCCTAGCCCACTAGAGACGCAGGCTATTAGGCCAGTTCAAGGATCTACTAGCTTAAATAAGATTGACCTGATAATATCCGACTTAATTAATTCAGCCAAGAATATAAATCGGATATAAATATTAATTCATTCCACTAAAAAATTAATACTGACTTACCATCTTATTTATTTGGTTGAGTCGGGGCTAGTATTAGACTTAATTGATCTCCGTATATAAGATTATCAAATATCCATTAATTAATTAAAATACTTCTAACAGTAATTAATTAATTAATTATTTACTAATAAATAATTATCTCGAGTGCTACCACTTAAACTTATTATTATACTGGAACTAATTCTACCTGCAGGGTTTAGTATAATAAATTTATTAAGTTCCTCGAGAGGATATCATCATCCCATTGTTCATAGGACACGGATCCTTATTGCAGTTTTATCAATATCAAATAAGAACTGTCATTGCCCAAAATACGAAATTTTGAACAACTATTAAGTTCTCATTTATGATAGATCAAAACAATAGTTAGACACTTATTCATACTGATAAGCCCAATTAAAGTTAAGACTATTTAAGTCACCGAGATCTTTAATTCTTAATAAGTCAGAACAAAGAATTAATGTCACCGTGATCCTTTCAATACGATTAACATACTAGCATAAATAAATAGTTAAGATAAACTATTTAATACTATTATGCTACAATCTAAACCAACAACTCGTCCAAGTTGTCTCGATTGTGAATATTAGTTCATATCTCATAAAATGTCGATTGTATAATCTTCTGTGATCTACAACACACTATATAATCTATAATATTGAGATAATTGGACAGATAATTAATATGCAATAATAAATATTTCAGATAGAAGAATTATAGGGAAATAAATTTCAATTGTATATAAGCAAAAAATCTTGCTTTCGTATACAACCCTTCACAAACTTCGAATTGGGGTATGAATGAAATTTAAATAACAATACACTCTACTCTAATTGCTTTATTTTAAAAACAATTAAACCAGGACATGAATAAAAGGCAAAATTTGAGGGTTATTATCTTCCAAATTCTTGAGGAGATGGGGCTAGCACATACTGTTCTAGACAAACCATAGATTCATGAAGGGGTTTTGGCGAATTAAACCACGAACTTTAGGTGTTTTTGCAATTTAATCCTGAACTTTTAATCTTGACGAATTAAATCACAAACTTTTCAATTTTTTCCAATTTTAGTGAATTAAATCACAAACTTTTCAATTTTCGGCGCCGGAATTCTAACATGGATTCCACCGGGCACCTCTGACGCTGACTGGGCTGCCACGCAGCAGAGAATAGGATGAGAAAAATAATATTGAGTCTTAGAGAGGTCAAACACGCGACCTATTGATTAAAAACGAGAGTACAAACCATCTCGACCAACTGTCTACATTATTTTTACTTAACCATTAATATATTTATACCAAAAATTATGTAATTGTAAAACATTTTTATCCTCCCACCCACAGCCCTTAATTTCTCACTCTCCCGATACCACCTCACATCACTGACGCTTTCACTCTTTCTATATAGTTTTAGAGAGTGAGAAGATAATTACATAATTTTTGAATCCCATCTGAGAGAAAGTAGATAAATCCTTAGATAATCCCTTGAGTAATTTCAACTGCTTCTTCTTCATCTTCCTCGTACACATCTTCAAATCTTCATCATTATCTTCAAAATTCATCCTAATCTTCAAATCTTCATACCTTCACTTCTGTTTTCTACAGCTTATTCTCATGGATTCATCCGCTTCTAACGTCACTGTCACACCAAATCTTCCTGCTATCCATCCAATTTCTCTCAAATTGGATCGCACCAATTATAATTTCTGGAAATTTCAAGTTCTAGCCACAACCATAGCTTATGGCTTTGACAATATTCTTCTGCCGAAAAATGCACCACCGCCTCAATTTCTGCCTTCTTCATCTACGCCAAATCCAGAATACTTGACGTGGCTTCGTCGCGACCAGTTCATATTCAGCTGGATCCTTACATCGATCTCCCCATAGATGATGAGATATATCGCTCGCTGCACCACTGCAGCACAAATCTGGACGGCATTTGAAACGTTGTTTCACTCGCAATCCAAAGTGAGATCAATGCAGCTTCGTCATCAACTCCAAGTGTTAAAGAAAGGTGATTCCACTATTGATGATTATATCCTCAAATTCAGAGAGATCTCCGACCAATTGTTCAATATTGGTCAACCGATTGCTGAATCGAACCTCATCAACCACATCCTTGGTGGTCTTGGTGCGGAATTTGAAAGCATCAGCGTCTTCCTCTCGTCTAAATGTGACGATATGACGCTTCATGAAGTGCAATTTGCACTACAAACTCATGAACTCAGACTACAGAATCAAGCTGCAGCATCTATCAACACTTCATTGCCTTTTCAACCACAGGCAAATGCTGCGTATCAGAATCATAACAAATCTGGAAATCGTGGTAGAGGAGGCAGATATGGTGGTCGTGGAGGCGGTAACCACGGTGGTCGAGGAGGTGGAAGGTATTCTAGTGGTAACAAACCAATATGTCAACTCTGTGGCATATCCAATCATGTAGCATTCAAATGCTATAAGAGGTTTGATGTTAGCTTCACAGGACCAGAATCTCTACCTCAAACCAATCCTCAACCTCAAGCTCACACTGCACACACTGAGAACTCTAACAATTCTGTTGTTAGTTTCAATTCATCTTCACAGGTTTCTTCTCTTTCTACTGGTCGTTACAACTCTGCAACTCACTTCACTCCTGTTGCCTACAACATCGCCTCCTCCTCCTCCCCTACAACTCCATCACCATCTGATTGGTATCTTGAATCTGGAGCATCAGCTCATGTCACTGCAGATATGGCAAATCTACAGATCCAATCTCCTTACCATGGAGCAGACTCTCTCACTTAGGTAATGGCTCTCAACTATTGGAAATAATGGTATGAATATCATTATTTGTTGGAAAAATAATTTTATTGCGGTTAATTATTTAATTTTGATAATTAAATAATAAAGGATTATTTTACTTGTCGAGTAAATAATCGATATATTCATGTTCCTAAAACCATTATTTGGTGATCTGTAAGAAATGATATATTTTATGTTGTATGTTGGAAAATGAATTTGTTGTAGGCAAATTCATTAACGTGGCCTTTTCACGATTGAAGAAACGAGCACGGGTTTGAACCTTGAGATTGGGATAGGAATTGGGCTCGACCCACTTGTCATTCTCTTAATATACAATTGGATGATTGTATTTGTTTAATTGCAAGTATATTGTTGGCCCAATCTTCCCAACATACATGAAATGAATTTTATAATTCATTTGTTTGTTAAATGAAAAGTTATGCGTAACTTTCATTCTTAGCCAATTTGGTTTTTGGGTTTTCAGCTAACCGCCGTAATTGATGAATTATAGCAAATAAATTCTAATTTACTTGCATGATTCTAAGCGTCATTCGAACAACCATTTCTTAATTGCTGTAGTTATTTGTGCAAATAATGTGTGGTTAATTTCCCCTTGATTCTAAGCGTCATTCGAACAACCATTTCTTAATTGCTGTAGTTATTTGTGCAAATAATGTGTGGTTAATTTCCCCTTGAGGTTCAAGCCTATAAAAGGATGCATGTCGATCATTGTTAGATACTCATTCAAAAGCAATTTGCACTCTTCATTGCATAGCATATTATACACGAGTTCAGTCTTCGTTCTAGTCTAGTTCGTCGGAGCTCGATTCTGTTTGTGGTGCTACTACAGCCGAGACGTCAAGATCGTTTTAACCTTTGGGGACGAGCCGTCTTACCGTGAGCACTACCGGGGCGTATTCTTGTCTTGCGGGCAGAAGTTCTACTTCGGACGATCTGGTTTTCCTAAACACTGTTCTTCAGTTTTTCATTGTAATTCTTACAAGTACTGCTTGTGTTCAAGTTCATCAATAAAAGAAGTATTGTTCATTGTTATCCACACGAGCAAGTTACCCAATTCTAACAATCGCAAGACGAGAATACAAAAAGTTACTTGTTCGTGTAGGAACCGGTTATTGAAAACCAATTCAACTTTAACCCACGGATCAATTATGGATATCTAACAAACACATACAAAATCCATACCTAGCATGCTCCTATGAATTTAATTACAATCATAGGATGTTTGTTCGATATACCTGCAAACTTGATGCACAACGACTCCAGAGTTGACCTTCTGAACTGTTCCCGGCTAGAATACGACGATGGATGGGATCGACCTCGTACTCTCTTTCTCACTATGGGAGGCGGCGCCAGTTCTCTCTCTCTCTCTCTAGGGTTTTATTGCTTAGAATGCAACTAAGTAATGAATCTTATGAGCCTTGTATTTATAGATAAATAACTGCTCACATTCATTGAACCTAGACAACCCTCACGGGCCGTAGGAGACAGGCGCCTAGCCCACTAGAAAAACAGGCCATTGGGCCAGTTCAGGGATCTACTAGCTTAAATAAGATTGGCCCGATAATATCTGATTTAATCCATTCAGCCCAGAAATATAAATCAGATATAAATATTAATTCATTCCACTAAAGAATTAATACTGACTTACCCTCTTATCTATTTAATTGAGTCGGGGCTAGTATTAGACTTAATTAATCTCCGTGTTTAAGATTCTCGAATATCCATTAATTAATTAAATACTTATGACAGTAAATTAATTAATCAATTAATTATTCACTAATAAATAATTATCTCGAGTGCTACCACTTAAACTTATTATCGTATCGGAACTAATTCCACCTGCATGGTTTAATACGACAAACTTATTAAGTTCCTCAAGAGGATATCATCATCCCATTATTCATAGGACACGGATCCTTATTGCAGCTCTATCAATATCAAATAAGAACTGCTACCGCCCAAAATACGAAATTTTGAACCACGATTAAGTTCTCATTTATAATAGATCAAAGCAATAGTCACACACTTATTCATACTGATAAGCCCAATTAAGGTTAAGACTATTTAAGTCACCGAGATCTTTAATTCTCAATAATTCAGAACAGAGAATTAATCTCACTGTGATCCTTTCAATACGATTAACGTACTAGCATAAATAAATAGTCAAGATAAACTATTTAATACTATTATGCTACAATCTAAACCAACAACTCGTCCAAGTTGTCTCGATTGTGAATATTAGTTTATATCTCATAAAATGCCGATTATATAATCTTCTGTGATCTACAACACACTATATAATCTATAATATTGAGATAATTGGACAAATAATAATTATGCAATAATAAACATTTCAGATAGGAGAATTATAGTGAAATAAATATCAATTGTATATAAACAAAAGTCTTGCTTTCGTATACAACCCTTCAGTTTGTGTGCTATTCAAAACTGAAGTTCAACGTGAAATACTGTTGAAAAATGTCTACCAATCCGGGCACCGGCGCTACCACTCTTTCCTCCACCACTTCTGGAACCATTGGCTCCTCGAGCTCAACTATGGCTCCAGTCCAACCTGCTGCTCGGCTCATGCCTATCACCGAGAAATCTCCCATTTTCTCGGGCACTCATTTCAAAAGATGATCCCAAAAGATGATGTTCTACATCACCACAATGGGGCTTGCTAGCTTCCTGCGTGACGAAAGACCTCCTATCCCAGCTGAGGACGAGGCAAATGTGCAAGTTCGTATTGACTACGATACTTGGGTGCATTCCGACTATCTGTGTCCGAATATGTTGCTGAACGGGCTTGATGATGGCCTGTTCAATGTGTTCAACCTCAAGGAGACTGCCAAAGAAATTTGGGATGCTCTTGAGTTGAAGTATTGTGTTAATCCTGCTAGCACGAAGAAGATTGTAGTGACGAGGCTCACCGAATTCCAAATGGTGGACAATCGTCTTATGATGCCCCAAGTACAAGAGTTTCAAACTCTTATACACGATGTTCATTCCGAGGGGATGCCTCTGCCCGAGGCGTATACTGTGGCGCTCTTAGTTGAGAAGTTGCCGCCTAGTTGGAAGGAGTTCGAGGGATACCTTAAGCATAAGCGAAATGAGATGACCCTTGAAACGTTGGTGGCTAAGCTTCAAACCGAAGCTCAAGTCCGTGATCAAGACATGAAGGCCAAGGCTCCAATGGAGGCTAAGGCTAATTTGACCGATGGTAGGGGCAGACCTTCAAAGAAGCGTCCTTATCCTGCCAAAGGCAAAGAAAAAGAAGTGACACCTCCAACCAAGTTCACCGGAACGTGCTACAATTGTGATAAGCCCGGACATATGGTGAAGAACTGCCGTCTGCCGAAGAAGAAGGGGAAGGACAAGGTCAACCATGTCCAAAAAGACTACGACACCTGGGACAAAGACGACCTTGTTGCCATGATCACCGAGGTAAACCATGTTTCGGACCCTAATCCTGTTACTTGGTTTCTTGACACAGGTGCGACTGTTCATATCTGTATGAACCGGGACTTGTTCTATACCTACAAGGAAGTTCAAAACCGTTTTGTCACCGAGGCGAGTGACCGCACCTTACCTGTTCTTGGAGTTGGGACTGTTGTACTCCAACTCACCTCCGGTGTGGAGATAACTCTGAAGGATGTGCTGCATGCTCCGGCAATCCGCAAGAATTTGGTGTCTGGTGTCAAACTAGTTAGGGCTAAGTTTGATATAGATCTTCGTAGTGATTTTGTAATCATACGTAAGTTTGATAAGACTCTTGGACAAGGTCATATTGTTGATGATATGTTCAAGTTGAGTGTTCGTACTTGTAAGCCTTCTAAGGCAGTTGCTAATGATAATAAAGCTACTACTTCTGCTTACTTGCTTGAGTGTTCTAATTTATGGCATAGTAGACTTGGTCACGTAAATCTAAATGCTATAAAAGACTTGCTAACATGGACTTGTTAAATATTGATTTATCTAAGACACAAGACAAGTGTGAAGTTTGTGTTGAAGCAAAAATGGCTAAGTTACCGTTTAAGTCGGTTGAAAGAAGCACCAAACCTCTAGAACTAATTCACACCGATGTTTGTGACTTAAAGTTTGTGCAAACTAGAGGTGGTAAAAGGTATTTTATTACCTTTATTGACGATTGCACAAGGTATTGCTACCTTTACTTGTTAAGAAGTAAAGATGAAGCTATTGAAGCTTTTAGAAACTTCAAGAATGAAGCCGAAAATCAACTTGGCTTCCGAATCAAAATGGTTTGAAGTGATAGAGGTGGAGAGTATGTTGCTCCGTTTGCTGAATTATGCAACGAAAGTGGTATAATTCATCAAACGACTGCACCTTCACCACAAACAAATGGCGTTGCTGAACGTAAAAATCGTACTCTTAAAGAGATGATGAACGCCTTGTTGATTAGTTCGGGATTACCCCAGAACATGTGGGGGGAAGCTGTCTTGACAACTAACTACATCTTGAACAAGATTCCAATCAAAGGGAAGGACGTGACTCCCTATGAGCTTTGGAAAGGAAGGAAACCTTCGTATAAATACCTCAAAGTGTGGGGGTGTTTAGCTAAGGTTGAAGTGCCTTTACCAAAACAAGTTACAATTGGACCTAAAACGGTAGATTGTATTTTTATTAGTTATGCAATGAAACAGCAGCGCGTATCGGTTTGTTGTACACAAATCGGATATACCTCACATTCATGTGGGTACGACGATGGAATCAAGGAATGCTGTATTCTTTGAGAACATCTATCCTAATAAGAATAAGGTTGATCCTAACTCTAGCAAGAGAGTTGAGGATGAAGCAACAAGTTCTAAACTTGTAGATGAGCCTATGACTTCTGAACCCATAGATGGAAATGTTGCATCTAGTTCTAATCCGGTGTTCCATGGACCGCTAAATAGAAAGCGACTTTGGTCTATGTCTGTGAATGAGCCTAGACGTCGTACTAGAGTACGAAAAGCAAAGATTTATGGACCGGATTACGTGGTTTTAATGCTAAACGGTGAACTGGTATCCGTAAAAGAAGCCTTATCTGGTTCAGATGCTGCCTTGTGGAAAGAAGCTATAGACATCGAGATTGAGTCTATTATGCTTAATCACACTTGGGTGTTAGTTGAACTACCACCAGGCTGTAATGCATTAGGATGCAAGTGGATCCTAAAGAAGAAGTACAAGTCTGACGGTACTATTGATAAATATAAGGCCAGACTTGTTGTTCAAGATTTTAGACAAAAGGCTGGTTATGATTTCTTTGATACCTACTCGCCCGTGACGAGACTTACTTCTATTAGGGTGCTTCTTGCTATTGCTGCTTTGCGCAATCTTGAGATTCATCAAATGGATGTTAAGACTGCATTCTTGTATTGGGAGTTAGATGATGAAATCTATATGAAGCAACCGGAAGGGTTTGTTGTACCTGGAAAAGAGCACATGGTATGCAAACTACAACGGTCTTTATATGGATTGAAACAAGCACCTTTGTGTTGGCACTTGAAGTTTGACGAAGTGATGTTGTCAAATAGTTTCAAGATCAACGAGAGTGACAAATGTGTCTATATTAAGAAAACGGGTGACGATTATGTTATCGCTTGTCTTTATGTAGATGCCATGTTGATTATGGGTAGTAACTCTCGTGTGATTGGTGAAACAAAGAGGATGCTAAGTATGAATTTTAGCATGAAAGATATGGGTTTGGCTGACGTTATTCTTGGAATTAAGATTCTAAGAACGCCCAATGGAATTGCTTTATCGCAATCTCACTATGTTGAGAAAGTGTTGAGGAGATTCAATGCTTATGATAAACTCATTGCTAAGACTCCTTGGGAACTGAATGTTCATATAAGTGAGCACAAGGGAGAACCTGTGGGTCAAGATGAATATGCTAAGATCATTGGGAGTTTGATGTATTTGTCAAACTGTACCCGACCTGATATAGCATGCTCAGTTCACAAGTTGAGTAGCTATACTGCTAATCCAAGTAATGAACATTGGAGAGCCCTAGAGCGCGTGCTGGGTTATTTGAAATATACTCAGAATTTTGCGATTCATTATTCAAGGGAGCCTGTTGTACTTGAAGGGTATAGTGATGCTAATTGGATTTCTGACTCCAAAGACTCGTTTTCTATGAGTGGATATGTGTTCACTATTGGGGGTGGTGCAGTATCTTGGAACTCTAAGAAACAGACTTGTATTGCAAGGTCTACCATGGAATCAGAATTCATAGCTTTGAATAAAGCTGGTGAAGAAGCTGAATGGCTTAAAATTTTCCTCGAGGATATTCCATGTTGGATGAGGCCTGTGCCGTCTGTGTTGATACACTGTGATAGCCAATCTGCTATTGGACGAGCACAAAATATGTTTTATAACGGTAAATCTCGATATATTCTTCGACGACATAACACCGTAAGACATTTGATCTTGAGTGGGGTTATCTCAATTGACTATGTGAGGTCAATAGATAATCTAGCGGATCCGCTGACTAAGAGCATTAATCGAGATCAAATGTATAAACTATTAGAGAGAATGAGTGTTAAATCCACATCTTAAAGGATGATTATAGCGGATACCCAAACTTGCAGATTGGAGGATCCAAAGAGCTTGGTTCAATGGGACAACGAAGTTATAAGAATCCATGTGTTAAACACTCGAACATACCTATTCTTTGAGAACAGTGAGTGTTTGTTTACCTACACGTGGTGAGGTTAAGTCTTATGACTTTTAATGATTCTTGGATACCTCGAGAGGTCAAGTATAGTAGGATACTTGGAATAAGAATCACCTATATGAGTGTGGAGTGAGGGCCGCTTCAATTGATACACTTATGAATCCAAAGGAGTGTCCAAGGCCGAAAAGGACACAAAACGTTAGAACGGACGGAATTGAGATGATATTGTGTCAATATTGTTGTCTCGGTATACACCATGGAGGACTAGTTGAAGGTTTATAACTACTATGATGCTGGTATACTCGATGATGTTGACTACGGATAGGTTCAAGGCCACAAGCTACGTAGCCAAATACAATATTGTCTCTTGAGGACTGAACTTTGCATTTGCATTCATTTTCCATTGGCATTCTCACTCATGTGGGGGATTGTTGGAAATAATGGTATGAATATCATTATTTGTTGGAAAAACAATTTTATGGCGGTTAATTATTTAATTTTGATAATTAAATAATAAAGGATTATTTTACTTATCGAGTAAATAATCGATATATTCATGTTCCTAAAACCATTATTTGGTGAGTAAGAAATGATATATTTTATGTTGTATGTTGGAAAATGAATTTGATGTAGGCAAATTCATTAACGTGGCTTTTTCACGATTGAAGAAACGAGCACGGGTTGAACCTTGAGATTGGGATAGGAATTGGGCTCGGCCCACTTGTCATTCTCTTAATATACAATTGGACGATTGTATTTGTTTAATTGCAATTATATTGTTGGCCCAATCTTCCCAACATACATGAAATGAATTTTATAATTCATTTGTTTGTTAAATGAAAAGTTATGCGTAACTTTCATTCTTAGCCAATTTGGTTTTTGGCTTTTCAGCTAACCGCCACAATTGATGAATTATAGCAAATAAATTCTAATTTACTTGCATGATTCTAAACGTCATTCGAACAGCCATTTCTTAATTGCTGTAGTTATTTGTGCAAATAATGCGTGGTTAATTTCCCCTTGAGGTTCAAGCCTATAAAAGGATGCATGTCGATCATTGTTAGATACTCATTCAAAAGCAATTTGCACTCTTCATTGCATAGCATATTATAACGAGTTCAGTCTTCGTTCTAGTCTAGTTTGTCGGAGCTTGGTTCTGTTTGTGGTGCTACTACATTCGAGACGTCAAGATCGTTTTAACCTTTGGGGACGAGCCGCCTTACCGTGAGCACTACCGAGGTGTATTCTCGTCTTGCGGACAGAAGTTCTACTTCGGACGATCTGGTTTTCCTAAACACTGTTCTTCAGTTTTTCATAGTAATTCTTACAAGTTCTGCTTGTGTTCAAGTTCATCAATAAAAGAAGTATTGTTCATTGTTATCCACACGAGCAAGTTACCCGATTCTAACATCAACTTCACATTACTCATGTTGGAGCCAGCAAGATGCAAACTGACTGTAACTAATCATTTCTCTAATAACGGACTTCTCCTTCCTGCTATTTACTTCCAATTCCCACTCATCACACTCATCCTCCTTCCGACTTCCTCCTCCTCCTCCACCGTTGCGCCGGCGAAATTGCAACTAGACTTATAATACTGCAGATGGCCTCAATCGCAAAACCCAGAAGACAAGACACCGTTTTTAGGCCTAATCCGGAGTAATCCAACGAGCCCAGAAGAGTTTCTCAATTCCTTGGACGATGACGACGGTGAAGCGGCGGTCGCCGGAAAACGAAGAGGCTGACGCAGAGACATGGCGGCGGCGTCCATACTCGTTTATTATCAACAGTTGGAGAGCAAAAACAGAGTGAAAAAGAGGATAACAACTGTAGGTGGGAAGAAATGTTTCAATTACATAATTTTTGGTATAAATATATTAACAGTGAAGTAGAAATAATGTAGACAGTTGGTCAAGATGGTTTGTACTCTTGCTTTTAACCAAGAGGTTGCGTGTTTGACCTCTCTAAGACGCAATAATATTTTTCTCATCCTATTATTCTCTGCCACGTAGCAGCTCAGTCAGCGCTGGAGGTGCCCGGTGGAATCCATGTCAGAATTCCGGCGCCGAAAATGTGGAGGAAGCTTAAATTGTGAAAATTGAAAAGTTTATGATTTAATTCACTAAAATTAAAAGTTCGAAATTAAATTGCAAAAACACCTAAAATTTATGGTTTAATTCGCGAAAACCCCATTCATAAACCTAGAACCAATCAATTTGAAAAGCACATACCAACAAATTTTTTGTAATATATTTAAATGTACCACCGTTGGTTGCTTGTTTTGTGTGATTAGTCTCACTTATCTAAGAATTAGTTATGGTTCGACCTCATTAATTGCTTCTTACAATATTTGGAATGGACGTCCATTGGACCCAGAAATGATACCTTGGAAGTTAATTCGCGAAAATCCCATTCATAAACCTAGAACCAATCAATTTGAAAAGCACATGCCAACAATTTTTTTGTAATATATTTAAATGTACCACCGTTGGTTGCTTGTTTTGTGTGATTAGTCTCACTTATCTAAGAATTAGTTATGGTTCGACCTCATTAATTGCTTCTTACAATATTTGGAAAGCGTCCATTTTCCTTAATCCACTATCAATCTCCTTCATGTCATGCATCGGTGCATGACCTCAAGTTCATTAGCAATGCTTTGTTTTGTTGGTTGGCTTTCTTAATTATCTCGGTTAATGACGACATCGATATTAGATCCCTAAATTATTTAAGTTTGTTATACTAAATCAAATAAATTCTATTTTGTTTTGTTGCAGTTAACTTTGAAAAATATAATTTGACATGGTAAAAAATTGGGTAACAACCAATTAAGGAATAGTTCAGATGATTAGAGAGATAATTAGGAGGTAATTAATTAAGGACTTATTTGATAGAGATAATGTGGAAAAATAACTATTTAAAAAAAATAAAGATAAATTATAACCATTAATTTTTAAAAGATAAATACTAACCAAAATTTATATGAAATTACTCTTCTACCCTGTTGGGAAATTTAAGTAAAGTTTTGATTGATTCCAAAACCAACTGATCTCAACCGAGTAGATGTTGCCATATCCTAATGTTAGTATTTATGCTCGTTGTTTGAACAATGTTGAGATTTTATCTTTACAGGACTCCAGCTAAAAACGGCAACAAGGCTTTACTCGGATAGAACATCAGATGTAAGAAATACAACTGAGCATTCAAGTGGGAAGATGCAAGAGAACATCAGATGTAAGAAATACAACTGAGCGTTCAAGCCAACTGTTCAGATGGAACATCAGTTGGAAGACTCAATCCGATAGATCGACAACATGAAGTTCAAGGTAGCTGAGAGTTCAACTGTTCCTATTCAGACAGAAGGTCAGATGAAGATATCGATCAAATGGAACATCAGCTGAAGACCACTCGGATGAAGACCAAAACTTCTCAACCGACTAAACGAGGTTGAAAGACTAAGGTTGAAATTTGAAATTCAAAAAGGAAGTCATGTGAAGGTTTGACGTTCTGTCATTACCTCATTTGGCCCAACACAAGGCTGTCTCAGAAGGAAAGCAGAAGTTCACAGTTTCCAAATCGGGAAAGTCTGCAGAGATGAGAGACAAGCCATCGCTTTCACAGAACAGAGATCAACGGCTAGTTGATTCTCTCCGCCTATAAATAGAGGCCTTCATTCATTCATCAAACCAACAAGACAAGTGCGAGAAGAGACTAAAGAGCGAAAGAAAGAACGAAAAACTGCACTCAAGCAAAACTACTTTTATTCTCTAAGAACATCACTAGTTGAGAGTTCATAGAGTATTTGATTCTGTCTTGGTGTTTTTGATCTTAGTTTGAGTCTTCAATTGTTCAAGCTTAGATCCTAGCTCACTTCCTTGTTCGAGCTAGTAGTTGGAAAAATCCACCCTTATACACATCCCCTAAAAATGATTGTTAGGACCCTTCTCTTCCCGAAATTGAGTAGATAGGTTGATAAGTACCCGTAAACTTATCTGTAAGGTTGATAAGTACCCGTAAACTTATCTTAACGGTTGCAAAGCCCGCGTAAGCTTTGTGGTTGAAGTCCTAAAGAAATTGGACTGAGTTGTGTGGACTCACAACTCCCCGTGGACGTAGGAGTTCTCTCCGAACCACGTAAATCTTTAAGTGTTTGTGTTTTCTGTTCAGTTATTTATTGCATATCCAACTGACCTTCTAACCAGCACTCAAACTGCATTTTTACATTCTCAACTGACTTGGTTATTGACCAACCTTGCATCCAAGCGTGAGTTATTTTATACCAGTTATTTTTTCCACCACATTCCGCACAGCACCATACTTCTAGCTGAGTATTCTTACTCAGTTGTGATTCCAGCTGAGTCCTTTCTCTCAGTTGTGATAATTTTTCAGGGGGTTGTTTTAAAATTCCTAACTGGTGTATTCCTCCCCCCTCCCCATACACCAGAACTCGTATTAGGACCATCAAGTGGTATCAGAGCAGTGGTTCAAAAGACTGTTGTCTCTGTTTCACGAGGTGTGAATCGAGGTGTTTTTCTTCAGTGGTCAACTGAATAGATCTTTTTTTCACGCTAGTGCATATCTGCTTGCATTTGTTGTCTGTTTGTTGTGTGCAGATGGATGTTAAAGACAAGATTGTTGTCATATTCTCGGTTGTGAACTATACATCCTAGAAGACTCGGATGAAGAAGATTCTACTGTCCAAGTATCATCGAATGCAACAAGTGATTACATCCGGACCAATCACCATCATGGAAAAAGTTACTCGCACTCCTACAAATCCCAATGATGGGGATGCAACTGAGGTGATGGTTGAGAAAAAGCTAGAAGACTTCACTCCTGAGGAAGCGAAAGTGAGCCAGCTGGATATCTGGGCTCAGAGCACCATCATGTCCACAGTTGGACAAGACTATCTTCCATGGATAGAAGAGTGCAACACTGCTAAGGAGATGTGGAATATTTTGGCATCTCTTAGCGAATGGAGTGATGAAACCAAGGAGAACAAGTTCTCCCATGCTTGTCAAGATTTTGACAACTTCTGTCTAAGAGTTGATGAAACCATTGATCAGTTGGAGCTTCGGTTCATGGATATCATCCGAAGGATTCAATCTATCTGACGAGGAAAATATACTCTGAGAGAGATCAATCTCAAAGTATTACAAGCCCTACCAGCTGAGTGGGACACCTTCACCAACATTCATGAAAGCCGGCTGATCTTGGAGAAATGGGAACTGACAGACTGTTCTCAATCCTGAAAGGAAATGAGTACAAGGTGAACTGACGAAGATCAACTCAGTCCTCGGTGCAGACGAGTCAACATGAGGATGTTGGTTCAGCAACAAAGACAGTAGCACTTCGAGCTGACTATTCCAAGCCGCGAACATCAAGGGTTACAAGATCTGCGGACACAGCTTCGAAGGAGCCGAGCAGAGAAGAGCTGCAACTGAGCATAGCTGCCTTGTCAAAGAAGCTAGCTGAGATGGATACTCGGTTCGGAAAATACAAACGGTTCTATAAATCTAACCGAACTCGAGATAACTCAAAGCCTGTGACCAACAGTTGCTTTGAATGCGGCAAAGAGGGACACTTCAAAGCTGACTGTCCAGATCTTTCGAAGAAAGATAGAGAAGCGTTGAGGGCTAAGCAAAATGCAAAGAACAAGGCCATGGTTGCAGAAGAAGCAGCTGGCGACATGGACATCTTCACCGACACCGAAGATGAGGATAAGCTGACTTCCACCAACAACGCTATCGGACAGGATCAATGTCTCATAGCACTTGGAACTGACCAGGATGATGCTGAGGTACATTCTAGTTCAGTTAATTTAAATTCTTCTATTGCTACTAACATGCAGGAAACAGTAGAGAAAGAGTTGGAACCCTCTTGGGGTGACTTCCTAGAACTCAGTGAGGAACTGCATCAGCAATCGGTTGAGTTTAAGAATCTTCAAGAACAGTTTGCCAGACATGAAGAATCCTTAACCGAAAAGGACGATCTGATTAAAAGTCAAACCGAAGAGATTGATAATCTCAAAAGTCAACTGTATGAGGCCAACCAGACTAAAGCTCCAACCGATGAGGAGTTGAAGGAGCAGATCAAAGAGCAGCAAGAGCAGTTGAACAAGCAAAAGGCACAGATCGATCAGCTGATGAAGAAGTCAGACGCACAAACCGAGCATATAGCTATTCTCCTCAAGGATCCTCAAACTGAGAAGGACAACCTGATAAAGCTATATCAATCATCCAAAATCATCGAGAATCTCATCAGTTACCAAAGACAAATGGATGACGTGTCTGGACTCGGTTACGACATGGTCAAGGACTCTAGAATTCCACCCGCAACCTTTGTCAAGGCTGTGGAGGTCACGGTTGCCAACCCAAATCCGGTTGAGTCTGCAACTCCCCAAATTAATCCAACCTCCACGTCACAGCAAGCACAACCAGCTAAGGAAACTGTAGCTAAGAAAGGAAAAGGAGCTGTGGTTGGAGAACTGAAGAATTCATTGGTTGGGATAACAACCGAGGGGGAATGTTTTAGAACTCAGAAAAGGAATCAGAGACGTCGGAGATACAATCAGAACCGACCTCTGAACCGACCTCATAACCGACTTCAGAAGAGATGGAATCAACCGAACCAACATGGATTCAACCATCAGAATCAACATCAGTTCCAACATCAGAACAACCAGAGGTTCCATCAAAGTCAACCGATGTGGAACAGTTCCAACAGCTGCGGATATTCATGCCAGAACATGAATCAACAACAGGGCATGAACAGCTGTCGTCAACAGTCAGGAAGATGGAATCAGACTCAGTCACAGAGATTCCAAAATGGCGTCCGACCTCGTCAACAAAACAGGGGGAACGCCTCTCCTCCTAAAGCTCAAAATGGGAGAAATCAATCTCCTCCTAAGAAACAGAACATCAATAATAACAAGCCTAAGGATAACCGAGGTGTTGTTATAGTTGATGGAGAAGGAAAAGTAATTTGGAATGATAAATCTATCCGAATCTACAGAGAAAAACGACTCACAGTTCAAGGGAGAACTGGTTCTAACCCTCCAGGACCCAACTAAAATTGGGGACCTAAGCGTGTTTCTCTGTGCAGGAGCAGGAGGAACAGCTGAGGAAGAATAAAGCTTCACATACCTTGTGGGTGATGGATAGTGGATGCTCGAAACACATGACAAATCTGAGGGATTTGCTTGGGAGTTTCGTGGAGAAGGAAGGACCATCAGTTACCTTTGGTGACAACTCAAAAGGTCACACCAAAGGCTACGGTACCCTTGAAACCAATCTCGTATCTATTCCCAATGTTTCATATGTTGATAGATTGAAGCATAACTTGCTCTCCATCAGCCAATTCTGTGATAATGGTTTCTCTGTCAAGTTTGATGCGCAGGGCTGCAGGGTTAAAAATATCAGATCAAAGCAAGTCATATTTTTGGGAAATCGATCCCCAACCGGGAATGTCTACTATGCTGATTGGAACAGTAGTCCTCCTGAAACCTGTCTGTTATCGAAGAGCAGTTCAGATGTGAGCTGGTTGTGGCACAAAAGGCTCAACCATCTGAATTTCAAGACAATGAACCGACTTGCGAGACAGGAACATGCAAAGGGTATTTCTAACCGAGTGTTTTCAACAACACATATCTGCAGTGCATGTCAGTTGGGAAAGCTCGCTAGATCCTCCTTTCGGTTGAAAACGATTCCCTCAACCGACCGAGTATTACAGCTGATCCATATGGATCTCTTCGGGCCTGTTACACCAAAGAGCATGAATGGCAACGAATATACCCTTGTTGTTACAAATGACTTCTCTAGGTACACGTGGACCATTTTCATGCGTCACAAAAGTGAAACCCGAGATAAGCTACCCAAGCTGATGGATCAGATATCGAACCAACAAGAGATGAAAATTATTTCCATCCGATCAGACCGTGGAACCGAGTTTCTAAATGAAACCATCATCGAATACTGTGAGAAGCACGGAATCACTCATCAAACATCGGCTGCACGTACTCCACAACAGAATGGAGTAGCTGAACGAAGGAACCGAACGCTGAAGGATGCTGCAACATCCATGTTGACAAGCTCAGCTCTGCCAAAAAGATTTTGGGCTGAGGCAATCAACACAGCTTGCTACACCCAGAACCGGTCTCTTCTAACCAAGCGGTTGGGAAAGACTCCATATGAGCTATGGAGACGCAGGAAGCCTGATATTTCATACTTTCGCGTTTTTGGTTCTAAGTGTTATATTCACAACAATGGGAAGACTCAGTTGAAAACTTTTGACGCCAAGGCTTCGAAGGGCATATTTCTCGGATACGCCGCTCGGATCAAGGCTTATAGAGTTTTCAACAACAGCTCTCGTGTTGTGGAGATAACACCTTATGTTAGTTTTGATGAATCTACTTTTGAGTGCATGGAACAGGATAAAGGACAACAAGATGATCCACATGTTCCACCAGCTCTCACCAGATCGCAGGTTCTAAGGCAGAAGAATCTAGCTGAACCATTGGTATGGGCAACTGAGGATGATGATCCTTGTTCCTCTGAAGATGAATGTGAGGATCCCAGCTCATCTCAAGGGGGAACTCCAGCTGATGTCACTCCAACTGCATCAGCATTCGAAGCCCAACCGAGCCCAGTTCGAGATAATATCCATGTTGAGGATCCAGACATAACAGCAAATGAATCACTAGTTCTAAAGATCCCAGCATCTCCCACAGCTCAGATCACGGAACAACCACTGTTGGAAGAAGAAGGAAGACGCAACAAGAGATGGTATGAAGATCATTCCATGGACAACATCATTGGAGATCCAGCCAAAGGTGTGAGTACTAGAAGCAAAGTTGCAAATCCAGACTCAGCTGAGAAAGATTCCAGCACTTACGCCCAATATGCTGAGGAGTTGGCAGTTCTCGAACAAGCAGGAGATGTTGCCATGATTTCATGTTTCGTAGCTGATGTGCCAGAACCGAAGAATGTTGCGGAAGCTCTCAACTGTGTTCACTGGACAACAGCCATGCAAGAAGAGCTGAATGATTTTCTATGCAACAGTGTATGGGAGTTGGTAGAAAGACCAAATGGTGTCAAAGTCATTGGATAAAGTGGATTTTCAAGAACAAGAGAGACGCCATTGGATTCATCGTGAGAAACAAGGCAAGGTTGGTAGCTCAGGGATATTGCCAACAAGAAGGAATCGATTTCGAGGACTCCTTCGCGCCTGTTGCAAGGTTGGAAGTCATCCGGATATTTCTAGCCTATGCCGCATTTCACAAATTCAAGGTTTATCAGATGGATGTGAAGTATGCCTTCCTCAACGGTGATATTAAGAAAGATGTTTATGTTGAACAGCCTCCCGGTTTTGAGACTGGAGATGGAAGAGTGTATAAGTTGAAGAAAGTGATCTATGGATTGAAGCAAGCACCTAGTGCTTGGTATGCCACTCTTTGTGGTTTTCTTCTGAACTCGGGGTTCAAACGAGGGTCAATTGACAAAACACTGTTCACCATAAAAGTTGGAGAAGATATACTTGTTGTGCAAATCTATGTTGACGACATCATATTTGGTTCCAAGTCGGAGGAGCTGTGCGAGAAATTCTCAACCCTCATGAAGGAAAAATTCGAGATGTCGATGATGGGCGAGATGAATTATTTTCTTGGGCTACAGGTGAAGCAGTCATCAAAAGGGATTTTTATTAATCAGTCCAAATATACAAAGGAGCTCATTACAAAGTTCGGTTTGCAGTCAAGTAAAACCACAAGGATCCCGATGAATATTAACTGGAAGATTGAACCCGGATCTGAGGGAAAACTCGTGGATGCCAGTAAGTATAGAGGGATTATTAGTTCTTTGCTATATCTAACCGCCAGTCGGCCAGACATATCTTACGCGGTTGGAGTGTGTGCTCGGTTCCAAGTTCAACCGAGAGAAGCACACATGTTGGCAGCAAAGAACATCATTAAGTATCTGAAGGGCACTGTTAATGTTGGGCTGTGGTACCCAGCTGACGACAATATCCAACTGTCCGGATACTCAGATGCGGATCTAGCCGGAGATCGGTTGGACAGGAAGTCCACATCTGGACACTGTCAATTCATGGGAAGCAAGTTAGTTTCATGGTTCTCCAAGAAACAAGCATGTGTTGCCACTTCTACAACCGAGTCAGAGTACATGGCTGTCAGTAGTTGTTGCATGCGAGTGTTGTGGCTCAAGCAACAACTGAGAGATTATGAAGTCGCAACTGGACAGGTTCCCATCCATTGTGATAGCTCAAGTGCCATTGCTATCTCTTTGAATCCTGTTCACCATTCTCGGACGAAGCACATTGACATCCGACATCATTTTATCCGAGATCATATTGAGAAGAAGGACGTATCTGTGGAGAAGATTCCAACTGAGATTCAGAGAGCCGATATCTTCACCAAACCTCTAGCCGAAGCGCGGTTCAAGATGTTATGTGATCTCCTTGGATTGTTGGATCCATCGGATGAGGAACCAGCTGAGGTGAAGAGATAGATATCCATTTGAGGGGGAAGCTCAGATGAAGGGAGAATCTCAGATGCGGATTGCCAACCGAAGACATCAGACGTCAGCTGAACAGACGAACTCAAGTCAGCTGATGGTATGCCGCAACATTGGATCAGACGTCAGCTGAACAGACGAACTCGAGTCAGCTGATGATATGCCGCAACATTGGAACACAGCTGATTCCGACATCAGCTGGCATGTATTACACAGCTGATTCCGACATCAGCTGGCAGGTAACATTTATGGCTGAAGGTGTTTGTGTCTTAAATGAGAATGTTGAAATAAATTCAAATATTCCTGAGCATGTCAGTTAGACTAAGATAGCCATCATAACGCATTTAATGTAAAGTACGGCTGAACATCAATAGCCTACTTTATAGTGCGACTGGTCTGACATGAAAACAGTTCACCTTCTCACGCGCGGGTATTGGAACTCGGAATTCAACGTCAAGTCAAAGCTAGTCAACAGTCGCGAGATCTCAACCGTTGATGGATTCGAACCATTCAACCCTGGCCGTCGATTTCAAACGACCCAATAACCTATAAAAGGCGGAAAATCAGGAAAAATATTAAATGGAACCAAAAGCTTCTACACAAGGAAAGAAGATGGCATCTTCTGGACCTTCTCTAGTCCCCTCATCATACGACGAGTCCTTTGATATGCTGCTCTCCAAGATTCATTTTGAGCAGATTCTGTCGGACGAAGCACTGGACTCGCCGGTGTTGTCTCCCCTCGCCGATCTACTCAGGAAGAACGGCCTTCTGGACTGGGCGACTCTCTTCCCCACCCACCTTCTCAGGCTACAGGTCGGGGAATTCTACCTAAACCTGCAATCTCTAATCGACAGCAGAGATGGCCTTGTTACAGAAATCTCTTGTCGACAACGCGACGTTCCTGCCAGAACGATTCGCCGTGTCACCATCCCCATTCCAGTTTCTGATTTGCTGCGCTCCATCATCCCACCGAACCTGACCGCCACAGACACAGTTGAGAACATATCCGATGCGGAAGCCGATCAATTTCAGGAGAGTGCTCTCATCACCCCAGGAAAATTGAGGAGCAACATGCAGCGCACGAAGTTGAAGCCCGAGCATCGACTTCTATTCGATGTTGTATCCAAGGTTGTCTTCGGGTACAACGGAGCCTTCGGAGACATTAGCCGACCAAAGGATCAGAACATGGTCTGGAAAGATTGTGAGGAGACCCCGGTTAAGAGGCAGATGCTGTTTCCAACAGCCAAGAAAGCTCAGGATGTGATTAGGAGTGTCTACACTCCGAAAGACAAGAGGGAAGCTGTGAAAACAGCTGAAGAAATAGATACAGCTGAGGAGCTGCCTCCAGCTGTCGGCCGCACTTCCAAATCTACAACCGCACACCGACACAGAGCTGAGTCGGAGAAGGAGAAAGAGGAAGAACCAGCTAAGAAGAAGTTGAGGCTTCGCCTCAAGAAGTCAGTTGCCAAACCAGCCGAGGAGGTACCAGCTGAGGAGACTCCAGCTAAGGACGCACCAGCTGAGGAGACACCAGCTGAGGAAACACCAGTTGAGGAGCCATCTGAGTCGAGTCACTCAGTTGACGCGGCTGCCTTCGAGGTTGTTCCTCACAGAGACTCGGTAGGAGCTGATGCCGTACAGCCCGAATAGGTTATCCCAACTAATCCTCAGTCAGAAATTCCGAGCTCTCTGCTCGATGCCAACATTGAGACCACTCTTTTGGACAATGTTGAGGAACCTATTGATGCCAACATCCCTACACTGTCAGAAATTCCGAGCTCCTCGCTCGATGCCAACATTGAGACCACTTCTCTGGCCAATGTTGAGGAAACCCTTGAACCGATCCCATATGAAAATCTCTCTCCCTTCCCCATCGACGAAGAAGCCGACCGTCGAGCCGTCGCACTGGAGCATGAAGGCAAGCTGGCCTACTGCTTTCAGAAATTGATTGGGATGTTCCCAGAGGCGCGCGACATGCCCACTTTTGCCACTCTCGGAACCGAGCTACTGTATCAGTTCAATATTATCTTCAGCCACTGGTATGTTAAGGAAGATACCATCCGCATACACAGCCGGAACCAGCTCAAGGCCGATGAGTCACGTATCAGGGACTACTTCAACTACACCAACCTTGAGGTTGCATACAACAACAAGGTTGCGCTGCTGACTCGCCGACTGGACATCAGCAAGGCAGAAGGAAGAGACACGAGGGAAACAGCTACAAGATTGCGTCAATTTCCTGGACAACATGCTAACAAAATCTGTTAATTTTATAGATGATCTTGATGCAGCTGCAGCAGCAGCGAAGCAGGAAGAGGAAGAACTTCAACAGTACCTGGCAAATCGCCAAGCTATGGTCACTGTTGAACTGCCCACAACTTCTGACCAACCAGCTCCAGCTGATCAGCCAGCCCCCTCCACAGACGAAATTTGCGAGCTGATCGCTGAGAGGGTCAACCAACTGCGAAAGGAGATGCTTGCCAACATCCAGCTCAACAAAGAAGATCAACTGAGGATGATGGAAGCTCAGGAAGAAAAGCATGGGAAGCTGCAAGAAGACAATGATGCGCTGAAGATGAAGTTGGATGATCTCTCAACTTCCACCAGCCAAGACATCAATGCACTGAAGACAACCGTTCATGGAATCCGATCAGATCTGAACGTCTTCAAATCTATCTCAGACTCCAACCTGGCCAAATCTCAACAAACTCAGGACGAAGAATGGGACTCTCTATTTGAATCAAGATGGGCTGAGTTTGTCGCCTTCCAAACCGAAGTAAAAGAAACCTTCGCTGCACTGAGGAAAGCCGATCAAGAGCGACATGACACTGAAATAGCGAAGAAGGTTGAAGTGGAGTGTGCCGTAGATGAGCTCTTCAACCGAATCCAACAAGTTGAACATCAACTCACCTCTCTGGATGGCTCAGTTGCAAGCCTTGTTGCTGATGCCAAAAAGGGGGAAGATGTGATGCAGCAAGATGAGATCGGGGAAGAAGAGATTCCAGCCGAAAAATCTCAGCCGAAGAAGAAAGCCCAGAAGAAGAAGTCCGCTCCAAAGCCAACCGACAAGAAACAACAACAGCTGAAATCCATTATTGTCGGTGGAGATGAAATGGCGAAGGACATGGAGCAGGCAGAGGAGTATGGAGTATCCTACAACTCCATAGCCGAGATTGCAGCCGAGCTTGATGCGGAACTCGACGGTATTACAACCTAAGAGTGTATTGCTGCTACTAAGGCTATGGATGTTGGAGAGAAGGACTACATGAATCCTGACTAGATAAAGAAGTTTGCAGCCAGCCAAGCAACCAGAGTCAACCAGTTTGAGGAGGAGCTTGCCAAGGTTACCAACAACTTGGACAGGAACGTTGCCTCCCGCAGCCGACGCTGCATAGAAAAACATCAAGTAAAGGCTGAAGCAAGGTTGAAGCAACAGAGATTGCCAGGAAAAATCAAGCTTCAAAGTCGCTTCAGGCATGTTGACAAATGGATGCCAGCCGAATGGAATGAGGATTGGGAATCATTCAAGCAGGAGTTTGTGAATGATTTTTATTATAGGAAGGTTTACTCAACTGAGGATTCGAGGAGAGCCTTCAAGGAAGCCCTGACCGAGCTACACTCTGGGGATCTGGGCATGTTCAGCCAGTTCAGGCGAGCAATGATTGATGCGAAACTGGATATGAACACTGTCCCCGTCCCTCAGAAAGTCACATACCTTCCTCCATTCCTTCCAGACTCAAGAAATCCCAACCGACAAAAGATAGCAGCTGAGGCAAGAAAAGTTTGCCAGGAACATGGAGTTGACATTTCAAAGGAGTCAGATGCGAAAAGAGAAATTTTTGTCAGAATTTTCAGCAATTATGGGCTAAAGTATTAGCTAAGTTAAAGTTTTTGAGCAACTGATTCATTTTTTATTTTTGTGCATTTTGTTGTAACCATTAGTTGTAATGAAAACTTTCATCAATTATACGATTCACCTTGACGTACAATCTCTAGTTGTCCAAGCTCTGAATCTCAAAGTTATTTCAATACCATGTTATATCTGTGCTAACCCTTTGATGTTTTAATCTTATAGACTGTCTAGAATTTCAGCTGAGATTTTAGTTAAGTCAGTAGGGTTTAAATCAGTAGGGTTTTGGCATCATCAAAAAGGGGGAAATTGTTGGGAAATTTAAGTAAAGTTTTGATTGATTCCAAAACCAACTGACCCCAACCGAGTAGATGTTGCCATATCCTAATGTTAGTATTTAGGCTCCCTGTTTGAGCAATGTTGAGATTTTATCTTTACAGGACTCCAGCTGAAAACGGCAACAAGGCTTTACTCGAATAGAACATCAGATGTAAGAAATACAACTGAGCGTTCAAGTGGGAAGATGCAAGAGAACATCAGATGTAAGAAATACAACTGAGCGTTCAAGCCAACTGTTCAGATGGAACATCAGTTGGAAGACTCAATCCGATGGATCGACAACATGAAGTTCAAGGCAGCTGAGAGTTCAACTGTTCCTATTCAGACAGAAGGTCAGATAAAGATATCGATCAGATGGAACATCAGCTGAAGACCAAAACTTCTCAACCGACTAAACGAGGTTGAAAGACTAAGGTTAAAATTTGAAATTCAAAAAGGAAGTCACGTGAAGGTTTGACGTTCTGTCATTACCTCATTAGGCCCAACACAAGGCTGTCTCAGAAGGAAAGCAGAAGTTCACAGTTTCCAAATCGGGAAAGTCTGCAGAGATGAGAGACAAGCCATCGCTTTCACAGAACAGAGATCAACGGCTCATCCAACGGCTAGTTGATTCTCTCCGCCTATAAATAGAGGCCTTCATTCATTCATCAAACCAACAAGACAAGTGCGAGAAGAGACTAAAGAGTGAAAGAAAGAACGAAAAACTGCACTCAAGCAAAACTACTTTTATTCTCTAAGAACATCACTAGTTGAGAGTTCATAGAGTATTTGATTTTGTCTTGGTGTTTTTGATCTTAGTTTGAGTCTTCAATTGTTCAAGCTTAGATCCTAGCTCACTTCCTTGTTCGAGCTAGTAGTTGGAAAAACCCACCCTTATACACATCCCCTAAAAATGATTGACCCTGCTCTTCCCGAAATTGAGTAGATAGGTTGATAAGTACCCGTAAACTTATCTTAACGGTTGCAAAGCCCGCGTAAGCTTTGTGGTTGAAGTCCTAAAGAAATTGGACTGAGTTGTGTGGACTCACAACTCCCCGTGGACGTAGGAGTTCTCTCCGAACCACGTAAATCTTTGTGTGTTTGTGTTTTCTGTTCAGTTATTTATTGCATATCCAACTGACCTTCTAACCAGCACTCAAACTGCATTTTTACATTCTCAACTGACTTGGTTATTGACCGACCTTGCATCCAAGCGTGAGTTATTTTATACGAGTTATTTTTTCCACCACTTTCCGCACAGCACCACACTTCCAGCTGAGTATTCTTACTCAGTTGTGATTCCAGCTGAGTCCTTTCTCTCAGTTGTGATAATTTTTCAGGGGGTTGTTTTAAAATTCCTAACTGGTGTATTCCCCCCCCCCCCCATACACCAGAACTCGTATCGGGACCATCATACCCTTAATCCTTACTTCTATTTTCATTAACCTTGTAGCAACAAATTGATCTCATAAACACAGATAAAAAACGCACACACATTTCACAAACCCAGGCAGCGCAATGCAACACACACACACACTCTCTCCCACACACTGACACACAATCAAGGTGTAGTACCAACGACTCTCTTTCTCCTCGTTTCACTGATCATCATCGTTGCTGCCAAACTCAAAGCTTTACAATGTTGCAGCCAAAATTAGCAACACACACTTTATTTTTGACAAACTGAAAGCCTTTATTTCTATCATCGGAGTCGCCGCCGCAATCGCTAGAAGCGCAATCGAGGAAATGAATGGATCTGGTGATAAAGATTTGGATTCAAGCGTTCATCGAGACAAATTTTGATTTTTTTTGCGCACTCGTCGGAGTTGAAATCAATTTTGGGGGTTTGCAGGTGCAGCTCAACTATCTGCCCACCGCGTCAGACCTCGGGAAGGCGGTAGCGTGGTCATCCGGGCTAGCACTCATGTGGATGCCGATGTGGGTGGTGATGTACACGGCAGCGGCGATGGGGTTCGTCGGCTACAACACGCATTGATCGTCGACACACACACACTCTCAATTGCGGCACACACACATATGAAGCCAGCAGCCGGAGCCTCTCCCTATCTTCGCTTTACTGGTCACCGTCATCGCCGACTTCGATTGCCTCACCGAAAATCAACAGATCGATGAGGAATTTCTTTTGGATTCGGTAATTTCATGTATGTGTATTCATGTATATCATATATGTGTTCATGTATGCTTTTATGTATGTCATGTATGTATTCATGTATGTAATCGTGTATGAATTCATGTATTCATGTATTCATATTTGTATCATGTATGTCATGTATGGATTCACAAGCAAAGTAAGAAAAAGTATTTTAGTAAAGTCGGTTATTATTTATCTTTTAAAAATTATTGGTTAGAATTATATACACACACATGTCTGGTATTGTGTTTAGTATATCAGTATATCGGTATTAAATTGATTT